>JAUMJM010000112.1:610290-1220580 GCA_033558235.1 Neomorphus geoffroyi
GGAGGTGTTCAAGGCCAGGTTGGATGGGGTCTTGAGCAGCCTGGTCTGGTGGGAGGTGTCTCTGCCCGTGGCAGGGGGGTTTTAACTAGATGATCGTTAAGGTCCCTTTCAACCCAAACCATTCTGTGATTCCATGATTGAGCACAGCATCATTAAACCATGTTAAAAGTGAATTCCTACTAAATTCCCTGAGCATCCTTGTGGAAAAACCAAAGGAACTTGCCCAAAACCACCTGACAAACTGTCTTCTTCACACTTTCCTATTTTAAGCATACATGAAAGGTTTCATCTGCCTGCACTTGACCACAAACCCAATGGGACAAAGGGATACTCCTTCCATTTCCCTGCAGAAGGCAAAGAAAGCAGCAAATTCCCAGAGTAATTGGTTGGAGAGATGCAAAAGAAGATCCATCACCAAAACTTCCCAGGAGCTGCTCCCAGAACTTGCTCTGGACTATTTATACAGTAGTAATCACAGCTGGGGTAGAGAGAGACAGGACACTTCCATCACAAGATCTGCTGGGCTTTGGTGGGACAGAGCACACATGCACACACTGGGCATCAAACTTCTTAAGCTGAATAAATGTTTCAGGTTACCTCTTCTTCATTATCAAACAGGAGAAAGGCAAAGGTCTCCTTCAGCTCCTCCTCGCTGTACCCGGCGGCTTCCTTTGCTTGGGTGAAAGCTTTGAGCTGCAGAAGACACACCACCACTTTGGTTTAGTTCATTTGTGCCAGAGCCAAGTGACTGAGCAGTACAGAGAGAGGACAGCGTGTCCCACACACTTTCAGCCATGGCAGAAGCTTGGTGATGGACCAGCTTGTGTCCACACATCACTCCTTCCCCCAGGCATGTATACGGCCAAACTCCCACCACCAGGCCCCAGATCCATGCATCTGTCTGTCTCTGTCCCCAGCAGAACACATTCCATGTCCTCCAAGCAACAGCAGGCAGGTCTGGCCCCACAGTGTCACGCTGTGCTCATCTCAGGGAACTCCAGCCTTATTCCACCTGCCCCTCTTGCCACACATTGTCAGCTACTGGGGAGCTTGTTTCACCAAGCACCTTCTGGGCTGGTACAGCATCACGTTCAGTAGCCAACCAAACCATCTCAGCCACAGAAAACATAGCTACAGAAGGGGAGATGCTTGGAGGCACCTATGGTTTTTGCTCTCCACTGACCAGGGCAGCCTGCACTATTTGAGTAGAGGGCAGGTGACATCATGTGCACCTCCAGCTCAGAGGCTACAGCCAAGTAACACATTGCTCTAATTTCTTCTGTCTGATAATTAAAGCACAGCATGTTCTCAGTGCAGACAGGGAGAACATCCGAGCTGGTTCTGAGTCTGTGACATTTGAGGGCTTTAACAGAAAAAGTTATAGAGGGATTGGATTTTTAAAACAGGGTTAGGAGACAAGAAAACAACAAATCTCATCACTGCTTTTACTTATTTTGGCTTTAGAACTCACAGGCAAATCAATAAATTAGAGGGGCTGGGACTGGATGATCTTTAAGGTCCCTTCCAACCCAAACCATTCTATGATTCTACTTGATACCTGCTTCTCTAGATTTTTACCCAGCTCCACTACCTCAGATTTAGGCAGCCAAAATGTCTAAGCTCTATTTCATTCAAGACAACAAGCAGACTGGTCATTTTCCAGTCTCCAGAGGAGACAAGGCCTCCTCCAGGAACTGAACATTTGGAAACATTGGCTGAACAGACCTTTTGTTCCTTCTGAGATTGGGAAGGAAGAAGCCAAGAAAGCAAAAGTTTCCTTCACTCAGGAACTACAGGCAGGCAGATCAGCAACGTGCTGCAAAGGGAAGATCTGCCAATAAACCAGCATTTACAGACATCTGCAGATGTCTTCTGATGGCCATAGTTGGCTACTAAATGTGATGCTCCAACAGCCCAGAAGCTGCTTGGTGAAACAAGCTTCCCAGTAACTGATCATGTGTGGTAAGTGGGGTAAGATGGAATAAGGCCGGAGTTCTCTGGCATTTTCCCTAAGAAATGCCACCCCTTTCCAAGCTGCCAGCAACTCCCTGCTCCCCCAGCAGCCTCACCTCACTTCGAAAAGCATCATTTTCCACCAGAACTGCTTGGCTGTACTGAAAACTGTCCTGAGATGCCGAGTCCAAATAGGAGCTGTGCAGCACTGAAACCGCTGTCCGCAAAAGGGAACTCGACTCTTCTGATTCCGGATGAAAACCTGGAGGAAGAAAGCAAAAAGCAGGAGCAAATGTTAACTTTGGGCATTCCCAGATGAATATGGGGCCATGTGCCTCATTTGACAAGCTCAGATCTCCAGGGAGCAGAGCAGCTCCCTGGTTCCTAATGGGAATAGCAGCTCCCCTCCAGCCCTGCAACAGAGATGTTTGTCTGCAAGCTCAACTGCCTTTAAGCAGGAGGAATCCGAGCTTCTTGGTGGTCAGTGAAGTCTTAACATTCTTTCTTTGCAGCAGAAACAAACAAAAGAAATCCTTAGCAACTGCAAGAAGCAGTCTGGTGGTAAATCAACTTTATGCTGAGCAGGCCACAGTTTTCTCTCATGCTAAAAAGTTTAGATTTGCTACGCACACTCTTTTAGGTTGTGAGAGTTGATTTCTGCCAACGGTGAAAATCTTAGTGCACACTCAGCTTCTCAGCATTATCTGTGTTCTTATAAATATATGCAGGTATTGAGTGAACACAGTTTTCAATACCATGAGAGCAAGCCCTTCACACACCTCCCTGGAGGTGTTCCAGGCCAGGCTGGATGGGGCTTTGAGCAACCTGATCCAGTGGGAGGCATCTCTGCCCATGGCAGAAGGTTGAAACTGGATGGACTTTGATGTCCCTTCCAACCCAAACCATTCCATGATTCTATGATTCCAAGTCTCCACGGGCAAAGTCCTCTCAAAGCCCAAATTCTCTAAAGGAAAACATCCCAGGAAAACATGTCGCAATGCCAGCCCATCAAAAAGATGTCCCAAAGCAGTTGACAAAACACGAATGCAGAAACAAAGAAAAGCCCTGCACTATTTGTGCTCTTGCAAGCATTAAAATCCAAATAAGTAAATATAAAGTAGCTGCTGAGAAGTGAGCTGCAGGCTCACTGAGAATGAGCTGCAGGCTCATTCTCTGCTGTACAATTAAAAACCTTTAATATTGGTGGTGACCCAGCTGGGTAAGGGAGGGAATTCTCCCCCTCTCCTCCACTCTCATGAGACCTCACCTGTAGTCCTGTGTCCAGTTCTGGAATCCCCAACATAAGAAGGAGGAGGCCATGAAGACGATCTGAGGGCTGGAGCCCCTCTGCTATGAGGACAGGCTGAGAGAGTTGGGGTTGCTCAGCTTGGAGAAGAGAAGCTCCAGGGAGACCTTAGAGCAGCCTCCCAGTACGTGAAGGGGCTCCAGGAAAGCTGGGGAGGGGCTCCTGATCAGGGAGTGCAGGGACAGAACAAGGGGGAATGGTTTTCAGCTGAAAGAGGGGAGATTGAGATGAGATGATAGGAAGAAATGTTTTCCTGTGAGGGTGGTGAGACCCTGGCCCAGGTTGCCCAGAGAAGTGGTGGCTGCCCCATCCCTGGAGGTGTTCAAGACCAGGTTGGATGGGGCTTTGAGCAACCTGATCCAGTGGGAGGTGTTCTTGCCCAGGGGCAGGGGGGTTGGAACTGAACGGGTTTCAATGTCCCTTCCAACCGAAACCATTCTATGATTCTATATTCAGTTCCTTTTGGAGGTAAAAGCTAAATGCTTTAAAAAAACGTCTGAGAAGCTCTTGGAAATGCAAGAACCCAGCAATTTTGAGGGTCAGAACTCAAACCTTTGTTCCTGCTTAAAAGTTCAGCTGCGGTGTGAAAATGGAAGTCCAAAAGGGAAAAACCCTGATAAATCCAGGTTTTCTTTGTGGGAGCAGAAGGCCCTTGCCAGTCTCTGTGCAGGCTGTGAGGAGAAGAAAGTGAAAGTACCTAAACCAGAAGCAAAAGTGAAAGTGTTCAGAGCAGCTTGGATGAGCCATCACCACCACACAGCATCCTCATGGAAAGGACTCCTCGCATGTGGGTGGACATCAGAGATGCAGTGCACGACCTGACAGCTGGAGAAGAGCTGCAGAAACCCAGCACAGCTCTACCGACGGCTGGAGGAACCCAGCACGGCAGTCGGGAGAAGTCCCTGGTGACTGAACAGAGGGCAACATTGGGCCCATTTTTAAAAAGGGTATAAAGGAGGACCCTGGGAACTACCAACCTATCAGCCTCACCTCTGTGCCTGGGGAGATCATGGAACAGATCCTCCTGGAAGCTACACTAAAACACTTGGAAGACAGGACGGTGATTTGAGACAACCAACATGGCTTCACCAAGGGCAAGTCCTGCCTGATCAACCTCAAGTCTTTCTATGATGGGGTGGCCGCACCCGTGGACACAAGAAAAGCAATGGATGTCATTTATCTGGACCTCTGTAAAGCCTTTGACACAGTCCCCCACAACATTCTTCTCTCTAGAGGGGAGGGATATGGATTTGATGGGTGGACTGGGTGGATTTTATGGAAGCATTAGGAAAAAATTCTTCACGATGAGGATGATGAGGCACTGGCACAGGTTGTTCAAGGCCAGGTTGGATGGGGCTTTGAGCAGTCTGGTCCAGTGGGAGGCATCCCTGCCCATGGCCGGGGGTTGGAACTGGATGATCTTTAAGGTCCCTTCCAACCCAAACCATTCTATGATTCTCTACGAACAGCTGGAGAAGAGTGGGAGAAACCCAGCACTGCTCTTACCAACAGCTGGAGGAGAGTGGGAGAAACCCAGCACTGCTCCTACCGACAGCTGGAGGAGAGCAGAAGTCATTCTCTAAAAGACTTGCATTCTTTAGAAGGCTGCAAACCTACTCCTTCCCCCTCCTTTTCTAGGCTTAAAGCCAGCTCTTCTGACCTTTCCTCCCTGACCATGCCTGCCAATGTCTCAACATGCCCTGTCCTGTCCTCTGCAAAGCATTGGCTAAAGCCAGCCTGCATGGACATGCCCCACCAGCAGACACACACAGTCCAAACACGTCCCGGAAGCTGCTCACCTTTGCTCCCCTTCCCAATTCATGGATGCTTGTCTGGAGGGCCAACCAGTGTCACATTCTTCCCAAAACCAGGATCCTGTTTCAGCTCATCCATTTTCATGGGACCTCTGGATGTCGTCACTACAAAGACTTCCAAGGCCAGCCCGGGAGGAAAACCCATGGCTATTGAACCACTTACCTGTACAGACTCGTACAGAGAAAGTTTTGCTTTTCTACCTGGAATTTGTTTCATTTTTACATTAACATTTCAGTAGCAGTTGCTGCAGGTGTTGGAATCATAGAATGCTCTGGGTTGGAAGAGACCTTAAAGATCATCCATTTCCAAACCCCTACCATGGGCAGGGACACCTCCTACCAGACCAGGTTTCTCAAGGCCCCATCAACCCTGGACTTCAACAACTCCAGGGATGGGGCAGCCACAGCCTCCCTGGGCAACCCATGCCAATGTCTCATCACCCTTATTGTGAAGAACTTCTTCCTAATGTTTAATCCAAATCTTCCCCCTTTCAATTTAAAGCCGCTCCCCTTTGCCCTATCAGTCCAGGCCCTTGGAAAAATTCCCTCCCCAGCTTTCCGGGAGCCCTTTTCAGTACTGAGATGCTGCTGTGAGGTCCCTCCCAGAGCTTTCTCTTTTCCAGGCTGAATAACCCCAACTCTCCCAGCCTGTCCTCAGAGCAGAGGTGCTCCAGCCCTTGCATCATCTTCGTGGCTTCCTCTGGACCCGCTCTAACAGTTTCTCATCCTTCTTATGTTGGGGATTCCAGAACTGGACACAGGACTCCAGGTAGGGTCTCATGAGAGCAGAATAGAGGAGAAGAATCCCCTTCCTCACTCTGCTGGCCACAATTCTTTTGATGCAGGCCAGGACACGGTTGGCCTTCTGGGCTGTGAGCTTATGTCACCAACTAATGTTGAGCTTTTCACCCCCCAGCACCCCAAGCCCCTCTCTGCAGGGCTGCTCTCAATCACCCTGTCCTCCATCCTGTAGTGCTGTCCCATCTCCTAAAGCCTGCAAGCCAGTATGGCCAAAACACACTAAATAGAGCCCCAACCACTCACCTACGAGGCTCGTGACCTGTTCACATCTGCTGCATGGTCCCTTCACACAGCCGCTCTCCATCCTACCTGTCTTCAACCGGGATTTACTCCATTGTCCTGGCTTAGTCCCATCATTAGTACAAACTGTAACAGCAGGTGGCCCTGGCAGAGTAGTTCTGGCACCTTTACCACCAACAGTTCATGTACTGAGACTCCTTAAGACCATCTTCTAAACTGCTTTGGCTCTGTTGCAGTCCACTTTCTCTCTTCTTTTTACAATCTCCTAACTTGATTTCACTGCTCTCACTCTTTAGTTTTACTTTTTAATCATTTCTAGCACACAGTAACTATTAATATGAACCATCCCTTTCAACTCTGTTTTATAAAACACACAGTACTACACGCCTGACCAGCTCTTTACCTGCAAACTTCCTTTGGCTCCAGCCTGCTGACAGAGCAGCCTCAGAGGCAACCTGGTAAAACATCCTGACAAAGAAGGAGGTCTCTTTTTCCAGGTGTTCTAAGACCTCCTTGATAAACTCAGCCAAAACCTCCTTGATGGGGAGAAGATGGCAAGACATAGAAATTGCGATAAGGAACTGACCTTCTGGAAAAACATAAGTCAGCAAAAGCTCTTCTGGGAACTGACATCCTATGCCCACTGTGGGCTCTATACCAAATAGGCATAAAAAGTAACTCACTTTAAAACACGCTTCTCTGCAAGACCTTCCCTCTAGGAGATCTCCCAAATCTCACCAGAGATGCCAGGCCGACTTTGGACTTGGTGACATGGATGATCTCTGAAGCGACACTTTTCCATCATGGATTAACCCCACTTCTGGGAGAAGTTTGGCCACATCTGTAACATCTCATATAATATATTTATAGTTGTGTGCATAACTAAAGGTTAGAATCACAGAATCATAGAGGGGTTTGAGTCGGAAGGGACCTCAAAGATTATCCAGTCCCACCCCCCTGCCACGGGCAGGGACACCTCCCACTGGACCAGGCTGCTCAAGACCTCATCCATCCTGGCCTTGAACACGTCCAGGGATGGGGCATCCAAGACTTCCCTGGGCAACCTGTGCCAGTGTATCACTACCCTTATTATGAAAAATTTCTTCCTAATGTCTAAATCTAAAGTTCATTAAGTCCTTACTTGCTTTGGTAGCTGGAACCCTGTAATAAATTGTAATATACATTTATTCCCCTTATTCTTGTTATATATATATCTATATATATGTATACACACACACACTTGCTTTTCTGGTGGTAAATTTGTAACATAAATTCTCAAGCACAAACACAGGCTGGGTGGAGAATGGATTGAGAGCAGCCCCGAGGAGAAGGACTTGGGGTGCTGAGGGATGAGAAGCCAGGCATGAGCCAACAATGTGCACTCGCAGCCCAGAAGGCCAACGGTGTCTGGGGCTGCATCCAAAGCAGTGGGACCAATGAGTCAAAGCAGGGGATTCTGCTCCTCTGCTCTGCTCTGGTGAGACATTACCTGGAGTCCTGTATCCAGTTCTGGAATCCCCAACACAAGAAGGATAGGGAACTGTTGGAGCGAGTCCAGAGGAGGCCACAAATATTATCAAAGGCTGGAGCACTTCCCATACGAGGACAGGCTGAGAGAGTTGGGGTTGTTCAGCCTGGAGAAGAAAAGGCTCCAGGGAGACCTCAGAGCACCCTCTCAGTACTGAAAGGGGCTCCAAGAAAGCTGGGGACGGGCTCTTGATCAGGGAGTGTAGGGATAGGATGAGGTTGAACGATTTTAAGCTGAAAGAGGGGAGATTTAGATGAGATATTAGGAAGCAATGTTTTCCTGTGAGGGTGGTGAGGCACTGGCACAGGCTGCCCAGGGAAGTCGTGGTTGCCCAATCCCTGGAGGTGTTGAAGGCCAGGTTGGATGGGGCTTGGAGCAACCTGATCCAGTGGGAGGTGTCCGTGCCCATGGCAGGGGGTTGGAACTGGATGGGCTTTGAGGTGCCTTCCAATCCGACTATTCTATGATTCTGTGATCTCAAAGGCCTCTTCCAACCCAAACCATTTTATGATTACAAACCATCAGCAGCAGATACTTCCTCACACACTCAGAAAGAGAGCAGTTGCCTCACATGGAGGTTCCAGAGCTCTCATACCCATGTAGGTATTTTCCCCCTGAAGAACCCAGCATTCAAGCTGCCAGACAGGGGGGAGTTTTTGCATGCACAGCTCTCCAACCCATGCAAGTAGCTGCAAAAACGAAGCAGGCGGATGCAGCTCCACTCACCTAAATTAACATGCTTGGCCTTAAAGCCAGGTCTCTGTTTGGGGTGAGACAATATCTTTGCAGTCTCTTGGTTTGATGGATTTACAACATTCTTTCACGGCAATACAAGGCGATTACTGCTAAGCTGGAAAACTCAGGTGCTGGACTGTATTTTAAATTACCTCTGGGATCAGGCAGCCTGGGAATGCAGATATCTCAGCTGCAGGAGCTTTTGTAATGCTTTTCATCTCAGTATCAGAGCCTGACAGTATTTATTTAGATGACTTTTAGGAGGCAGGCAATGCAAGAAATCCCCAGCACCCTCTGCGTAGAGGACAGGTAACCTTTACAGCTCCACTGACAACACAGATTTAATCTCACGGCGATATTTGAATGCATCTGGTTGGTGGGGGAGAAAACATTGGTTTCCTTATGAGGAGGGAAAGTTATGTCCTTACACTACGTAAAAAAACCCTGTGTCGTAAGAAATTTCAGCAAATCTGGCTGTTTCAAACTGTGTCCCAAATTCCTGTCCAGAAAAGGTCTCCCTCACCTTGCTGGTCCCACTTCTTTGGATGCAGCCCAAGACACAGTTGGCTTTCTGGGCTGCAAGCACACACTGCCAGCTCACGTGGAGCTTCTCATCCAGTAGCACCCCCAAGACCTTCTCTTCAATCCACTAATATAAATTTCATGTAATAAAACCAGCCTGATTCCACCAAAGCTGTAATCCCCCCCACATTTAATGGGATGGCTACAGTGACCTTTGCAAGCCCTTGCCCCAACGCTCCTCCTCTTCCCCTTGTGGCACAGCTGGGGCTCTGCAATGAAGAAAATCAGCCAGCTGCTGCGGAAAATAAAGTAAAAGAGGCTATTTTTAATCCAGACAGGTTCAGCAATCTGGATTGTTGCACAGCTTCACAAAGAGTTGCACCAAGAGAGTTCGAAATTGGGCAGGATGCAGATGTTAGGGGGTGAGGGGGTGAGTATCTGGGAATGGGGAACACTTGAGCTAGCTCTGCTATCAGCAAGCCACCAGCTTTAAGAGGAACACTAAAAATAGACCAAACTAGTATGTAAAACCAGTTTCAGAGCTGAGTAATTCAGTCATAAGCAAGTACTTAATATTTCTTATCAGAGCAGGTAGGGAATTACCTGACACAATGATTCTTTGATTGGAAAACAGTGATTTTTGTGAAATCTGGTATTTTCTTGACAGCCCACTGCAGCAAACAAACTCATTCAAGAGCAGACCAGTAATTTCCATGCTCAACCACTGGACAGACAGCTGGTGTCTGTAGAGACTCGTGTTCTCCCTGTTCATCACTAGTTCAGATTGAGGAATTACCCAAGCATCTGTGGGACAATTTGTTTGAGGATGTACACTCTCTTTGCAACAAATCCAGGACCAGAATTGAGCAGGACTAGAGCAGAAACATCTTTTTCTCCTCCTCTTCTCGGGCTAATTTCTAGTCCCGTAGCACAGCTGCCCCAAGGAGGAAAGCAAAGAGGCTTTCCAGCCTTCAGCTCCCCATGCTGATCCAAGGGAGGGAGCAGTAGCAGCTAATCTGGTCGTATTTCTGTATTCCCACTCCTGAAGGACACTTGCATTGACCAGCACAGCTTCCCAAGGACAGATGTGAAGTGCACACAGCCACAAACCCAAAAGGACCACAGCTCTCCCAACCTCATTGGCCTTGGGATCCATTGGTGCAAGCAGGAGCTTGGAAAAGCCAACATGTCCCCAGCAAGCCAGCTGTAATGATATGAAAAGCTTGTGTCTGGGTGTAGAAGGAATCCAGGGGCTCAGAGTGGGTGTCCCCATCCCTGGGGCTGCTCCCCCTCACCCAGCGAGGAGCAGGGACACCCTGAGGAGCAGAAACAGCCTGACCTCTCCTCTCTGGATCAGAGGTGGAATGAAGTTGTTACCCAAAGGGATGAGAAGAATGCATTTTGTACATCGTCTACGTCATTTATTTACTACAAACATCCTGATCCCAGAGACACAGACACTTGGTATCTTCTATGAACATCCTAATACCTGCCCACAGATGCAGATACTTAATACCATCTACAAACATCTTGGCCCCTGCTCAGGGATGGAGACACTTAGTCTTAAGAAAAAGATGAACTCAGTTAGTTAGTTGACTGAAGGTTGACAACGTGTGACAAAACAAGGAAAGGGACACCACACAGGGAGAATTTATCATTGTTTAAGGATTACCTGAAAGACAAGTAATTTTTAAGGATTACCCGGAGGAAGGCTATGAAGATGAACACAGAGCTGGAGCATTTCTGCTATGTGGATAGGCTGAGAGAGCTGGGCCTTCCAGTACGTGAAGGGGCTCCAGGAAAGCTGGGAAGGGACTTTTTCCAAGGGCCTGGAGTGACAGAATGAGGGGGAACAGCTTTAAATTGGAAGGCAGAAGATTTGGATTAAACATTAGGAATACATTCTTCAGGAAGACAGTGGTGAGACACTGGCACAGGTTGCCCAGAGAAGTCATGGATGTCCCATCCTGGTTCAAGGCCAGGTTGGACGGGGCCTTGAGCACCCTGATCCTGTGGAAGGTGTCCCTGCCCATGGCAGGTGGTTGGAATTGGATAGGCTTTAAGGTCCCTTCCAACCCAAACCATTCTATGATTCTTAACAAAATTGTGAACTCAGTAGTTAATCAACTCAAGGTTGAGAATATGTGATGAATCAGGGAAAGGGACATCAGACAGGAAGAATTTGCAATTGTTTATTTCAGGATTATCATAAGAACAACCTGATCTAGTTGAAGATGTCCCTGCTCATTGCAGGGACATTGCAAGTCAGATTAGATGAATCGCAGTATCACAAGGCTGGAAAAGATCTTTGAGATTATCGAGTCCAGTCTATGACCCAACACCAACACAAACTCATCATCTAAACCATGGCATGGAGCGCCTCATCCAATCTCTCTTTAAACACCTCCAGGGATGGTGAATCTACCACCTCCCCAGGCAGCGCATTCCAATGGCCAATCACCCTTTCAGTGAAGAATTTTTTCCTAATATAGAGCCTAAGCTACCCTTGACGAAGCTTGAGACTGCGTCCTCTTGTTCTGTCACTGGTTGCCTGAGAGATGAGACCAACCCCTGCCTGACTACAGCCTCCTTTTAGGTAGTTGTAGACAGCAATAAGGTCTCCCCCGAGCCTCCTCTTCTCCAGGCTAAACAACCCCAGCTCCCTCAGTCGCTCCTCACAGGGCTTGTGCTCCAGCCCCTTCACCATCCTCGTTGCTCTCCTCTGGACGCACTCCAGGATCTCGACATTTTTCTTAAACTGAGGGGCCCAGAACTGGACACAGCACTCAAGGTGGGGCCTGACCAGTGCCGAGTATAAGGGGATGATAACCTCTCTAGTCCTGCTGGCCACACTGTTCCTGATGCAGGCATCAGGAATCAAGGGGCCTGCAGAGGAGGAGGGAAAATGTACCTTCCAGAGGAGATTTATGTTTATTCTGTTTTTTCTTTGTGGTCCCTTCAAACCAAAACCCTCCTATGATTCCAAGATCTCTGACCTCGCACCCTGCATAGTTTGGGTTTGAAGGGACCTTAAAGATCATCTAGTTCCACCCCCCGTGCCATGGGCAGGGACACCTCCCACTGGACCAGGTTGCTTAAAGCCCCATCCAACCTGGCCTTGAACACCTCCAGGGATGGGGCAGCCACAGCTTCCCTGGGCAACCTGTGCCAGGGCCTCACCACCCTCACCATGAAGAATTTCTTCTTAATGTCTTATCTAAATATTCCCCTTTCCAATTCAAAGCCATTCCCCCTTGTCCTGTCACTCCAGGCCCTTGGAAAAAGTCCCTCCCCAGCTTTCCTGGAGCCCCTTTCAGTACTGGAAGGCCGTTTTAAGGTCTCCCCTGAGCCTTCTCTTCTCCAGGCTGAACAACCCCAACTCTCTCAGCCTGTCCTTATAGCTCCAGCTCTTTGATCATCTCCGTGGCCTCCTCTGGACCTGTTTCAACAGTTCCATCTCCTTCTTCTGTCGGGGATTCCAGAATTGGACACAGGACTCCAGGTGGGGTCTCACTAGAGCAGAGCAGAGGGGGGAGAATCCCCTCCCTCGCCCTGCTGGCCGAGCTGCTGTAGATGCAGCCCACGACACGTTGGCAAAAGAAAAAGAGTGGAAAGGTTTGGGTTGGAAGGGACCTCAAAGCCCATTCGGTTCCAAACCCCCTGCCTTGGGCAAGGACACCTCCCACTGGACCAGGCTGCCCCAAGCCCCATCCACCCCGCACCCTGCACAGAATAAAAGCGACGTGTCCTTTCTATGCAAACCCGTTTTCTTTCGGGAGTTGGTTTTTTTTTTGGATTACGGGTACCAGGGCCCCCCCTCCCTCCTTGCTCCTGCCCCGCCCCCCCCCCCGCCCCAGACCCCTGCTTACCTGGGATCTCCAGGTCCCACCGCTCGCCCATGGCCAGGACTAGGAAAGCTCAGGCTGCTGGGAGCTGCCTCGTTGCAAGCCCCGCCATCCTCCAGCCCCAGGAAGTGGAAAGGGCGGGGAGGCAGGGACACACAGGGATCGGGGATTTAAAAAAAAAAAAAAAAAAAAAAAACAGAAAGTGAAAACTGAACCGGAAAGAGAGCGTGGCGGGTGCGGGCTTTCCTCTTCCCGCGGGGTCAGCGCCGCGCAGGCACCGGCTGCAGCGCCCGCCCCTCGCCCTGCGCCTGCTCTGCTGGGGATGTGGCCTCGGCTTGGCCTTCCCCTGGCCCCTGGGTTCAGATTTTCGCTCAGCGCCTTCTCTCAGTGCGTTCCCTCAGCCCCTCAGTGCCACCCCTCAGCCTCTCACATCACATCCTGGGCACATTTCTTCGCCTCAGTCCTTAATCCCCCAATCCTTTCCCTCAGCCCCTTCGGCCCTTTCCCTCAGCCCCTCTCATCACACTCTAGATCCCTTCCCCCATCTCAGATCTTCTCCCTGAGTGCCTTCCCCTGGCCCCCTGGTGCAGTACTTTCAGCCCCCTTCCCTCCCCCCTCACATCATAGAATCATAAGGTTGGAAGAGACCTCTGAGATCACTGAGTCCAACCGTGCCTGTCCCCTTACTAACCATATCCCTTAGAAACTCATCTACCTGTTTTTTAAACACCTCCTGGGATGGTGACTCTACCACCTCCCTGGACTCCATCACACTCTGGGTCCCATCCCTCCCGTCAGTCCTTCCCCTGGTGATTTGTTTTGGACCTTTCCTCAGCCTCTCAGTCCATTCCCTCAGCCCCTTGGCTCCTTCCCTCACCTCAGTCCTTCTGCCTCAGGACCTTTTCTCAGCCCCTTGTTTTGGACCTTCCCTCTATCCCTCAGCCCTTTTCCTCACCACTCACATCATGCTCTGGGTCCCGTTGCTCACCTCAGTGCTTCCCTTAGTGCTTTGTTTTGGACCTTCCCTCAGTCCCATAATCTGTTCCCTCACATCCTCCTCACCCCCACATCACACCCTGGATCCCTTCCCTCACTTCAGTCCTTCCCCCAGCCCTTGGGTTCAGACTGCGCCTCATACTCTTCCCTCAGCCCCTCAAACCCTTCCCTCAATTTCTTCCCTCAGCCCCTTCCCTCAAGCCCTTCCATCAGCTCTTCAGCCCCTTCCCTGAGCCCCACAGTCCCTTCTCTCATTCCCTCAGCCTTCCCTCACCTCTTGCATCACACCCTGGATCCCTTCCCTCACCTTGGTCCTTCCCCCTCAGTGCCCTCTCTCAGCCCCTTTGTTTGGACCTATCCTCATCCCCTTCCCTTGATCCCTTAACCCCCATCCCCTGATCCCCTCACATCACACCCAGGATCTCTAACTTTACCTCAGTCCTTGCCCCTTAGTGCCTTCCCTAAGTCCCTAATTTTGGACCTTCCCTCAGTCCTCCCATCAACCTCTGGCCCCCTCAGCCCATTCCTTTGCCTCTTCCCTTCTCTCAGGGCCCTCCACCATTTTTCTTTAGTCCTTCTAGCCCCTTCCCTTATCTTCTCATCCCCTTTCCCTGGCCCCTACCTTGGTGCCTCACTTCCTTCCCCTGGTTCCTCCATCAGACCTTCCATCAGGCCCTTTCCTGATCGCCTTAGTTCCCATTTGCAGCTCTTTGCTCTGCCCTGTTCCTTGTCCCCTCAGGCTTCACCTCCTTCCTTGGGTTCCATCCCTCACCTCAGTCCTTCCCTTGGTGCCTTGGTTTGGACCTTCTCTCAGTCCCTCAAGCCCTTCCCTCAGCCCCTTTGCTCACCTCTCACATCACACCTTGGATCCCTTCCCTCACCTTCATCCTTTCCCCTCAGTGCCTTCCCTCAGCCTCTTGGTTTGGACCTTTCCTCAACCCCTTCCCTTGATCCCTTAATCTCCACCCCCTGATCCCCTCACATCACATCCTGGATCCCTTCCCTCATTGTAGTCCTTTCCTCACCCCTTGTTCTGGACCTTCCCTCAGACCCTCAAACTCTTCCCTTACCCTTTCAGCTCAGTCCTTCTCCTGGCTCCTCAGTGCCTTCCCCTGGCACCTTGGTTTGGACCTTCCCTCATCCCCTTGGCCCCTTGCCTCATCCCTTCACATCACTCCCTGGGCACCTCCCCTCACCTCAGTCCTTGCCCCTCAGTGCCTTCCCTCAGCCACTCATTTTTGGACCTTTCCTCAGTCTTCCCTCAACCTCTGACCCCCTCAGCCCTTTCCTTTGCCTCTTCCCTTCTGCCAGGGCGTTCCCCCATCTTTCTTTGCCCCTTCCATCATCTCCTCATCCCATTTCCACGACCCTTATCTCGGTGCTTCCTTTCCTTCCTCAGCCCCATCCTTGTCTCCACTGCCCCCCATGCTCCTCCTGGGTTGACTCCAGAGCCCACTTCATGACAGCAGCCTCTGTGCAGTGGGATTGCTCCATCATCCCTTTTAAATAGGATTGTTTCCAGGGTGTTAAAAAGTGCCCTCTCCCGCCCAAATACCCAGGGATTTGTTCCTCTGTTGAAAATATGGAATTGTGTGGCCCAAGGCTGGATTTGCTTCAGGATTGAGGTGAAGAATGAACGTTTCAGCAGAAAAAGTAAATAAGTAACCCCATTTCCTTCCACTACCTGGGATCCTTTTATGAAGGAGTACAGGGACAGGACGAGGGGGAACAGTTTTAAGATGAAAGAGAGGAGATAGAGATGCGATCTTAGGAGGAAATCTTTTACTGTGTGGTTGGTGAGGCCCTGGCACAGGTTGCCCAAAGAAGTCGTGGATGCTCTATCCCTGAAGGTGTTCAGGGCCAGGTTGGATGAAGCTTTGAGCAACCTGATCCAGTGGATGTCCCTGTTCATGGCAGGAGGTTGGAACTGGATGGGCTTTGATATCACTTCCAACTCAAACCATTCTATGATTCTGTCATCTGTCCGGATTACCCGGGCAGGGAGATGGTTTGTCACTTGAGCAATGCATGTAAGCCACTGGACCAGGTTGCTCCAAGCTCGATCCAAACTGACCTTGAACACTTCCAGTGATGGGGCATCCACAACTTAAACATCTCACCACATTCAGCACAAAACATTTCTGATGTCCAGTCTAAACCTTCCCACTCTTGGTTTAAAACCGTTGCCCCTTTATTGCATCCCTACAGGCCCAAGTCTTTTCCCCTTTCTTATAAGCTCCCTTTATTTATTGAATATCTATCTGTTGATTAGTTCATAGCTCCTCCTTCTTTCTCACACCGTGTGCATTGGTGGAGGCTCTTCAGGTGGGCCATCGATCATGATACCTTTTTAGAGGAACACACCCTAATTCCTCCAAGGCATTTCACTGATGTTTCCTTGTTGGTTTCTAATGCATCAGCTGGCCCTTCTCTGTTGCTCAAAACTCCATCTCCTTTCCCTACTAAGTCGAGTTTAAAGCTCTCCCTGGTCACCTTGTTGGTGAAGTTTCCCGTGTCCTACTTGGTCAGGTGAATCCTTTAATCCTCCTTCCTAAATCACTTCCTCTAGCTGGGAAGATGGAGGAGACCACCTCTGCTCCAGATCCTTTTAATGTTGCTCTGAGGAACATAAAGTTTCCTTTGATGGTTCTGAGTTGCCTCATTCTAGTACCATGGGATCCTATGTGGATGATAATTTTTAGGGTTCACCAGGCTCAGCAGTCTCTCAGGGACATCATGAATGCAGCAAATAGTCAGTGTTACAATAGAAGTTGGAGCAGGGAACAGGACGATCTGGGCTTGCCCAGCCTCTTATGCAAGGGGTGAACACAATGTGCTGAATCATGGGTCAACAGTTGCGTTTCATGAATGTGTGTTTGGCTGTGCCAGCCAACAAATCTGGTGGGTGCTTGGAGGGAAGCCCACCTGGGATTTCAGCTACTTTTGGCAATAAGATCCATGGTCCTGTGTCTACACAGCAACGCCCATCGTGGACGTACCGTGTGGTCACCCAGCTAACAAATTTATGGAGATCCTGATTCCCAGTCCTTGCTGGTGGTTGTGCAGCCTCTTTGGATGTCCCTGCACTCAGCCCCCACCTGCTCAGGCTCTGCTGAGCTTGGTGGATGTGTTTTCTCATGCTGGGGCAGTCACAGCCCTAGCTGGAAACACTGGCAAACAAAGGAAAAAGGAGAAAGGACAACAACGTGACAGCTCACTTATAAGTCATTTATTATTCAAACCAGATATTTCAGTCATCCTACAAATTTGCTAACACAGCAGCAGAGAGTGCCAAGTGCCACCATCCGGTGAAAAACCGAAGTCACCAGGAAGAGTAAATGATTTATTTGGCATCCCATAGTGAGTAAGGGCAGCCTTGATAGTGGTCTTCTGCTCTGAGCACATAGCAGTGTATCTCTGATTGACTAGGCCCACTGATTTCATAGAATCACAGAATGTGTTGGCTTGGAAAAGATCTTAAAGCCCATCCAGTCCCAACCCGCTGCCATGGGCAGGGACACCTCCCACTAGACCAGGCGGCTCAAGACCCCATCTGACCTGGCCTTGAACACCTCCAAGAATGAGGCAGACATGACTTCTCTTGGCAACCTGTGCCAGAGCCTCACCACTCTCATTGTGAAGAATTTCTTCCTAATGTCCAACCTAAATCTTCCTCCTTCCAATTTAAAGCTGTTCCCCCTTTTCCTGTCACTCCAGGCCCTTACAAAAAGTCCCTCCCCAGCTTTCCTGGAGCCCCTTCAGGTACTGGCAGGCTGCTCTAAGGTCTCCCGGAAGCCTTCTCTTCTCTAGGTTAAACAAGCCCAGCTCTCTCAGCGTGTCCCCATAGCAGAAGTGCTTCAGCCCCCTGATTATCCTTGTCATTTTTGTAGCTCCCGCTGATGTATCAAAGACTGGAATTCTTGCTGGTGTTGCTGGTCCTAAACACAGCAAGCCTAGAAGTAAGAAAAAAGGCTTTCCATGTTCCAAGCCATCATACTTGGGTCACGTGAGACGGAAATATCAAGTCAATGTCCCCAGTTGCCCTATGAAGGTGTATGATGGGCAGCCCTGTGTAATCACGTGCCTTGTCGTAGGAGACAGGAGAAGGGCTCTGAGCTGTGGTGGCTGTGAGGAAGAGCAAATCCACAGTCAGAGTGCCCAGGTTTCCATCTTGAGTGTGACGATTCAGCCACTGCTGCAAGGAAAACTGAGTATTTTAGTATTGGGGATTATTTCTGATGAGGAAATGCAGGGTTTCTGGTGAGAGCTCTTCTCTTAATGACCCATTCCTATTTCATCTATTAGGAAAACAAGGAATTTGGGGGAATTTTGTCGTCATTTTGCTAGGGAGAATAGCTGGAGCCTCTGGAGATCAGACCATTTCTAAATGGATTTTCAATGTTGCTGCTTGATGCCTCATGCCAACCGTATCATGGGCTTCATTGGAAGTATGACCAGCAGGGCAAGGGAGGGGATTCTCCCCCTCTGCTAGGCTCTCATGAGACCCCACCTGGAGTGCTGTGTCCAGTTATGGAATCTCCAACATAAGAAGGATATGGAACTGTTGGAACAGGTCTGGAGGAGGCCACAGAGATGATCCAAGGGCTGAAGCACCTCCCATACAAGGACAGGCTGAGAGAGTTTGGCTCATTCAGCCTGGAGAAGAGAAGACTACAGGGAGACCTTAGAGCAGCCTTTGAGTACTTAAAGGGGGCGACAGGAAAGTTGGGGAGGGGCTCTTGATGAGGGAGTGCAGAGATAGGACCAGGAGGAACAGTTTTAGGCTGCAAGAGGAGAGATTGAGGTGAGATCTTAGGAAGGAATTTTTTCCTGTGAGGGTGGGGAGACCCTGGCACAGGTTGCCCAGAGAAGCTGCAGTTGCCCCATCCCTGAAGGTGTTCAAGTCTGGGTTGGATGGAGCTTTGAGAAATGTAGGACATGTCCCTGTCCATGGCGGGGGGTTGGAACTGGATGGGCTTTGAAGTCCCTTCCAACCCAAACCATTCTATGATTCTATGCCTTTTTGGGTGATGGTGTGTGCAGTCTGTGCAAGAGGAGAGCCCATGTTCAACCTGTGGTGGGGACCTAGTTCCTGGCAATACTCTATTTCTGTTTCCTTCAAAAAATGAGTCATAAAGTTCTGTGCTTGCAAGTCTAAAATAAAGAAGCAGTGACTGAAGATCTATTTCCTCTTCTATTCAGAAAAGAAATGAATGACGCCCACAGATACTGTCAGTCACTCTGAAAAAGAAAAGAGTTGCAATGAAATGAGTCAACTGGGAGGTGGAAGTGGCTGTTTCTGAAAACACCAGTGTCATCCTGCAGAAGGACAACACAAAATAAAGCAAATAATTAGGATTGGGATCATTATTGACTGTGTGGGGCAGTGTCAGGAGTGCCGGCTGCTGCGTGAAGTGTATAAACACTGACTGCAAATGCTGAATGGCACAGGACAGGTGGACTCCTTCCCCTTTTCCTACCATGTGTGAATCACAGGGCAGCAGATGATGCAGAAATACATGGAAACACTGAGCTTCTCTTTTTTGTTCCATTATAATCATAGAATCATAGAATCATAGATTGGTTTGAATTGGAAGGGACCTTAAAGATCCTCCCGTTCCAACCCTCTGCCATGGGCAGGGACATCTCCCACCAGACCAAGCTGCTCAAGAGCCCATCCAACCTGGCCCTGAACACCTCCAGGGATGGGGCAGTCACAACCTTCCTGGGAAACCTGGGCCAGGGCTTCACCACCCTCATCATGAAGAATTTCTTCCTAATATCGCATCTAAATATACGTGGCAAGAAAGATTGGCTTGGCTTTCGCTTGGTTTGCTATGGAGATAAGACTGATGACGGTACTCTTTATGTCCATCTGTCTCTTCAGTCAGCTTTTGAAGCCATCAGCCAACTGCAGCCCAATTTCATAGAAGCACAGAATAGTTTGGGTTGGAAGGATTGGGTCTGGCAGCAACATAGTGGTTTCCTAGACTGGTTCCAGCTCTGCTGGAGGACCTTCTCCCTCTCCTGCTCATGAGAACATCCAAAAGGTGAACCATCCCCTTAGCTATAGCAGGGGGAGTCTAAATGGGAGGAGGTCACCAGTGGCTGAATCACGAAGCCCATGGCTGGCTGGTAGTGCTGATGCCCAACAAGACTGTCCTTTCATCGGCATGGCTGTTGGGACAGGTTAAAGCAGGTCTAAAAGGTTATATTCAAGCACATGGAAATATCATGGGTGCCTTTTGGGAGGGTGCTGAAAACCACCAGGGTTGAATATCTACCTGTTCCTCTGCTATGGAGACTTCGGATCGATGTGTTTAGGGAGGAGAGGGGCAACTGCAAAACCAAGAGGAATTACAGGCAAGTGGCTACACCAGTGTTCCCAGTGCCCCCTCCACCCCTCCCCAGTGCTCCCAATACCCCCATCCCCCTCACCACTACTTCCAGTACCCCCTTCTCACATAGCCCTGTACGGCCCCCGCCCCCCAGTGCTCCCAATCACCCCTCCCCACATATCCCAGTGTCCCCAGTACCCCTCCCCCCAGTGCTCCCAGTCCCCTCCCCCTCAGTTCTCCCAGTCCCCCTCCCCAATTCTCCCAGTACCCCCAAGTGCTCCCAGTCGTCCTCCAGTGCTCCCAGTCCCGCTCCTCAGTGCTTCCAGTCCCCTCCTCAGTGCTTCCAGTCCCCTCCCCAGTGCTCCCAGTCCCCTCCCAGTTCTCCCGGTACCATTGCTCCCAGTCCCTCCCCAGTGTTCGCAGTCCCCCCTCCCCAGTGCTCCCAGTCTCCCTTCCCAGTGCTTCCAGTACCCCTCCCCAGTGCTTCCAGTCCCTTCCCGCTGTTCCCTTCCCCCCCAGGACTACAACTCCCGGCGGCCCCTGTACCGGATCTTGGGCCCGGATCGGGGAGTGGGGCGGGGACGGCGGCCCCAACGGATCCCGGGGGTCCCGGGGGCCCCGGGCATGGAGAGCCCGGTCGGGAGCGGCTCCTTGCGGGGAGAGATCGGTGCGGGGGGACGGGTTGGGGCGGGGGGACAGGGTGGGTTTAGGGGTGAACAGGATGGTTTGGAGGCCGACAGGACCGTTGGGGGGGGGGGGCAGGGTGAGTTTGGGGGTGGTCAGGATGGTTCGGGGGAGCAGGATGGGTTTGGGGGGGGGGGGGTCGGGATGGTTCTGGGTTGGTCAGGAATGTTTTGTAGTGGTCAGGGTGATGTAGAGGTAGGGGGGACGGTTGCCGGGGTGTCGGGATGGTTTGGAGGTGAGCCGGGTGGTTTAGAGGTTGACAGGATGGTTTGGAGGGTGGTCCGGATGCTTTTGGGGTGGGCCAGATGGTTTAGAGGTGGGCAGGACTGTTTAGGGGTGGGCAGTGTGATTTAGTGTTGAGCAGGATGGTTTAGAGGTGGGCAGGACTGTTTAGGGGTGGGCAGTGTGATTTAGTGTTGAGCAGGATGGTTTAGAGGTGGGCAGGACTGTTTAGGGGTGGGCAGTGTGATTTAGTGTTGAGCAGGATGGTTTAGAGGTGGGCAGGGTGAACTGCAGGTGGGCAAGAAGGTTTGGAGGTGGGCAGGATGGTTTAGGGTGGGCAAGAAAGTTTAGAGGTGGGCAGGAAGGTTTGAAGGTGAGGAGGGTGGTTTGGGGGTGAACAGGATGGTTTGGAGGAGGACAGGAAGCTTTAGGGATGGTTCCAGTGGTTTGGGTGGGCAGGATGGTTTGTGGGGGAAGGAGGATTCAGAGGAGGGCAGGAAGTTTTGGGGCTGGGCAGGAAGATTTGAGGTGGACAGGATGGTTTGAGGGTAGTTGGAGTGGTTTAGAGATGAGCTGGACAGTTTGGGGGTGGACAGGGTGGGTTTGGGAGTGAGCAGGACGTAGTGAAGAATTTCTTTCTAATGTCTAATCTAAATCTTCCCCCTTCCAGTTTAAAGCCATTAGCAAAGCTCCATCGGCTTTTGGGAAGATAGTTTTTAGGTGGGCTGAGTTGCTCTCTGGAGATGTCCTGTTTGCAGTGATTTCAGGTGGAGCCAGGAGGGACAGTGCTCCTAACGCTGAACAGCTTGTTGGGATGAACCCAGACCTACTGAATGCTGTTGGGCTTGGTGCTTGTGTAGTTTCAAGCAATCATTTCAGAAATGCTGACGGAGAGGAGACTGAGGTGACATCTTAGGAAAAAATTCTTTGCTGTGAGGGTAGTGAGGCCCTGGCCCAGGTTGCCCAGGGAAGCTGTGGCTGCCCCATCCCTGGAGGTGTTCAAGGCCAGGTTGGATGGTGCTTTGAGCCCCCTGATCCAGTGGGAAGTGTCCCTGCCCATGGCAGCGGTTTGGAACTAGACACACCTTTGAGGTCCCTTCCAACCCCAACCATTCCATGATTCTATGAAACTGTCAGGGAACCCAGTAGTAGGTAGAGTCCCTACGAGGGCAACAGTCAACGGGGAACCCACAAACATGAAAATCACCCGGTTTAAAATCACATCCTTAGTGTGGGCCATGGTGAACGAGTTTCTCCTTCCCAGCTCTCTCTTCTAGCTGCTGGCCTGTCTTCCCTATCTACTTTTCTCCAGCAGAGAGACCCATTTGCTCCATGTGTATGGTTTTAGTTTACTTGTTTATTTATTCTTTCCTCTCCAGGCTTCTGGGCTGATCGCACACCAGTTCATGAAGCAGCCAGGAGGGGAGAAATCCTTCAGCTGCAGCAGCTGATTGAGAGCGGAGCCTGCGTCAACGCCGTCACATATGACTCCATCACCCCGTTGCACGAGGCGAGCCTGCGAGGACAAACACAGTGTGTCAAGCTCCTGCTGGCTGCAGGAGCCCAGGTGTGTGTCCAGCTCTGAGCCAGGTGGGAACATCACGTTGATGTCTGAAGTTATTGCTACAATCTGGATTCTTCCCATTTAGCTATAGGCTCTTCTTCACTGCCCTGGGCTTTCTTGACAGCTAGCAGAGGATGGTAGGACTCTTCACGGGGTGTTTGAGATTGGTAGAGGACTCAAGAAACTGCCAGAAAGTATCTCTTTCTGTGTCTCTCCCCCTCTCTCCTCACTGACCATCAAGAGAGCCCGAGGTGACCAGCAGGTTGAGGGGGGTAATTATGCTCCTCTCCTCTCCTCTGCTCTGGTGAGACCTCACCTGAAGCCCTGCATTCAGTTCTGGAGTCCTCAGCACAGGGAGGACATGGATCTGTTGGAAAGGGTCCAGAAGAGGACCACGAAGAGGGTCAGATGGCTATAACACCTCTCATAAGAGGAGAGGCTGAGGGAGATGAAGTTGTTCAGCCTGGAGAAGTGAAGGCTCCAGAGAGACCTTAGAGCAGCCTGCCAGTACTGAAAAGGGCTCCAGGAAAGCTGGGGAGGGGCTCTTGATCAGGGAGTGCAGGGATGGGACGAGGAGGAACTGTTCTAAGCTGAAAGAGAGGATATTTAGATGAATCTTAGGAAGAAATGTTTTCCTGTGAGGCTGGTGAGACACTGGCACAGGTTGCCCAGGGAAGCTGTGGCTGCCCCATCCCTGGAGGGGTTCAAGGCCAGGTTGGATGGGGCTTTGAGCCCCCTGATCCAGTGGGAGGTGTCCCTGCCCATGGCAGGGGGTGGGACTGGATGGACTTTGAGATCCCTTCCAACCCAACCCATTGCATGATTCTATTTCTAGAGTTAAAAGAAGTAAAAACACAGGCAAGAAGGTTCTGCTGCACAGCAGCCTGCGGGTGCCTAACATTTTGTGTCTTCCTTGAAGGTGGACGCCAGGAATATCGATGGCAGCACGCCGCTCTGTGATGCCTGTGCCTCGGGTAGCATAGAGTGTGTCAAGGTGCTGCTGTCCCACGGCGCCAAGGTCAACCCTCCCCTCTACACGGCATCTCCTCTCCACGAAGCCTGCATGAATGGTAAATCCATGTGGTCTTATCTTTGCAGCTTGGATAAAAAAGCAACAGAAGCGACGGCCAAGTGTCTAAATAGAGCACAAGCTGTTGTTGCTCATTGGATCATTAGGGCTTGCAAATCACAGAATCACTAAGGTTGAAAAAGACCTCTAAGATTAAGTCCATCCCTCAGCCCAACCCCATTATGCCTACTAAACCCTGTCCTGAAGTGCCACCTCTACATGTTTTTTGAACACCTGCAGGGATGGAGACTCCACCACTGCCCTGCGCAGCCTCTGCCAGTGCTTCACCACTCTTTCAGTAATGAAATTTTTCCTAATATCTGCCCTAAACCTCCCCTGGAGCAACTTGAGACCATTTCCTCTCATCCCATCACTTGTTACTTTGGAGAAAAAAGCAGCATCCACCTGGCTCCAGCCTCCCTTCCAGGAGCTGCAGAGAGCAATGAGATCTCCCCTCAACCTTCTCTTCTCCAGGCTAAACAGCCTCAGGTCTCCCAGCCACTCCCAGAACCTCTGGACTCCAGCCCCTTCTCCCCTGTCTCCACTGCAGCTCCTTTTCTGGACACGCTCCAGCCCCTCAATGTCTTTCTTGGAGTGAGGGGCCCAAAACTGAACCCAGGATTCGAGGTGCAGCCTCCCCAGCACCGAGTGCAGGGGGCCTCTCCCTTCCCTGCTCCTGCTGGCCGATCCAAGCCAGGATGCTGTTGACCTTCTTGGCCACCTGGGACACTGCTGGCTTCTGTCCAGCTGCTTGTAGATCAACACCCCCAGGTCCTTCTCCTCCAGGCAGCTCTCCAGCCACTCTTCCCCAAGCCTGGAGCATTGTCTGGGGTTGTTGTGACCCAAGTGCAGAATCTCATACAATTTACCTGAGCCCATGGATCCAGCCTGGCCAGATCCCTCTGCAAAGCCTTCTTGCCCTCCAGCAGATCAACACTCCTGCCCAATTTGGTGTCATTTGCAAAGTGATTGTGGGAGCACTTGATACCTTCATCCAGATCATTGATAGAACTTCTTCACGTTGAGGGTAGTGAGACCTTGGCACAGGTTGCCCAGGGAAGTTGTGGCTGCCCCATCCCTGTTCAAGGCCAGGTTGGATGAGGCTTTGATCACCCTGATCCAGTGGGAGGTGTCCCTGCCCATGGCAGGGGGGTTGGAACTGGATGGGCTTTGAGGTCCCTTCCAACCCAAACCATTCCATGATTCTCTCTCTGCCTCTTTGGTTTCTTTGTGTGCTGTCCTGGTCAGAGTTTGCCTTTGACTATGAAGGCTGTGGGAGACAGCATTTTTGACCATTAGATGGTTAAAAATATAGCTGTGAGCTCTTGCTTAGCTTTCCCTCTTCAAGCCTTTTTCAAGGCTTGTTGAGTGCTTTGTGTTTGCTCATAACCATTTCTGTTTTGTAGCCATCACCTCAGATATTAAACATGTTTGTGGGTGAAGCTGATCTCATCATGCTCCCATTTGAGTTTGATTCTTTCTTCTCACTTGGATCTTCCCTTTCTAAAGGTAGCTCAGAGTGCGTGCAACTCCTCATCGACGTCGGTGCAAACTTGGAGGCTCACGACTGTCATTTTGGGACACCCCTACATGTGGCCTGTGCCAGGGAGCATCTGGACTGTGCAAAGGTTCTGCTCAAGGCAGGTATGGCAGCCATGGGGTTTGTTCCTGGGTTGGCAGGAGATGCTGGTGTCTACACCCAGTGCTGCCCTCAGAGCTCCACGGCAGAGTTCTTGTCAAAGACCTTATTCATTCAAAGCAAAATTTGACACCCCACCTGGACTTCTATGTCCAGTTCTGGAATCTCCAACATAAGAAGGATATGGAGCTGCTGGAGCAGGTCCAGAGGAGGCCGTGAAGATGATCTGAGGGCTGGAGCCCCTCTGCTATGAGGACAGGCTGAGAGAGTTGGGGTTGTTCAGCCTGGAGAAGAGAAGGCTTCAGAGGGACCTCAT
Organism: Neomorphus geoffroyi; assembly: GCA_033558235.1. NCBI lineage: Eukaryota > Metazoa > Chordata > Aves > Cuculiformes > Neomorphidae > Neomorphus > Neomorphus geoffroyi. The sequence continues at coordinate 635,863 of JAUMJM010000112.1, forward strand.
AGTGGCCTCCCAGTGGGCTCCAGGAAAGCTGGGAAAGGGCTTTTTACAAGAACTTGGAGTGATAGGATGAAGGGGAACAGCTTTAAACTGGAAGGGGGAAGATTTAGATTAGACATTAGGAAGAAATTCTTCACAATAAGGGTAGTGAGGCCCTGGCCCAGGTTGTCCAGGGAAGCTGTGGCTGCCCCATCCCTGGAGGTGTTCGAGGCCAGGTTGGATGGGGCCTTGAGAAACCTGGTCTGGTGGGAGGTGTCCCTGGCCATGGCAGGGGGGTTGGAACTGGATGGGCTTTAAGGTCCCTTCCAACCCAAACTATTTTATGATTCTATTATTCTATGAAAATGGGGATAACAAAGCTGAAAGGTTTTGCCTTTACCTGAGCAAATCATAGAATCATGGAATCATTAAGGTTAGAAAAGACCTGTAAGATTATCCAATCCAACTGTCAGCCCAACCCCACCGTGCCTACTAAACCATGGCCCAGAGTGCCACATCTACAGGTTCTTTGAACCCCTCCAGGGATGGAGACTCCCCCACTGCCCTGGGCAGCCTCTGCCAGGACTTCACCACTCTTTCAGTAAAGAAATTTTTCCTAGTATCCAATCTAAACCTGCCCTGGCACAACCTGAGGCCATTTCCTCTCGTCCTATCAGTTATTACTTGGGAGAAGAGACCAACACCCACCTCCCTCCAAGCTCCTGCTGAGCTGCAGACAGTGATGAGGTCTCCCCTCAGCCTCCTCCAAACTAAACAGCCCCAGGTCTCTCAGCCGCTCCTATAACCCCTGGGCTCCAGACCCTTCCCCTGCTCCGTTTCCCTCCTCTGGACACGCTCCAGCCCCTCAATGTCTTTCTTGTAGTGAGGGGCCCAAAAGTGAACCCAGGATTCAATACGTATTATATATTATCATATATATGCTCAAGCGTTTTTCAGTGTATACCTGTCGATCTCCAGTCCGTGATGTTCCCAGTTCATTCCCATTCTCTTATTTTAATGACATTCAGAACTCTCCAGTCCGTAGATGAAGTTTCAACTTCTTCTCAAGAACGGTATCAACTGATGATTCTAATTAATCCCTCAAAAGTGCCCATTTTTCCTTGTTAATTATAAAGGGAGTTCAGCGTGGCCACACGCATCGAAATGTCAGTTGTTTGAGTTCGGTGAGGTTCAGGTCACCTCTGCGGAGCAAATCAAGCAGTGGGGGGGCGGTTTCACTGTCAGTTTATAAAAGCTAAACCTTAGCAAAAGTATCTGCAAATAAAACTTGGTCCTGCCGTGGTGTGAGCGGCGAGATCTCATGGGCCTGCGGTGTTTCTGCTAGCAAAGATGACCCTGTTCCCCTTGAGTGGGAGCTCAAAGAGATGGGAATGGGGGTTCGGATGAGGGTGGGGATGGAGGTGGGAATGGGGATTGGGATGGGGGTGGGGATGGCCATGGCCATGGGATAGGGGATGGGGATAGAGGTGGAGGTGGGGATGGAGGTGGGAGTGGGGATGTGGAAGGGGGTGGAGGTGGGGATAGAGGAGAAGGTGGTGATGAGGATGGAGATGGGGATGGAGGTGGGGGTGGAGATGAGGATGGGGAGGGAGGTGGGGATGAGGATGGGGATTGGGATGGGGGTGGGGATGGCCATGGCCATGGCATGGGTGATGGGGATGGAGGTGGGGATGGGGATGGAGATGGGCATGGGTGTAGTGATGGACATGGGAGTGGGAATGTGGAAAGGGGTGGAGGTGGGGATAGAGGAGAAGGTGGTGATGAGGGTGGAGATAGGGATGGAGGTGGCAATGGAGAGGAGGATGGGGATGGAGGTGGGGGTGGGGATGGGGATGGAGGTGGGGGTGGGGATGGGGATGGGGATGGAGGTGGGGATGGAGATGGGGATGGAGGTGGGGGTGGAGATGGGGATGGAGGTGGGGGTGGGGATGAGGATGAGGATGGAGATGAGGCTGGAGGTGGGCATGAGGATGAAGGTGCAGATGGGGGTGGAGGTGGGGGTTGGGATAGAGGTGGGGGTAGGGATGAGGATGGAGGTGGGAATGAGGACGGAGGTGGGCGTTGGGATGGGGATGAGCATGAGGATGGAGATGGGGATGAGGATGGAGGAAGGGATGAAGATGGAGGTAGGGGTGGGGATGGAGAAGACTGGGAATGGTTCTTTGGCTTTGGACAGGTCAGACTGAGGAAACAATTCTGAACTTCACACTCAGCCACTTATTTACCTGATAACATGGACTAAAATTCTTTCTCTGCAAGGAGCAGAGAAGACAACTCATGCATTGCCAGCACTGAGAACTTGCTCAGCAGTTTGCTTTCCTGTTTGTGCTGTTTTGTTTGGATCTTCTAGCATCTTGTACATGTTGTAAAGACGTTTTTCCCCTCCAGTCAAGCCACTGGTTATGTTTGGGTCAAGTGAGGCTTTCATGAACAACTTTGTTTTTCTTTCTGGCCTCAGGAGCAAACGTGAATGCTGCTAAACTTCATGAGACAGCCCTCCACCATGCAGCGAAAGTGAAAAATGTGGACCTGGTGGAGATGCTGATTGAATTTGGAGGAAACATTTATGCAAGGGACAACCGAGGGAAGAAGCCATCGGATTATACCTGGAGCAGCAGTCCCACAGCAAAGTGCTTTGAGTACTACGAAAGTAAGTGACATATGATCTCCTGCCCCAGGAATTCCGAGCCTATTCCATTGCACTAGATCATGATTCTGAGTCCACTTGGATTTGTGGATCCCTGATCTCAGCACAGGAAGGACATGGATCCATTAGAGTGAGTCCAGAGGAGGCCATGAAGATGGTCCAAGGGCTGGAGCACCTCTGCTATGAGGACAGGCTGAGAGAGTTGGGGTTGTTCAGCCTGGAGAAGAGAAGGCTCCAGGGAGACCTTAGAGCAGCCTCCCAATATGGAAAGGTGCTCCAGGAAAGCTGGGGAGGGGCTCTTGATCAAGGAGTGCAGGGATAGGATGAGGAGGGACGGTTTTCAGCTGTAAGAGGGGAGATTAGATGAGATCTTAGGAATGTTTTCCTGTGACGGTGGTGAGGCCCTGGCACAGGTTGCCCAGGGAAGTGGTAGCTGCCCCATCCCTGGAGGTGTTCAAGACCAGGTTGGATGAGGCTTTGATCACTCTGACCCAGTGGGAGGCATCTCTGCTTTAAGGCTGCTCTAAGGTCTCCCCAGAGCCTTCTCTTCTCCGGGCTGAACAACCTCAACTCTTTCAGCTTCTCCTTATACAGGAGGTGCTGCAGTGCTTGGATCATCTTGGTGGCCTCCTCTGGGCTGGCTGCAAGAGATCCATCTCCTTCCTGTGCTGAAGAGATGAGCCATAAGAGAGCTTGCCTGTGGCTCTGCGTTGTCTTCTTTGGGCCTGGGGGCTGTGGGAGGTCGAGCGCTTGGAAGCAGAGCCAGGCTTGTGATCATGGCAGAGGCGATGCCAGGCATCACCGTCCTGGGAGATCCCAGGGGAGTTGTGGCTGCCCCATCCCTGGAGGTGTTCAAGGCCAGGTTGTGTGGGGCTTTGAGCACCCTGATCCAGTGGGAGGTGTCCCTGCCTGTGGCAGGGGGGTTGGATCTGGATGAACTTTAAGGTCCCTTCCAACCCAAATCGTTCTATGATTCTGTCTGTGCTCCGTGGTGAGATCAGCCGTTTGTTGAGCTGCAACCCTACCTCTGGATCCTCTTTTCTCATTTCAGAAACACCTCTGAGCTTGTCGCAGCTCTGCAGAGTCACAGTGAGGAAAGCCGCTGGGCAGCGAGCACTGGAGAAGATTTCCAAGCTAAATATTCCTCCACGATTAATCCAATACCTGTCCTACAACTGACAGGGGCAAAGGCAGCCATGAAGGACGATATCTTTAGCTCCCGCAGTATTGAAGTGTCTGTTTCTTTCTCTTCTACCTCCCCCCACGAGTTTTAATTTAAGCCAACTGATGTAAATAGTATTTATGAGGCAGTGCTTCCCCTTCTCCGTGGGCAAAGAGAGGCTCAGGCAATGTTTGACTCTGGCTTGAAGCTATAACCTCTCCTTGGGGTGATATTTTAGGTGCTTGAGGCTGTAGCGTTCTCTCTCTGAGCAGCATTAATCTCACATAATTTTACTTGTCTGTAGCCCAAAGGCATCTCCCTGTGACCTAGCCAGGCTCCCTTTGCCGTCAGTGAAGAGAAACAGGTACTTTTGGAACGTGGTTCATCTGTCTTGTTTTAGATGCCTGTTCTGGGGTGATAAATACACCTCAGGAGTGCTCATCTCTGCTGACTGCAAGGGAATTTAGAGGTGATGCCCTTGGATATGGAAATCTGGGTTTCTGGATCCCACCACTGTGTTAATAACCTGAGTGATGACTGCTTAATGCCAAGGGACGATGCTTGAGAGACCTGTGTGCTCCAGCTGGAGGCAAATTAAGTTCCCAGAAGCAAAATAAGTCCCCAGCAAGCTCAGCACTAGGTAGAGGTTACTGATTTTCCATGAACATCAGCAGGTTTGGTTCAACAGCAGCAGTGAGAACAACTTGCTGCCAGGTCAGGATTGGGAGTGTCCTATATAGGGATAGGCTTTAGACTTGATAATCCCTTTGGGTCCCTTCCAACTTGGGTAATTCTGTGATTCTTTGACTTTGCCCGTGCCCTGTCTTCGCTGAAGGTGAGCTAGCTCTTACTGTAGTGTTCCTCCAGGGTATCACCATGTCTATTTTGCAAGCCCAAGCAGGAAGCAGGTCTCTGCATGTCCAAGGATGCTTCTCTCCACATAGCTGGTCCCAAAGAATAATTTTGCCACTTGCCCTGAGCCACTCTGTTGGGTTGAGGTGCAATAGGTGGCAGAGCTGCTGCCTGATGGTGCCTGAAGAACAGTGAGGGCACATCCCTTGTGTAGTGCAGCACATCCCTGTAGTGAATCACACACGTCAAAGCCCGTAGGAGGCCTTGGATTTTGAGCTTTTTAGGTTTATTTCCTCCTCTCTGAGTTTTATCTCAGTGCTGGAGCCTCTCCAGAGCTTGGCAGCTGACACCAGCGTTGCTGAGTGTTGTGCTTGAATCCTTCAGCCTCAGCAGGTGCAAAGGCAGTGGTGACTTCAACTTTGAGGATAACGTTTGTATGAGCAGAGCCAAAGTTGTCATCTGCTTTCCAGGTGAGACGTTACGTGTTGTCTGCAGGATACATAAAAGGGTTGCAGCTCCCTGATGCCCCCGTGGCAACTCTTAGCACTGTGATGAGAACAAATTCCTCCTCTGAATGCCAACCAGCGTTAGGAAACCTGCTTTGATGTAGCATTAACCTAACTCGAGGCTCTCAACATCCTTCATGGGATTGAGAGCCTGTGGTTGCTTACCCGTTCCCTGCCAGCTCCCAGATCCACCACGATGGGGCTCAGCCTTGGGCGGGAGGCAGAAAATAGCACAAGGTTGAAGAGCTGAGGTGGAACTGACTGCACTTTAATGGTGACCAGCAAATCACTTGGTTCTGTATTTTTTGGTCCCCCCATGCCCTTTTGTTGTTATTTTTCCCTCCTGTGCCGTCGCCTCTAGAGCTGAACAGAAAAAAGCGTGCGGTCGTGCTCCTTGGGGCGTTGTCTGTTTGTAGTTCTCATTTTTGTGTTTGAAGTAGCAGAAATGTGAAATTGCCAAGAAGCTCAGGGAAGCCCCAGAGATGTTTATTGAGGGATTTGTCCCTGTGATTGATAGGATAAAGGTTTTATATATTGTGTCTTTCAAGAAAAGCTTCCTCTGCCCAGCGTGCATGTCCGTAGAGATAAATATGTGTTAGGAAAGAAATCTGGGGTCAAACCCTTCTCTTTTGGTTTAAATTCAAATCCCTTGTTAGGTTGCTTTTTTAACGTTGCCTAAAATGGTGAAATAATGAAATGCTAAAGTCTAAGTATCCAATATTAAACCCAATGACCCCTTGAATAACTGAGAATTAAATTACAAGTTCCTGTTGACCTCATCTTTATTTTGGAACCATCTCTTTGGTAGGTCCTAAAGTTTGGTTGTTCTTTTTCAGCCTCTTTTAAGAGGTCCTGCTGATCAGTGCGTGCATCCAGGGGGGACTTGTCCAGAGAAGTTGTGGATGCCCCACCCCTGCAGGTTTGGGTTTTGGGCTCTGTGGGCGATAGGAGAAGAGGAAATGGCCTCACGTTGTGCCTCATCGTGGTGGTACCCAACGTCCCACGTGGGGCAAAGGGGCAAATGCCAGAAAAAAGGGGGTAAACCCAACCACTCTGGTCCCCAAATCAGGGACTTTGCCCCAGAGCAATTCTACATCTGGTGTAGCCTTGGGCTTGGTGTGGATCTGACCCCAAAGTCTTATGAGGAGGGGCTGAGGGAACTGGAGGAGGCTGAGGGAAGAACCGTATTGCTCTCTACAGCTCCCTGCAAGGAGGTTGTGGTGAGGTGGGTGCTGCTTTCTTCTCCCAGGTTACAAATGATAGTATGAGAGGAAATGGCCTGATGCAGGGTGAGGGGGAGGATTCTGCTTCTCTGGTGAGACCTCACGTGGAGTCCTGGGTCCGGTTCTAGAGTCTTGAGCACAGGAAGGACCTGGATCTGTTGAAGCAAGTTCAGAGGAGGCCACAGAGATAATCCAAGGGCTGGAGCACCTCATACAAGGACAGGCTGGGAGAGTTGGGGTTGTTCAGTCTGGAGAAGAGAATGCTCCAGAGGGATCTCATAGCAGCCTTCCAGGACCTCAAGGTGCTCCAGGAAAGCTGGGGAGGAGCTTTTTCCAAGGGCCTGCGGTGATAGGACGAGGGGGAACAGCTTTAAATTGGAAGGGAGGAGATTTAGGGTAGACATTAGGAAGAAATTCTTCATGGTGAGGGTGGTGAGGCCCTGGCGCAGGTTGCCATGGGAAGTTGTGGCTGCCCCATCCCTGGAGGTGTTCAAGGCCAGGTTGGATGGAGCAGCCTGGTTGAACACAACCCAACAGACCCTGTCCTGCTTTCATCCATCTCCTTCCGGGGCTCACCAAACTGCAAACCCAGTTGAGTACTTCGGGCTGTATCTCCTGTGGGTTTTTCCACCAGCTTTTCCATGGGTCCAGCAGCACAGGGAGGTGTCTAAAATAACTCTGCTGCTTCGGAGATGCCCAGGTAAGAACAAGGCTTTGCTTCATCTGTGAAAACCATCTTCTGGACAGTCAGCCTTGCTCCTGGGCGCTGCCGGTTGCTGCTGGCCGGGCTTCTTAAGATGGGCTTGCGAGCAAGGACCTTGATCACAGCAGCTTTTCTCCAACTATGTAAAGTTTGTCCAGAAAATACAAGGTGTGACTGGAGCCAATGCCTTGGAAGAAAGCCTTGTGGTGCTGAAGAATTGACTCCTTGTTAATGCCAGCAGACCCTTAGACAAGGTGGTGAGGAGCCACCCTTCTCCTTGGTGTGTGAAGGAAGGATTTGTGCTGTTGGTTGTGGCTCCCTGAGTCTTGGAGTAAAGATGCAATAGAGGAGGGAAGATGTTGAACGCAAACAGGGTTGGTTTTTAAATTCAGGGGAATTTGTGCAAGAGAGCTGCCCTAACCTTAGCACCAGCAAACAAAGACCTCTGCCCTCTGGTAGGTGACACCTGAAGATGAGTAATGCCGTGGTTGCATCATGATTAAAGCAAGCACGAGCCTGAAGTGTCTGTTCTGATTCAAAAAACACCCCTCAAATGCTGAAGACTTTACCTGAGCACAAGTGTTGTGAGGAGCGGCTGAGGGACCTGGGGTTGTGAAGCCTGGAGATGAGGAGGCTGAGGGGACACCTCATCACTCTCTCCAACTGCCTAAAAGGAGGTTCTAGTGAGATGAGTGTTGATCTCTTCTCCCAAGTAACAAGTGACAGGATGAGAGGAAATGGCCTTAAGTTGCACCAGGAGAGGTTTAGACTGGATATTAGGAAAAATATCTTTACTGAAAGAGTGGTGAAGCCCTGGCAGAGGCTGCCCAGGGCAGTGGGGGAGTCTCCATCCCTGGAGGGGTTCAAAGAACCTGTAGATGTGGCACTTCAGGACATGGTTTAGTAGGCACGATGGGGTTGTGCTGATGGTTGGACTAGATGATCTTAGAGGCCTTTTCCAAACTTAACAGTTCCATGGTTCTATGAAAAGCTTTCACACACCCTGTTCTTCCCTCTGTTCTTCAGAGAACAAGTGATCTTACAGGCACTTGCAAGGAGATGGCGCCTGTCCTGCACGCTTGAGTGGGAGCCCGACATGAGACAAGTTGAAGCGTCTTTCCTGACTTGCACTTACTTGAGGTCCACAGAGGCTGGAGAACATCCTGTCCCATGGTCTGGAGGCAGCTGCAGCACCGCTTGTTTTGAAATCAGGGCTTTTGCAGCCAAAGTTGTTATTTTGAAACTTAAAGCCAGCACCTAAATCCATAGCAAGGTAGCAAAGCATGAAGGAGGAAGAACCCTACTTATGGAAACCTTATCTGCTTCTGCATGGCACTTGTAGGTTACGTAACCCCCGCTTTCCTCCCTCATTGCCACCAGGGACAAAACCCTAATGTGTCTTGCAAAAAAACCCAAACCAACTCAATTTTTCACCCAGCAGAGTAGATGCAGCTTGTGCTTCAGTAGGTGCTCTCTAACCGTGATGCCTTGATGCTTCTCTGGGCTTAGGCGCCAGGACACCAGGCTTGTAGAGCACTGACCTCTGTTTGGGAAGACTGCAGGACACTGCAAAGATGCTGTTAGCATTTCATAAAATCCTAGAATCCCCTGGGTGGAAAGGACCTTTGAGATCGAGTCCAACCTTACCTGTCCACTACTAAACCAGATCCCTGAGCACCTCACCTGCCTGTCTTTTAAACACCCAGGGATGGTGACTCCACCACCTCCCTGGCAGCCTCTGCCAGGGCCTGAGAAGAAATTGGTGAAGAAATTTTTTCTGATGCCCAATTTAAACCTCCCGTGGTGCAACTTGAGGCCATTTCCTCCCATCCTATGGCCTCTTTATACCCGATTGTCTGATTTTTAATGTTTTCTAGCACATTGTGATGATAAGATTTGGGCAGATGCAAAAGGGCTGAAGTGTTATTCATGGTTAACCCTGAGGAGAAGGACTTGGGATGCGGCTGCATGAGAAGCTCTACAGGAACCGGCAATGTGCACTCACAGCCCAGAAGGGCAGCCATGTCCTGGGCTGCATCCAAAGCAGTGGGAGCAGCAGGGCTCTGCTCTGGTCAGACCTCACCTGCAGTCCCATGTCCAGTTCTGGCGTCCTCAGTACAGGAAGGACATGGATGTGTTGGAGTGGGTCCAGAGGAGACCACAGAGATGATCCAAGGGCTGGAGCCCCTCTGCTCTGAGGCCAGGCTGGGAGAATTGGGGTTGTCCTGCCTGGAGAAGAGAAGGCTCCAGGGGGACCTCCTAGCAGCCTCCCGACACCGAAAGGGGCTGCAGGAAAGCTGGGGAGGGGCTTTTTCCAAGGACCTGGAGTGAGAGGAAAAGGGGAAAAGCTTTAAATTGGAAGGGGGAAGATTGAGATTGGACATTAGGAAGAAATTCTTCACAATGAAGGTAGGGAGGCCCTGGCCCAGGTTGCCCAGAGCAGTGGTGGCTGCCCCATCCCTGGAGGTGTTCCAGGCCAGGCTGGATGGGGCTTGGAGCCCCCTGATCCAGTGGGAGGTGTCCCTGCCCATGGCAGGGGTTTGGAACTGGATGGGCTTTGAAGTCCCTTCTAATCCAAACTATTCTGTTTCTATGATTCTATGACAAAGGGGTGGTTCCTCCCTGCTAACCAGGTCCTTCTCGTGGACCAGAGAAGCCTGGGGTGGGGAAAAGATCCCTGTGGGTTTCTGGGGAGGTGTTTGGGGGGGAATTGGCACTGATTTGTGATGAAACTGTGCACAGCTTCACAATCTGCAGGTTTCATTACAGCTGGGGCTGTGGAGAACCTGCTCCCACCACGGTGCCGCTTGGCGGTGCTGCTCCTCCCAGTAAGAAGAGCAAAACCTCTCTGGGGAGTGGGAAATCTCTAACTGGCTGGATCTGCACCAGCCACCTTTTTGCAGGAGAAAGGCAGAACCTGGAAAAGCTTTGAAAATCTGCTCCTCAAAGCAAGCCCGGGCGGTTTTCCGTGGGTGGTTGACAAAGGCACCGTGAATCTTCCTGAGCCAAGATGCTCTTTTATTCCAGCAAAGCTCTGAAGTTTGCAAACACAGGCTCCAGGTCACCTGTATTTGGTTTTTTATTCTGTTTTCCACTTATCTTGGGTAAAAATGAATTGCAACAACAAATCCTCTGCGGATGATTCCAGAAGAGACCACGAGGGTGATCCGAGGGCTGGAGCCCCTCTGCTGTGAGGCCAGGCTGGGAGAGTTGGGGTTGTCCTGCCTGGAGAGGAGAAGGCTCCGGGGAGATCTTAGAGCAGCCTCCCAGTACTGAAAGGGGCTCCAGGAAAGCTGGGGAGGGGCTCTTGATCAGGGAGTGCAGGGACAGGATGATGGGGAATGGTTTTAAGCTGAAGGAGGGGAGATTGAGATGAGATCTTATGGAGAAATATTTTCCTGTGAGGGTGGGGAGGCCCTGGCCCAGGTTGCCCAGGGAGGTTGTGGATACCCCATCCCTGGAGGTGTTCAAGGCCAGGTTGGGTGGGGCTTTGACCCAGTGGGAGGTGTCCCTGCCCATGGCAGGGGGGGTGGGAACTGGATGGGCTTTGAGGTCCCCTCCATCCCAACCCATTCCATGGTTCTGTGATTCTGATTTGAGGTGCTGTGGACTGAAGTGGAAAATTATCGGTGTTTTTTAAGCTATACAGAGGGGAAGATACTGGGCTCTAAAGCTTTAGCGATGGGGATGGGGGATTTATTCCTTGTTCCTTTCCTGGAGTGATTTATAGAGGTACAACGCCATCCTCTTGCCTATGCTGGGGGAGAAAGGAGGGAAAAGCCCCAAAGATCTGGTCTGGCTGGGATGCCGTGGTTACGTGGGGCCGCGGCCGCGTGCGTTGGGGCTGAGGTCATGGCGCTATTAATTTCCCGTTAAAAGCTCCCCCCAACAGCTCCAGCGCTGCAGGGATGGAAAATGCATGAAGCAGCTCCGATTGCAGTTAACCCCTGCAGGGATGGCTGGATTTTTGGGTTGAGAGTTGCAAAGCCCATTGGAAAGGGGAAGATTTAGATTAGATGTCAGGAAGAAATCCTTCACAATGAGGGTGGTGAGGCCCTGGCACAGGTTGCCCAGGGAAGCTGTGGATGCCCCATCCCTGGAGGTGTTCAAGGCCAGGTTGGATGGGGCTTTGAGCAGCCTGGTCTGGTGGGAGGTGTCCCTGCCCATGGCAGGAGGGTTGGAACTGGATGATCTTTAAGTTCTCTTCAAACCCAAAGCATTCTGAGATTCTAAGGTTGATGGGCACCGCCTTGGCCACCGTATGGCTGGTGCAGCTCCTCATCCAACTCCTGGGGGCTTCAGAGTCCCTTAAGACGTCTGGAAAACCCTCTTGGCGCCTGCAAAGACCTATTCCAATTAATCCCCTGCCAGCCGGCCGGACTGGAGCCACATCTGCCCACCCTGCGATGCTGGAAACCCCGGTATCCCTTAACCCCCCGGGGGATGGCATTTGGTTGCATTTGATGCTTGAAAACCCCTGAGGCTGAGCCTGGGAGCTTATTTTGGTAACTTGAGCTTGGGAAACCCCTCGGCTGTTGAAGGATAGAAGGATGAAGCCTTGTGAAATGCCGTGGCAGCTGGGCGTTCCCATCAGGAGCCTCAGGCATCTTCACAAAATCCCTTGGGTCTTTACGGTGAGCCTTGGGAAAGCTGGGGAAGCAAGGTGGGCTGCCAGGGAGGTGTCCCCATCCTTGCAGCAGGGGACAGGGCGTAAGAGCAGCTGTAGGTCTGCTCTTGGCTCATCTCATGTCTCAACAAGCTACCTGGTGTTTGCAGAGCATAGGAACCCCTGTCCTGATCCCCTTCCCTGGTCGCACTTGTCCCCTTCTCCTGCTTGTTCTGATTCCCTCTTCTTGTCCCACTTGGCTCCTGGTCCTGCTTAGTCCCTGCCCAAAAGCTTGTCCTTGTCTCCTGGTTCCTTCTCCTGGTCCAACTGATCTCCATCTCTTGGTTCCACTTGTCTTTGTCCCCTAGTCCCACTGGTCTCTTCTCCTGGTCCCATTTTTTCAGTCTTTAGGTTGCATTTTCCCCCTCTCCTGGTTCTTCTTGTCCCCAGCTCCTCATCCCACAGGTCCCCTCTCTTGGTCCCACTTGTCCCCTGGTCCCACCAGTCCCTTCTCCTGGTTCCAGTTGTCCCCATCTCCTGGTCCCATTTGTTCCATCCTTTGGTTGCGTTTTTCCTCTCTCGGTAACACTTGTCCCCCACTTTTGGTCTTATTAATTTCCCTCTCCTGGTCCTGTTGGTCTCCTGGTGCTATTTGTCCTCTCTTCTTCTCCTACTCATGCACATTTCCCCGTCCCATCTGTCCCCTGGACCCTCCCTGGTCCTGCTCTCAGGGCCAGCAGAGGTGGTTTTGGTGCAGACCTGGTGGGATTCAGTGCAGAGTTTGAGGCCAGAGCCTTCCCCATTGTAGGGAGCCCAATGAAGCCCTCAAGCCGCATCATCAGATGCCTCACCAAGAGCAGCCCAGAGTTTAACATGATTTTTGGCCGTGCAGGGAGCTCAGTCCAGGGAAACGTGCACCATGCAAAGCAGCTCAGAGCCTTGGATGCTGTTGGGCATCCTCATCGTTGTGGTACCCAGCGTCCCACGTGGGGCAAAGGGGCAAATGCCAGAAAAAAGGGGGTAAACCCAATCACTCTGGTCCCCAAATCAGGGACTTTGCCCCAGAGCAATTCTACATCTGGTGCAACCTCGGGCTTGGTGTGGATCCGACCCCAACGTCTTATGAGGAGCAGCTGAGGGAACTGGTGCTGTTTAGCCTGGAGAAAAGGAGGCTGAGGGGAGGCCTCATCACTGTCTACAACTGCCTGAAAGGAGGTTGTGGTGAGGTGGGTGCTGGGCTCTTTTCCCAAGTGACAGGAGATAGAACAAAACATTGCACCAGGGAAGGTTTAGATTACACTGGCAGAGGCTGCCCCGGGCAGTGATGCATCCCTGGAGGAGCATCCTCCAGGGCATCCCTGGAGGAGTTCAAAAATGTGTAGACATGGCACTTTGGGACATGGTTTAGTAGGCACGGTGGGGTTGGACTGGATGATCTTAGAGGTCTTTTCCAAACTTAACGATCCTATGATTCAGATGGTTCTATTCAGCATCATCTTGGCCATCCCCGGGCACCGTGGCCCATCCTGCCCCCTGTCCTGTGCCCAGGCACAGGGCGATTTGTGGTGGTTATTTCTTCTTAATTTCTTCCCCAGAGAGTAATTTCTCTTTCACAAATAATCCACAAGTGGAAAATCAGCGAGGAACAGCACTTTCCAGCAGATTAAAAAAACGCTCTTGAGAAATAAAACCCTTTTCTGGCAAACTAAATATTGGAAAGAAGTAGTTGCAAAGGAGTTTGTTTCATAATTTATTCCTAGAATCATGGAAAGGTTTGGGTTGGAAGGGACATTAAAGCCCATCCAGTTCCAACCCCCCTGCCATGGGCAGGGACACCTCCCACCACACCAGGCTGCTCCCAGCCCCATCCAACCTGGCCTTGAACACCTCCAGGGATGGGGCAGCCACAACTTCCCTGGGCAACCTGGGCCAGGGCCTCACTGCCTTCATCGTGAAGAATTTCTTCCTAATGTCTAATCTCACTCTTCCCCCTTCCAATTTAAAGCTGTTCCCACTCGTCCTGTCACTCCAGGCCCTTGGAAAAAGCCCCTTCCCAGCTTTCCTGGAGCCCCTTTCAATACTGGGAGGCTGCTATGAGGTCCCCCTGGAGCCTTTTCTTCTCCAGGTTAAACAACGCCAACTCTCTCAGCCCATCCTCATAGCAGAGGAGCTCCAGCCCTCACAACACCTTCACGGCCTCCTCTGGTCCCGCTCCAACACTTCCCTTGTGCAGAACCTTGATCTCCTCCATGGGCATCCCTTAACCTTTTGCCCCATCAACCCAGATCCAACCCCACTGTAAAAATCCCTTTCCCCCCACTTTTTTTATGGCAGTTGGGTGTTGAGGGGCCTTTCCTTCCTGTGGGCAGTGACTTTTCCCAGGCTTTACATCATGTTTGCTTAAGAGTGGAATTATTGCCAGGGAGGAGGCCATGGCTCCGGGGGCTGCAGGAGGGGGGAAAAATAGTGGAGAAATTGGGTAAGAACCCGTGTTCTTCTTTTCAGTGTCCTTTAGGATGGCTCAGAAAGGCTCCTTTGGTGGTCTCAGTGGTGTTTCACCAGCTCTTATTAAATGTGAAGCCTGGTTACTGCGATGTTTTTCAAATGCCTCATTTTGCTAAAATAAAAGGGAATGGGGGATAATTTGTGACTGATCCAGCAGCATCAGAGCAGAAGCATCTCTGGTGTCCCCCTCACTGAGGGGTTCATGAGCTGCTTTTCATGGAATCACAGAATGGTTTGGATTGGAAGGGATCTCAGAAGCTCACTCAGTCCCAGCCCCTGCCATGGGCAGGGACACCTCCCACTGCATCAGGGGGCTCCAAGCCCCATCCAGCCTGGCCTTCAACACCTCCAGGGATGGGGCAGCCACCACTGCTCTGGGCAACCTGGGCCAGGGCCTCCCCACCCTCACAGGAAAATATTTCTTCCTAAGATCTCATCTCAGTCTCCCCTCTTGCAGCTTCAAACCATCCCTCCTCATCCTATCCCTGCACTCCCTGATGAAGAGCTAAAAAGAGAAGCAAAATCCCCTCCTTTGGCAATGCTGAAGCAAACAAGATGCTCATTTCCTTCTGCCCATCCCAAGTGATGATGGTGGGAACCTTTCTGAGCATCACATAGGGAGAGAAACAAGCAAACATCTCCATTAAAGCCCAAATAACTTCCTTTTCTGGGCCAATGGGGCTGCAGGGCGGGTGTTTCTGGCCAGGATCCAGCCTCCCATTAAAGACACCATTAGGAAAAACCAGCTCAGGATAAGTGGTGTGACAAAATACTCCAATAATTAAACAACCCCAGAATAGAAGGAGGAAAGGTCAAGCCTAAAAATACAAGGCATGGTTTTGCTCTGAAGGAAGGCATTAAATAAATGTGTTCTTGGGAAGGTCTAATTTTAGCAAAAACCTGGTGTGACCATTATCTTGATTTTGCTGGATTTGGTTTGTTTTCTTTAAGTATTTTCATTGATGATATTGAGAGCGGGATCAAGGGCACCCTCAGCAAGTTTGCGGATGACACCAAGCTGTGTGGGGCAGTGGGAACGCCACAAGGATGGGATGGCATCCAGATGGACCTCGACAAGCTGGAGAAGTGGGGCTGTGTGAACCTCATGAGGTTCAACAAGGCCAAGGGCAAGGTCCTACTCCTGGGTCGGGGCAACCCCTGGTATCAATACAGGCTGGGGGACGATGGGATTGGGAGCAGACTTGAGGAGAAGGACTTGGGGTGCTGGGGGGGAGAAGCTGGATGTGAGCCAGCAATGTGCGCTGGCAGCCCAGAAGGCCAACCATGACCTGGGCTGCATCCAAAGCAGTGGGAGCAGCAGGGCCAGGGAGGGCATTCTGCCCCTCTGCTCTGCTCTGGTGAGACCCCACCTGGAGTCCTTGTCCAGTTCTGGAATCCCCGACAGAAGAAGGAGCTGGAACTGTGAAACATGTCGAGAGGAGGCCACAGAGCTGATCCAAGGGCTGCAGCACCTCTGCTAGGAGGACAGGCTGATAGAGTTGGGGTTGTTCTGCCTTGAGAAGAGAAGGCTCAGGTGAGACCAGCAGCCTGGTTTGGTGGGAGGTGTCCCTGCCCATGGCAGAGTGTTGGAACTTGATGATGTTTAAGTTCCCTTCCAACTCAAACCATTCTATGGTTCTGCGATCTGGGTCTTTTGTTATTTGCTCTCCTCCTGTTCCATGTGGAGCTCCAGGCAGGTTGGGTGCACGAGCAAGAGGACAACACGTGGGGAAGGCACTGGGAGCTGAGCTGGGTCTGAGCCTGGGGTGGGGCGAGCGTGGGTGTGCTCAGCCCCAGCGTGCAAGCACCTGCCCAGCTTTCCCAGCATTGGAAAAACAACTGGGATTTCCCCAGTTCCAGGGATGTAGGTGTGGGGTGGCTTGAATGTCCTCAGTGTCATCCATGAAACCAGCGGTGCCCTACTCATACCACCTCCCCGCTTGCTCATTATTGACTGCACATTAATAAGACCCATTGTAATTAATTCTCCATCCAACCCCTCTGTGTAGGAATCACCCCAGCCTGGGGCAGGAGAGCTGCTGCAATTGGGTTTCACCTTCTTTGTGGGGAAACTGAGTCATGGGGAGGAGGATGGGGTGGATTACGGATGGGCAAGGTGAATCCAACTCTACTGATTTTTGGGATGAGGATTAGGGATAGATCCTGCTGCCAACTCTTCTCTTAGCTTGGGATTGGGAGAAAAGGAACCCCAAAACCCTGGGGGTGCAGATAGAAGACCCTAAAAGTGATGTCCAACACCCTTGAAGAGAATTTTTCTAGAGGAATGGAGGGAAAGAGGACAGGGGTGATGTGAGGCTTGACCCTGGTGGGGATGCCCTGAGGTTGATGATCTGGGGGTGTTGTTTTTTAGCAAGGACCCCAAAGAAAAGCCAAAGGAAGCACTGGCAGCACCAAGGATGTGGGGGGACATTTCTTTATTGGGTTTGGCATGCTCCCAGGAGAACTCGCTGTGGCTGCTGGTGCCTCTATGGACACGAGAGGTGCATCTTGTGGTGGGCAGCACGGAGGGACCCCTCGTGTTCATCTGTACCCCAAGCCCCATCCTGCCAGGTGGGATGCCTGCATCCAATCAGACGCTAGTGACGCTCCCGCTGGGATACAAGAGGACTTTCCAGCCTGGGATGGTGGAGAGAAGGCAGTGGGGGATGGAGGGGCTGGGGGGGCCACCACAACCTTGGTTCCCTATGAAGAAATTAAGGAAAAATTAAAAAAAAGCACCATGAACATAGATTTTTCCAACCACCTGCAAGAGCTTCAGGGCAGGAGGTGGTAGGGGTGGGGGAGATGCAAGTTTTGGGGTGACCATTGCAACGCTAGAGGTGTACCCCATGGTCCTGGACTTTCTGTGCACATGGGTTTGGGCGCGATGTATCCCAGTGAGTTACCTGTGGGATGGGGTTGGAGGTGGGTGATGAGGGGGGGGGGCTCACTTCTCCGTCATCATCCTCACAAACTCCTCGTAGTTGACCTGACCATCGTTGTTGCAGTCGGCCTCCTTGATCATCTCGTCCACCTCCTCGTCCGTCAGCTTCTCGCCCAGGTTGGTCATGACGTGCCGCAGCTCCGCCGCGCTGATGTAGCCGTTGCCGTCCTTATCAAAGACGCGGAAAGCCTCACGGATCTCCTCCTCGCTGTCTGTGTCCCTCATCTTCCTCGCCATCAGTGAGAGGAACTCGGGGAAATCAATGGTGCCACTGCCGTCGGCGTCCACCTCCCCCACCATGTCCTGCAGCTCCGCTTCGGTGGGATTTTGCCCCAGGGAGCGCATGACGGTTCCCAACTCCTTTGTGGTGATGCAACCATCTCCATCCCGGTCAAAAAGGGAAAAAGCCTCCTTGAATTCGGCGATCTTCTCCTCCGACAGCCGCTCAGCCATGGTGCTCCTTGTTCACACACAGCTCTGTCCCGGCACGCTGACGGGGAGGTGCGGATGGGGCCTCCTCCCTCCAACCAGCCTCTCCCCCGAGGAGGAGGAGGAAGGAGTCAGGGAAGATGGGAGAGGCCGAGCCATGGGGTGAGCAGGAATGGTTCAGCTGGATCCTGGTGGAGGGGACATTGGGTTTTGGGATGATGGAGAAGGGCGACCACCAGCCCCATTGGGCCACCTTGGCTGCTGTCCCGCTTGCTCCGTTTCGCAGAGCTGGCTCATAATGAACCTCCTGATTAGAAGCCCCTAATTAGAATCCCTAAGTAAGGGATTTGCGCTGTGGTTCCAGGGCGCTGGTGGAAGGAGGGTGACTCACACTATTTTTGGACTACTTAAAGGCAATTTTGTCGAGTTTGGAGCTGTGTGAAGCCCGCCAGCCCTGCATGGAGGGGGGTGAGAGGGAATCCATCCAGTCTCCCCAGCCGCAGGGCCACCACACGTCAAACCTGCTGAGGGAGAGTTTCCTCGTGCAGGTCCAGGCAGAGCTCCGCTGCCCGGAGTTGTTCTCCATGCTGACAGAGACCTGAATCAGCTCTGACACCTCTTCCGGGCTCCCCCAGAACAGCTCCACAGCCCCCGGGGCAGCTGACTTGGAGATGCATGAGGTGAGCGGTGTCATGAGTCCTGCCCTGGTTAGTCAGGGGTTAACCCCGCAGCTGTGCAAGGGTTAACCATGAGGTAATGACCTGCTTTCATTTTTACTCATCTTTTACAGCAGCAGTACAGGAGGATTCAGAGACAAGTGATGATGATTTCTCTGTCCAGCTGTCCAGCCATCCTACTGTCCATCCACCTGTCTGTTCTCACTGCCTTCCATCCATCCATTTATCTGTCCATCCATCCATATAACCATCCATTCATGTGTCCATTGATCCACCCAATGACATCATCCGTCCGTCTGTCCATCCATCTGTCCATCTGTCTGTCCATCCGTCTGTCCTACCAACCAGTCATCTCTGTCTGTCAGCCTAAACACATTATCATCCACGTACCCATCCCAACAACCAATATCCACCCAGCGACCCAACCATCCATCCACCCAACCATATTATCGTCCATCCATCTCACCATCCCTTCATCCAGCCATCCAGCCAGTCATTCATCCACAAGTCCATCTATCCATCTAACCACGTTATCAAACATCCATTCATCCATGCGTGCATCCATCCACCCAACCATGTTATCATCCATCTAACCCACCATCCATCCATCCCGCCACCCACCCACCCATTCATCTTTATGTCCATCCATACGCAAAACCATGTTATCAAACATCCATCCATCCCACCAATGACTCAACCATCCATCCACGCGTGCATCCATCCACCCAACCACATTATCATCCATCTATACCACCACCCACCCATCCCACAAACCAATTAGCCACACAACCACCCATCTATCCACCCGTCCATCCATCTCACCAAACATCTACCCGACCATCCATCCATGTATGCGTCCATCCACCCAACCATATTATCATTCATCTATCCCACCACCCATCCATCCCACCAATCATTCATCTTTGTATCCATCTATCCAACAACTGTTATCAAACATCCATCCATCCATCCCTCCCTCTCACCCAGGCACATCTACCCAGCCACCCATCCTTGCGTGCATCCATATGCCCAACCATATTATCATCTGTATGTCCACCTACGCATACATCCAGTTGCCCAACCAACCATCCAGTCAACTCTCCAACCATCCTTCCATGCATCTCTCCATCCATCCATGGATTCCCACTACCATCCATCACCTGTCCCTCCAGCCATACGTCTCTCTTTCCTATGTGCCCGTACCAGCAACCAGCCGGGCCAAGGAGTGAACGGACCAGACGATGAGGCTCCACAGCAGAAGACAGTTTGACTTTCTTGGCTACAAGAAAACAGTACCAATTTACCCCAGTTGAACCCAGTGAGGAATCAAAGCTGTAGGGTTTGAAGAGAAGGCCACAAACCAGAAGCCAACCCTTAGGACAACACATGGGACATGGGGCATCCAAGTGGGTCAAAGTGTGGGAAAGAATCGGTATCTCAAGGAAAACCTCATCTGTAAAAGGCTGGGCATGTTGAAAGCGGCAGCTGCAGGGAGGAGGAGGCTGAGCCGTGAGGGAACCTGTCCAGCGAGAGGCATGGCTCTACTCGCCTGGTGTTTTGGGGAGGGGAGGTCCTGGCAGCTCCTCTTGTGCAATGAGCTGCTCCCTAATTGCCTCCCTAATTACCCATCCTTGCTCTTCTGCTCCACATTTAATGAGATTAAATCAAAATTGCTGTGGAAGAGCCCCAGGCAGCCAAGAAAGGAGACAAGAGGAGGGGGAGCTGGCTTGCACCCAGCTGGGAGAAGCAAACACCGACAGATAACTGGGTGTTTTCAAAGCCTGGGAGATAAGGTGTTTGTTCAAGCAAAGAGGGGGAGATGTTTGAGCACCAAAGTGAAGGTGGGTTGGGTGGGAGCACCCTGGGTCACTTCACTAAGGATGAAGGGGTTGCTCCCTACTGGGTGTCTGTTGGTGCTGAGGAAAGCTGGAAGCTGCTGGGGTTTTTCTTCTTAATCACTTCTCCATTTACAGCATCTGCCACCTCCCCAGCGCCAGCAACCATCACTAGCAGCTATTGCCTTCCCATGATCATCCCCGTCACCAGCGTCCATGATGAGCACCTATCATCTCCCCATGATGTGCATCCATTACCAGCTCCTGTCACTTCCCCATCACCTCCCCATGGTCAGCGCTCATCACCAGCACTGACCATCTCCCCATGATGAGCACCCACTGCCAGCACCCATCACCTCCTTGTGGTCAGCACTCATCACCAGCACTGACCATCTCCCCATGATCAGTATCCATCACCATCACCTCCCCATCACCTCTCCATGATCAGCAGTCATCGTCAGCAACCATCACCTCCCTATCACCAGCACCAATTCCTGGCACCCATCACCTCTCCATCCATCACCTTCCATGACCGGTATCCATCGACAGCACCCATCACCTCCCCATGATCAGCACCCACCGCCAGCATCCATCTCCTCCCTTTCATCTCCCCATGATCACAACCCATCAACTGCCCATCACCATCACCCATTCCCTCCCGCCTTTACACCAGTCTTTGGGAGAAGGTCAGGCCAACCCTTGCATTTGACTATGCTTAACCGCTCCCTCGTTAGCACAGCAGGATAATTAACCTAATGAACCAGCCTGCTGGCCCATTGAACCCCACACTTCATGGCTGAATCCTATTCAAGGACACCCAAGATGGGCTGGGAGAGAATAGGAGAACAGAGAGGCCACCATGGTGGGAGGCAGGAGAACGCAACCACAAGCTGATGGATATTTTGGCAGCTGATTTTCATAGAATAATAGAACGGTTTGGGTTGGAAAGGACCTTAAAGATCATCCAGTTCCAAACCCCCTGCCATGGGCAGGGACACCTTCCACTAGATTTTCCTGGGATGTCTCCAGCTGGAGACGAGGGGGGGTCGATGCTTTGATGAGCAGCCAACATTAAAGCCTCAAGTGGTGTTTTCCAGGCAACTTTGAGAGATCTGGATCCAGGTAATGGCTAAAAAAACCTGGACCAGATGGTTAAAAGCACCCAGCTGGATTGCCCTGAGCTTGCAAGGCTCGTAAGTCAAGGCCAGATGTGCACAGATGTGTGCGGTGACGTCTGGATTTGCATTCGCAGACGGGGCGGTGGGAGAGGAGGGAGGCTGAGGGATTCATGGAGAAGCAGAAGCTGGAGGTGGAGACGGAAACAGCTTCGACAGGGAAACCTCGGCAGGGCCCCCTGCAAGCCCAGATGTAGTCGGTCCCACCAGTGTCTGTGGAGATGGGGAGGAACCTCCGCAAAGCCTGGCAAAAACTGCGTAGGGGTTTAGGGGGTAAAAAAGGATTTGGGAGAGGCTGAGTTTGGAGATGATCCCACAGCGGCTGCCAGGATCTCCAGGGAATGGCAGCTTGGGCTTTGGTGGCTTGGGCTTTATTTGCCCCATCCCTGGAGGTGTTCAAGGCCAGGTTGGATGGGGCCTGGAGCCCCCTGATGGGAGGTGTCCATGCCCATGGCAGGGGTCGTTGGGACTGGATGGGCTTTGATGTCCCTTCCAAGCCAAACCATTCCATGATTCCATGATTTTGGGCATCAGTTTTCCAAAGCTGGGGGCGAACTGCAGGGTCTGCCTTTTCAGCCCAAGGGAGGGCACCTTGGTTCCACTTTTAGCCCTGCCAGATGTCACCATGGCAGAATAGGGAAACTGGGATCAAGATGCTGGAGAGATGCTTGGGAGAAGAATGTTCCCTGCTCTGACCTTGACTCAGGGAAGGTCTCACCTGTAAACCAGGGTGGCACTGGCTCCTCTCCACACGTAGTGCCCGAGCTGGGTGGAGCCCAAAGGTAAATATGGGGCCGAGGAGCTGCTGACTGAAGGTGGAGGTGTCCACGTGTCTGCTGGGCATGGACACCTTCCCTTTCCCAGGCCACGATGGGGACATCGCTATGGCTAGGGAGAGCATTTAGATTAGACATCAGGAAGACATTCTTCACAAGGTTGGTGAGGCCCTGGCCCAGGTTGCCCAGGGAGGTTGTGGCTGCCCCATCCCTGGAGGTGTTCAAGGCCAGGTTGGATGGGGCCCTAAGCAGCCTGGTCTGGTGGGAGGTGTCCCTGCCCATGGCAGGGGGTTGGAACTGGATAGGCTTTGTGGTCCCTTCCAACGCAACCATTCTCTGACACAGGCGCTTGGTGGGGCCTGGGTTCCACCTTCACTCCAGGATTTTTCATCCCAGTGTCCTGGGGTCTTCCTGGATGTGGGCTGTGAGGTCTTGGCGCAGGCAAGGAGAAGTCTGGCCAGGATCTGATGGAGCTCAGCACGGGAGGAAACCAGGGAAGCCCGGCTTGTTTAGTCTAGCAAAGCCCGGCTGAGGCGGCGGCTGGCTGCACATTCCTCCCCGGGGGGACCAAGCAGGGATAGGAACCACCAGGAATCGGGGGGTGGAATTTACTTTTCAAGGGAAATGAAGTTTTTGGCTGATTTGCTGTTGGCTAAGGATGACGAGACAAAGGCTCAGCCTCAGCTTGGGATGATGACCAGACTCTCTGCAGGGTTTCCCTTGCCATCGGGGATGAGCTGTGTGCTCCAACTGCTCACTAAAGCCAGATTTTTTTTTTCAGGAGGAACCTTTTTTATCCAGATTTTTCTGCTTCGGAAGGGCTGAGCCTCTCCAGATCAAAACTGAGCTTCACAGGTCAGAGTCCAGACTTAGGACCTGTCCCTGCAAACTGAGTTGAGCCTTCTCTCCAGAGTGGGGCGCTGGGAGTGCAGTGGGGACACTGAGGAAGCTGGTGGGGACCACCCAGATGACCCCCTACATATTCTGGTAGCAACTTTTTGGGAAGGCTGTGGAGATCTTAGGACATTAGGAAGAATTTCTTCACGATGAGGGTGGGGAGGCCCTGGCCCAGGTTGCCCAGAGAAGCTGTGGCTGCCCCATCCCTGGAGGTGTTGAAGGCCAGGTTGGATGGGGCTTGGAGCCCCCTGATCCAGCGGGAGGTGTCCCTGCCCAGGGCAGGGGGTGGGACTGGATGGGCTTCGAGGTCTCTTCGAACACAAACTATTTCATGATTCTGTGACTGGATGGTTTGATCACATTGATGATAACCAGAGGCTCCTTGCCACCCTGGGAAGCTGTCCTGGAGGGTCCCCCTTCTGTTCAAGGTTTATTTAGGAGAGGACTTTTAAACATTTGCTAAATGGGAAACTTTTCAGTTCTGTTGAGGTTGTTTCTTCTCCATAGAAAAGGAGGTTTGAGAGCCCCAGTAGAGCAGGGGTTGCTGCTGTGGCTCCCTTTTACCCCAGCAAAGGAGGGAGTGATGCAAGCGCTGGGCTGAGTCACACAGCTGTGCCCTGTTTTATGTCTGTTGCTCACCAAGGGCGGTGACGGAGCTGTAAACCACCGGCTCATGTCCTGCTTGGCCACAGTGGCGCAAAGGGAGGTGATTGTGTCCCTGGATTCAGCACTGGTGAGTCCAAGGGTTATGAGGAGTGGCTGAGGGCCTGGGGTTGTTTAGCCTGGAGAAGAGGAGGGGAGACCTCATCATTGTCTACAAATCCCTGAAAGGAGGTTGTGGTGAAGTGGGTACTGGTATTTTCTCCCAGGTGACAGGGAATAGGATGAGAGGAAATGGCCTCAAGTTGCCCCAGGGCAGGCTCAGATTGGACATCAGGAAAAACTTCTTCACTGAAAGGGTTCTCAGGCCCTGGCAGAGGCTCCCAGGGAGGTGGTGGAGTCCCCATCCCTGGAGGGGTTTAATAGACGGGTAGATGAGGTGCTCAGGGATGTGGTTTAGAGTGGACAGGGACGGTTGGACTCAATGATCTCGATGATCTTTTCCGACCAAGTGATTCTATGATTCTATGAAAGAGGGACTGGGACAGAGAAGAGGGGTTTGGATACGAACAGGGCTCCCCCCGGGAGCTGCAGCCCTGTCTGCCAGGCATGGAAGGAGAAGCGCAGGTAGACCCTGCCCCGCAGCACCCACAGCACGAGCATGGCCCTCCCCAGCAGCAACTCAGATGAGGCAGGCGAGAGGCTGGCAGGAATTTAATCATACTTGGCACTGGAAACTGTACAAGACATTTACAGACAACCACCCATCTGTGGCTACGGACACCCTTCTTCCCGTTTCCAATGTTACTGGCCAGAGGTGACAGGCAGTGGCCCTCGACACGCAAGTTATGGCCCCTCAAGCCCAAAGATGGAGATTGTGGATTGCTGTCCTTGCCCAGTTGAACAACAGAAAGACCTGTTGGCTTTGCTTAAAGCTCTCACCACTTTACTTCCTGAATCCCTTTGCAGCGCCGTTACCAAGCAGGCATCTCCCCCACGAATCTTCGGACCGCTAAGACACGGCAGTCTCACCGTTCCAAGAATATACAACCCCTATCTCTGTCCTTCCACCTCATCAGCTTCAAACATTCTCTCTTCTCTACCTTTCTACCACATACAAAAACCCCTTGGTTGCCTCCAGTCCTGCCTCCCAGTGGAAGGCGTTTCATTTCCAAAAGGCAACAGGAACAAGAAAATCTACCTGTGCTCCCTTCTACTCCCCTCTACCTGCTGCTTCTCTTCCCTCCCCAAACCCTCTACAACGTTCCTAGAACTTCCTAACCCCCATGAGCGATGCAGTTCTCTTCCAGTAGTCCGGAGCGCACACACAAGCCACTTGCGTTGCTCATCGTAAAGGGGTACGTTGAGCATCTCCTCCTAATGCCGCGGCTCACCTGCGCTCTGTGGAACTGCGGAGTGATGCGAGAAAGAGTTACGGACACACACATCTCTGAGCAAGAAGGATGGAGAACTTGGAAGGAAATGCCAAGTTTGAACAATGACATACAAAAGTAAAAAAAAAAAAAAAAAAGAAAACCAAAGAAAACCAAAAAAAACCCCAAACAAATTGAAACAAAACAACTAATAAAAAAAATTAAATAGCTGGCAGGTTACAAGAGTGAAAATGAGGAATGTACAAAAGGAGACGCTCAGGGGAAAGATTCCAGTAGGGAAACGGAGAACATGCTGAACATGGGGTCTGTTTTTGACCTCTCCTTTTTAAATAGAAGTCACGTGGGTTATGGCACCAACAGACTGTGTGACAGAAGAAAATGTACATTTGGGTTTTGAGCCTGCGGTGCCAATTCCACCCTTGGAAAAGGGCAGCACTGCCAGGCTGGTGGCAACAGCCCCTATTCCTGCATTTGAATTTTCCAGCCTTGACCACCACATATGGAGATCTTGTAGAAACCAAAGTGTGCTCTTCAAATGTGCCATGGGCAGGCTCTGAATGCCTGACTTGGAGCGTTAAACCCAGGTTCCAAGTGGCCGTGTTTGCAAAAACAGACTCCAGTTCAGCAGTGTTACCTGTATACCAGTAGCTGCCATGACAACACCAACCCCAGACCAGTTGTGTTCGATAGAGTGGATCCAACCATGCTCACATTACAAGAGAAATGTACACGTTATTTATAAATAAACAGTCCTCCCCCAGGATGTCACTGGGCCACTCTTTACACCACTGTTTCTTTCCTCTTGCCACTTAGCTGCTTCTCCCTCGTCTTTCTGTGCCCAGATGCCGTTCTGTGTGTTTTCAGGCCTTTGGCTTCCTCTGAGTCCACGATGGAGCTGCACTCAGATGTGCTTTCATCTAGCTCCATCTCAGTGATGCCAGACATGGTGGACTGCCTCTTCTGGGCTCTGACGTTGGGTGCGGAGGGGTTGTTCTCCTCTGACTCTTCGCTCAGCTCCGGCAGCTGTGTCAGCTCCGCTGCGGCAGGAGTCCGCTGGAAGGGAGCGATGGCGGTTCGGATGCAGTTCACCCATTGCTGCTTGTGGAAGACATCGTTGGCCTGCAGTGTGTGGGACTGCCCAGGAGAGGGATCTTGGAAACGAACTCGGAAGATATTTTTAGCTGGAGATAAACATAGGAAAACGCAGATCAGTTCCTAGTTCAGTATTTAGAGATTACGTTGCTGAACAAGCGACCTGGACTGCCCGGCTCTGCTTCAGGGAAAGCATCCAAACTGCCACCAACCCCCCTGAAACCTTGAAGCTAGCAGAGACGTTGAAATAGATGTTTTCTAATCTGAGCACCCGCTGCAAAGTATAAACATATAAGTTTATGGGCACCAAATATAAAACTGCAGAGGCTAAAGATGGATATTAACGCACATCATGTGTCTGCTGTCCTCAAGGAACCTCCCTCCATGGGGATCTGCGCCCAGGTGTAATCACAGAATGGTTTGCATTGAAAGGGACCTCCAAGCTCATCCAATTCCAACCCCTCTGCCATGGGCAGGACACCTCCCACCAGACCAGGCTGCTCAAGACCCCATCCAGCCTGGTAATCTCTCCTCACCAACAAATTCCCAAGCAGATAAACTGGTTCGGTCCGTACCTTTATCAGCATTGCCAAAAGCTCCTCGGAATGATCCTCCCATTTTCACATCACCATCCTGCAGGTCTTCGAGGATGAGCTCCTGGACAGGAATCGGCTGCCTGTACACTTGGTAGGCCTGACGTTCGTTGCGAGTGACCGGCCGGGTCAAAACCAGGATGTCTTGGAAGAGGAAGACGTAGAGTTTCTGAAACGGAAAACACATTTGAATATAAGTGAAGCGTTGTATTCAAAGCGGTCACACATCCTCGGGGACTCAAGGCCACGTTATCTGAAGTTGCACCCATGTTAACTTTCTGACAGTTTCCTGTTACTGCACCACAGGGTCCTGGCAGCGCTGGCACTGACATCAACACGTTTAATGCTTTAATGACCCTTAAAAAATGGATTATGATTTACAGATGGCAAGAACAGGAGGATTAGAAGCAGTATCGTTTCTCACAATACAAAATGCTTCATGTGTACAGAAGTGCAACAGCCAAATTGAACCAAAAATCCTCTCAAACAATCAAAAAATAAAGAAAATGGAAAAAAAATTATATTTAAACCGAGGTTATGCCTGCAAGTGAGGATAAAAGGCAGCAAACCCTCGGGTACAGCAGGGTCTCTCAGCGGTGCTGCAGTGGGAGATAAACATCAGGCAGTTCATCTCAAAGCCAAACAGGCTTTTGCAGAAAGGCTTTTGTTTGGAAGAGCTGTGTGCCAGCGCTCATAATGGGCAATGGCAGAGCACCTGAAAGTAAACAGACGGCAGGAAATCCCTTTTGATTGAGTGCTTGGGCTCCAGGACACTTTCTATGGTAATTCTGGGCTAATTATTTTCCAGCTTCTGAAGGGTGATTGTAAAGCTGTCGGCAGGAAACTTTCCCTTACACTCTGAGCTGCAGCTGCCATCAGGTGCTTCTCTTCCGCTTTTTACAAGTAGCTAATTGTCTAAACTAATTGTCCCTGAAGGCTGGAAGGGCTCCTGGCCCTGCTGTAACAGACAAACACTTCTAACTACCAAGCTTTTCAAACTTGAGAACCAATTACCATGAAGATGAGGGACTTACATGGCCATTTTTATTCTTCAGCTCCCCATGGCACAGTAAAACTTTGCTGCCTTCAATCCTCGGATCCTTCTGCTTCTCATCCAGGTATTCCAGCTTGTCGATATAATACTGGCACTCTGACTCCCCCTTCTTCAGGTTGATGTCGGAGAGGACTCCTTGGATGATAGATATCTATAAACCAAAACATTTACACATGGTTAAACAGTGACCTCTGCTTGGGCACCTTCCCTTTAAGTGCTGTTTAAGATCTTCAGGTGGTGGAATCCACGTAGATTGATCTCTCCCTTGCTTTCACAAAGGTTTACAATCACAGATATGTGCCCACCATGAAAATCACCCAAGGAAATTGCTGAGGGTTTAAGGAAGGTTTCTGGAGCTCCGGAATAAAGTGCTTATGTTGGAACAACCATCGTGAAGTCAGTGTTACTTACGGCTTCTTCCAGAATCTGGATATCAGGATGGTCTTTGGGAGTGTGCCTCAGGATCTCTTTTAGGAGCAGTGGGTATTTGACCAGCCGACTTCGAGGAATGTCCAAGAAGCTCCAAAGGTCTAGCTTGCGGCTGAACGGAGACTCAAGGCAGCGCTGAAGGAAGTCCTGCACTCTCCGGTCCTGCTTCTTCTGATCCAGAAGTGCTTTGGCTGCCAGCTGATTGCTGCAGTAACCTTTGTAGGCATGGAGTCGTGGCAACTGCAGGAGAACAATGGTCAGGAGTCAAATTCCATGTAGAAAAAGCAAATCACATTAATGTGTCAAACTCGGGGAGTTCTACAGCCCTTACTGGAATACTTTGCCCAATAAGAAACGCTAATGGGACT
This sequence comes from Neomorphus geoffroyi, assembly GCA_033558235.1. Classification (NCBI taxonomy): domain Eukaryota; kingdom Metazoa; phylum Chordata; class Aves; order Cuculiformes; family Neomorphidae; genus Neomorphus; species Neomorphus geoffroyi. The sequence goes on from JAUMJM010000112.1 coordinate 664,327, forward strand.
CATGAGGTTCAACAAGGCCAAGTACAAGGTTCTACACCAGGGTTGGGGCAACCCCCAGTACCAACACAGGATGGGGACAATGGGATTGAAAGCAGTCCTGAGGAGAGGACTTTGGGTGCTATGAGATGAAAAGCTGGACATGAGCCAGCAATGTGTGCTCGCAGCCCAAAAGGGCAACTGTGTCCTGGGCTGCATCCAAAGCATCGCGGCCAGCAGAGTGAGGGAGGGCATTCTCCCCATCTACTCTGCTCTGGTGAGACTCTACCTGGAGTCCTGTGTCTAGTTCTGGAATCCTCAACAAAAGAAGAACATGGAATTGTTGGAACGGGTCCAGAGGAGGCCGTGAAGATGATCAGAGGGCTGGAGCACCTCTGCTATGAGGACAGGCTGAGAGCTGGGGTTGTTCAGCCTGGAGAAGAGAAGGCTCCTCATAGCTGCCTTCCAGTACCTGAAGGGGCTCCAGGAAAGCTGTGGAGGGACTATTTACAAGGACTCGTACTGATGGGACAAGGGGGAACTGCTTTAAACTGGAAGGGGAAAGATTTAGATTAGACATTAGGAAGAAATTCTTCATGCTGAGGGTGGTGAGACCCTGGCACAGGCTGCCCAGGGAAGCTGTGGCTGCTCCCTCCCTTGAGGTGTTCAAGGCCAGGCTGGATGGGACTTTGAGCAACCTGATCCACTGGAAGGTGTCCCTGCCCATGGCACGGGTATTGGAACCAGAAGATCTTTAAGGTCCCTTCCAACCCAAACCATTCACTTATTCTATCTTGTATACGTAGCCAGTCGTTTGTGAGGAGTTCGGATTTTGAGATTAACAGTGATAACGTTATTGAAATCCCATCAGTGGCAAGGAGTCCAGAAGATATAGACATTTCCAACATAAATCAGCAAGTAACTGCAGTCACACTAGTGTGAGTCTCCAGGGTGAAATCATGGCCCATTACAGCTGACAGAGTCCCATTGTTTTCAGGGTAGCCAGGATTTCCGTTTCAATCTTTCGCTCAAGGCCACAAAAGCCCACAGCTTTTCGGCTTCTGCCTTTAATCGCTATTTAAGCCTGCTATCTCGAAGTTATGTACTCACCCACTTGACAAGAATGGGCCCAATCTGCTCTACTGTTCCATCTGGTTTTGTTGCTTCTCCTAAACTTGCCAACAAGTCTGGAATTGAAACACAAAAATAGAAATTGCCACAATTCCCCAGTGTGAGAAAGCACAGAGTTTAACTCTTCGGCAGCACGTTGTGTGAAAGCGATGCAGTTGCTCATACCTTCATGCAGTGGAATATAAGAATCCAAGTCGCCAAATATGTGAGTGAGTTCCTCCTCAGACATAATGGAGAGTTTCAGCATGGGATCATGATAGGCCTGTCAAAGAACGTCAGTATTAAAATCTAATCAAATCTCCCAAGCCCAACAGCTGAGGGAGGGTTAGACTGGATATTAGGAAGAGGTTCTTCACCCAGAGGGTGGTGGAGCACTGGAACAGCTCTCCAGGGAAGTAGTCATGGCACCTGGTCTGCCAGTATTTAAGAAACATTTGGCCAATGCCCTCAGTCACATGGTGTGAATGTTGGGGTTGTCCTGTGCAATCCTGTACGGATTCCCCTTCGTATGAAGGTATTGAGGCCTCCAAAGGAAAAGTGAACTGCTCTCATCTGGGAGAGGGATCCCCAACTGGCTCTGCAGGACTGCAAAGTGCAATCCTTTTTTGGCTGGGTTTGTTGGAATCAAACTGGTGCTGTAGGGCTGCTCACGTCACCCTTCCAGGCCAGCTGTCAAACTGTGGATTCTGGGCCTGACAAAGCTGACGAGTCATGTAGAAACTTCATTATTATCTACAATATGATTACTGAGTGCAGAATAAAACACTCACCTTCCTGGCAAGTTTCAGGTCTTCAATCAAGTCCTGCTCTCCCCTGGACATTTCGTATATTGCCTGTGAGGAAGGGGATAAAGCACCGAGAGTCATTTTTAATCCTAGTTTTCCTCTGAAAAAGCCTTTCAGCACACATAATGGACGCCCTGTCTCTGCAGTGGGAAAAAGTGGGTTTGCCAGCTGAATCACTGGATGCCACCTGGGCATGACAACCCCAAGTAAATCTTGCCGGCTTTCCCAGCTCTGAGAAAGCAACGTTACTTTACAACTGTGTGAAAGCTCTGACGCTCATGCACAAGCCAAATTAAATATTAGCGCCTTCTAAATCACTGCTTTTACACAGGAGAGGACAACAACAACAAAACCCAGAAAGCCCCAGAGGTCAAATCCCAGGCATCCTTAGTCAGCTTCTGTGTTGTCCCTAGAAGATTTGTCTAAGGAAAAAGGCAAGCCAAGGCCTTGCTATTTGGCTTTTGACCATTTGTCAAGAGCTTTAAGAGAAAGACAGCTGGCTTTACGAGGAACCCAACTTTGGGTCTGCTGCAAAGCAACCAGCGTGGTTGGGTCTTGGATTTCAGAAGTGCTGAGCACCCCATGGAAAGAGTTTGGCCTCTCTGAAGGGTCAAACTGGGGAGAGGAACTCCCTAGTGACTCAAGAGAGGGAAGTCTACCTTTTCCCACGCCTAACAGCAAAAAATCCACTGGGTTTGAAATGAAGGTGCACAGGAACATATAGTCGCCCACAGATTCTCATTACTCCTTTCTCAACCAAGGAAAGAGCCCAAGCCAAGGTCTTGGCTGCTTTTCTCACTCCTGCTTTTTAACAGCCATCCTACCTCCTGGCGCTTGATTTCTTTGGTGCTTAGCGATTCTTTCATGTTGACATCTAACATCTCGGACCAAAGTACGCTGTTTCTTCTTTTAGGAGGAGTAGGAGCAGCGGATCTGCTGCACGACTTCTGGGCACAGCTAGGAGACTTGGTGTCACCACGAAGGGTGAATGACTATAGGGATTGAAAAAATAAACTCATTAAAATAAATGTGTAGAGCCAACAGTTCAGAAGTACAGAAATATTATGGTATTAGCCATATCCCTCTCAGTCCTTCATCCTCCTCTGTTGTAGGGCCGGAAAACACACCCAGACACTTTTCCTTAGATAAAGGAACACTTTAATCAAGCTGCTGAGAAAGCCCCCAGAGACTGGCAAGTGTTTCCATGTGCCTCTTCTGGCACTGAGCCAGCAGAGGAGCCTGGGAGGGGGATGGGCAGGTGAAGCTTGGGTCTAATTCCAAGGTATGAGGAAGTAAATAAACCAGGATCATAATTCCACACCTATAACAGGGCTAATCAGGACCACTTGAACTTTGCTTTCATGATTTGCGATGTTACTAAAACCTAGGCGCAGAAGCGCTCTTATCTGCTTGCACGGGGCATCGTGTTCCTTCAACAGCACTCCTCGAACTTATTGAAAGATTGCTGAGCAGCAGGGTCAGTTCGCATTTAAGCACGTGCTGCAACACATGCATCTCAAATACTGGAACAGTTTATCAACTGATTCTCCCTATCTGAATCAGTTGATTTTTTTATTGCTTAAACTCTCAATAACCCAAGCCACCTCTGAACTCCTGAACTCTTCTTCATCCACAAGTCCCAAGCAAGCTTTCTGTCCTTACATGAATCATATAGAAGATTTCCAAGTGATGCCTGGAAATCATAAAATTATAGAATGGTCGGGGCTGGAAGGTACCTTAAAGCCCATCCAGTTCCAACCCCCCTGCCATGGGCAGGGGCACCTCCCACCAAACAAGGCTGCTCAAAGCTTCATCCAACCTGGCCTTGAACACCTCCACGGAGGGGGCAGCCACAGCTTCTGCGGGCAACCTGGGCCAGTGCCTCACCACCCTCAGGGTGAAGAATTTCTTCCCAATGTCTAATCTCAGTCTTCCCCCTTCCAACTCAAAGCCATTCCCCTTCATCCTATCACTCCAGGCCCTTGGAAAAAGCCAATACAGCCAATACATTTCCAGTGTGTTTACACTCCCAGGACCAGAAGGCTCTGCTTTTTACCTGTATTGTCTGCCCAAAGCGTCGAACTGCACCATTTCTTACAGGAGAGATCAAGTTCGCCAGGGATGTGACTCGTGCTAAAGGCCGAACCCGCTTATTACTTGGCTCCTGTAAATAAAGAAGAGAACAAATTGTACTGCTGTGACTGCCACTTTATTTCTCAAGCTGCTCAGGCAGGTTTAAAAAGCACAAACCCACTCAAGGAGTGGGAAACACAGCAAAGAGTGTTTTGATGTAGTCATTCATCTCAGAGGGAAATCAGAGGCTGCGAGTATTTATCTGAACTTTAAGGCTGCAATTAAAGCACAGAGACTTTGCCCAGTATAAAAGAAGTAAGACGACATCCATGTCAGTCAGAACTCAACCCAGGGCTCCAATAGGGACCGTTATGGGTTGAATATAAATAGCCTGAAGCTCTCTCCTCTGCAAAGCAAGTGACTTGTCAACTAAAGATGGAGCTGTGCTCTGTGGCTCTGTTTTATCGTGTTTTCCTTTGTAGGAAGAATGTGTTTTTCCATTTTAATTTTATTTTGGAGCGAAAAGGAGAAGTCGGAGCCTTGGAGAGCCTCACCAGCTTTTCTAACAAACAGCAAATGCCCACATGCTGAACATTCCTGTGAGGGACACGCGCACGCGAAGAGGATAAAGTTGAAAACCTTCAGTTTACAAAGCTTCCTCCCACTTCTGCTCCTCCCCACCCCCCTGCAAGTCATCATATTTTTTCTTACGTGTTGTTTAGATTTGAAAGATAGAGCTTCTGCTTTTCTATACTGCTAATCCCTGCTGGGAGCCCAGAGCGGTTTCAATTCTGTCCTGACCGAAAGGCTGCCAAGAAAGAGGAAACGCCCCGTGGAAACCTCCTGCTGCTCAAGCTTAGATCGGTTTTTAAAATCATGCTGGTAACCTTGCACATTTTGCATCACAATATTGTGTTGCAGGGACTGCATGGGAAAGGTGGGCACAATGGGAGGCCAGGAGGAGACAGACAAGGAGCTTAAGGCTAGGAGAAAGGCAGGATGAGGTGCCCTGGTGGTCTTAAAACATCTGACAAATGGTTGGATGTGACTCATCATCACAAGGAAGCTTCTTAGAATGAAGTTCAGATGAGTTAATGGAAGCAGCCTCTTAGAATCATAGAATGGTTTGGGATAGAAGGGACCTTAAAGATCACCCAGTTTCAACCCCCCTGCCACAGGCAGGGACACCTCCCACCAGACCAGGCTGCTGAAGGCCCCATCCAACCTGGCCTTTAACACCAACAGGGATGGGGCAGCCACAGCCTCCCTGGGCAACCTGTGCCAGGGCCTCACCACCGTCAGTGTGAAGAATTCCATCCTAATGTCTAATCTCACTCTTACCCCTTCCAGTTTAAAGCTGTTCCCCCTCGTCCTGTCACTCCAGGCCCTTGGAAAAAGCCCCTCCCCAGCTTTCCTAGAGCCCCTTTCAGTACTGGGAGGCTGCTCTAAGGTCTCTCTGAAGCCTTCTCTTCTCCAGGCTGAACAACCCCAACTCTCCCAGCCTGTCCTCATAGCAGAGGGGCTCCAGCCCTCGCATCATCTCCATAGACTTCTCTGGATCCGCTCCAACAGTTTCACATCCTTCTTATGTTGGGGATTCTAAAACTGGACACAGGACTCCAGATGGGGTCTCACAAGAGAGGAGCAGAGGGGCAGAATCCTCTCCCTTGCCCTGCTGACCACGCTGCTTTGGATGCAGCCCAGGATCTGGTTGGCCTTCTGGGCTGTGAGCGCACAGCATTGGCTCATTTTGAGTTTATTTTTTGAGTTTATCTCAGTAGAAATTTTACCAAACCTTTACTGGGAATTTTTTTGGTAATTACAGTTAAGTTCCTCGACGAGCTCTCCACTGCCTCCATTTCCAGTCTGAGATGGCAAGACAAAGTGCCCAAACTCTTTGCTTCTGTGCAGCAACAAAAGTGACAAATGCAGAAAACAAAGAAGGGGAATAGGAACGCAGCGAGCTGGATTCCAGTCCCAAGACTGAGGAAGCATAACAACTAGGTGTGCGAGATCCGATTTCAGCAACACAACCCGAGGAGTGGCCCGTCTGCCTGCCTACATGCAGCTTTAGGCAAGAGGAGGTTTAGCTCATACTGCCATCAGCCTGCAAAGCTGTGGGGGGGGAATAAAAAAAGAAACAATTTCGGAGGGATGCAGAACAGAAAGACCTCCTGGCACAGCATGTGTTTTCAAAGCTGTGCTTGAAACATTTGGGTGATCTCAGAATGCTACAGAAATGGGGAAAAGCTGTAAAAGAGTGCCCTGAACCCTGACTGAGCTGGCTTTAAGTAGAATCATAGAATAGTTTGGGTTCGAAGGGACCTTAAAGCCCGTCCAGTTCCACCTCCCCTGCCACAGGTAGGGACACCTCCCACCAGACCAGGCTGATCAGGACTCCATCCACCCTGGCCTTGAACACTCCAGGGATGGGGCATCCATAGCTTCCCTGGGCAACCTGTGCCAGGGCCTCCCCACCCTCATTGTGAAGAATTTCTTCCTAATGGCTAACCTAAATCTCCCCTATTCCAGTTTAAAGCTGTTCCCCCTGGTCCTGACACTCCACACCCTTGTAAAAAGACCCTCCCCAGCCTTCTTGGAGCTCCTTCAGTTACTGGAAGGCTATGAAGTCCCTGAAGCCTTCTCCAGGCTGAACAAGCCCAACTGTCTCAGCCCGTCCTCATAGCAGAGGTGCTCCAGCCCTTGGATCATCTTTGTACCCCTCATCTTGACCTGCTCCAACAGTTCCACATAGCACCAGGAGCATCAATCACAGTCACCTCTTCCCTTTGCCAACCATGAGCCACTGCCCTCAGGACAGAGTCAGCCAGGAAAAAGATCATGCAGAAGGCTGGGAAGTTAGGCTGGGCTCAAGAGAAGACAAAGAATCTTTAATTAGTTGCAGAGTTAGTTTCTGAGGAGGAAGAGAAGAGATAATTTACTTCTAGAAACCCATACATCAGCGTCCTAGGATAAAGGGACACAAGCCAAGAGAAGCTTAAGAAACTGCAGGAATGTAAGCAGAAAAAATACAGACATGAGCCACACACAGCCCTGTCAGCCCAGCGATATAAATAGCCTGGAAAAGAAAGATGTGATGCTGGAAATGAATAAAAAGAAATCTCAGTACTTTAGGATGGCTGTGCAGTCCCTCACAGCTCGCTGTTAAAGGTCCTTTGCAGACAGGAGGGACAAGGACGCGCTGTCTGCATGGGGGGACATGTGGGAATGCCTTCCCAGCACATCTGTGCCGGGCTGAAGCACAAGCTCTGGCATTCCTGCCTCTCTGTTTGGGACACGTGGGGCGAAGAGGCTCCCTGGGATTATAAAGCACCACTTTTGTGAGCAGTTGATACTCACTGAGACAGGCAAAGAGAGGCTTGAAAACTGCTGCTCTCTTGAGCAAGAGGAGCCCTTCTCTGCTCTGCAGAGGGAGGAATTCCACACAGATCCATCTACACAACCAGAGTGTTTTCCATACACACAGTGTATTCCCTTCCAATACCTGAAAGGGGCTATAAGAAAGTTGAGGAAGGGCTTTTTACAAGGACCTGGAGTGACAGGACGAGGGGGAATGGCTTTAAACTGAGTAAGATTTAGATTAGACATTCAGAAGAAATTCTTCACAATGAGGGTGGTGAGGCCCTGGCACAGGTTGCCCAGGGAAGTGGTCACTGCCCCATCCCTGGAGGTGTGCAAGGCCAGGTCGGATGGGGCTTTCAGCAACGTGATCCAGTGGGAGGTGTCCCTGCCCATGGCAGAGTGGTTGGAACTGGATGGACTTTAAGGTCCCTTCTAACCCAAACCACACTGTAATTCCCCTGGGGTTGTCAGCCAACAGAGAAACTTCTTTCGCTATAAATTCAGCTTTGCAAAAGGTCACTTCCCCTCTCTCTAAGTGAAACAAATCCCATTTTCTGCTCTGTGAGTGCGCTCAGACACGAACAGCTCTGCTTCCAAAATCTTGCATATGTTTCTTCTTCTCCTTGTTCCAGCTAGATCATTTGATCCAAGGCCTGGAGAACGGGGCAAAAATCCCTCTCCTTCGAAACTTCACCTTCTCTGAGATCCACATTTCAGCTTGGGGTCACGTACTCCACACACAGGAACCCAGCCCGGTGTAAGCTGAGCCGCGGCGCAGTTCATACTCCGGATAACTCTGGCTCAGGGCTTTTTTTTAGTCCTGTACTTGCAAACAATGATTAAACTGTCTCCACGCTGCATTACTTACAGAGCCCAGATTATAATGGAGTCTGCAGTCTCTGTAACAAGTAATTGTGTTAAACATCACAGCATGGACAGAGCATTAAAACTCCAGCGAGTTTAGCAGCGCTTTGGCTTCCACTCAAACTTCTTTTATTTTTCTAAGAGATGTTATTAGAAGTAAATATAAATATAAATATATCACAAATATACAAACAAAAGGCAGAGGGGTTGGAACTGGATGATCTCCAAGGTCCCTTCCAACCCAAATCATTTTATGATTCTTAAGAAAATGATTAACTCAGTGGTTAATTGACTCAATTCTATTCTAAAAGCTAAATCTGAGCCTCAAGAATTCACACCAAGGCAATTTCTTCAAGTGCTTCTCTTTTAAGTGCAGGTTGACTCTTCACATTGTGAAAAGGCACCACTTTACTGCTCAAAAGAAAATCAGCCTCTGCTTTTGAGCAATGAACATTTTCCTCTTGCAGCATGCACGCCTGCAACCTTTCCCCCTCTCCGTGCTAGGTAATATTTAGTGGTTTTTACAAGGATCATTTACTAGAGTGCAACGTCCTTCATGCCAGTCCCATCCCGGCGGCACAAACACAGTGACAAATCTAAAAACCACGCACTGAAAATCTTTTCTTATTAAGCCGGGGATTTTAGTCACCAGCTTGAATAATTCACACCAGAACTCATTACCACCTGATTGCCTTTAAGATTCCGGCAATGTGCGCTTGCAGCCCAGAAGGCCAACCATGTCCTGGGCTGCATCAAAAGCAGCGTGGCCAGCAGGGGAGGGAGGGGATTCTCCCCCTCTTCTCCTCTCTTCTGAGACTCCACCTGGAGTCCTGTGTCCAGTTCTGGAACCCCCACCACAGCAAGGCTATGGAACTGTTGGAATGGGTCCAGAGGAGGCCATAGAGATGATGCGAGGGCTGGAGCCCCTCTGCTATGAGGACAGACTGAGAGAGCTGGTGTTATTCAGGCTGGAGAAGGCTTTGGGGGGAAATCATAGCAGCCTCCCAGTACCTGAAGGGGCTACAGGAAAGCTGGGGAGGGATGACTTTTTCCAAGGGCCTGGAGTGACAGAACAAGTGGGACAGGCTTTAAATTGGCAGGAGGAAGATTTAGATTAGACAGGAAAAAATTTTTCACTATGAGAGTGGTGAGGCCCTGGCACAGGTTGCCCAGAGAAGTCATAGATTCCCCCTCCCTGGAGGTGTTCAAGGCCAGGTTGAATGGGGCTTGGAGCAGCCTGGTCTGGTGGGAGATGTTCCTGCCCACGGCAGGAGGGTTGGAATTAGATGGGTTTTAAGGTCCCTTCCAACCCCAAACATTCTGTGATTCACGTGCAAGGAGCTCGCTGAATCCCAAGCTCTGCTCTGCAAAGGGCTGTCTCCACTCCCACCCAACAACCAGGCCAACACGTCAGGACGGAGATTATAACCCTCATTTTTCCCAAATTCACCAGGCTGTTCACGCCCAAGGGGAGGAAATGTGGCCACCTGCTCACCCGATAACTCCCAGTGGCTCTTGATAACAACCCAGTGCCTGGCACCAGCTTTGCAGTCAGCACCCAAGCCCAGACCCCGTTTAACTTCATACACCCAGCAAACAGACATTTGAAGACTCAGAGGCGATTCACCCTCCTTTAAGAGATCTGGTTTATATTATTTCTCCCCCAGCATCTGGTTTCCCTTTTGCACAATGAGATTGCCCAAGTTTGGCTGGTTTAAAGCCAGGGGTTTAAGAGCCTGGCGACCCAGCCTGGAGTTCTCCAGCCCCAGGGCTACTTGGAGCCGCCTTCCTTTTCTCCTCCACCTCATCTCCCCACTGATCTCGGCAATAAAACCCTGCCCAGAGCAGCCGGTCCCTACCTGGCTGCTGAACTTTTGCCTCCTGTCGCAGCAGGAGGCATTGGAGCATCCCCCAGGAATGCAATTATTCCAATCTACATAACAACAGACCATAAAAATAACAATATTTCAAAAAAAAAAAAAACCCAACCCAAATCCCACCAAACTCTATGGGGGTTTTTTTGTTTATGCAGTAAAGAAATGCTTTAATTAGGAAAACCCCTGTTAGTGGAAAGGGCAAGCAGAGAAAAAGGTGTTCTATTAATGGAAATCCTGCTGGGATGAGTTGGCCTCCTTTTTGGCTCCTGGTCCTGCTTCTCCAGGCTATGAATTTGGTTTAAAAAAATACATATATATTAGTTTTCAATCAGCGTCTGGGCTGAATCTCAGCAGGCAACAAGTCTGACTCTCGGCAGGCAACGAACTCGACCCTCAGCAAGCAATGAACCAAGCTCATAGCCTCCCTTCAGGCATGGAGAGAGAGCGGTAAGGTGATGTGATGGGGGGTCCTAATCCCCCTGTCTTCTCCTCAAACCCCCTTCTTTTCCACCCAAATTCCCCACCTTCCCTTCAACCCCCCCTTCTCCCCCTGTCCCCTCACCTCCTGCTCTCTGAAGGACTGGTTCTGCGCGTCGATCACTCGGATAGTCCTTTTGATGGGCAGCAGCCCTCCCAGCTCGTCGTGGGCCACCATGGCCACCACCCTCGGATGCCCCCCGGCTCCGCGATCGCGGTCTCAACCCGCGCTCATCTCAGTCTGAGCCCAGCGCTACAGTGAGCCTCGACCTCACCGCGGGGGCGGGGCTTTGAAAGGAGGGGCGTGCCCTTCAGAAGCCCCGCCCCCTCCAGCCCCTTTCCCAGCCCTTCTTTCATAGACCCACAGAGTGGTTTGGGTTGGAAGGGACCCCAAAGCCAACCCCCCTGCCATGGGCAGGGACACCTCCCACTGGATCAGGGGGCTCCAAGCCCCATCCAGCCTTGCCTTGAACGCCTCCAGGGATGGGGCAGCCACCACTGCTCTGGGCAACCTGGGCCAGGGCCTCACCACCCTCCCAGCAAAGAATTTCTTCCTAACGTCTCATCTCAGTCTCCCCTGGAAGAGGGGGCAAAATAACAAATGAGCCCAGGCAAAGCTTAAAGGAAGAAATCACTGCTTTGCAGCCCCTCCAACCCCGTTTTTTTCCCTATTTCATAGAATCATAGAATCATTGGTTGGAAAAGGTTTTTGAGATCATTGAGTCCAACCGTAACTGTCCACCACTAAAACATAATTTTCATAATTTCATCCCATCCAGGGAGGCACAGTTTGCCTTGCATTCCCCTCTCCCTCCCAGCCGAGCTGGGTCTGCACGTCTTTCCCTCAATTCCCATTTTTCTCCTTAAAAATGCACACCTCCCCAGCTTAGATCAGAGGGAATTTGATTACTGACACATCTGAGGAATGCAAAAAAGGTTTTTGTGGTGTGGAGAACTCAAGTCTGGAGGTAGGAATTGCATCATCATAGAATCATAGAATGGTTGGAAGAGACCTTAAAGCCTATCCAGTTTCAACCCCCCTGCCATGGGCAGGGACACCTCCCACTGGATCAGGGGGCTCCAAGCCCCATCCAACCTGGCCTTCAACACCTCCAGGGATGGGGCAGCCACAGCTTCTCTGGGCAATCTGTGCCAGGGCCTCCCCACCCTCACAATAACAAATCTCTTCTTAAGATCTCACCTAAATCTTCCCTCTTTCATCTTAAAACCATTCCCCTTTTCTTATCCCGGCACTCACAGAATCATTAAGTTTGGAAAAGACCTCTAAGACCTAAAACCAGGCAGTGATCATGGATAAGAGCCCCGGTTATCATCACGATCCATTTTAACTGCAGAACAGTCAATTCTTCATGATGAGGATGCTGAGGCCCTGACACAGGTTGCCCAGGGAGGTTGTGGATGTCCCCTCCCTGGAGGTGTTCAAGGCCAGGTTGGATGGGGTCTTGAGCAGCCTGGCCTGGTGAGAGGTGTCCCTGCCCATGGCAGGGGGGTTGGAACTGGAAGGGCTTTAAGGTCCCTTCCAATCCAAACCATGCTATGATAAAACACGACCCTGGAGAGGCTCCAAATAAAGGCAACGCTATGCAGGCACCCACTGAGGGTCAAGGGCAACATTCCATCACATCCCATGTTTGAAAATGATTTGAAAAGCACGGGAGGTTCACTATTTGCTCCAAAAAAGAGACAAAACCAAACATATGCTTTGTTTTTTGAGGTTTCCCCCTCTTTTTGGGGGGGTCTGGTGCCATCCATGGCTGCTTTACATGTATAGTGGTGGGACACGCTTCTCCTGACAGCGTCTCTAGTTGCCGCCGCTGAAGCATAAATCATTTGCCACCACAAGTTGTTTTTTTACCGGCTTCAGCCCTCCTAACTCAAAAATAAAAGAGAATTCTTGTCTAGACCTGTGCTTTTAAGTCTGCTCGCAGCTTTAAAGGTGGTGTTGGCATGGCTGGGTTAGCCAGGGGCTGGGCTGAGCCTCTCCTCCTCTTCCAAGAGGAGAGCCTGTCCCGGCAGGCCTGGCTGGAGATGCAAAGCGGTTGGAGTCTGTTTGTTTGTTCAAGTTGTATTATTTCTGGCACGGCTACAAATCTCCAAAATAAAAGATCTCTTGTGGTGATAAAAGCAAACTGAGTGTATTTGGCGATGGGAGGGCAGCTGCGTTGCTGCCTACCTGTCCTAACCAACCTTCTTCCCAGAAGAGATAAACATGGAGTGACTGGGAGCACTCCAGGGTCCCAACCGACCTGCACTCCAGCCCTGACATGGGACAGGCAGAAGGTTTGCAATGGAGGAAAGTCCTGCTGTCCCCTCCCCTGGGTGTTTTATTGAGGCTTTCTTTGCCTCTCCCCCCCTGGAGAGCTGCTCTCCAGCCCTCGGATCATCTCCTCTGGACCTGTTCAAACAGTTCCACATCCTTCTTACGTGTGAGATTCCAGAACTGGACACCGGACACCAGGCGGGGTCTCATGAGAGATGAGTAGAAGAGGAGAATCCCCTCCCTTAACCTAATGTCCACGTGTATTAGTTTAGATGAAAACAAGTTGTGGATGATCCTAAATGTCCTGGTCTCACGTTGTAGAGGTTAAACGGGCACAGGACCATCAACTGCAGTATTTTCAGAAACCCAGGATACTATGGGTTTCCGTACTCTTGTTGGAAGGATTGATTTAGGATGATGGAGGAGCGACTAAAGTCACTTGGTCTGTTCATCCTGCAGAAGAGGACACTGAGGGGAGACCTTATTGTGCTCTACAGCTTCCTCACAAGGGGAGGAAGAGGAGCAGGCACTGCTCTCTTCTCTCTGGTGATCGATTACAGGATCTGAGGGAACGGCAGGAAGATGCCAGGGGAGGGTAAGGTTAGACATTAGAAAGAGGTTCATGGAATCATAGAATCATTCTGAGAATGACCTGAGTTGGAAGAGACCCACAAGGATCCTTGAATCCAAATCCCATCCCTGCACAGGACAAGGATTTTTCCCCAGAGGGTGATGGAGCACTGGAACAGCTCCCCAGGGAAGCAGTCCCAGCCTGACAAGATTCCAGAAATGTTTGGCCAACACCATCAGATACATGGGGTAAATGTTGGGGTTGTCCTATGCAGGGACAAGAGTTGGACACAATGGTCCCTGTGATTCCCTCCCAACTCAGGGCATTCTATGGTTCTATGACTGTGACTCTTTCAGGATTCTTTTTAGGGTTACTGAAGACAATCATTTTTAAGACAACAAAAGTGACAATCGCTCCAGGGAAGAGCAGGCAAAGCCTCCACTGAGTTTGGTCATTTTTTGGGAGTACCAAACATGCCCGTTTCCCTACAATCTAAGGTCAAAAGTGCGTTAAGCTTGGTCTAAAGATTCAGGAACCCTTCTCAACTCTGGGAGTGTGTCTCTTGTCAGTGAGATGTAGACAGGCAGTGTAGGGTCAATTAAAGCAGGAGATGAACAAGCAGGAGCCAAGAGGGAGGGCGTGAAGCAGAGTCACGCACACAAAGGTGGCAATTAAAGGTGTCTCGTTAGGACCAGAACGTGATGGCTACATATGAAGCCTTTTCTGTGATGTAAGTGTTGAGTAGCCCTTTTGCTTTGCAGGCCCTCAGGGCAGGGATCTGCTGCCGCGCATGGGGAAGCACGTGACTCAGTGGCGGGGACCTCCTGGACTTTCGGTGTGACACCTCATGAGGGTAACTAATTTGTGGTAACGCAAGTCCCAGCTGATGCACCTGCTGATGTCATCCTGGGGAACACGAAGCTCTCGCCTGATGCAACCAGGCTCGCCATCTGCCTGCTGGCAGAGCACAGGAAAAGGGTTACGTGCTCTGGACAATCGTCCTTCATTCAAAGCAAGGGTGGGCAAGACAAGTGGTTCCCAGCTGCTCTGCAGCACATGGGATGCTGTCTGTGTGCCTGCTGTGTCTGGGTACTGGGTTCAGTTTTGGGTCCCTCACTCCAAGAAGGACATTGAGGGGCTGGAGCACAACCAAGCGAAGGGCAACAGAGATGGGGAAGGTTCTGGGTAACAAGTCTTGAGAGGAGTAGTTGAGGAACCTGGGGCTGTTTAGTCTGGAGAAAAGGAGGCTGAGGGAACCACCCACCACGAGGAGAAGTCTCTGCAAGGAGGGTTAGGGTTAAGCTTAGGGGCTCCCTGTGTAGAATTGTCCAGTTGAAAGCTGGCCATGAAGAACTATCTGTGTAGGGTTGTCCCACTGAGAGTTGGCCCTATAGGGTTGTCCCACAGAGACCTGGCCATGGAGAGTAGTCCTAGCCCTCTCGCATCATGCTATGCTACCTGCACATTCCTTACCCACCACCTCTGCTCTGTAACAACATGTGCAAGAGACAGTGTAAACAAGACCTTTAAGTCAGTAAAGTTCATTGTAGTGCAAACACCACTCCAGTGGGCAGATGATCCCAAACAAAGCTGTGGTACTTGGGAAGCCTGTGATGAAAGCCAAAACAAATGGAAAAAGAAAGGAGAGTTGTTCTGTGTGGTGCAGAAGCAATGAAGCTAGACTTATGGATTTGTACCCTATACACCTCACATGATAATCACAGAATCATAGAATGGTTTGAGTTGGAACTTAAAGATCACCCAGTTTCAACCCCTCTGCCATGTGCATGGAGACCTCCCACTGGATCAGGCTGCTCAAAGCCTCAGCTTTGAGATAATCCCAGCTTCCCTTTAGCTGTAGCACAGGACATTATTCTTCTATCCAACACCTTCTCCTTCTGTCTTCCCAGTGCCCCCTTACCCCTCTGCCCTGTCCCCAAACTCCTTTATGCCTTCCCCTGCTCCTCTGGGCAAGGATCAGCCCACTCTGTAGTGGCTCCAAAGCTAAGAGAATGTGGTCCTGCCGGTTCCTGAGTGATGGGTGACAGACCAGTTCTTCCTGCTCTCCTGTCAGTGGGTATTAATAGCAATCCTTCATTATACTCCAATGTGGATTTTTACTTCTAGGAGCAAAGTACCCTGGTGACTCCCATCCTACCATCAAAGGGCTGGAGCACCTCTGCTATGAAGACACACTGAGAGAGTTGGGGTTATTCAGCCTGGAGAAGAGAAGGCTCTGGGGAGACCTCATAGTGGCCTTCCAGTACCTGAAGGGGGTACAGAAAAGCTGGGGAAGGGCCTTTTCCAAGGGCCTGGAGTGATAGGACGAGGGGGAATGGCATGAAACTGGAAGGGAGAAGATTTAGATTAGATATTAGGAAGAAATTCCTCCACGATGAGGGTGGTGAGGCCCTGGCACAGGTTGCCCAGGGAAGTCGTGGATGCCCCATCCCTGGAGGTGTTCAAGGCCAGGTTGGACAGGGCTTTGAGCAGTCTGGTCTGGTGGGAGGTGTCCCTGCCCATGGCAGGGGGGTTGGAACTGGATGAGCTTTGATGTCTCTTCCAACCCAATCCATCCTATGATTCTATGAAATTATGGAGCTGGGAAGAGTTCAAGTGACAGAGGAGTCACCTAGCCCTCACTGTTTCGCTCTTATTTTTAGCCTGTGTTTTCATTTCCACGGAGAAGCGAGCGCTGCTGTTACACAGAGCTCTGTGCCTGAACAGCCTCATACCTGCGACATTCCTTGCTCCAGCGAGTTATTCCGGGTAGGGCTGCTACTAAATAAAAATGTTTTTGAGGGTATAAACATACCATTTGTTATTTCAGCCCCAAAGCATCATCAAATAAATTTTAGATTAATAAACAACAAATTCCTAAGAAAACAGGCATCCAAATTCCAGTGAACAATTCCAGACTGATGTAAGGTTTTCACAGTTATAAATACTCATTTGTTTAAGCGACACATGGAATCTGGCTCGTGCCAGGGGTTGCCAAGAGTGGCCTGCAAGAATGCTCCTCCAACAGCTGAATATGTCCTCCAGCACCTGTGTCCCAGGGTGGCTGGCACTGGCGACCTCATACTGTCTCTTCTCTTGGTGGTGCTCAAGTGAAAAACAGTGAGCAAAGAATTAATGTAAAACCCCGAGCAGGACTGGATTGTGATGTTCAGCCGACCTTCAGTGGAAAAGAATCATTTTAGCACCCTCAAGATCCTCACAGTTCAGGTTTGGCCAGGTTACACAGCCCCAGCCACGAGCTTCATGGTTGCTTTATTTAACCCTGCAGGGTCCTACGCCTGGGCTGGGGCAATCTGCGTTGACAACATAGGTTGTGGGACAATGTGACTGAGAGCAGCCCTGAGGAGAAGGACTTGGGGTGCTGGGGGATAAGCTTGATGCGAGCCGGCAATGTGCACTCACAGCACAGAAGGCCCAACCGTGTCCTAGGCTGCATCCAAAGCAGCGTGGTCAGCAGGGCCAGGGAGGGGATTCTGCCCCTCTACTCTGCTCTGGTGAGACCCCACCTGGAGTCCTGGGTCCAGTTCTGGAATCCCCAACAGAAGAAGCATATGGAACTGTTGGAATGGCTCCAGAGGAGGGTATGAAGATGATCCAAGGGCTGGAGCACCTCTGCTATGAGGACAGACTGAGGGAGTTGAGGTTCTTCAGCCTGGAGAAAGCTCCTCATCGCAGCCTTCCAGTACCTGAAGGTGCTCCAGGAAAGCTAGGGAGGGATCTTTTTCAAAGGCCTAGAGTGACAGGATGAGGAGGAATGGCTTTAAATTCGAAGGGAGGAGATTTAAATTAGACATTAGGAAGAAATTCTTCACGATGAGGGTGGTGAGGCCCTGGCACAGGTTGCCCAGAGAAGTTGTGGCTGCCCCATCCCTGGAAGTCATAGAATCACAGAATTAACTGAGTTGGAAGGGACCCACAAAGATCATCAAGTCCAACTCCTGTCAATCTGACAATCCCAACATTCACACCATGTGTCTGAGGGCACTGTCCAAATGCTTCTTGTGTGTTCAGCGCCAGGTTGGATGGGGTCTTGAGCAGCCTGGTGTGGTGGAAGGTGTCCCTGCCCATGGCAGGGGGTTGGAACTGGATGACCTTTAAGGTCGCTTTCGACCCAAACCAGTCTATGCTTCTATGACTGACAGAGCCCACAGGCAGGAGGGTTCCTCAGTGGGCAGTTATCCCAGGTTTCCCAGGTCCTTGACGCCCCTAATGTGCCCGACATCTGGATTCAATTTCTTCAAAGAGAGAACCTGCGACATTTTAATCCCTTTGGCGGCTTGAAGTCTCGGGGAAAATGAAAGCATCCATTCCATTCAGAGCATATTCCTTTTCATTGTTGTGTATGTAGGGTTTGAAATCCTATTTACCAGGAACTGAAACCTACCTAAAACCTGCTATTTTTAATGCATTATCTATAGTAGAACATGCAGTACACTTGAGGACTGAAGTAAAGATCTCCACAGGCTTCTCCCACCCATGTTCACGGACCCTGGGCGCTCAGACAACCTCTGCCATACACAAAGTTGTTTACTGGCCCTGAGCTGTGTTTGTAACATTCCGCTCCTGGATATTTATATTCAGAGCCAAATTTGGAGCAGTATTCTGGAAAATGAGCAGAAGTAGGCTATGACCCATCAAGAGACTATGGGGTCATCTGAAAAGTGTGCAAGCTGGTCTGGAATCCAGCATTTATTTTGGATTGTCTGTCGTTCAACTCCATTGGAGAGTTAGAAACACAAAAAACCCCCTTCAGCCCACAGTGCGGATGCATTTTTACTGCAATGAAACATGGGACAGGGAGAAAACAGAACCAAGAAGGGTTTGGATTGGAAGGAACATTAAAGCCCATCCAGTTCTAATCCCCCTGTCATGGGCAGGGACATCTCCCACCACACCAGGCTGCTCAAGACCCCATCCAACCTGGCCTTGAACACCTCCAGGGAAGGGACATCCACAACTTCCTGGGGCAACCTGTGCCAGGGCCTCCCCACCCTCACCGTGAAGAATTTCTTTCTAATGTCTAATGTAAATCTTTCCCTTTCCAATTTAAAGCTGTTCCCCCTTCTCCTGTCACCCCAGGCCCTTGTGAAAAGTCCCTCCTCAGCTTTCCTGGAGCCCCTTCAGGTATTGGAAGGCCACGATGAGGTCTCTCCTCCTCTCCAGGCTGAATAACCCCAACTATCTCAGCCTGTCCTCATAGCAGAAGTGCTCCAGCCCTTGGATCATCTTCATACCCTCCTCTGGAGCCATTCCAACAGTTCCATATGCTTCTTCTGTTGGGGATTCCAGAACTGGACCCAGGGCTGCAGGTGGGGTCTCACCAGAGCAGAGTAGAGGGGCAGAATCCCCTCTGTCACCCTGGTGCTCCCACTGCTTTGGATGCTGCCCAAGACATAGTTGGTCTTGCGGGCTGTGAGGGCACATTGCTGGCTCATGTCCAGCTTCTCACCCCCCAGCACCCCAAGTCCTTCTCCTCAGGGCTGCTCTCAATCACATCATCCCCCATCCTGTACTGAAACTGCAGATTGCCCTTACCCAGGTGTAGGACCTTGCACTTGGCCTTGTTGAACCTCATGAGTTTCACATAGACCCACACCTCCAACCTCAATCGCTGAGTTTCCTCAACCATCTCTGAATTGAACATTTGTGTGCTTAGGTCAGGAAAGCAATTTCCATCTCATGAATACGAATGCAACCCCAGAAAACACGGACCCTGGAACCTTGTGATGTTATTAAACACAACATCTATGCTACCAACCGTGTAATGGGGCGAGAAGCTCCAGTTGACTTCAGCTCCCAACCCTGCTCTTGTGCCAGATGTTGTTTTTCAGACCTGTGCAGTGGAGCCGATGCCAGAGGTGTTCGTTTTGATCAAAGTCCACTTCCAAAACCAAATTGGTAATTTATGCATGGGCATGTTCTCGCATGAATCAGACAAACCAATAGGATTCCCATAAAAGTCCTCTTGAGCCATTGGATCTTTGGGAGGGGGTAGGGAGGAGGGATGGATGGGTTTTGTTGTTGTTTTAAAGCCTGTGGTATAAATGCTAAAGGAAGGAGCTACTGCTGCAGCTTCTTGTATTATTTAGTGATGATAGTTAGGCCGTGCTGTCTGTGTCTGAAGCCACACTGCTTGTGGGGACACTCACCATAGAATCAGGTAATCTTTTGAGTTGGAAGTGACCTTTACAGGTCATCCAGTCCAGAAGCAGAGACATCTTTAACTTGATCAGGTTGCTCAGAGCCCCATATAGACTGACCTAAGGATGGGTCCTCCACCACATCACTGGGCAATCTGTGCCAGTGTTTCACCACCCTCACTGTAATGAGGTCTAAATGTCCCCTCCCTTAGTTTAAAACTGTTACTCCATGTCCTGTCACAACAGACCTTGCTAAAGAGCCCCTCCCCAGCTTTCCTGGAGCCCCTTCAGGTACTGAAAGGCTGCTCTAAGGTCTCCCCGAAGCCTTCTCTTCTCTCTCAGCCTGTCCTCATGGCTTAGGTGATCCAGCCCTTGGTTCATCTATGTGGCCTCCTATGGACTTGTTCCAATATTTTCCTATCCTTCTTCTGTTGGGGATTCCAGAACTGGACACAGGACTCCAGGTGGGGTCTCATGAGAGCAGAGCAGAGGAGTAGAATCCCCTCCCTGGCCCTGCTGGCCGCGCTGCTTTGGATGCAGCCCAGGACACAGTTGGCCTTCTGGGCTGCGAGCACACATTGCCAGCTCATGCGGGGCTTCTCATCTCCCCTTCTGTACTGGAACTGCAGGTTGTCCCCAAGTCAGGTGCAGGACCTTGCACTTCGCTTTGTTGAACCTCATGAGGTTCACATAGCCCCACTTCTCCAGGTTGTCCAGGTCCCTCTGGGTGACATCGCATCCTTCTGGTGTGACCACTGCCCCACTCAGCTTGGTGTCATCTGCAGACCTGCTGAGGCTCCCTCAATCCCGCTGTCTATGTAAAGACACTGATTGATGGTTTCAAATGATCTGGGCCAGCGAGAATTAAGACAATAATTCTCTCTCCCTGTCCTCTATTTTCAAAGTAAATTTTACCTCAGTGTTTCTCTGCCTTCCTTGAGAGATTGTCGTGGTCATCTTTACCATCACAGTCTTTCCTGTCAACCCCAGTGCAACCCCAGGGCTCGTTTGGGCTGAACTCCTCTCCAGGCTGAGTAACTTTACCAGAACTGGTCCCAAAAAGGTGATTAAGGCTTTCAGAGGACACAGCATGGTGGTTCATAAAGAGTTCTCACTGAGGCTTCATTTCCTCTCTGAAATCTCTCTTTCAAAAGCCTTACAAGGACATCCCATAACCTGCAGAAAACACCATCCAGACAAGATGTGGTTCTTACTGATTACTCAGCCTGGCTTCGTTTTGCCTCAGGGAAAATAAACCTTCACAGTCGTCTCTTCCCTGTTGTGTACTCCAAAGTATTCATCTTGTTGCTAGCAAACACCACAGTACTCACACCTTCAAACAACACAGCACTGTTTCCTCCAGTGAATCACTTGGCATCTTACATAACCGGGGGCAAGGTGGAACCATTTCATTGTGATCCCTTAACAAAATGTTGGTCATGAACCTACCAAAAATGTGTAGCGATGTGTGCTCGCAGCCAGAAGGGCAACAGTGCCCTGGGCTGCATCCAAAGCAGTACGGCCAGAGGGTGAGGGAAGGGATTCTGCCTCTCTACTCTGTTCTCATGAGACCCCACCCGGTGTCCTGTGTCCAGTTCTGGAATCCCCAACAGAAGAAGGACATGGAACTGTTGGGATGGGTCCAGAGAAGGCCGTGAAGATGATCCAAGGGCTGGAGCACCTCTGCTATGAAGACAGGCTGAGAGAGTTGGGGTTGTTTAGCCTGGAGAGGAGAAGGCTCCAGGGAGACCTTAGAGCAGCCTCCCAGTACCTGAAGGGGCTTCAGGAAAGCTGGGGAGAGATTTTTACAAGGGCCTAACGTAGGACCTTGTATAGGACCTTGCACTTGGCCTTGAACCTCACAAGGTTTTCACAAGCCCATTTCTCCAGCTTTTCCAGGTCCCTGTGGATGGCATCCTGTCCCCCAGAGGTGTCAACCTCACCACTCAGCTTTGTGTCATCCACAAACTTGCTGAGGGTGCATCTGGCTCATTTTTGAGTAGAGCCCTGGGCGACAAGGGGAGGTTTGCAAGCCAAAACAAACAGGAATAGCTGGGGCACTGCAGTTGGTCTGGGCTGGTGTGACCTCCCCTGCCATTTTGCATAACACTGTATTGGTATTCTGCACGATTATCTTGAATCTGTGAGGCTTGAATATAATTAAGGAACTCTCTCAGCCTTTTCAGAAAGACAGGTAAACGTACAAAGTAAATAAACCCTTCCCCTTACCTTTATTTTTAAAACATAGATTGGGTGGGATGTCAAGTCTGAGATACAAGGGTGCAACTCGAGTTTCACCTTTCTAGTTTAACTCCATGAAGGACATGGAGCTGTCGGAGCGAGTCCAGAGAGGCCACAGAGATGAAGTGAGGGCTGCAGCACTTCTGCTGTGAGGACAGACTGAGAGTTGGGGTTGTTCAGCCTGGAGAGGAGAAGGCTCCGGGGAGACCTTAGAGCAGCCTCCCAGTACTGAAAGGGGCTCCAGGAAAGCTGGGGAGGGGCTCTTGATCAGGGAGTGCAGGGATGGGATGAAGGGAATGGTTTTAAGGTGAAAGAGGGGAGATTGAGATGAGATCTTTGGAAGAGATGTTTTCCTGTGAGTGTGGTGAGGCCCTGGCACAGGTTGCCCAGAGAAGTCGAAGAAGTCTCATCCCTGGAGGTGTTCAAGGCCGGGTTGGATGGCACTTTATGCAGCCTGATCTAGTGGGAGGTGTCCCTGCCCATGGGAGGGGGGTTGGAACTGAGTGGTCTTTAAGGCCCCTTCCAGCCCAAACCATTGTATAATTCCATGACTCCAGCTTCCTGCTCCTAAGAAGCCCTTCATGGATCACCATCTCTACAGCAGCTTTGTCAGCACTGTTATGTTTAGTGGGAGTGTGCGCACAGTATGCCAGCAAACTTCCTCCGTTATTACAAGTACAGTGAGAAACCAGCAGCTCATCAGCTGAGCTGTGTTTGCTGGGGGAGAGAGTGGAGCTGCAATAACCATTCTGCTGTGGAGTTCAACACTTCACAGCGAAAAGCTCTGAAAAAAACAGTTCCCATCTGCTATAAAATACAAACAACACATGGTCTGACCTACATGTGTTATCCTTAAATTTTCTTCATCTTCCCTTGTGACCTTTACTTCATCAATGAAATAGATGTTTCAGTGTTTGGTGGAGCCAGGTTTTAACCTACTGGCTCACCCACGTCAAATCCAGACAGAGCGTACAGCCTGTACTGCAGAGTAGGTGCACAATAAGACTCAGAAGTCCTGGTGATGTGTTTGGAAAATCTCACTATAAATAGCTGCCTGTGGTGCTATTGGTATGCTTAACCTTGAGAACGGGTATCAAAAAACCTGAAAAAGGCCCTCAGAGGAGGGCTCGTGTCCTGGGCTGCATTCCAAAGTAGCAGGGCCAGCAGTGTGGCCAGGGAGGGGATTCTGGCCCCCTGCTCTGCTCTGGTGAGACCCCACCTGGAGTCCTTGTCCAGTTCTGGAATCCCCAACATAAGAAGGATAGGGAACTGTTGGAAAGGGTCCAGAAGAGGCCACATAGATGATTCAAGGGCTGGAGCACCTCTGCTATGAGAACAGGTTGAGACATTTGGGGTTCAGCCTGGAGAAGAGAAGGCTCCGAGGGGACCTCCGGAAAGCTGGGGAGGGCCTGGAGTAACAGGAGGAGTGGGAACAGTTTTAAGCTGAAAGAGGGAAGATATAGAACAGACATTAGGAAAAAATTCTTCATGATGATGGTGGTGAGGTCCTGGCACAGGTTATCCAGGGAACCTGGAGGTGTTCAAGGCCAGGCTGGATGGGGCCTTGAGCACCCTGATCCGGTGGGAGGTGATCCAGAGGGGCTGGAACGGGATGGGCTTTAAGGTCCCCTGCAATTGAAACCCTTCTATGATTCTATGAAAATGTACCATTTAAGTATTTTTCCAAGAACACTGGGGTGTGTTTGATTGTGCCTCAAACTTTGAAATGTCCAGGAAAGTCTGACTCTTTCAAAAGAAGAAGTTTAAAAGTCAGGTTAAACCAAAGCTGCAGGCTGACCTTTGACTGCATCAGCCTAAGGATTTCCCTTTTTCCTTGGAAGACTCCTCTTAAAAGGGAGCAACACAAATCACTTGATATTTTAGTTTCACCTTGAAGTGATTGCTTTGAGGGAGTCCAAGAAGAAGAATGTAGCCCAATTAAAAAAAGGAAAAATCCTCTTCCCTCAGGGCAGTTTTCCTACCCAGAACATTCTCATCTGCATCAAAAAACCAGAAAGACCTCAGAAACAAAGCAAGCCCAAACCAGTCAGCTCAGAGGCATCAGCACTGCTGTGTCACAGCCCTCTGCAGATAATTTTCAGTCTTTTCACTCCCTTACTGGGAAATTACAGGGATAGTCTTATCTGGAAAAGGAGATCTGGTCGAGAGAGGTCAAAGCCCAGAGCTGTGAACAGGACAAGCGGTCATGGAGAGCATCCAGCAGCAGCCAGGTTAAGGAGGATGATAAATAATGCAGGAATGCAAAGTGACATCTTCGTGAGGATGCGCTTGGTCATTGGCTCAAACAGGAAGCTCCCCACTAACAAATGACTTTTAATCCCAGCCTAATAAACCGTAAACCCCACTTAGTTAACAACTCGATTGCTGTCTTCCTTGGGAAAACCCTGCTCCTCTTCCTTCCCCTTTTTGGAGAAATGACCTGGACAGGCTGGAGAAGTGGGCCTGTGCGTACCTCAGGAGGTTCAACAAGGTCACAGGCAAGGTCCTACACCTGGGTTGGGGCAATCCACGGTTTCAATACAGGATGAGGGACGATGGGATTGGGAGCAGCCCTGAGGAGAAGGACTTAGGGTCCTGACTGATGAAAAGCTGGACGTGAGCCGGCAATGTGCGCTCACAGCCCAGAAGGGCAACCGTGCCCTGGGCTGCATCCCAAGCAGCGTGGCCAGCAGGGCCAGGGAGGGGATCCTCTCCCTCTACTCTGCTCTCATGAGACCCCACCTGGAGCCTTATCTCTATTTCTGGAGTCTCCAACAGAAGAAGGATATGGAACTGTTGGAGTGGGTCCAGAGTGGGCCACGAAGATGACCCCAGGGCTGGAGCCCCTCTGCTATGAGGACAGACTGAGGGAGTTGGGGTTGTTCTGCTTGGAGAAGAGAAGGCTTTGGAGGGACCTTTTAGAGGCCTTCCAGTACCTGAAGGGGCTCCAGGAAAGCTGAAGAGGGACTTCTTCCAAGGGTCTGGAGTGACAGGACGAGGGAGAATGGCTTTACACTGGAAGGAGGGAGATTCAGATTGGACATTCAAAAGAAATTCTTCATAATGAGGGTGGTGAGGCCCAGGGAAGTTGTGGCTGCCTCATCCCTGGAAGTGTTCAAGGCCAGGTTGGATGGGGTCTTGAGCAGCCTGGTCTGGTGGGAACTGTCTCTGCCCATGGCAGGGGGTTGGAACTGGATGGGCTTTAAGGACCTTTACAACCCAAACCATTCTATGATTCTATGACTCTCTTCTTTCTCCTCTTTGGAGAAGTGCCTGGCAGTGAGATGGGCAGCAAGAAGCAGGCTCTCTTTCAGAAAACCATGCTGAGATAGGCCTTGGAAAAAGATGCAACTCTGCACCTCCCCACCCTCGTTTCTGTAAATCACTTTAATCCACAGCTTTAAGAACAATTTACCACCCAGGCAGTGTTTGCAATGTAACAAAGTGCGCTCACTAAAGTCAAACAAAGGCAACATTTGAAGGAGCTTTGCACAGTTTCGCTTCCCGGCACTTGAAACGCTTATGTTGGTCCTAAGTAAGGGTTACACACATTTCTTTCGCACAACATTAAACCTGAGGCAGATTTAGGAGTCAAATGATTAAACCAGGAGATCACAAGCAGTGTTACGGATATTCTTAGCAGGACTCAGCCCACCCCAGAGGTGCACGCAAGAGCAAACACAGCTGTACACGGCTCTAAACTGTCGATGGTGAAATACAAACACAGAAAGTACGGTGTTCCCAGCTGGAAGTCACTACAGTCGACCAAGTAGCTGATTGCACAACCTTGAGGAGCAAATGTGTTTTGCTTACCTTAAAGTCAAGGCTGCAAAGACTGACCACATCGTCGTCTTTCTCTCGGCGCTTCCTCTTCTGTAAGAAATGAAACAGAGTTAGAGCCGTACGCTTGATTTACATTCAGAAGGGTTCTTTTTGTAAAGACTGCATGAAGTTTAACAAGGGCAAGTGCCAAGTTCTGCACCTGGGACACAGCAATCCTGGGTGTCCACACAGACTGGGGTGTGAGAGGCTGGAAAGCAGCCCTGCCGAAAGGGTCCTGGGGGTTCTGGCTGATGGCAAGTTGAACATGAGCCAACAGTGCCCTGACAAGGGCAACCGTGTCCTGAGGGGCATCAAGCACAGCATTGCCAGCTGGACGAGGGAGGGGACTGTCCCACTCTGCTCTGTGCTGGCGAGGCCCCACCTTGAGCACTGGGGGCAGTTTTGAGTGTCACAGTATAAAAAGGACACCAAAATAACGGAGAGTGTCCAGAGGAGACCATAAAGCAGTGAAGAGTCAGAGGAGAAATCGTATAATGGGAGGCTGATAAGACTTGGTCTGTTCAGCCTGAAGAAGAGGAGACTGAGGGGGGACCTCAGAGCTGTTTGCTGCCTTCTCACAAGAGAAGGAGGAGGAGCAGATGCTGAACTCTTCTCTCTGGTGACTAATGACAGGACCCAAGGGAATGGCAGGAAGATGCCAGGGGAGGGTTAGGTTGGACATGAGGAGAAGATTCTTCCCTCAGAGGGTGGTGGAGCACAGGAACAGCTCCCCAGGGAAGCAGTCCCAGCCTGACAACATTCCAGAAGCATTTGGCCAAGGCCCTCAGACACACGAGGTGAATGTTGGGGTATTCTGTGTAGGGACAAGTGTTGGACTTTATGATCCTTGTGGGTCCCTTCCAACTCAGGTCATTCTATGATTCTATGACTGGAGATATTTTCTTTCTCTACAACCACAAATTAATGTAATAACTCAAAAACCTAAAGGTTGAAACCAAATACAAAGTGCGTTTATGCTGAGGTTTGTTGCCTGATTGATCCCTATAAATTCTGTGCCACAAAGGTTGTTTCTCTGCACTCCCATAATCGTGGTTCTGAGTAAAAGCTCAGGTAGGGTAGGAAATCTCAGGAGCTGGGAGACTATGGCCGTTACCACTGTGAAATGATTTGAGGTTCATTTAGTTAAATTAAACAGCTTTGTGGTTTCTGAGGTCAGCAATCCAGCAGTAAATGTTTTTTTTTAAAAGAGTTAGGTACAAAAAGGGTCAGACTGCATGATCTTTAGGTTCTGAGACCTCCAAATGACACTGAAAGATGCCATAGAATCACAGAATGGTTTGGGTTGGAAGGGACTTTAAAGCCCATCCAGTTCCAACCCCCCCGGCCATGGGCAGGGACACCTCACATAGAATCAGGCTGCTCAAGCCCCATCCAACCTGGCCTTGAACACCTCCACGGATGAAGCAGCCACAGCTTCCCTGGGCAACCTGGGACAGGGCCTCACCACCCTCATCATGAAGAACTTCTTCCTAATGTCTAATTCAAATCTTCCCCCTTCCAATTTAAAGCCGTTCTCCCTCTTCCTATCACACCAGGTCCTTGGAAAAAGCCCCTCCCCAGCTTTCCTGTAGCGGAAGTCCACTCTGAACTTCAGCAATTGTCAGTTTTGTGCCCTGCGGGTCCAGCAGCTTGACCTTCAGGCAGGAGCAAACATGTAATTCCTGTTTTCTTTAATAATATAATAATATCTGCAGCTTTAATAGAGTTTTGTCATCACAGTCAACATTCAAAATGTCACAATACAAGTATTCATTCAAACTATTTTTAAATGCTGACCAGTCTGTTTTCCATTGGTGCTTGGAAAACCTGATGCCATTGAGGGGATGTCCATCTTCCCTTGAGGGTTCTCAGAAACCTCTTCTCTGTTCAACTAGGCCTTTCGTATGGTATGTTTTTAGGCTCCAGTATGTCTTAGAATCATAGAAACATAGAATGGTTTGGGTTGGAAGGGACCTCAAAGATCACCCAGTTCCAAGCCCCCAGTCATGGGCAGGGACACCTCCCATCAGATTGCACAAAGTCCCATCCAGCTTGGCCTCGAACACCTCCAGGGAGGGCACATCCATGATTTCTCTGGGCAACCTGTAAGAGTGTCTCAACACCCTCACAGGAAAACATTTCTTCCTAAGATCGCACCTAAATCTACCCTCTTTCAGCTTAAAACCATTCCCCCGCGTCCTATCCCTGCACTCCCTGATAAATAACCCCAGGTCCTTCAGCTGCTACTCGTAAAACTTGCTCTCCAGCCCCTTCATCAGCCTCGTTGCCCTTCTCTGGACATGCTCCAGCCCCTTAATGTCCTTCTAGGAGTGCAGCACCGACACGGAATTAACGTCCCAACACCCTCCACACTCTTTGTACAGACACTGGCAGGCTTGAGAACACATTCAAAATGCAGAAATTTGTGGTTTTTTAGCTTTAGTAAAACATCCAGCATCGATTATTTATCAAACCCTGCAATAAAGGCCCACTAGAACCACACCTTGTCGGGCTGCAGATGATTTTTCCCAGCTGTAAGTCAGGGATTTTAGCATCTATTTAACAGAAGAAAACTTGAAATAAAGACAAAGCCACCACGCCTTTTTGGTCTGAATCTTATTTGTTCCTTCTGGAGGCAGGTATTCTATATTAACTTTTTTACCATAAAGCTCCAGACTGAAGGCCAGACACGAAAGGAAGGCCAAAGTTTTGTTTTGAAACTGGCTAGACTTGTGCAATAAGCCCTGCCTTGGCTGGACCCCATTTCCTTTGCCCAATAGGTTTCATACAAAAACTTAGACATTTGGCTGCAGGGCCAGCTGTTTCATTCCTAAGTGGTGCCAGAACCGGCACAGATTCCAAGAAAACTGCCTCTTCAGACAGCTCAAAGCTGGGTGTTTAAAGCCACATGATAGAAAAACGACCGCTACGGTGCTGAGTTCTCACATTTCAGAGACGGTGGCGATCGGAGAGGCGATACCTTCTCACGGAACACAAGTCATGTGGAAAAAGTTACTTCAACGAATGTTATTAAACTAGAAAAGCTGTGAGAGCCGATTGCAGCTCTCAAAGAGGAATTGTGAACAGAGGCATGAAAAGCAAGAGGTTAATCGGGAGGGGAAAATCTAAATATTGTGTGACTTTGTTTCAGAAAGACCTAAGCAACGCAACGAGCATGAATGTTAAATACATTGCAAGGATTTTGATGAAAGTGCCAGGAGCGCTTTTTAAGAAAGTATTGGTTTTCAGTTTGAAAACAATTCTGTTCATTTCATTTTCCTGTCTCCTCCTAAGGGCTTTTTGCCTAAACCCAGGATATTTTGTTCTTTAGGGATCAGTCTGGGTTTTTGCTGCTTATTGCCCACCTGAAGTCATAAAAGACAAATAAGGCTTCAGGTGAGGAATGTGCAGCAGGACCGTTAAGTCAATAAAGCTCAGGCTTTCTTGTAAAGGAATCCTCCTTAATGAAAAAGAAGAACGGAAACCAGACCATGAGTAACCTTGCTTCCAGTCAGAAGCCATCCAGAATCCCAGACTGTCTCAGTCTTTCTTAGATTTGTGGAGAACACACAGTAGTCCTTCTCTTTAAACCCAGCCCGTCTTCGCAGGTGTAAGAGGAAGCTTGGCTTACTCACCCACTTCTCCCAAGATTTGGGCTAGGTACATTTTATAGAGTTTTGGCCCAACAGCTGCACAAATTATGGCATGAATAGATCAGAGATTCATGGAATGGGTTGGGTAGGAAGGGACTTCAAAGCCCATCAAGGGAACTGGGATTGTTTAGCTTAGAGAAGAGGAGGCTGAGGGGAGACCTCATCACTGCCTAAAATTGCCTGAAAGGAGGTTGTGACGGGGTGGGTGCTGGTCTCTTCTCACAAGTGATGAGCGACAGGACAAGAGGAAATGGATGCAAGTTGCGCCAGGGCAGGTTTAGACTGGACACTAGGAAGAATTTCTTCACTGAAAAGGTGGTCAGGGATTGGCACAGCTGCCCAGGGAGGTGGTGGAGTTGCCATGCCTGGAGGTGTTTAAAAGACGGGTAGATGAGGTGCTTAGGGGCATGGTTTAGTAGGGAGACAGGCATGGATGATCTCGGAGGTCTCTTCCAACCTTAGGATTCAATGATTCTGTGGTTTGGAAGGGACCTTAAAGATCATCCAGTTCCCAGCCCCATGCATGGGAAGGGACATCTCCCACCAGACCAGGCTGCTCAAGGCTCCATCCAACCTGGCCTTGAACACCTCCAGGGATGGGGCAGCCATGACTTCCCTGGGTAACCTGGGCCAGGGCCTCAACACCCTCATTGTGAAGAATTTCTTCCTAGTGTCTGATCTAAATCTCCTCCTTCCAATTTAAAGCCGTTGCCCCTCATCCTGTCAGTCCAGGCCCTTGTAATAAGTTCCTCCCCAGCTTTCCTGTAACCCCTTCAGGTACTGGAAAGCTGCTTTAAGGTCTCCCCGGAGCCTTCTCTTCTCCAGGCTGAACAACCCCAATTCTCTCAGCCTGTCCTCACAGCAGAAGTGCTCCAGCCCTCGTATCTCTCCGTGGCCTCCTCTGGACCCGCTCCAACAGTTCCCTATCCTTCTTGTGCTGGGGATTCCAGAACTGGACACAGGAGTCCAGGTGGGGTCTCAGCAGAGGAGACTAGAGAGGCAGAATCCGCTCCCTGGCCCTGCTGGCCACATTGCTTCAGATGCAGCCCTGGATACCACTGCCCTTCTGGGCTGTAAGCGCACGTTGCTGGCTCATGTCCAGCTTTTCATCAATCAGCACCCCAAGTCCTTCGCTGTAGGGCTGCTCTCAATCACATCACCCCCCATCCACAGACTTCCCTGACCAAGGAGTAGTACCTTGCCCTTGCCCTTCCCCTCTGTATTCCTGCTTTTGGTTCCCAGTATGCATCCATCAGCTGTTTTACTCACCAAGGTGAAGTCCCAGTGTGGTCCCGGAGTGAGGAACGTGAAAGAGCTGCCTCGCCTCAGAGGGTACCTGTGAACGGAAAAACGAATAAGCTAAATAATTTATAAGTTGCTGTAACAACTGATAAAGAACACCTGATCTCTACAGTGCTGATGGTATCACAGATATTCAGCTCCTAGCATGAAGGTTGCAAAGATAATGGTGCAGAGCAGCCTTCCAGTACCTGAAGGGCCTACAAGAAATGTGGAAGGGGCTTTTTTCAAGGGCGTGTAGTGATAGGAAGAGGGGGCACTGCTTTAAATTGGAAGGGGGAAGATTGAGGTTAGGCATTGGGAAGAAATTCTTCATGGTGAGGGTGGTGAGGCCCTGGCACAGGCTGCCCAGAGAAGCTGTGGCTGCCCCATCCCTGGAGGTGTTCAAGGCCAGGCTGGATGGGGCTTTGAGCAGCCTGGTTGGGTGGGAGGTGTCCCTGGCCATTGCTGGGGGGCTGGAACTTGATGGGCTTTGAGGTCCCTTCCAACCCAACCCATTCTATGATTCTATGATGTAGCAGAGTCTTCAGGAACGGGATACCGAAAGTATTGCCGGAATTCCCAACTATGATTGCAGGTGACTGATTAAAAATCACGATTTCTACAATAATTGTCTCAGTGCAACACAAGCAAGAAAGAACCTCCCACAGGGGCCTGCAGGCTGGTCTGGAGGAGAATCTCTCTTTGGCCACAAACCTGCCAATGTGACCATGAAAAAGGATAAAGCATTAATAATAACAATAATAACGATGATGATGGTGATAATAAGAATACAAATATTGTGTCCTTACTTCCCAAGGTTAACGAAGGTGAAATGAAAGCAGGCGACAAAGTTCACCTTTGACAACGCAGCCTTGTAGTTTCCCCTCAAATCACAACCAGAAATTGAGTTGTGGGGTTTCATTAAGTCCCTCTTGAGCCAAGAAAGTGAACCCACCAGAAAGAGTGACACACAATGGAGCGTTTGTCTAATCCTTGCTCTTTGAACAATGGGAAATGAATCGCCTTATGCAAGTCATTTATTGTACGAGCGCCGAGTTAAGCAAACAAGTTACGTTCCAGCTTTCACTGTCTGGTGGACTTAAGGTATGTTTCCAGCAATGGTTTTTTAAAGCTTATTCTGGCCATGGGATGGAGAAACATTTTTGTCTGTCGTTGTGTTTCTTTAAGTAGGGTTTTAATCCCAAATAGGCCACACGCTTTTTTCCAAAGGCAGCCTCATACAATCATACAATGGTTTGGGTTGGAAGGGACCTCAAAGCCCATTCAGTTCCACAACCCTCCCATGGGCAGGGAAACCTCCCACGGGCAGAGACACCTCCCACTGGATCAGGGGGCTCAAATCCCCATCCAGCCTGGCCTTGAACACCTACAGGGAGGGGATATCCACAACCTCCCTGGGCAGCCTGTGCCAGTGTTTCACTGCCCTCACAGGAAAACATTTCTTTCTAAGATCTCATCTCAATCTCCCCTCTTTCAGCTTAAAACCGTTCCCCATCATCCTATCCCTGCACTCCCTGATCAAGAGCCCTTCCCCAGCTTTCCTGGAGCCCCTTTCAGTACTGAAAGGCTGCTCTAAGGTCTCCCCAGAGCCTTCTCTTCTGCAGACTGAGCAATCCCAACTCTCTCAGCCTGTCCTCGTATGGGAGGTGCTCCAGACCTCAGATCATCTCCATGGCCTTCTCTGGACTTGCTCCGACAGATCCATGTCCTTCCTCCTAAACTCTAAACTCTCTAAAATGTGTATTTAAACAAATACCTAAAACCTAGAAAATACAAACCAACAGAAATTAAGCTGGCTCCAAGTACCATACCCACTAATTATGTTTTGTATAAAACCAGAGGAAACTTCTCAGCCTACACGACCTTCAGGCACCTTAGAATCAGCCAAAGCCTTTTAATACAATCTCTGTGTCTGTGACGCTGCTCCAGAAAGGAAAGTGGCATTTCCAAGAGCTGCATACCAGGACTCTGTTAGATGGAGAAGAAACTTCCAGAAGGGAACATTCTCTGGGATTTATTAGAGCACATACCGCTCGGGAAGGGAATCTGGGAATGAGAACTGGATTTCTTTGAAATTTAAAATAGAGCCATTTTTTTCTCATGAGAAAGAAAAATCCTCCCTGTTTGATCCCATTGAACCTGCTCGGCTGCCCAGACCAAAATTTATGAGTTTGATTAAACCATCCTTGACTACAGATAGAAAAGCAAAGAGGTAATTCATGATCTGCGAACCGTGCCCTGCACAGCTATAAAGAGCTCCACGAACAACGAAAGCCTCAGACTCTAAGGCAGATGTGAGCTCTTGTTGTGAAGCAGGAGCATCATTTTATGTCATTAATCTTCGTCTCTAACACAAGAAGCAGCCAAATTATGGCCTGGAAGCCACAAAAGGTTTGCTGAAGCACCTCCCGTACAAGGACAGGCTGAGAGAGTTCGGGTTGTTCCGCCTGGAAAAGAGAAGACTCCGGGGAGAGCTCATAGCAGCCTTCCAGTACCTGAAGGGTCTCCAGGAAAGCTGGAGAGGGACTTTTTCCAAGGGCCTGGAGTGATAGGATGAGGGGGAAAGGCTTTAAATTGGAAGGGGGGAGATTTAGATTAGATTAGCGTGTTGAGGCCCTAGCGCAGGTTGCCCAGGGAAGCTGTGGCTGCCCCCTCCCTGGAGGTGTTCAACATCAGGTTGAATGGGGCTTTGAGCAGCCTGGTCTGGTGGGAGGTGTCCCTGTCCATGGCAAGGGGGTCAGAACTGGATAGGCTTTGAAGTCCTTTCTAACAATTCTATGATTCTATGAAATTAAGCTTTTATGGGGTACAATCAAGTCAGTTTTGCTGTAGCAACCTTTCAAAAAAGCTCAGATTCAAAGGTGTTGAGCTACCATCATCACACCCTCTCCCACTCACAGGTTTAAAGCAACAACCACAGAACAACCCCAACTCTCTCAGCCTGTCCTCATAGCAGAGGGGCTCCAGCCCCTGGATCATCTTCATGGCCTTCTCTGGACCCGTTCCAACAGTTCCATATCCTTCTTATGTCAGGGTGAGGAACACTATAGGACTAAGGCTAAGAAATCTACACGTAGCTTTGTTTCCAGTTGCCCACAAGAGTTGGGAGAGAAATTTCTCCATTTCAGACTCCATCATTCAAACTTTTTCCTTTGTCACTCAGATGTGAAGAGAAACACAACTAAAACCTTCCACCAAGAGTAAGGAATATAGAATTACTGCCTCAAAAAGTTCCCTTCAGTCCTCCAAACACCCAACACAGATCTTCTGCAACAACACAGTCTGTTATAGACTTTTCCTCCTCTTCAACAGTGCAGTAAGAGCACTGCAAAGAAGAGAACAGGGCAATCAGAAACTGTTCCTTCTCACATGCCAGCAACATTGACAGTCTTCTGGGAGTAGGGATTCCTTTATTTGCTCTGGAGCTTGGTATCACAGACATTTCCTGATCATCCTTTACACAAACAGAGAATTGCTCAGGCTGGAAAAAAACTTTAAGATCATCAAGTCCAACTGTAAACCTGACACTGTTTTGTTAACAGGGAAGAGTTTTTTAGGGTATAAAGACATCTTACTGGTCCTCCTTCCTTTTTCAAGTCTTTGGCCAAGGGCAAGGAGCCAAGATCTGCCAGGAACCCTCAGGAAAGGCACCTGGACAGACACAGAGGGAAGATCCTTGTGCTAACTGGGTAAAAGACCTTTAGGAAAGCAGCCTCTGTTATCTCAAAGCTTCACCACATCTCCGGGTGTCCCCTTTCCAGTCACTGCTTGCAAACTGAGCCTTGATGAGGCACCATTTAAACAAAGAGTGTCGGGATGATTCCCTGCAGAACTGTTTGTTTTTCTGCTCTGCCTGTAGCTCTGCCAGAGCCTGCAAAGCTCTTCAAAGCTACAGAGCCAAATTGAGTCACCTGCATGACTCCCGTGCGTATGACGTGTCAATGGGTGACTCAGTGCTCAGATGGGCTCCCCTCTTGAGATCTGTTCGACTCCAAAGGCAGTGCTGGTGAATGGAAGGTCAGTGATGACCGTAAAAGCAATCCTGGAAGCTTGACCTAACGCACATCAACGTGATGTGAGAAAAAGCAGAGCCACGTGGTGAACTGCGCTGTTGGTCCTTGCTCAAAACACAGTGTGATTAATGAAACAAGTGCTGAGCGCCCTGGATGTGATGTTTTAGTACTTAAAGAAAGGGGAATAAAGTGTTGTGCTGGTGCCCAGCAGCTGGAAGCAATGGACATCTATCTGGACTTCTGCAAAGCCTTTGAGGCAGTCCCCCACCACATTTTCCTCTCTGAATTGGAGGGATATGGATTTGATGGGTGGACTGTTTGGTGGATAAGAAATCGGCTGGACGGTGACATCCAGAGAGCAGTGGTCAGTGGCTCAATGTCCAGATGGAGATCAGTGATGAGCAGTGTCCCTCAGGGGTCCGTACTGGGACCAGTGCTGTTTCATATTTTTGTTAGTGATATTGAGAGCGGGATCAAGGGTACCCTCAGCAAGTTTGCAGATGACACCAAGCTGAGTGGGGCAGTGGGAACGCCACAAGGATGGGATGGCATCCAGATGGACCTCGACAAGCTGGAGAAGTGGGGTTGTGTGAACCTCATGAGGTTCAACAAGGCCAAGGGCAAGGTTCTACACCTGCATTGGGGCAGCCGCCAATATCAATACAGGATGGGGGGTGATGTGACTGAGAGCAGCCCTGAGGAGAAGGACTTGGGGTGCTGAGGGATGAAAAGCTGGACATGAGCCAGCAACGTGTGCTCGTAGCCCAGAAGGGCAATTGTGTCCTGGGCTGCATCAGAAGCACCGTGGCCAGCAGGGCGAGGGAAAGGATTCTCCCCCTGTACTCCACTCTGGTAAGAGACCACCTGGAGTGCTGTGTCCAGTTCACGAATCCCCAACAGAAGAATATGGAAATGTTGGATTAGGTCCAGAGGAGGCCATGGAGATGATCTGAGGGCTGGAACACCTCCCGTACGAGGACAGGCTGAGACAGTTGGGGTTGTTCAGCCTAGAGAACGCTTGGGGGGAACCTTACAGCAGTCTTCCAGTACTGAAAGGGGCTCCAGGAAAGCTGGGAAGGCACTCTTTAAAAAGGCCTGGAATAATAGGATGAGGGGGAACAGCTTTAAATTGGAAGGGCGAAGACTTAGATTAGACATCAGGAAGAAATTCTTCACAATGAGAGTGGGGAGGCACTGGCCCAGGTTGTCCAGGGAAGCTGTGGCTGCCCCATCCCTGGAGGTGTTCAAGGCCAGATTGGATGGGGTCTTGAGTAGCCTGATCTGATGGGAGGTGTCCCTGCCCATGGCAGGGGTTTGGAACTGGATGATCTTTAAGGTCCCTTCCAACCCAAACCATTCTATGATTCTATAACAGATGTGTTTAGTGTTCCAAAAGCCCAGCCCTGTTGTAGGGACATCCACAGATATCCCAGCTGTATCATCCATATGTTGTGATCAGTCACTTCCTTGAAAAGCATTCTTCTTGACAGATTGTCTCCAGCTCCTTGTTTAAGACAGGATGAGCAGATCCAGACTCTCATCAGGTTCAAGACAAGCAGCGAGGGTTAATTGTAAGCTGGCTGATCCATGTCTCTTTGGAAACTATTTCAAAGGGATTAAGAACTTCAGGGTTATGAAGATCATTATGTGAAAGCAAGAAAATAACTTTTGAGATGTAAAATATTGCTGAAAAGCACTGGGCAAAGCAAATCTCTCCAAAACTGAGAGCAAGGGAAGGGCAATCTTGCTGAGATTGTACAGTGAGAACAAATGTTTCTGTTTTGGTACCCTCTGTTTGCTTCAAGAAGTGAATGTTCCAGGCTGCTTACCAGCAAATGATGATACTGCCAGTCTTGCCAAGAGTCACAGCCTGTTAAAACAGAGATTGCCGTGCCGATGGCCCACGGAGAGATTAGCTGTGAAGTGTTTGTTACCCTTAAAAGAGCGCGTGTCAGTTGTATTTTCAAGTTGGCCTGCAAAGAGGTTTAGAAAACCGGCTATGGTCACTGAGAGAGGCAGAAGTCCTGAAGACAAAACCTGTTGGGCAACATCAGGGGAGGCGATGGGGCCCCAGTAATCTTAATAGAGGAAGTCTGGGCTATTTAGGTGATTGATAAAGGTGAGTGGGAGGGCTCAGTTGTTTCACCTTGAAGCCAGACTAAGGAAATGGTCATTGTTCTCAAGCCTTCCTTGGATAAACATGGGATCCTCTCACCAGCACAGGACAGCGCGTATGCGGCGATGGCAGGGAGCGCTTGGCCAAATTCGTCTGCAGAATTTAATTTCAAGGTTGCTATTTCAACCTTCAAAGTTGAGGAGAGGGACTTGGGGTGCTGGGGGTTGACAGACTCAATGTGAGCCCACAGCGTATGCTTGTAGCCCAGAAAGCTGTGTCGTGGCCTGAATCCAAAGCAGTGGGGCCCACAGGGAGAGGGAGTGGATTCTCCCCCTCTATTCTGCTCTTGTGAGACCCCACCTGGAGTCCTGTGTCCAGTTCTGAAATCTTCAGCATAAAAAGGATAGGAAACTGTTAGAGTGAGTCCAGAGGAGGCTACATAGATGATCTGAGGGAGCACCTCTGCTATGAGAACAGGCTGAGATAGTTGGGGTTGTTCAGCCTGGAGAAGAGAAGGCTCTGGGGAGACCTTAGAGCAGCCTCCCAGTACTGAAATGGTCTCCAGGAAAGCTGAGGAAGGACTCTTGATCATGAAGGGCAGGAACAGGACAAGGGGAATGGTTCTAAGCTGACAGTGGGGGAGATTGCAATGAGATCTTAGGAAGAAATGTTTACCTGAGAGGGTGGCAAGGCCCTGGCACAGGCTGCCCAATGAAGTTGTGGCTGCTCCATTCCTGGAGGTGTTCAAGGTCAGGTTGGATGGGGCTTTGTTCAGCCTGGTCTGGTGGGAGATGTTCCTGCCCATGGCAGGAGGGTTGGAATTGGATGGGCTTTAAGGCCCCTTCCAACCCAAACCATTCTATATTTCCCTTCAGAGCTGGATACATTGTGAAGTCTAGAAGGGAGGAGTAAAGAGTACTGAAAAATCACACTAATCTTAAATCATTTTATCAAAAGCAAATGTTTCCATCAAATACCGAGTTGCTTATTAAGCTTATTTTATTCATAGAATCATAGAATGGTTTGGGTTGGAAGGGTTCTTAAAGATTATCCAGTTCCAACCCCCCTGCCATGGCCAGGGACACCTCCCACTAGACCAAGCTACTTGCCTTCTCCAGAGACAAGGGGGTTTTGTGTCAACCTCTGCTATGTTTTTGAGCTGGGGGTGGAGTAGAAGCCATAAATGAAATTTTGGAGTCAACAAAATTCAAAAATATATCCAAAAAGTGTGTGCTAGGATGGATTCCTATTAGTCAGCCTAGAGGATAAAGCAGAGAAGAGTTTCACTCATCATGTTGGAGCAACTTCCCATTAGTGTTATTTGAACCATTTTTCTCCCTTTTACTGTAAATCGGCACCGCCGAGTCAGCATCATTCAACAGCCTGCGCCCTTATTTTACTTATTTTTGATGACTTATCCAGAAAACTGGAGAAATGCTTTGATCTGGCAGCCCCCTGAACTTTTCTAAGTTCCAAAATGCATTCTTCAGACTGGGCAGCGATTCCGTGTTTCCTTCCCTCCTCGACTGCCAACCCTCTTCTTTCTGTTATCAGTGCAAGCTGTTCTTAAATAAAATTAACCAGTTGCACCAGTTAAGTACTGGTATGAGGTGAGTACTGAGATGGTGAACATTGCAGCAACACGAACAGATTAGATGGCTTTCCCCAAACGAGCGCACCACGCTGGGGAATCCTGAACAACAAGAACAGAGAAGCTCCACAAAGAGGCTTTTGAATTTTTAATTTAAAGCTTTTCGGCATGGGGAAAACCCAAATCATTTGGATTTCCAATCTATTATAGTTAATCATAGAATCGTTTGGTTGGAAAAGACCTTTGAGATCATTGAGTCCAGCCGTCCCTGTCCACTTAATAAACCACCTCATCTGCCCATCTTTTAAATACCTCCAGGGATGGGGACTTCACCACCTCCCTGGAAGCCTCTGCCAGGGCTTGAAAACCCTTTCGGTGAAGAAATTTTTTCTGATGTCAAATCTGAACCTGCCCTGGTGCAACTTGAGGCCATTTCCTCTTATTCTGTCTCCTGTCACTTGGGAGAACAGACCAACACCCACCTCACCACAACTTCCTTTCAGGGAGCTGTAAACAGGTCTCCTCTCAGCCTCCTCTTCTCCAAGCTAAGCAACCCCATTTTTCTCAGGACTTGTTCTCCAGCCCCTTCCCCAGCTCTGTTCCCCTTCTCTGGATGCGCTCCATCACCAAAATGTCCTTCTTGGAGTGAAGGGTCCAAAACTGAACCCAAGATTCAAGGTGTGACCTTACCCGTGCTGAGTCCAGGGACACAACCACTTCTCTGCTCCTGCTGGCCATGCTGTTTCTGATACAGATGCCATTGGCCTTCTTGGCCACCTGGGCCACTGCTGGCTTATGTTCAGACACTCTCAACCAACACCCTCAGGTCCTTCTCCACCAGGTAGCTCTCCAGCCACTCTTCCACAAGCCTGGAGTGTTGCTTGGGGTTGTTGTGTCCCAAGTGCAGGACTCGGCACTTGGCCCTCTGTTGAACCTCATCCCGTTGGTCTCAGCCCATGGATCCCTGGCCAGATCCCTCTGCAGAGCCTCCCTACCCTCAAGCAGATCAATCCTTCCACCCAGCTTAGTCTCATCTGCAAACTGACAGAGGGAGCACTCAATCCTTTCATCCAGATCATCGACCAAGGTATTGAACAGAACTGGACCCAACACTGAGCCTATTCTTTCCACTTCAACAACATCCAGAGGTCTTGAGCAATGTAAGAGGCCTCCTATGCACTGTGCAAACAAACTCTGACTAAGGGCACTCAGGGCAGTTGTTTGTCATGGTTCCTTATCTTGAAAAGCTCCAGGGTAAAAGCATTACTTGAAGAAAAACCTATTGACAGACATTTTTAAATATCTAAAAGCAAGACAGAAGAACTCGGGACTTCAATTGCTGAGAGGAAAATTGTGCATAGAGTTCAAGTTTGCGGACTCCTCCATCATTAATGCCACCTCATTAATGCTGTCGCTGGCAGGGAAAAGAAAAGAGGGATATGTACAGCCGTAATTATATAGAGAGGAAAAGAATGACGGGTTGCTCTCTGGAAATGCGGTTTAGAAAGCTGCAAGAACTTTCTGGCAGCAGCAGCAGTACAGTTTGCAACCCCAGTGCAATCAGTAATTCCAGCAGTCTTAGATTTCAAATCACAAAGCCATGAAAACCCATGGCTGTGGAGTTTAACGGGGATCAAAACCACTTCAATTCATCTCCCACTTGGAAAGGACTGAGCAGTGCTACTGCTGAGCTGAGAACTTCTTGTACTTTGCAGACACTCTGGAATAGCGATTATGCCATTCTTTTATGTCGGAACAACCTCTGCTCCTAAAAGGAAGCACCTTCAGTCGCTCTGGGCAGGTTTAAATTATAGAAAGAGCATTAAATTTTTGTTTAAATAGTTACATAAAGTTCAGCGCAGGCTGAAGGGGAAGAGTGATTTTCCATTGTAGAAGTGTTTGCCCCCTCACAGCTACAATATTTCACCAATACTTATTTGTCTGAAGAAGCAATCAACAGCAACACTGGACATGAGCAGATAAGCCCCAAGGAGATTAAATGTGCACTGATATCCTTAAATAATCACACGTCTGACCTCTCCAGAGCTGCACGGTAACAGCCAACACAGCAACATCCAGTTTCAGCAGCGGATTGAAGTGATATCTTCCCACTACAGACTTCCCTTATGGCCTGAGCATCTTCCTTCCAGTTTGCCTTCACACTTCCCTCCCCAACCAAGTGTCTGCTCCAAGTCAAATTCAGTAATTGCTAAGCTGTTTTGCCTGGTGGAAAAGGACCTGGGGGTGCTGGTCAATAGTGGCTGAACATGAGCCAGCAGTGTGGCCAAGAAGGCCAACAGCATCCTGGCCTGGATCAGAAAGAGCGTGGCCAGCAGGAGCTGGGAAGAGATCATCCTCCTGCACTCAGCACTGGGGAGGCCGCACCTTGAGTACTGTGTTCAGTTTTGGGCCCCTCACTACAAGAAGGACCTTGAGGGGCTGGAGCATGTCCAGAGAAGTGAAAAGAGCTGGGGAAGGGGCTGGAGACCAGGGTTTCTGGGACTGACTGAGGGACCTGGCAGTGTTTAGTCTGGAGGAGAGTGACGGGACACCTCATTATGTTTGGACTCAATGATCTCAGAGGTCTTCTCCAACCAGATGATTCTACAATTGCTCTCTACAACTCCCTGAAAGGAGGCTGGAGCCAGGCAGATGCTGGTCTCTTCTCCCAAGTAATGCGTGATAGGATGAGAAGAAACTGCCTCGGGTTGCAACAAGGGGGGATTTAGTCTGGGTATCAGGAAGAATCTCCTTACAGAAAGAGTGGTGAAGCATAGAAAGAGGCTGCCCAGGGAAGTGGTGGAGTCACTATGTGTGGAGGTGTTCAGAAAACATGTAGCCATGGCACTCTGGGACATGGTTTAGGTGGGGTTGGGCTGAAGGTTGGATGAGCTTGGAGGCCTTTTCCAACCTTAATGATTTTATGATTAACTATTCTAACCTCCCTAGTGCTGTCGCTAAGGCTGGCAGCCAGACCTTTCTCCAGGAGAAAGAGGACTTTGCAGCAGCACACCGTCAGGTGTCCTCTCTCCCCCATTCCAACTCCTGTCCAACTGTTCAACGTTGGACTCCAATGTTTATGCTCAGCACACAAAGGTGCTTTTCAAAGGCTGCTGGTCAAATGATGCACTCCAGCACCCATCAACCAAGCACTGAAATGAAACAGATAACAACAGCCCTTGAAGAAGATTATTTCTAAGAGCACTGTTTCAGTGATTTAGTTACAATACCACTGTGCAAATATTTGCACTGGCCAAACCAAGGCAGCAAACATAAGCCTGGGTAGGAAAACCTTTGTTCCACTCTGCTTTTGAGCTGGCCACCTGAGGCAGCTCTGCAGCCAGAGAGACCATCTACTGCCATCATGGCCAAAGGTTGTCCCTAAAGGCACCTGCAAACATGGCAAGGAGCTGATGGGAACACTGTGAACATCTCGGGGAACCTGAACTGCTGAGGAAACAAAGAAAAGCTGGACGGCTCCAGGATACCCATGAGTCCAGGCGATGCCCAAGCTGGGAGGACATGAACACCAGTAGGCATGAGCTGAAATTGTGGTGCTCCAGGAGGCCATGAGAACACTGTTAACATCTCAGGGAACCTGTACTGCTGAGGAAACAAAATCTGGGTGCCTTGAGGAGTCCACAAGTCCAGGCCATGCCCAAGCTAAGTGGACATGAGCACAACCAGGCACGAGCCCAAATTGTGGTGCTCAAGAAGTCCAAATCCTGTTAGAGGCCAGAGAAGGGAGCTGGTGTCCCTACAGACTCATCAGCATTAACATCTTTGTGCCAGTGATGCCCTAGAGTGTCACCCAGCTGTTCCCTCATCCAAGGAATTCTCCTGACCTCCACCCATGGTTTGCTTTGGAAGACAGCAAGAGCAGACTCCTCACCACACAGCCTTGTGGTGTACACAGCGAGCTCCGGTTCTGCAATCAGGTATTATCACCTCCAAGAGAGGATTAAGCCAATAACTCATCACTAGAAAAACTTAATTCCTTCTTTACTAAGAGAAAACGAAAGCCACTAACAGCACCAACACCTCCCGATACATGATGAAGCACATTCTGTGTGTCGCAACTCTGCCCACTTCACAGAGCTATTTGTACTCTCCTGCCCAGAGATGTGATGTAAAGGCTGAGCTGGAGGGGGAGGAAGGCTGGAGGGAGAAGCAGTGCAGCTGCTGACAAAATATTTTGCTTGTCAGCAGCCGTGCAAGCACTCTCAGTGCTTCAGGATCATCCCTGCTGGAAGAGCTCGGCTGCCTGCGGCAGAGCCGATGCGACCCCATCCCCCGAGCTGTGTTTTGTGCATCGAGCCCTTGTCAGTTGTCACAACTTCCCATGTGAATGATGAGCTAAAAGATAATCCAAATAATAAAAAACCAAGAACAGAAATAAAACCACACCAACACCACATGCCAAACCTCAGCTCCCTTTCTCCTGTGGAGCGTGTAGCCAGGCCGTGGCTCATCTCATCTGTCAGCACCCTGACTGGGAGGCACTTGTCCAGGCTGCCCTGTCACTCTGGGAGAGGCTGACACCTCCAACCAGGCATTTGAAGCTGGCTTGGCTGTGCCCTGGAGGCGCCTCTCTTTCTGCATCAGCTATAAAAGAACCCTGTGTGCGGCTCAGATTTAAGCATTCGGCTTTTAGGTGACCAAAGTTAGGTGAAATGTATCTTCCACGTGCTGCTTAGGAGAGGCCAACTGACAAATTTTCTTGTTAGAGCTCAGATGCAATATTCATAAATACATTTTTGACTCACTCAATCACATCATCCTACCCGTGCAGTTGATAGAAGGTACCTTCCAAGGCATAGAGAAATCTTTGGGCAGGCTTTATTCTAAATAGTTCACATCTTCTTCAGTAATTTAGGTCCCAAGGACAGAAACGAGCTGAGTTCCAGAGAAACAACCATCATTAAAAGAGAAAAGCTGACACCCCAACAGGGAGTCCTTAAACATAATGTAACCAAGTGATAAGGTTCAAAAAGGCCAAGTGCAAGGTCCTACATCTGGGTCAGGGCAACCCCGGTATCAATACAGCATGGGGGAAGGTGGGATTGAGAGCAGCCCTGACGAGTGCTGATTGATGAAAAGCTGGACATAAGCTGCCAACGTGTACTCACAGTCTAGAAGGGCAACTGTGTACTGGGCTGCATCAAAAGCAGCGCGGCCAGCAGGGCCCGGGAGGGCATTTTTCCCCCTCACTCTGGTGAGAGCC
Organism: Neomorphus geoffroyi; assembly: GCA_033558235.1. Lineage (NCBI taxonomy): Eukaryota > Metazoa > Chordata > Aves > Cuculiformes > Neomorphidae > Neomorphus > Neomorphus geoffroyi. The sequence goes on from JAUMJM010000112.1 coordinate 707,848, forward strand.
CACCTGGACTCCTGCGTCCAGTTCTGGAATCCCCAACAGAAGAAGGAGGTGGAAATGTTGGAACTGGTCCAGAGGAGGCCAAGAGGATGATCTGAGGGCTGGAGCACCTCCCGTACGAGGACAGGCTGAGAGAGTTTGGGTTGTTCAGCCTTGAGAAGAAAAGGCTTCGGCCGAACCTCATAGCAGCTTTCCAGTATCTGAAGGGGCTCCAGGAAAGCTCGGGAGGGCCTGGAGTGATAGGACAAGGGGGAACAGCTCTAAATTGGAAAGGGGAAGATTTAGATTAGACATTAGGGAGAAATTCTTCACGAGGAGGGTGGAGAGGCCCTGGCACGTGTTGCCTGGGGGAGCTGTGGCTGCCCCATCCCTGAAGGTGTTCAAGGCCAGGTTGGATGGGGCTTTGAGCAACCTGATCCAGTGGGAGGTGTCTCTGCCCATGGCAGGGGGGTTGCAACTGTATGGGCTTTAAAGTCCCTTCCAACCCCAACCATTCTATGATTCTATCATAAAGCACAAAAAATACCACAAATATACACATAGGTATCTGGACTGGGTTCAAGGAGAAAAGAGAAAGGAAGTGAATGTTGTAGGCAATAGCCACGCTTACAGGAAAGCGCTATCTCACAGACCAGACTTGAAGATAAGGCGTCTTCTCAGCGTGTTACGTCCCAAAGTGAAGGCTGCTGTCTCTGGGTGCTTTAATGAACCGCTGACCCTTTTGGATTAACTTCACCTGGCTTTTTTTTTTTAATTCCCACAAGATCAGGGCCTTCAAGTGAACTTCAAACTTTTTGAACATTTCCAGGCAGGCAGCAAAAGGCTTCAAGTTTGGCTGAAACTGGTCATACTCTAAACATAACTGTTTCCAGTTAGAGTGGGCCCCACCAGCCCCCTCCCCTGCTATCCCTATTTTAAACACTCTCAGGGGACAGTGATCAGGACAGAGGAATTTCAAGTGCCCAGAAGCCATGGGAGCCAGCTCTGCTGCCCAGCAATGCCAGCCAAAAAAGATTGCATCGGTTCAAATGAAGACTACTATTTTGAGTTCTTGTGGGAACCAATCTTGATGCAGTAAATATTAGAAGTTATCACAAGAGAACATGCAGGAAAACATATATTTTGGTGCTGACCTTTCTCTTTTTTAACTCTAGCAGCTATGCAAACACCCTCTTCATAGAATCATAGATGGTTTGGGTTGGAAAGGACCTTAAAGATCATCCAGTTCCAACCTCCAGTCATGGGCAGGGACATCTCCCATCAGACCAGGCTGATCAAGACCCATCCAACCTGGCCTTGAATACCTCCAGGGATGGAGCAGCCACCACTGCTCTAGGTAACCTGGGCCAGGGCCTCAACACCCTCCTCATGAAGAATTTTTTGCTAATGTTGAATCTAAATCTACCCCCTTCCATTCCCCCTTGTCCTGTCACTCCAGGCCATCGTAAAAAGTCCCTCCCCTGAGCCCCTTCAGGTACTGGAAGGCCGCGATGAGGTCTCCCTGGAGCCTTCTCTTCTCCAGGCAGAACAACCCCAACTCTCTCAGCCTGTCCTCATAGTAGAGGTGCTCCAGCCTGGGATCATCTTTGTCTCTTCTGCACCCAATCCAATTCTGGAACTGGACACAGGACTCTAGGTGGGGTCTCACAAGAGCAGAATAGAGGGGAAGAATCCCCTCCCTCTCCCTTCTGGCCACATTGCTTTGGATGCAGCCCAGGACACCATTGACCTTCTGGGCTGTGAGCACACATTGCTGGCTCATGTCCAGCTTCTCATCAATCAGCACCCCAAGTCCTTCTCCTGCTCTCAATCACATCATCCCCCTCCTGTACTGATATTGGGGGTTGCCCTGACCCACACGTAGGACCTTGTACTCTTCAGCTAGATGTTTTTCTTTTTGATGCAAACTGTGGCTGCAGGCACTGCTATGAATGCAGTTGTGGGGCTCAAGGGCTGGAACAGCAGCCTAGAGTGGTGTAACAAGCTCTTACTGACTAGCAGATGTATCCTCAGAGTCCACAGCCAACCCCACAACCCGCAGCAAACACGAGGTTGTCTGAGCAAGAGTTCAGTCAGGCTTGTGTTCATGGAAAGACCATCATCTCCTGCTGAGGCTGAATGTCTGCGTGCAAAAGGTTATTAAAGAACAGCTGAAACGCTGTTGTTTGCTTTTGTTATTATACAGGACTCTACTGCGGCTCAAGGTTCTCAAAACTGGAGGAGGTGGGGGTTTTGTAACAGCCCCCGGGTGTATTTAAAGGAAGCCACCTTGCCCTTCGCTGTAGCACCAGAGTCATCAGCACTTGGATAATGTGGTTGTAATTACTAGTGATTCACAACAAAACAAACCAAGCCACGGGAGGGTTTCGGCTGGAATTAAGCTAAGCCAGCATTCTCCCTACTGCTCAGGGCAGTTCTGGAGAAGCCATAAAACACAGCTTGGCTGGGGTGGGGGCAGGCCACATCCCTCTTCCTGTTTTGGTGGAGGAAGGGCTTTCCCAGGCGCAGCTCCACCCTGGAGCACCCCAGATAAACAACTGACCTGCAGGACTCCTTGCTCAAAGCTGCCCTGGATGCGAAGTCCACATGGGATCAAGACCAGACTAGACAAAGCCTTGGAAGAGATTTACTGGGGGCTACTAAGCAGACAACTTGAAAACTGCGGGAGACTGAAATGGCAGAAGAGAAGGGAACATCATAAATAGCATTCTTGTTCTTCCAGAGCACCCAAACCATTGCTGGAAACGGCGCACTGGGTCAGAAAGACCCTCGTTCTGAACAAGCTCTTAAGTTCTTAGGGAAGTCCACCACCTCCTCCTCCTCTTTGTCAGGGCTATAAAAAGATGCCCTGCATTGCTTTGCAGGCTGAAGGAGATTAGCACTTATCCCCTGCAGGAATAAAGAAATGGGGACAGGGTTAGATTTGGGCAGAGCAAGCCAGCAGAAGCAGTCTAGGAACAATGGATAAAGAAATGGAGCTGAAAGAAAACCAGAAAAGGAGACAAGAGAAAAAAAATAATCAGAAAATAGCAAGCAGTAAAGAGCTGGGCAGGAAATGGCTGCAGGGTGGAGCTGCGTAATGTAATGTCTATACAATTTATGGGTAAGATCAGAAGAGAAACAGGGCTTTGTGGGTGGGTGGTAAGGGAGCATAGAGTGACTTCATATTTTAAATATTTAAACATTACAAGGACTTGAAGGTGTACTTTGCTCTTACAAAAGAGATTGTTTAATGCTTTTACTTTCTGAAAGCACAGTGCTTTTCTTTCTTTTCTTACTTAATGTTACAAAAGTAAACACATTTAGTGCTGATATCCCAGGCAGCTCTGCAAGCCAGTAACAAATCGACCCGGGCTAAGTTGACACAGGCCAGGAACCACGCCAGGAGAGCTCATTTTCTCAAACAGCATTTGCACTGTTCTATTAAATTGATTTAAGGCGCTTTTAACTCATGCACCTCTGTGCTCAGGCACAAGAACTGTTCCCTTTCATTGTGACTGCCTTTCTTCACACTATTTTACCTTGAACTACGTCCTTTCCTGAGTTTGGAAGCTCCCGGTTCCTCAATAGGTTCCTTTTCTCAGACAGCATTTCAGCATTGCCCTTTCTCTGAGAGCTTCAGCATTCAGTCATAGAATCATCTGGCTGGAAAAGACCTCCGGGATCACTGAGTCCAACTGTACCTGTCCACTACTAAACCATATCCCTAAGAAACTCATCTGCCCGTCTTCTAAACACCTTCAGGAATGAGGAATCCACCACCTCTCTAGGCAGCCTCTGCCAGGGCCTGAGAAGCCTTTTGGGGAAGAAATTTTTCCTGATGTCTAATCTGAACTTGAGGCCATTTCCTCTTGTCCTGTCTCCTGTCACTTGGGAGAAGAGACCAACACCCACCTTGCTACAGCCTCCTTTCAGGGAGTTGTATACAGTGATGAGGTCTCTTCTCAGCCTCCTCTTCTCTAAGCTAGTCCGAGCTTTGGTTCCAGCTAAAGTTAGTCCAAATGGTTGGTATGTGTGTCTGACCCAAGCTTGCAGTCACAGAGCTCCAACACAAACCCACAACAATGTTTCTCAGCCCTCTGTGTCTCTGGGACATCTCACAATGTTTCAAGCAGAGACCCTCTCCTGCTGGTGGGACAGCATTAGAGGAGCACCAGTTCTTGGGTGACTTGGTTCACAACCTTGATGACAATTTCTAGTTTGAGATCCCTTCTGTTCTCCTCATCAAGCCAATGTAGCTCAGTTTGCATGTGGATGGTGGTAGAGGTTAGGCCAGAAGCCAAATTCTCTTTACAGGATGATGGCCTTGGATGTTGTTTGGCTGTTATCTGACCATGGAGGTTTGAGAAGCAGCAGCAGATAAGGAACAGAGTAGAGAAAAGCCTGCAAGGAAAGAAGAGCTTGAAACTCAGACAAAACAACAGAAATGAAGGATTAAGAAATCAGGGAAAATGTAGTTACTGCAGCAGACAAGGAACTGCTGCCTCCAGGGATAATTTTAGGAAGGCTGGCAGGGAAAGGCAGTTTCTTGGGGGCCGAGGAAGACAAATGAGCAAGCATGATGAGAAAGGCAGGAGAGTTCAGACACACGTCTCATCTCTTTCCACAAGAGAAAGATAAATACACCTGAAGTGAGTTATAATGAAGTTTTAATAAAAGCATTACAGCCATTTCCAGTTATTACAACAAACAAACCACCCACACAAAATAAACCCCAGTGCAAAGGGAAAATTGCACCTCTCTAGAAAGAACATACAGGCTTTAGAGAAAGTCTGCTAGACATGCAGGAAACCCGTTATTAAAACTCACTCAGCTCATGCAGTGGTTATTCTTGTTCAAGGGAACATTCTTGGACAGTTAGTACTGTCTGTTCTGAAGATTATCCTGAAGCAATTCTTTACACAAAGACAGTGGATTTCTGTTTCTGAACAATCTCAGATCTGCTTCCTCACATGTACGAGTTAGTATTGCAACAGTGACTACAAAGCGCAGCGGGCCTGATGCAAAGCGATTAATAAATTGTTGGGTTGTAAAAGACCTATTATCAAGTCAAACTGTACCTGTCCACTACTAAACCAGATCCCTAAGTGCTTCATCTACGCGTCATTTAAACACCTCCAGGGATGGGGACTCCACCACCTCCTTGGGTATCCTCTGCCAATGCCTCACCACTCTGTCAGTAAAGATATTTTTCCTCGTATCTAATGCAAACCTGCCCTGGTGCAACTTGAGGACATTTCCTCTAGTCCCATCACCTGTCACTTGGGAGAAGAGACCAACACCCACCTCGCTATAATCTCCTTTCAGAGACATTGTAGACAGTGATGAGGTCTCCCCTCAGCCTCCTTTTCTCCAGGCTAAACAACCCCAGTTCCCCCATCCGCTCTTTGTAAGACTTTTTCTCCAGCCCCTTCACCAGCTTCGTTGCCCTTCTCTGGACGCACTCCAGCCCTTCAAATCAAAATGAACCTTAAAAAGGGAGTGGGAGTTACACTCCTCAGCTGAAATAACAAGCAGCAACATAAAATGTTACATATGTTAAACTGGTTCAGAAAACACAGCTTGATACCATGACAAGGGCTCAACCCTTCCCATACTAGGGAGAGCACCTTCCTTCCAACTGTTGATACAGCACAAGTTAAAACACCAACTCATTTTACTGATTCAAACCACGTGAGGGGAGGAGATGCAACACCTGCAGCAGCCTTCTAGGTGGGCAAGCCAGAGGCCGGGCTGTGTTGTGGTTAATAGACCAAAGTCAGCACTTCCATGTCAGCTTCAGTGGGTCCTTAACTGCTGAATTTCCACGCTGCCCCTCTGTAAAGCAGTTATAACAAATCCAGCTGCTCAGGCCTGCTGCTGTTAAAGGTTTGGTCTCTTCTCCCACATAAGGAGTGACAGGATGAGAGGAAATGGCCTTAAGTTGCACCAGGGCAGGTTTGGATTAGATATCAGAAATGTTTTTTCTGAGAGAGTGGTGAAGCATTGGAAGAGGCTGCTCAGGGCAGTGGTGGAGTCCCCATACGTGGAGGTATTTAAATGACAGGTAGATGAAGTGCTCAAGGATCTGGTTTTGTAGTGGACAGGTACAGTTGGACTCTATGATCTCAAAGGTCTTTTCTAAGCAAACTATTCTATGGACCACTAATTCATTAATGCTTTCTAGTGCTCTGGGTGAGATTTTCCAGCCAGTTTAAGGGACCCATAAACACAACTGCCATTAAAAAAAGCAGTTCCATGGGAATTCCATGGGAATGAAATCACTTAGGCTCACTGAAAAACCTTGCATCTAGAGGTTTAGACAAGCCAAGTGCTGTAACCAGCTCTTCCCCCTTAGCAAGATATGGAAGCAGTTGCAAACAAAGTGTTAAGACCTTTATGTGTGCGGGGGTGGGAAAACAGCTTAACTGTAACTTATGTGCAACAAGCTTTTGTGGTCTCTCTGATGCTGAAGCCTGGGTTTTCAGAAATGAGCCTGCAACCACCCAGACAGCTTTGCAGAAGAGCTTTTAAGCGAAGATGCAGGTGATGAACGCCGCCAGCCCTGCTGCGTTTCTCCTCCTGCCCACCCACCTGTCGAGAGCCCAGGGCGCCCAGGACCTGTTCATGCACTTTGCTTCCTTGCTCGCTTTTCTCTCCCCAAAGTCACCTTGGAGCTGATCGAGTTAAATGTTATGGAAGAACATTAATTCAGAGTAGAAAAAGGAAAAAGTCATGCTGCAATATCCAAGAAACTAATTCCTTCATCCTGGGTGAGGAAGCCCAAAACATTTGACTCAATAAAATAGAATCGATCCTAAATGCAGCCTCACCGGTCAATTTACTGTAAGCAATCATCTCAAAGCAGGAGCAAAAGGAGGAAAAGATTCATTTCCCAATCCAGTGGTGACACCTAGAGGGAGAGGGGTTTGTTGCCGCCTTGGCAGCTCCGGAAGGGACTGAAAAAGAAATAACAAAGCTCTGCTTGAGCCTGCATTCGCAGTGGCCCTGGAGTCCCTTATCCCACACTCTGGAGTTCCGTGTGTATCTACAGCACAGGAGGACACGGGGAGAAGAAAGTGTCTGGTGGTAAAAGGACTCCAGAAAGACACGAGGAAAAGATGAAGGAGAACAGAGAGAAGTCTGAGCCTTTTCCAAACGGTGCTGGAAGGTCTCCGCCTTCCCAAGAACTCCCCTGCAGCAGCTCCTGCTGCCCAGCCACCCCATATGCCATAGGAAGAGCAAAATATTTTACACAGCAGCAACAGCAGGATGCAAATCCTGCTCAGTCATTGCAGGCCAGGAGGCCCAAGATCTCAACAGCAGGTAAAGCCCATTCATACCTTTACCTGCTTCTCCACATGCATTTTTTTAAACCTTTCTCTCTCAACTTCGCATATTGTGAACAAACTGTTACACCCCAACCATGGAGGTGGGGAGAAAAACACATCAGAGACTCCAAGCACAAGCCAGCTCCACGAGAAACCAGGCTGCTCCTTGGCACTGCTTGCTGAAACAGGCAGGAAACTTGAGCCAAGGTTGTTGCTACTCCTCCACATAAGGTGGGGCCCGCCTGGATTTGCAATTCTAATTATTTTATTGGCTTTATGCCTTCTTTTTTTTGTTCAAGTCTGCATTTTCTTTGGCTTCACTAAAATAAATAGCAAGAATAAAGGTGAGCAAGGAGCCATCCAAGTGAAGCAAGGATAGTGCTTGCAGCACAGATCAGATTTCACTTTACTCCCCTCCTCAGGGTGTAAAAGCTTCTTTTGGAGAACGTGTTGGCAGGCATGGAGTCCTGCTTGAGGAACGATTCCCTTGTCCACCTGGGATCCATCCAAACACCTGAAATAATCCGTGCCTTTTACTTCCCTGCTAAAGACCACTGAGAGGGCCTCCATCCTCACTTTAATTTCTAGGAAGACTTCAAAGTAGCCCTAAATAAAATTACCTGGGGAGGGCAGGACACCAGGAAATCAAGGCTTGTGATCACATCACCTTTCTGGCCATTGGAAGGTTTGGTCAGATAATTGATCCCAATTATGTCCGCACAATTAATGAGGTACTTCCCTTCTCACTAGGTCTGTGGCAGCATGGAGTTAGATTTGCTGGCAACCTGTAAGTCCGGGTGTGGAGAAACTGAAGCCTTATTTATGTTTCTCACAGCAAAAGGATGAGGAACCCCAGCTGAGACAACAAAGCTGCAAGTTTTACACAGTTAAAGGACAAGGTATAATTTCAGGTATGTGAATAAGACACAGAACTGCAGCTGCATTCCATGGTTGCTGACATTTGCTTTGTGGAGTAGAAAAGCTGGGGGAGATATGCAGCTTGGAGGACAAACTTAATGACTACTTAAAACCCAGTTTGAGAGCAAATCACCAACCTTCACCTGCTATTTGCTCCAGCAAACAGCGTGACATGGTTTGGTTTGGAAGATGAATCCAATTTCTAAGCTGACACTCAGAGACTTTGTGTTCAGAGCTTCTCAGGAGGTGACAAAGTCACACTTGAACAGGACACTGGCTGTGAAGACCGGAATGAAGTGAAGCAGTGGGTTCCCACTGCAGATGAACACTCCAACTGCATTTACTGGAAGCCTAGCTCTCCATGGGACTCCATGGAATAAAGCAGTTTTCCCCATGGGATGCAGAGAAGAAATCTCTCAGTTACAGCCAAACCAGTAGCTGTGACCACCTCTGTGGAAGACAGCACATCAACCAACTCACCGCAGGACCAGCTTTTGCAAGACAAAACTCCTTTTGGGAGGAGCTTAGGTGATGCTACTCATTTCTAACCAAACTGAAGTTGAATCTCTGAATTTCTTTCAGGGGGAACGGTTTTAAGCTGAAAGAGGGGAGACTGAGATGAGATCTTAGGAAGAAATGTTTTCCTGTGAGGGTGGGGAGGCCCTGGCACAGGTTGCCCAGAGAAGTGTGAACACCCCATCCCTTGTTCAAGGCCAGGTTGGATGGGGCTTTGAGCAACCTTATCCAGTGGGAAGTGCCTCTGCCCATGGCAGGGGGGTTGGAACTGGATGGGTTTTAAGGTCCCTCCCAACCCAAACCATTCTATGAAGTTGCCATCACTGTTTGATTTCCTTATTTACAAATCCTTTCTTGTTGGGCTTTTCAGCAATGCTTTTCTTCTAAGCACTGCTATGATTGAAAAGCAACGTGCAGATAAAAGTACGGCCTCACTGAAACAGATAGTGTAATTCCTGGTAAATTCACTGATCCTGCCATAGTGTTCCAGGATTCTACCCTAGGCTATTTTGTATGATGGATCCATATCAAGCACCGGTCAATTTGACAGCCATGGAAACTTCCTGTCTCAGCCGGATTTGAAGGATTTCCTCTCTGGATCCCAGAAAAACTACATCCCTACTGTTACGTATTACAGAATCATCTGGTTGGAAAAGACCTGAGATCAACGAGTCCGGCTGTATCTGTTCACTTATTAAACTATGTCCCTCAGAAACTCATCTACCCATATTTTAAACACCTCCAGGGATGGGGACTCCACCACCTCCCTGGTCAGCCTCTGCCCAGAACCTTTCAAGTGCAGAAATTTTTCCTGATGTCCAGTCTGAACTTCCCCTGGTGCAACTTGAAGCCATTTCCTTTCATCTTATCAGCTCTCGCTTGAGAGAGGAGACCAACACCCACCCTGTTACAACCTCCTTTTCAGGGAGTTGTAGACAGTGATGAGGTCTCCCCTCAGCCTCCTCCAAGCTAAACAACCCTAGGCCCCTCAGCTGCTCCTCATAGGAGGTGTTCTCCAGCCCCTTCCCCAGCTCTGTTCCCCTTCTCTGGATACACTCCAGCACCAAAATGTCCTTCTTAATAGTGAGGGGTCCAAAACTGAACCCAGGATTCAAGGTGTGGCCTCCCCAGCGCTGAGCACAGGGGCACAATCACCTCCCTGCTCCTGCTGGCCACGCTGGGTCTGACACAGGCCAAGATGCCACTGGCCTTCTTGGCCACCTGGGCCACTGCTGGCTCATGTTCAGCCGCTGCCAACCAACACCCCCAGGTCCTTCTCCACCAGGTAGCTACCAGTGCTCTGCTATTAGTTGGCTGAGGTTGTTTGTTGCCATCTCTTTTTATTTTTATCCTTTCCCTCTTCCTTTCCTGTCAGATCTGCCAATATATTTTCTACTTAAATTTCAGCATCAGCTTTAAATCCACACTCATCGTTGGTTTTGCACTGAAGAACTAGCAGGAAGCACGGGGTTTCTGGTGAGCGTCAAGCCACCGCAGAAATGAAACTTGAAGGAAAGTTTTGGAATGCCTGAGAAAGGAAAGCAGTGATAAGGCAGCCCCAACAATAATACAAGGAAGGAAGAACTCTTCCCAGAAAAGAACATGATAGTGAGAGATGAACAAACATTGGGAAGAGAGAAACAAAATAATTATATGAAAGCTTCCCTAAAAAATGATTGATAAGGGAAATAGGAAACAGCTGGTGATGATCCTGAGGCTGCTGATGTAAAGGAGTAAGTGAGGATGGAAAAGCCTTTTCCCCCACTGCCAATCAGTCTCAGAGAGCTTTTCAGCTCTATATGGACAATTCCCAGGGAAGCTAATGGATTTTGAGTACTGGCAATGTTGGGCTGCTTTCTGAGAGTGAAGAGATGCAAACATTCAGAACACACTGAACTCTTATTTAAATTTCAAAATTCTGCTCAGAAGTAATGAGTATGTGCTTGCATCGGAGCTGTTATTGGAGATGGTGCCCCTTGTATAAAGTGGCTTTGTATTTACTAGGGTTATCCATAATGGTGGAGTTGGTGCCCTGATGCCTTTTACTGCTGCAAGTGAAAGGTCTTCTAAAAAGTAAAATATAAGTGAATGCTAGAATTACTTCATCTGCTAATCAAGATTAGCAGCTGAATATAAATACGAAATACTCCAGAGCAGAAAAATCATAGATTGATGGAATGGTTTGGAAGGGACTTCTAAAGATCGTCCATTTCTAAACCCCCTGCCATGGGCAGGGACACCTCCAACTGGATCGGGAGCTCAAAGCCCCATCCACCCTGGCCTTGAAGATCTCCAGGGATGGGGCAGCCACCACTTCTCTGGGCAACCTGGGCCAGGGCCTCTCCACCCTCACAGGAAAACATTTCTTCTTAAGATCTCATCTCAATCTCCCCTCTCGCAGCTTAAAACTGTTCCACATGCTCCCATCCCTGCACTTCCAGATCAAGAGCCCCTCCCAGCTTTCCTGGAGCCCCTTTCAGTACTGGGAGGCTGCTCTAAGGTCTCCCTGGAGCCTTCTCTTCTCCAGGCTGAACAATCCCAACTCTCTCAGCCTGTCCTCACAGCAGAGGTGCTCCAGCCATCGATCATCTGCGTGGCCTCCTCTAGACTTGCAGTACAACCAGTGCCCTTAAGAAACCGGCTGGTTCTAGGCCCAAGATTTCTAATTGTAAGATCCAAACTCTGTCTTTCACCAGCAAACCTCTGTTAACCCAGTACTTCCATTCATGGGCTTCTAAACTGTGCTCACCGTCCACCACAGATAGCAGCACCTACAACTGCCAGAAGATCCCATTTCCATATTTGCCATCTCACACAATATATTAATAAATATATTTTAAAATCAGTTGTCCCCAACTGCTTTTCTCCATGTCTCCAGCAAAGATGCGCCCCTATTTAGGAATACTTCATTCATAAAAATACATTTATCAGTTTTGAAATTAGCTCTTGTACATTATGTACAAAGATTCACACGTTATCTGCAGCCACAGGATGTCCATACTAAAATGCACTAAACCATTTCTCCATATTTTTAATACATGTGAATTTAGACATCTGCTTAGTGTATTCCTATGTCCCAGATCAGGCAAAGACTGAACAAACTTTAAATTCAGGCAATAAAAGTTTGTCTGCAGCTTATCCTGAGTATTCTAAAAGAGACATTGTTAAAACATCCCCCCAATATTTAGTAAGTATAATAAAACAAATATTTTAATTAAATTAATTAAAGAGAAACGTTGCCCTCCTGAATATGTGAGGAAGGCAAAGACATATTTTGCATTTCTCCTGTGCTGTTGTATTAAAAGAAACTGCTTCTGTGAGATGGAAAAGGAAGGCAGCTCGGCCGGTATATTATAACACTTCCTAATAGCTGAAGGGGACTTTGCAGCAGGACATTTACTTTCACACATCTGAAAAATGACCTGAGGCATTTGTTCACATCCTTCTGCGTGTAAACGGTTCCCAAAAAATCAAGCCTAGAGGAAGAAGAAACATGTGTTGGGTTTTACTTGGCATAACGGGAAGACAAAGAGCTGCCCAGAAATTGAAACCAAAAGAAATCAAGCAAAAGCTTGTTTGTACAACAGAAACTGAAAGCCTTGACACGTGCTGATGTCAAATGTGGCTGCTGAGCATTTCACTCAGCAGGAATAAGGACAACATGAATATTTAAAGTACGCAGCTCTGGCATTTGAAGAGCTTGACCCAACAGTGGAAGACGAAGACGCCCTGAAAGTTGTCTGCAGTGAAACAGCAGCACAGAGACATTAGACATTTGACATTCAAATGCCTCTTCTTCAGCCTGTACAATCTTCTCCTCCTCCCCACTTCTTTTCTCCTTCCCTTTCATGGAGATCACAGAATGGTTGGGTTGGAAGGGACCTCAAAGCCCATCTAGTTCCAACCCCCCTTGCCACGGGCAGGGAAACGTCCCATCAGACCAGGCTGCTCAAGGCCCCATCCAACCTGGCCTTAAACACCTTTAGGGATGGGGCAGCCACTGCTTCCCTGGACAACCTATGCCAGGACATCACCACCCTCATCATGGATAATGATTTCCTAGCTTCTAATCTAAATCTTTCCCCTTGCAATTTAAAGCTGTTCCCCCTCGTCTTATCACTCCAGGCCCTTGTAAAAAGTCTCTCCCCCCAACTTTCTTGTAGCCCCTTCAAGTACTGGAAGGCCTCTATGAGGACAGATCCCTAGACTGTCTCTCACTTGCATGAGTTCAGTAAAATGATTCTCCTCTTTTGGAGTCAGCTACTCACAAGTAAAGAATGGGGAAGAGGGAGTTCTTATCAACATGCTGAACCCCATCATTGCTGTGGGCTCACACCCCCCTTTGCCCGATACCATGGTCAGTAGCAAGGCCAGTCAGAAGAGACAGTGTTACAAACATCCCTTATTGTAGAAAGGAAACCTTCAGCGCAAAGATCCCTTCACTGGGTTCAAAAGCACCCAAGGGCTCCTTCTTATCATCAAGAGAGGAGGGATGCTACACTTATCTCTTGACTCGCAGCACTGAGTTGTTGGCTGGGCTCTGCCGTAATACCCTGTCTCCATCCACTGTGAGTTACTTATCTAGAAGGAGCATTCTTCAAGGTATCTGCCCTGAAAATATTAATTGAAGCAGTAACAGCTAGGCTTAAGCAACTGGATGTTGAGGATCATGACTTGTGAGTGAAGATAGTTATTTGGTAAGTGTAGCACAATATTTTGGTAAGTGTAGGACAATAACAAGCAGGCTATCATCAGCATTGAGTAAATAAAGAACATCAACATTCACATAGAGGGGTGTTGAGTGCTGAAAGGTTTTAATTTGTTTTAATAATTGGCTGGTAGCATTTGCCATGCAGATTGGGAAAGCAGCAGCAACATGCTTTAGGAAAAGCAAATTCTGAATGATTTTACAGGTCCCTCTTTCTTCCTCCTACCTTCCTCTCATGTTCCCTATCAGAAACTTCACTTCCAGCATCTCCAAGCACTGAGGAACACCAGGCTGCCCTGGGAGCACAATGGGATGGATGAGCGTTCCAGCATTTCCTAGAGATCCTTGTCCAGAGGCCCTCAGAAGTACAAGTGCGTAATCCCACTTGTTTTATTAATTCTGCCTGTATTTTAACACATCCTAACAAAAAACCCAAGAATTATTTCCAGAGCTGTGCAGCTGGCCAGTCAGGTGAGCTCACACCATTTTTTTCTCCCACAGAAAATCATTCAATACAAGATATTTTCCCCATGCCACTAGTTGTTAATAGGTACCCAGTAAGGTACAGGTGTCCAATAAGGTCAGGAATTCACTCCAGTTTGCTACAAGATGGCGTCAAAGTTGCACCAGGAGAGATTTAGACTGCATATTAGGTAAAATTTCTCTACAGGAAGAGTGGTGAAGCATTGGAAGAGGCTGCCCAGGACAGTGGAGTCACCATCCCCAGAGTTGGTCAAATGTGTGGCTGGGGCACTTTGGGACATGGTTTAGTAGGCACGGTGGTGGCGGGCTGACAGGTGGACTGGGTCATCTTAGAGGTCTTTTATAACCCTAATAATTCTGTGATTCTTAGAAAATATAGCGTAACAGGATCGCTGCTTTTAGTGTAAAGCCTCTCAGCTTTAGAGATACTTTGTTCCTAAACCTCTTGTTACTGAAACACTGTGGTGTTCTTGTTCAAAGGACAGCAAAGGAGCAACACAAGTAAAGTACAAAGGTGGGGTTTTAACCCTTCAAATCCAAATGCTTATTTGATTTGAACCAGCAGTGTGGCCAAGCGTCCAAGAAGGCCAATAGTATCTTGGCCTGTAGCAGCAGGACCAGGGCAGTGATTGTGCCCCTGAACTCAGCATTGGTGAGGCCGCACCTCGAATCCTGGGTTCAGTTTTGGGTCCTTCACTACAAGAAGGACATTCAGTTGCTGGAGGGCATCCAGAGAAGGGAACGGAGCTGCTGAGAGACCTAGGGTTGTTTAGCCTGGAGAAGAAGAGGCTGAGGGGAGACCCTATTGCTCTCTGCAGCTCCATGAGACAAGGCTGTAGTGAGGTGGGGGTTGGTCTCTCAAGTAACAAGTGATAGGATGAGAGGAAATGGCCTCAAGTTGCACCAGGGGAGGTTTAAACTGGCTATTAGGAAATAATACTTCACTTGGAAGGGTTCTCAGGCAGAGGCTGCCCAGGGAGGTGGTGGAGTCCACATTCCTGAAGGTGTTTAAAAGATGGGTGGATGAGGTGCTCAGGGATCTGGTTTAGAAGTGGGCAGGTACAGTTAGACTCAATGATCTCAAAGGTCTTCTCCAACCAAATGATTCTATGATTTGCATGAACAATTGCCAAAGTATCACCATTCTCTTACAGTAACTTCAGATCACACTGTGGACACAAAATTGAGGACTCTATGGCTACAGCAGCGTTACCTGTCTGCGGTGAGCTGTGTGCTTGAGGCTCACAGAAGGACAATGGACTGAAGTGGTTGCACATAAACCTTGAACACATTTAGACCCAGACACTCACAGCCAGCTTTTGGAATAAAAACCCTTGTAAGACAAATACCTCTAGACATTTTTCTGAAAGCCGCACTGTAGCTTCCAATTATGTTCAAGTGATGCATTTTGATAGCTACCTTCTTCACTGGAGTAAAACTTTCCATTTGTGCTAACTTTGATGTGATAATAGGAAGGAAAAGTGCGTGTTTGCACTCTTCATTACTATTTCAGCAGCCCAAGAGAGTCTGATGGAATGGGCTTTAATCACAATGGAGATCAAGAGCAAACATTCATTTCAGAAAAGCCTTAATTAGGGAGAAGAAAAAAAGCAAGAACCATTACCATCATCAAAAAGATTTGGCCTTCACAACAGAGTGTTGGGTCACTGGCCAGAAACAACTGACTTTAAATAGTATGAATGTGTGTTGTGAATAAATAAAAACACAAAGAGTTTACTGCAGATTGTGCAGAACAAGTGAGTGATTGGGGAAGATTTTAAAAAGCTTTTCTTTCTTTACTATGTAAACATATAAGTCATAGCATCATAGAATCATTAAGGTTGGAAAAGAAGTCTAAGATCATTAAGTCCAACTGTCAGCCCAACATCATCATACCTGCTAACCGTGTCCCAAAGCATCACATTTACACACTTTAACCCCTCCAGGGATGGAGATTCCACCACTGCCCTGGGCAGCCTCTGCCAGGGCTTCACCACTCTTTCAGTAAACAATTTTTTCCTAATATCCAATCTAAACCTGCCATGACACAACTTGAGGTCATTTCCTTTCGTTCTATCACTTTATTACCTGGGAGAAGAGACCAGCACTCACCTACCTTTTAGACAGTTGTAGACAGTGGAAGGGTCTCCCTTCCGCCTCCTTTTCTCCAAGCTAAACAAATCCCAGTTGCCTCAGCTGCTCCTCATAAGACTTGTTCTCCAGTTCCATTCCCCTTCTCTGGACACACTCCAGCCCCTCAATGACCTTCTTGTAGCAAGTGGCCCAAAAGTGAACACAGATTTTGAGGTGAGGCCTCATCAATGCTGGAGTATCGGGGAACGATCCCTTTGCTGCTCCTGCTGGCCACACCATGGCTGATCCAAGTCAGAATGTTGTTGGCCTCTTGACCACCTGTGCACACTGCTGGTTCATGTCCAGTTGGCCAACACTCCCAGATTCTTTTCTGCCAGACAAAAGGAACTCAGACCCCACCTTTGGCAGCAGTTCTCAGTTGCAGCAGCTGGGAGGATACACAAAACTAGGCTCTCAGCTCTTCTTCAACACCTGCTACTCTGCCAGGCTCCTTTGTCAGCCCTATCTGTTGGTCATACCAGAAAGAGCTGTTTGTCCTTGCTTTCTCAAAGCAACATTGGCCAACCTGCTTTGGACCATCTTTTACTCAGGAGCTTCCATTACACTACCCTTGCTTGCACGACTCAACAGCTGAGCGTCTTTTCCACCTTCCACCCTAGTGTGACCTACATAAAAGTGCTCATTTCATTTAATCCCACCATACAAGTCAGCCAGTTAATTGGGATTAATTCCATCTGAATAACTGCTGAGAAGTGACAGTTGCAATTCAAATATTTACAAGGACATGAATCAGTAGGATCAGTTGTGAGTCTCATCTCTTTCCACTGCAGAGAGTATCTGAGTGACAGCTCACTGTCTCTTGTTCAAAACTGCACTGTCTTTACAAGGTCTGGGACCCCAGGAGCTGAGTAAGTTACAAGAGATCACAGAGCATGCACGACACCACATGCAAGTCACAGGATTGGGGTCGAAAAGATCTGTTGCTCTGGACTAACAAAGATGCAGACATTAAAGAAGTGGAGTGTGAGGTAGGGTTTAGTTAGATGTGTGACTTAACAGCCTACCTCTATCCTCAGCAGCTCTGCACAGCAGGACTCCCCAGTCCTGTATGATAGTCTCTGGGTAATTCTGCAATACAAAAGCTACAGAACGTTTCCAGATACTGTAGAGAACATTTGGCTCTGGGTAAAGATGAGAAAATTCTGCAAGCTCCAGGCTTGCCTGGGGTTGGAGGGTACTTGTCTCCTCCTAGCAGGGTGCTGGGCCATCCCAACTACGAGAGCTCCTCCAGAGCCAGCCTCCACACCAGCTCATGCAGTTTGGCAACAGATGTGTGCAAGATATGTGCTGGGGTTGGACAGTGTGTCTGGGGCAGGAGAGAGGACTCACTGTGTTATTCCCAAAGAGATAATGTCCCCTGAGCTGTCAGCATCACCTCAAATCACCTAGAGGCTAAACTATTAAGTTGGGAACAAGATTATAGAGCAAATGAACCCCAAACTAAAGTTTATTTATCTGTCCCAGAAACCTACCTGCAATTTATTTCTCATTTTCTGGCTGCAAAAGCTGAAGGAGAGACAAGGTTCAGAGAAACACTCACCCAGGAAGCAATGATGCTGCCTCAGAAAGCAGCTGGGAACACAGAATGCATTCTTGGTAAACCCATGAGCTGCCATAAAACGTGAGCTGGCAATGTGTTCTTGCAGCCTGGAAGGGCAACTGTGTCCTGGGCTGCATCCAAAGCAGTGTTGCCAGCAAGGGGATTCTGCCCCTCTATTCTGCTCTGGTGAGAACCCACCAGGAGTCCTGTGTCCAGTTCTGGAATCCCCAACACAAAAAAGAGATGGAACTGTTGGAACAGGTTCAGGAAAGGGCTACAAAGAAAATCCGACAGCTGGAGCACCTCTGTTATAAGGACAGGCTGAGAGAGTTGGGGTTGTTCAGCCTGGAGAAGATAAGGCTCCAGGGAGACCTCATAGAGGCCTACCAGTACCTGAAAGGGCTCCAAGAAAGCTAGGGAGGGACTTTTTACAATGGCCTGGAGTGACAGGATGGCTTTAAACTGGAAGGGGAAAGATTTAGATTAGATATTAGGAAGAAATTATTCACAATGAGGGTGCTGAGGCCCTGGCACAGGTTGCCCAGAGAAGCTGTGGATGTCCCCTCCCTGGAGGTGTTCAAGGCCAGGTTGGATGGGGTCTTGAGTAGCCTGGTCTGGTGGGAGAGGTCCCTGCCCATGGCAGGGGGTTTGGAACTGGATGGGCTTTAAGGTCGCTTCCAACCCAAACCATTCTATGATTTCTTGTTCCCCTTTCAGGGCTGCTCTTTGGACACATTCTGAATCTTCCTCTTTCTGTTCAGCAGAGCAGTTACCTCACATGTATACCTCAATCCCGATTTATGTTGCTGTGCAGAAGATGCAGCATCATTGCAAAGGAGGGAAAGGGATGAATGAGAAATTGCATGGTGATAAAGCAGCCCCCAAACCAGGGCTATCAGAGGAAACATTCACTGCTCATAACTGTGTGGTCACAGCCTCCAGCATACCGTCTCCTCCCTTTTTAGACACAGCCCTGGGATTACATACACAAGAAGCTGACTAGAAATACTCTGTGCCAATCCCATCCCTTCACACCTCCCTGGCCAAAGACCCCTCTTTTGGAAGGGTCAGGAATTCTCCAGCATCACAGAAGTGAAACTTAATGCTTCCTATGAAAGTTAAGCTTAAATTTAAACTGAAGCAGCAGATTTGAGACTAGTCAGGAATGCTGGAGCCGTGAGAATCTGAAGGGTACAAAAGCAAGGCAGGGTCTGCAAGAGGACATGTCTAATAAAGGATATTACCTCGCTCTCAAACATTGCTGAACACGTTTAGTGTATTCACAGCCCCTCAATTAGAGGCCTCAGGTCTGCAACTGGAGCTCCCGTTCTGCCTGGACAGATATTTAACTAAAATCAGGCATTGCCCAAAAGGATATTTGACTAAAATCAGGCTGGTGGGCAGAGGACTTCTCCTCCAGGGTCATGTTACAGGGCTAGAGACAAAGCTTTTTCATGCCTGTGTGCACACAGTCACAAGGTTCTGGCAAATTAACAGGAGTGAGATAATTTATGGTGCTTATGTTTAAATATATTTGTGTTCTACTGCAAAAGCGCTTACTAAGAGAGTAGGGGCCCTTGCTTAATGCTCCGCATGACTGCTGGAGGCCCAGCTGAATTCAAATCCCAGCTGGTGGGTTCCGGGTTAAGAGCAGTCCCGTGCAGCAGGCTGGCTGGTCAGAACATAGACATAGAGCAAACACTTGGAGTTTGCCATTTGCCCACCCACCAAAGGGATTAAACGATTTATATTCTGTTATCAGAGGCTTGCATTAAGATATGGAATGGTTTGGGTTGGAAGGGACCTCAAAGCCCATCCAGTTACAGTCCCCCTGCCATGGGCAGGGGCACCTCCTACTGGATCAGTGGGCTCAAAACCCCATCCAACTTGGCCTTGAACACCTCTAGGGACAGGGCATCTGCAGCTTCTCTGGGCAACCTAGGCCAGGGCCTCCCCACATTTCTTCCTAAGATCTCTCCTCTTTCAAGCTTTAAAGTCTTCTCCCTTGTCCTGTTCCTGCACTCCCTGATCAAGAGCCCCTCTCCAGCTTTCCTGCAGGCTGGTTTTGCATTACAATGGTGGCAAACACAGAGCAAGCAGGTCAAATGATGCCAGTCTGGATCTGCGAGGCCCCATTTGGACACTGGGTCCAGCTTTGAGCCTCCCAGTAAAAGAAACATCCACAACAGGAGCGTGTTCAGCCAAGGGTAAACAAGATGGTGTTGGGGCTGGAGCACAGGAGAATCAGAGCAGGTTCATGCAGCCTGGAAAGAGTAGGCAAAGGGGCTTTAACTGCTGTCTACAGTCATCAAAATAAGGAAGGCTGAGACCGACCCTTCCTGCACACACACGGCAGAACGGAAAGAGTCACCATGCAAAAGCTGCAGCAAGGAAAATACGCCTTTGACAGAAGGAAGAGTGTTTTGCCCCACAATGTGTGTGGTGAAACTTGAACAGGAACACAGTGTTAAGGAACAGAGTTAAGGAAACCTCTGACCTTGGAGGTTTATGAACTTGCTTGGCCAGTACACTGAGCAACTTGACCTAAATTTGAAGTTGGCTTTAATTTGAGCAGGTGTTGGACAGTAGACCAACCAGGAATTGCTTCCATCTGATGTTTTCCATTATTCATCAAATCATCAAATGGTTTGGGTTGGAAAGGACCTTAAAGATCACGCAGTTCCAAACTCCTGGCCATGGGCAGGGACACCTCCCACCAGACCAGGCTGCTCAAGGCTCCATCCAACCTGGCCTTGAACATCTCCAGGGATGGGGCAGCCACAATCATTCTGGGCAACCTGGGCCAGGGCCTCCCCATTCTCATTGTGAAGAATTTCTTTCTAATGTCTAATCTAGATCTCCCCCCTTCCAATTTAAAGCCATTCCCCCTCATCCTATCACTCCAGATGCTTGGAAAAAGTCCCTCCCCAGCTTTCCTGGAGCTCCTTCAGGTACTGGAAGGCTGCTAAAAGGTGTTCCCTGAGCCTTCTCTTCTCCAGGCTGAACAACCCCAACTCTCTCAGCCTGTCCTCACAGCAGAGGTGCTCCAGACCTCAGATCATCTTCATAGCCTCCTCTGGCCCTGCTCCAACAGTTCCATCTCCTTCTTTTATTGGGGATTTCATTCTATGGAAAAGTCTCAAGATAGGGACTTCCTGAATGGTTCTGCCTACATCACAAGGCTACATTTAGGTGCTACACCAGCATCATCTTGAGAGTCTCTGGATGAAGGTTTAACGCACAGACATCATCTACATCAACTCCTTTCCCAGTTTTATCTTAATTTCCCTGAGCCTCTGCAAAACCTTGCAAAGGAATGCGTGACCATCCCAGAAACTGAGGCAGTGTTTCATCACCGAATCACTGAAGCCTTCAATTATGCTACACTTTTCAAGTGTGGTAATTAAGAAGCCTCAACTTTATCTTCAATATATTACAGCATGTTTCTATCAAAGTGTTTATTTTTAAAAGTCCATTAAAGTGTTCTGCCACCCAGAACACACAATGGTTACTAAAATCAGTCATAATGAAAACCAAGCTCTTGGATGTTCGCCTTGCTTTAAGTCAGCAAATAAAGAACATCCACTCCAGCCTGCGGGGAATTTCACCAGGTTTCAAAACAGGTCTGCCCCAGTTACTCATTCCCGTGGCACAAACAAAGCAGAAGGAAGAGACCTTAAAGATCATTCAGTTCCAACCCTCCTGCCATGGGACAGGAACTCAGTCAAGATAAAGATAAAGATAATCAAGTTCAACCCTCAACCCAACAGCCACATTTGCCAGAAATGGGTTGTTTCTACACACCTGCACACTTGGAGAAGTCATTTCACAGCCCTCAGGGCAACAGAAAGCCCAAGCCCCTGCTGATCAGCTTGCGTTTGTCTAGATATCAGTCAGCAGGAGATGGGTCACCCAGGAGATAGGGCACCAGCTGCTTATAAACACATCCAAGTATCATTATTGGGGTCAACACAGATAAGCTGATCTTCAGGTTAACCTAAGGAACAGTTTCTTTAACTGAGTGGTCTTGGGAAAGTCTCCTAAGTCCAACACATCAAAATAACAGCAATAGATGGTGCACATACAGCGATTTAAAAATTGGAGTAAAAGCCAGGCTGACACTGGAGCTGAGGTGGGTCTTCCTATGGAAGGGCAACAAGGCTGGTATGCGGGCTGGAGAATAAGCCCTACGAGGAGAGACTGAGGGAACTGGGGTTGTTTAGCTTAGAGAAGAGGAGACCTCATCCTTGTCTACCACTGCCTGAAAGGAGGTTGTGACGGGGGGGGGGGCGGTGCTGGTCTCTTCTCACAAGTGATAGTGATAGGACGAGACGAAATGACCGCAAGTTGCACCAGGGGAGGTTTAAACTGGACATTAGGAAGAATTTCTTTACTGAAAGAGCGGTCAGGGACTGGAACAGGCGGCCCAGGGAGGTGGTGGAGTCACCATCTCTGGAGGCGTTTAAAAAACGGATGGATGAGTTTCTTAGGGACATTGTTTAGTAAGGAGACAGGCACGGTTGGACTCGGTGATCTCAGATATCTCTTCCAGCCTTGTGATTCTATGATTCTATGGCCAGGAGAGGGAGCTGATCCAGTCTTACAGCCTGCAGAAATCCTGGAGGATCAGCCAATCTCTCCAGCGGTTGTAAGAAACACCTCACCCCCAAATTACTCCCACCCTGAGAAACAACAAGATTCCTCTCCTTCCCCCAAACTAACGTGAGCTCTTTGTAGTACACCAGGATCCCCTACAGGAGATGAGGGAGGGAAGGCTTTGCAGGGAAGTCTAAGGGCAGTTTGGCAGGAGCAGTTTATCCCACTTTTTGGGACAGGAACAGGCTGTGACCTGAGGAACGTCCTTTCCCACTCTTACTGCAAAGGTTGGGGTGTTGGTGGCTCCTTGAATAATTGTAGGATACTTGGGGATCCCCTAAAACTCACAGACACATTCATCTAAAAAGACAGGAGGGAAAGCCCACCAGTGTCCTCCTTTATAGATACAGAGGGAGGCATCCCTTATAACCAGAGCAGAAAGAAAAGAAGCGTCCATCCCATAAGGAGTCCCTGCAGTAAAGGAATTACCCTTTTGGGATAGGAGGTGGGGGGGTGTCCTGCAGAGTTGAAGGAGGGAATTCCCAGGGTGACACGGGAGGGTGAGGGTGCCTTTGACAAGTCAGGAGGGCAGAGAGTCCCTGCAGGCTGAAAGGAGCCCTGAAGGAGAGTGCAAAGGACCCAGGAGGGAAGGGTTCGACCCAGGGGGTAAGGGCTGCAGGCAACCCCTCAGACCGCCCTACAGGAGGTAAAGAGGGGAGGAGGAAAGGCTTTGCATGGAAGCCTAGGGGCAGTTTGGCAGACATGGGAGAAGGAAAGAACAGTTTACACCACCACCCCCCAACCCCGGACAGGAAAGGACAGGGACACTGGTTGTGACCTCAACACCTCACCGGAAAACATTTCTTCTTAAGATCTCATCTCAATTTCCCCTCTTCCAGCTGAAAGCTGTTGCCCCTCGTCCTGTTCCTGCATTCCTTGATCAAGAGCCCCCTCCCAGCTTTCCTGCAGCCCCTTTCAGTACTGGAAGGCTGCTCTAAGGTCTGCCTGGAGCATCCTCTTCTCCAGAAAGAGAGGAATTTCCCTTCTGAGATGAGGAAGAGGGGTCCCACAGAGTCGTAGGGAGGGAATTCCCAGGATGAGATGGGAGTGCGAGGGTCCCCTTGACTAGGCAGGAGGGGTTGAGAGTCCCTGCAACCTGGAAACTCTGCAGCTTGGACAAAAGCAGCTCTTTGGTCCAGACTTGTATATGCATGATGTTGGCTGAATAAATAGTGACCAGCAAAACACCTTCTCCTGTCCTGATCATAGATAAAATCATGGAATAGTTTGGGTTGGAAGGGACCTTAAAGCCTGTCTAGTTCCACCTCCCCCTGCCGTGGGCAGACACCTCCCACCAGACCAGGTTGTTCAAAGCCCCATCCAACCTGGCCTTGAACTCCTCCAGGAATGTGGCAGCCACCACTTCCCTGGGCAACCTGGGCCAGGGCCTCCCCACTCTCATCGAAAAGAATTTCTTCCTAATGTTTAATCTCAGTCTCCCCTCTGTGAACTTAAAACCGTTCCCCCTCGTCCTATCTCTACACTTCCTGATCAAGAGCCCCTCCCCAGCTTTCCTGGAGCCCCTTTCAGGTACTGAGAAGCTGCTCTAAGGTCTCCCCGGAGCCTTCTCTTCCTTATGAAGACAGGAATTCCCATTTGGGATGGGGGAGGGGGGGTCCTACAAAGGCGGGGCTCCACCCCCTGTGAGGGCGGGACCGCGGCTCCTACCGGTTGCAGAATGAGGGCGCCTCGGGGCCGCTGTCGGCAGGGGGAGAGCGGCTGGCTCGGGCCCTGGGGCTCGCCCTGCTCCGTCTCCGCCGGGCGGGTTTGTGTCCTACAGGCTCGGCCTCCATGGGGACGGGGAGCAGCACCGGAAAATGGCGACAGCAGCGGCGGAGGAGAATCGGCGGTTTGAAAATGGCGGCGGTGGCGGCGGCGGCCAATCACAGCCGGGGGGCGGGGCGTGTTGCTAGGAGACGCGTCCCTTCCGCATTATCTCGCCCCAGCTCGCAGCGCCTCCTGGCGGCAGGGAGGGGCGGAAGGACCCGGATGCATGTGGGGGAAACTGAGGCACAGAGGCTTCATGGGAGCATGGAATGGCTTGGGTTGGGAGGGACCTCAAAGCCTATCCAGTTCCAACCCACCTGCCATGGGCAGGGACACCTCTCACTGGGTCAGGGTCCTAAAGCCCCATCCAACCTGGCTTTGAACACCTCCAGGGATAGAGCAGCCACAGGTTCCCTGGGCATCCTGTGACAGGGCTTCCATCACCCTCACAGGAAAACATTTTTACTTAATGCCTAATCTAAATCTCCCCTCTTCCAGTTTAAAATCGTTCCTATCTCATCCTGTCCCTGCACTCCATGATCAAGAACCCCTCCTCAGCTTTCCTGTAGGCAAAACACATCCACTGGGTCCTGAAAGAGACTCAAATCCCCATCCAACCTGGCCTTCAGCACCTCCAGGGAGGGGGCAGCCATGACTTCTCTAACATTTAGGCTAGATCTTAGGAAGAAATGTTTTCATTTGAGGGTGGGAGGCCCTGGCACAGATTGCCCAGCGAGGTGGTATATGCCCTATCCCTGGAGGTGTTCAAGGCCAGGTTGGATGGGGCTTTATCCCCCTGATCCAGTGGGAGGTGTCCCTGCCCATGGCAGGGGGGGTTGGAACTGGATGGGCTTCAAGGTTCCTTCCAACCCAAACCATTCCATGGTTCTGAAGTTTGGAATGCACTGTAAGAACACATGCAGGGCTGCGCTGTTATTGAAACTGGCTTTCTTACACTGGGCAGCTTTCTGGCTAAGACAAAACATTAGCAAGGCCCAACGCTTATGTTTGTAGAAGGTGCAAGGAGTGAGAACAGAAGAGCAGAGTGACTTGGATTATCTCGACTAATTTTTTCTAAAAGGAATCAGTTCTTCTTCATGGAGTGCAAGAGTTTGAAATGCACCACTTTAGGCTTCTAGCAGCAGCTTGGCCAGTTTGGATATCCCATAAACCTCACAGAAGAGCTCTGAAACCTTTCATGGGCTGATGGTGTCACTTGGCAGAGTTTCTGTTGTGGCTGTGAACCACACGCATTAATTATCTAGCCTGACGCTTGCCAACTACCTGGAATTGAAGGGCAATTTTTATGCTGTTTTATGGCCCTTATTTTCTAGGGTTTTCTTTTTTTTTTTTTCCTACATGAAAATATAAGACAGCTTTGGGGTTATTTTTTTAAATAGCTCTAAATAGTGATAGGGACACACACCCTAATCATGTGCAATTTATGGCCTAAGGTTTTATGGCACTGTAAATGTCTAAGCTGCCTTGAATCCTCCAGATGACTGCTTTCGAAGCAGTGGAAGTGTTTAAATGAGCAGCAGTGCCAAGTGCATAAAATTCTACAAAACATCTTGACGCTTTGAATCTCCGAAGAGATCGGTGTTGATGAAGTGTGCTTTAATCCTTGCCTAATTAAGTCTGCTTGTTTGGGAACCACAAGTGCTTAATGCATGTGTTACTAATCCCCCGCTTAATCCAAAAAATCTTTCCAAACAGGAATAGTCCTAACAAGGCAGACGTTTAGGTCAATAGAGTCTCTACTATTCCTTGCTGAGAATGGGGAGGAGAAAGCCTAGCAGGCAAAAGCCACTACGACCTTCCAAAAATGAAAAGAAACTGTTTTGCAACCCCTGATAGCACTTGCAAGCAGGTAGGTGCTGTATCGTAGAATCAGAATTATAGAATGACCTGAGTTGGAAGGGACCCACAAGGACCATCGAGTCCAACACCTGGCCCTGCACAGGACACCCCAACATTCACCCCGTGTCCCTGAGGGCCTTGGCCAAAGGCTGCTGGAATCTTGTCAGGCTGGGACTGCTTCCCTGGGGAGCTGTTACAGTGCTTCACCACCCTCTGGGGGAAGAACCTTTTCCTAGGTCCAACCTAACCCTCCGCTGGCATCTTCCTGCCATTCCCTGGGGTCCTGGCATTGGTCACCAGAGAGAAGAGATCAGTGCCTGCCCCTCCTCCTCCTTCCCTTTGTGAGGAAGCTGTAAACTGCAATGAGGTTCCCCCTCAGTCTCCTCCAGCTGAACAGACTAAGGGATTTCAGCCTCTCCCCAAATGATTTCTCCGCCAGACCCTTCACCAGCTTTGTGGCCTCCTCTGGACACTCTCCAGTACTTTGATGTTCTTTTTATCCTGTGGCACCCAAAACTGAACACAATATTCAAGGTTTGGCCTTGCCTGTGCAGAGTAGAGTGGTACAATCTCCTCCCTTGCCCAGCTGGTGATGCTGTGCTTGATGCCCCCCAGGACACTATTGCCCTCTTGGCTCACAGGGCACAGTTGGCTCATGTTCAACTTGCTGCTGACCAGAACCCAAAGGTCCCTTTCGGCAGGGCTGTTCTTCAGCCTTTCACTCCCCAGTCTGTCTGTCCATCCAAGGTTGCATGTCCCAGGCTGAAACCCCAACACTTGCCCTTGTTAAACTAGCATCAGTGAGATTCTTCACCATCCTCTTCCCAAGGCCCTGAGAGGCTGTGCTCTGTCAATGTTTCCAATTAGGCACCACTCAGGAGGTCTCATCACGCTTGAGGTCTCACCCTTACTTGTCTTGATGGGCAATGGGCTGCCTGAGTCCGTCTTCAGCGGTGTAAACAGCCGCAGACACTATCAGGGACAGGGCTATCAAGTCAGGATGTGGTCTGAAGCAAGGCAGAGCTTCTGTCCTGACCGTCGCAAAGCAGGCTGGTTGTACCAACCAGTGTTGGTTGGTTGTACCAACCAGCATTGAGCTAAATGCCTGACTTTGAGATAATATCTTTATATAGCATCCTAAATCCACCTATGGTTATTAAAATTCCAAGCCCTGGTGAGCTCATAAAATGCAGGAGCAGCAGTTAACAAGGCTAAGCAGCTGGTAAGTCTCACACATAAATCAAGGGAAGAAGGCAGAGGGTGAGGTTGGCGTGTCCAGATGAAGACTTTTACCCATGTGCTGAATAGGTGTCACATAGCCTTCCTGCTCAGTGCTTTCCCTGTGATGAGAAGAACATCATCGGCAAGAAGGACAAGGGACACTCCCCCAGGGGACCTGTTGCAGCAGTTCCCTGCCTTTCTACAGGCAGACCTCACAGCTGCTGCCTCCTCCTTCTCACTCTCATATCCTAAATATCACCGCCTTGCTCTTCTTGGTCTTCCTGTTCCTGTCCCCACCATGTCATATGGCATCTATTTGCCTCTACTGAGCAAATCCTTACCCATGAGGTTGTGGGTGATGTCCCAGAAAGTGTCGGATGAGTGTCCTGAGATGGAGAGGAGAATCTCTCTGTGACCACACTTTGGGCAAGCACTTGATTCACCAGGCTGCTGAGGGGCACAGAAGCTACTGCTTTTGCTGTGCTGCTTTGGAGAATGGCACTTAAATCACAGAATGCCAGGTTGGAAGGGACTTCAGGGGTCATCTGGTCCAACCTTCTAGGTAATAGTATCATAGAATCATAGAGTGATTGTGTTGAAAGGGACCTCAAAGCTCATCCAGTTCCAACCCCCCTGCCATGGGCAGGGACACCTCCCACCAGACCAGGCTCTTCAAGACCCCATCCAACCTGGCCCTGAACACTTCCAGGGACGGGGCAGCCACTGCTTCCCTGGGCAACCTGTGCTGGGGCCTCCCAACCCTCAAAATAGAGAATGTCTTCCTAGTGTCTAATCTAAATATTTCTCCTTCCAATTTAAAGCCATTCCCCCTCATACTATCACTACAAGACATTGTAAAAAAAATCCCTCCCTGGCTTTCTTGTAGGACCCCTTCAGGTACTGGGAGGCTGCTCTAAGGTCTCCCCAGGGCCTTCTCTTCTCCAGGCTGAACAACCCCAACTCTCTCAGCCTGTCCTCATAGCAGAGGTGCTCCAGCCCTTGGATCATCTATGTGACCTTCTCTGGACCCGTTCCAACAGTTCCATATCCTTTTTATACTGGGGATTCCAGAACTGGACACAGGACTCCAAGTGGGGTCTCACCCCTCCCTGGCCCTGCTGGCCGTGCTGCTTTGGATGCAGTCCAGTACGCTGTTGGCCTTCTGGACTGAGAGCGCACATTGCTGGATAAAACAAGCAAAATTAATTCCTTTAGCTTTGGCATGAGATCCTTGCTGAGTCTGGCTGCTCTGGCACAATCTGCAGAGTGTAAGCCTGGTGTATCGCGTACGCTTACTCTTTCCCCCGTCTCAATGTTATGTT
The DNA here is from genome assembly GCA_033558235.1 of Neomorphus geoffroyi. NCBI lineage: Eukaryota > Metazoa > Chordata > Aves > Cuculiformes > Neomorphidae > Neomorphus > Neomorphus geoffroyi. The sequence continues at coordinate 736,300 of JAUMJM010000112.1, forward strand.
TCAAAATAGAAGCCCAACTTCAAATCTTTGACTCACATATGGTTATGTTGAACATTTTTGGCAGACTGCCCTATCCAGCATAAAGAGAGGGCATCTACTTTTCTGAATTGAGCTGCAGGTTCCACTTGAAAAGCCAGACTTGTGTTTTAGTAGCTCTGAAGAATCCATTTCTGCTTCATTTCTAAAATACAGCCAGGTTGATGAAATGCCTTGAGCATTTGTGGGGGGGTTTATGGCTTTCAAAGCATTTCATCCCACTGCTACCCAGAAATTGAGATCAATCTGTGACTGAAAGGAACGTGATAAACTGGAAAAGTCCATTTCAGCAGAGCTGCTGGGGGTGCCAGCAGTGTTAAAGAGAGCTCTTTCTGCTAAAACTGTCTGGATTTGCTCTCCAGAGGAGATACTTCCAATTTACAATCAATGATAGGCCAGCAAGGCCAGGTTGGATGAGGCTTTGGGCAACGTGATCTAAGTGGGAGATGTCCCTGCCGTTGGCAGGGGGGTTGGAGCTGGATGGACTTTAAGGTCCCTTCCAACCAAAACCATTCCATGATTCTATGATTCTATGATTCCATGATTCTATGAATCTGGAAACCATAACCCACTCCCTCTTACAGGAACAGCTGGAGCTGGCACACCATGAGGGGAGAGACCCCATCCCCTCCATGACAGCCACTTTCCACAAAGGGAAAGGGCTGAAACAGAGGAAAGTTAGCCAAGTGGGACACATCCATCTGATCTCTTCACTTGACCATGTGACCATGCCTAAACTTTCACCCAGTGTCTTGCTCAAGGCACCATTGGCCCTGAAGTGGGGCAAGGGGAAAAATGTGGGCTCCTGATCACAGTATCACAGTATCACAGTATTGTAAGGTTGGAAAAGACCTTTGAGATCATCGAGTCCAACCTATGACCCAACACCTACACCTACACCTACTCCTACTCCTACTTGTCAACTACACCATGTCACTAAGTGTCTCATCCAAATTCTCTTTGAACACCTCCAGGGATGGTGACTCGACCACCTCCCTAGGCAGCGCATTCCAATGAACAATTACCCTCTCAGTGAAGAATTTTTTCCTAATGTCAATCCTAAACCTCCCCTGGCGAAGCTTGAGACCATGTCCTCTTGTTCTGTCACCGGTCGCCTGAGAGAAGAGACCAACTCCTGCCTCACTACAACCTCCCTTTAGGCAGTTGTAGAGAGCAATAAGGTCTGCCCTGAGCCTCCTCTTCTCCAGACTAAACAACCCCAGCTCCCTCAGTCGCTCCTCATAGGGCTTGTGCTCCAGCCCCTTCACCATCCTCGCCGCCCTCCTCTGGACACACTCCAGCATCTCAACATCCTTCTTAAACTGAGGGGCCCAGAACTGGACACAGCACTCAAGGTGGGGCCTGACCAGTGCCGAGTATAAGAGGATGATGACCTCTCTAGTCCTGCTGGCCACACTGTTCCCGATGCAGGCCAAGATACCATTGGCCTTCTTTGCCACTTGAGCGCACTGCTGGCTCATGTTGAGTTTCCTGTCCACCAGCACTCCCAAGTCCCTTTCTGCCTGACTGCTCTCCAGCCACTCTGCACCCAGTCTATAGCTCTGCATGGGGTTGTTGTGTCCAAAGTGTAGGACCCAGCATTTGGACTTGTTAAACCTCATGCTGTTGGAGTCAGCCCATCTCTCCAGCCTGTCAAGGTCCCTCTGTAGGGCCCTCCTACCCTCCAGCAGATCGACACTTCCTCCCAGCTTGGTGTCATCTGCGAACTTGCTGGTGAAGGACTCGATCCCCTCATCCAGATCATCAATAAAGATATTAAACAGGACCGGGCCCAGCACCGAACCCTGGGGGACCCCACTAGTGACCGACCGCCAACTGGATGGGACACCATTCACTACCACCCTTTGGGCTCGGCCATCCAACCAATTCCTAACCCAGCACAGAACTTTCCCGTCCATGCCACGGGCTGCCAGCTTGTCCAATGGTCTGCTATGGGAGACAGTGTCAAAGGCCTTGCTGAAGTCCAGGTACACCACATCCACAGCCTTCCTCTCATCCACCAGGTGAGTCACACAGTCGTAAAAAGAAATCAGGTTGGTCAGGCAGGACCTGCCTCTCCTAAAACCATGCTGGCTGGGCCTGATCTCTCCCTCATTCTGCAGATGCCGCATGATCACTTTTAAAGGCAGAGTTTCTGTGATTTGCTCGCCAGCCTCTGTCTAGCTAAGAGGTCTGCTTTTCTGCATAACTACCAGAACAGAAGACCCTGCTGCAAATGGTTTACACAGCAGTTTCATGCTGGGACATGACTCAGGGGTGATGGAACATGAGAGATCCCACCCTCCCTGTGCCAGCGAGACAAAAATCCCACCTTCATAGAATGGTTTGGGTTGGAAGAGACCTGAAAGCCCATCAAGCTCCAACCCCTCTGCCGTGGACAGGGACACTTTGCATTGGATCAGGCTGCTGAAAGCCCCATCCAGCCTGGCCTTGAACACCTCCAGGGATGGGGCAGCCACCACTTCTCTGGGCAACCTGTGCCAGGGCCTCACCACCCTCACAGGAAAACATTGCTTCCTAAGATCTCATCTCAATCTCTCCTCTTGCAGCTTAAAACTGTTCGCCTCATCCTATCCCTGCACTCTCTGATCAAGAGCCCCTCCCCAGCTTTCCTGGAGCCCCTTTCAGTACTGGAAGGCTGCTCTAAGATCTCCTTGGAACCTGAACAACCAGGCTGAACAACCCCAGCTCTCTCAGCCTGTCCTCATATAGGAGATTCTCCCACCCTCTGACCATGAAGAAGATGAAGGAAAAGGTGTTTTGCTTTTGCTTCTTCAAAATGGTTGTTTACGTAGGTTTAATGACAGCATTTATGCTTAATGACAGCATTTGTCATTGTCAGAGATTTAGGACCATGAGAAAAGCCCCATGAACTGCAAGGAATCAGAATCATCTCTCATCTGTTGGCTTTGTCTGTGGCAATGGGAAGGGGTTTTGCTCAAACCTTTTCCTTGCACAGCTCAGCACAGCAGGGGAATACGTCTCTACAACATGACAATGCCCTTTCGACACCACTATGGATTTGATTTCAGCAGCTCCCAAACAATCCTTTTCCATAAGGGGGGAGGGATATGTGCAGGAATGAGACGAGCTCATGCAGCCAAGGACAGCTTGGACGGTCAAATGTGTCAATGTACCTTTTCCAGCCACGCAACAGATCTCTGAACACCATACATTCCAATGAATCCCGATAATTCAAGGGAAGCCTGTATGCTGAAAACTAATTCTTCTAAAACACTCCATGCAAAGCTTCAGTTTTCAGCTTCACTGAAGGCAGTGTTGGTAGCCCTGACGTTAAACAAGAAGAGGAGGCTGAGAGGAGACCTTATCACTGTCTGCAACTCCCTGAAAGGAGGTTGTAGCAAGGTGGGTGTTGGTCTCTTCTCCCAAGTCACAAGTGATGGGACGAAAGGAATTGGCTTCAAGTTGCACCAGGGCAGGTTCAGATTAGACATCAGGAAAAATTTCTTCACTGAAAGGGTTCTCAGGCACTGGAACTTCTGCCCAGGGAGGTGGTTGTGTCCGCATCCCTGGAGGTATTCAAAAGACGGGTAGATGAAGTGCTTAGGGATCTGGTTTAATAGTGGGCAGGTACGTTTGGACTCAATGATCTCAAAGGTCTTTTCCAACCAAGCGATGATTCTATGAAGTGCTAAGGCTGAGATTTTAAACTGGTCATGAGTTTGTCAAGAGCTTTTCTAATGCCCTCTTTGCTCTGGGTGCTTCCAACATACAGACAGGTGGGAAGGAAAAGTCACACCAAGAAGCACTATTTGTAGAGGGTCAATAATGGACTGAATCAATGCCAAAATGCCTTTCCATGGTGAGGACTAACAGCATCGGCCTAGTGAATGATGGAGATTCTGGCTCAGTCTCTTTGATTAAGACAAAAACTTGCAAGGCTAGTAGTAGGTTGAGAGAGCAGAGAACTGTGAGGATCCTTTGCCAAACCAGATAAAACAATTTCAGTGGCAGAGACAGAGACACAGTTTCTTAGAGAATTATGTGCACAAACACACAAGTACTCTCTTGGCTGATGAGATGGTTTCAGCTTTGTAGATGGGGAATGCAGGAAAGAGATGAAGAAGAAAAAAAATGGGTATTGGAAAAATGAAAACAAGTCAAGCAGTGAGGTATTAGTTAGTAGGAGTCCTGCTGGACAAATTGAAACTAAAAGTTTCTGTGAGCTGATGATAAAGTTGGACAATGTTCAAGGGCACGAGACAAACTGATGGCAGGGAAATACATTAAGGATTACTAAGTATGTAGAAACCACATGCAGTACAGAAAGTCCCTGGGCTGAAAGAGGAGGAGAGACTTCAGGGTATGTTATATCCATTTTCATGGCCCTTTACACTTCTTCAAGCAGCTGATTGTGGTCACAGTTGGGAGTGGGACATCGGGAGGCAGACCTTTGCCAGACATCTTACAACCACCCTCAAGTTCCTTCAAGAACGTAAGTCTGTCACAGAATAGAATCAAAGAATCATAGAACGGTTTGGGTTGGAAGAGACCTTAAAGCCCATCTGGTTTCACCCCCCCTGCAATGGGCAGGGACACCTCTCACCACACCAGGCTGCTAAAAGCTCCATCCAACCTGGCCTTGAACACCTCCAGGGATGGGGCATCCACAGCTTCCCTGGGCAACCTGGGCCAGGGCCTCAACACCCTAATTGCAAAGAATTTCTTCCTAACGTCTAATCTAAATCTTCCCCCTTCCAGTTTAAAGCTGTCCCCCCTCATCCTATCACTCCAGACCCTTGTAAAAAGTCCTTCCCCAGCTTTCTTGTGCGACCCCTTCAGGTACTGGAAGGTTGCTCTAAGGTCTCCCTGGAGCCTTCTCTTCTCCAGGCTGAACAACCCCAACTCCCTCAGCCTGTGCTCATAGCAGAGGTGCTGCAGCCCTTGGATCACCTTTGTGGCTTCCTCTGGACCCATTCCAGCAATTCCACATCCTTCTTGTGTTGGGGATTCCGGAACTGGACACAGGACTCTAGGTAGGGTCTCGTGAGAGCAGAGTAGAGGGAGAGGAGCCCCTCCCTGGCCCTGCTGGCCACGCTGCTTTGGATGCAGCCCAGGTCATGGTTGGCCTTCTGGGCTGCGAGCACACATTGCTGGCTCAGTTGAGCTTCTCATCCACCAGCACCCCAAGTCCTTCTCCTCAGGGCTGCTCTCAATCACGTTGTCATCTTCCAGTTACTTTCGAATAAAGCTTTTACTTAACACATTTACTTCCTTACTCCTAAGGCAATGAATGGGACAAGAGGAGAAATAAACTGTTACTTCTGGAGAATAAATAAAAATACATCCTTGTGCACTCACTATTGCTACAGCCTAAAGAAGCCCATACCTCACAGATGGTTCCTATGTGCTGTAGGGAATGCAGAGGAGAAGCACAGCTGTGAGACACAAATAAAGGGATGATGCTTTCTCCACCTCGATTATGGGAATAGCTTTCAGGCAGAGCTGGTTGGGGGAATTCTGTTGGAACTCTGTTCCACTGAAATATGCAGTTCCACTCCAATCGGGCCATCTAGCAGAACGGGATGGATCTGCCAAGGATTTTATTGGGAAAGAAAAATGAGGGGAGTGGGGGAGAAGTCGAATTGTCGAAACATCCCATCCTGACAGCATTGAAATTAAGATTTTCAGTTTTAATTGCTATTTGCTTTAACTTTTTGCATTACAGTAGAGAATATCGGAATTTCCTACTGATGTTGACCACTTCTTTTGACAGCACCGTATTAATAATTTACTTTTGTGGCAAGTTTAATTCTTTTTTTTTTTAGTGTGTCTCTGAATGGATCCACCTACTTCCTAACTGCTCCACTGTCTCACACTACAAGGATGTGTTTGCAGAGGGAGTTTGGCTGAAGCAAAGTCATAGAATCATAGAATGGTTGGGGTTAGAAGGGACCTTAAAACACATCCAGTTCTACCCCCCTGCCATGGGCAAGGGACACCTCCCACCACACCAGGCTGCTCAAGACCCCATCCAACCTGGCCTTGAACACCTCCAGGGAGGGGACATCCACAGTTTCCCTGGGCAACCTGTGCCAGAGCCTCAACACCCTCATTGTGGAGAATTTCTTCCTAATGTCTAATCTAAGTCTTCCCCCTTCCAATTTAAAGCCATTGCCCCTCATCCTATCACTTCAGTCTCTTGTAAAAAGTATCTCCTTGCCTTTCTTGTGGACTCCCTTCAGGTACTGGAAGGCTGCTATAAGTTCTCCCAAAATCCATACATTGGAGGAAGGGATAGGAAATCACGTAAGCAAATCAAGGGGAGTCGTCCCTGCTTGTATCCTTCATGTGCACGAAGCAGAAAGGGCTGATAGCAGGGCTGGAGAAGCAACACCATGAAAACAAACCATGCATGGACAGAAAGACATGCAGTGAAATGTTAGAGATATGCATGGTAATGGCTGGATAAATCATCTCTGCTTATCAGTAACAGATGCCTGAGCTGAGGTTAGGGCCTTGCTGCATGATAGATAAAAGACAACCGTTACCAGGAGCAGCGCTTCCAAGACAACCTGGCAAACCTAAATTGGGATTGCAGTGGCCTGAGGCCTCCCTATAAGGAGAAGAGGGGCCATCCAGAGGACAATAAGTGGGTGCCCCTTGGGAGATTCCTTGTTTCCTCATTGGATATGAAGCTGAAAACCAGACAGCAAAATTTCCAAGGCCACCACATGATGACCACCACATGATGGCCACCAAAGCTCCGAAGGGTCACAATGGCCTTGTGAGATGTGTTCTCACTGCCAGTTGAGCTTTGGGAACCACTGGCACAGGGCAGGTTCCTCCCCTGTCAGAGGCTTGGTGTTGGATAGTGATGTTAGGTGGGATGAGCCCATGTTTGCCCAAGTCACAGGGAGTTTCCATTAATGATATTGGTAGTTTTATGCCTCTGGAGGTCAACGGAGGCAGACGAAGATCTGCTGGGGAACAGGATCTGGCAGTTCAGGCTAAAGCTGAGCATGAAGATCTCTAGGACTGTTGTTCTGTATATTCGGCCAGCACTGAAATCACTTGGAAAGACAACAATTGCCTTCGGGGGGGATGAGGGTGTGGAAAGTTGGCAGCTTTTGCTCCCCAGAAAAGGCATAATGAGAGCAAGCGGCTGGAACCTGTTGCTTGGGAAATTCACACTTGAAACAGGGAGAAAATTTAACTGGGTGAACAATTAAACACAGGACCAAATGATCTCTGACTTTGTAGATTTTGTTACTGCATAAATCACTATTTTTTCAGTTCGGTCAACAAACCAAAAATACTGAAAAATTCCACATTTGGCTCAGTCTGAAGCAAAGTAAGATGTTTTGCCCCACTTTTTCCTGCTTCAGCAACACCAACAATTAACATTGAATCAAATATTTTCCCAGGACCAAAATCTTTTGATTCCGTGGAGGCACCTCTAACAAAGGCAAGCAATTTGCATGAAGGGTGGGAAGTGGTGGATTTCGCTACACTGGACTCTTTTAAGGCTCAGTTTGGCAGGGTTCTGGGCCTTGTTATGATGAGACACAGGTGCAGGTTGCCCAGGGAAGTTGTGGATGAACCCTCCCTGGAAGTGTTCAAACTGTTGTGGGTTTGGCCAGAGGTCTCAAAGTCATCCAGGCTCAGCCTTCCCGATGCACAGGACTCTCTAGAGGAGCCTTAGCACAGCAAGGAGAGACAGAGGATTTGCTCAGGGATGAAGGAGAAATCATTGCTCTGAGCAGAACACTGAAGAGGTTTTTCTTCTGAGCAACCCAGTGAGCTCGAGTAAAACAGTGGTCCAGGCCGGGATCAGGTATTTTCCCACCATCAGCTGTCCTGGGGATCTGCATCAGCCCTGCTTGGGGGCCTTTCCCAGCTGCAGGTTAGATAAGGGAACGGTTTTAAGCTGAAAGATGAGAGATTGAGATGAGATCTTAGGAAGAAATGTTTTCCTGTGAGGATGGGGAGGCCCTGGCACAGGTTGCCCAGGGAAGCAGTGGCTGCCCCGTCCCTGGAAGTGTTCAGGGCCAGGTTGGATGGGGTCTTGAAGAGCCTGGTCTAGTGGGAGGTGTCCCTGCCCATGGCAGGGGGGTTGGAACTGGATGAGCTTTGAGGTCCCTTTCAACCCAACCACTCTATGATTCTATGATACTATTACCTAGAAGTTTGGACCAGATGACCCCTGAAGTCCCTACCAACCTGGCATTCTGTGATTTAAGTGCCATTCTCCAAAGCAGCACAGCAAAAGCAGTAGCTCACGTGCCCCTCAGCAGCCTGGTGAATCAAGTGCTTGCCCAAAGTGTGGTCACAGAGAGATTCTCCTCTCCATCTCAGGACACTCATCCAGCACTTTCTGGGACATCACCCACAACCTCATGGGTAAGGATTTGCTCATAAGAGGCAAACAGATGCCATATGACATGGTGGGGACAGGAACAGGAAGACCAAGAAGAGCAAGGCGGTGATATTTAGGATATGGGAGTGAGAAGGAGGAGGGAGGAGTGTCCCTTGTCCTTCCTGCTGCTGATGTTCTAAATACAGCTTGGAGCTGAGGTGACAGGCAGGTTGTCTCTACAACCACCCGACTATAGTAGTTTTCTCTTTTGATTTCCATTTCCCAAGAATGACAGAAATTAGACGCAAACATTTTTGGCACAGTGTTTACCAAAAGCGCATAATTTAGTGAACAAATGCTTCATGCTCTGAACTGCCCAAGTTCCTAATTTTCTCAAGGAACAAATGCCTCTTGGAAAGAGGCTTGGTGCACACATTTTGTGAGGCTGTTGATTTAGACCAGAAATGAACAGCTTCCCTATACTCAAAGACCACTTTTATTCTCAGCAGAGGTCTGGAGGCCACCACGCTGACACAGTGTTTATGTGATGCCCTATCTAACAAAAGATCCCTGCCTGACCCAATTATGGCTGAATTGCAGAACAGACATAGCCTTATGACCAACCTGCTTGGCTTGAATTCCCTAAACCCATGGCATAGCCCTGAGCAGGAGCAGGGGAACCCTCCCATCTGCCCTCAGAGCAGAGGTTGGGCTGAGCGTGCCAGTGGAGGAGAGTTCCAGTGGAGTGTGCCAGTGGAGGAGGCATTGTTGTGGTTTAAAGTTCCTCTTGCAGGTCAGCTCATGTCCATCAAAGCTGCAATCTTGTCCCCATGCCTCAGCGGGGCTCAGGTGTGAAGACCCCTCATGTTCCAGGCTCAGCTGGCTCAGATGAGCCCATACACAGTGCTGAAAATTTGAAGGGAAATACAGCTTCTTGAGAAAAATTCACCCTTTGGTCAGGATGTTCTTACAATCACATTGGTGCATGCAGGACCTTGGTGAGAGGGTTATCTTGGCCTCCTAAAAATAACTTGACATCAACTTTAGAATGGGTTGCTTGAGGACTTGCACAGGTGACTTTTGCATACGTTCAAGGATGAAAAATCTCCCATCTTTACATTCCTGCTCCAATGTCATAGAATCAGAATTATAGATTCATAGAATCCTTAAGGCTGGAAAAGACCTCTAAGATCACCCAGTCCAACTGTCAGCCCAACACCACCATGCCTACTAAAACATGTCCCAAAGTGCCACCTCTACATGTTGTTTGAACCCCTTCCAGGGACGGTGACTCCACCACTGCCCTGGGCAGCCTCCATCAGTGCTTCACCACTCTTACTGTAAAGAAATTTTTCCTAATACCCAATCTATACTTCTCTGATGAAAACTGAGGCCATTTCCTCCTGTCCTCTGACATCTGACTGCCTTCATGGTGAGTTGAAAGGTCTCCGCTTATTGAGAATGAATAAGCCTGCTTTACCACCTGTGTCCTCTACTCCAAATCTGACCACCTTGGCAGTCTATGCTGGACTTGCTCCACTATACTAATGTATATCTTGTACTGGTGAGCTCAAACTGGTGCCAGTAAGCACAGAGGGTCTCAAAAATGCTGAACAGAAGAAGAACGCCCTGTCCTTGATTGTCTGGCTGCGCTTGTGATGGTGCAGTCTGTGACATGGTTGTCTTCCACAACCCCAGAGCTGCCAAACTGTTGCAGCTATTGCTGAACCAAAGGTTTAAGAATCATTTATAGGATAAATGAGGAGGTAAATAAGGGAATCAGTAAACAAGTTACCACTAACCACTCTTGTCTACATGCTGCTAAATCACACAGGCACTACTGAGACTGGAGGGCAGATGCAAAGCAGTCCTAAAGGTGTTACCTACTCATAGGTGAGACCCTGGCACAGGTTGCTCAGGGAGGTTGTGGATGCCCCATCCCTGGAGGTGTTCAAGGCCAGGTTGATGGGGCTTTGAGCAGCCTGGTCTGGTGGGAAGTGTCCCTGCCCATGGCAGGGGCGGGGTTGGAACTGAATGATCTTTAAGGTCCTTTCCAACCCAAACCATTCTATGCTTCTATGATATCTGGAGAGACCTTAGAGCAGCCTTCCAGTACTGAAAGGGGCCCCAGGAAAGCTGGGGAGGGGCTCGTGATCAGGAATTGCAGGGATCGCATGATGGGAATGATTTTAAGCTGAAAGAGGGAGATTGAGATGAGATCTTAGGAAGCAATGTTTTCCTGTGAGGGTGGGGAGGCCCTGGCCCAGGTTGCCCAGAGAAGTGGTGGCTGCCCCATCCCTGGAGGTGTTCAAGGCCAGTTTGGATGGGGCTTTGAGCAACCTGATCCAGTGGGAGGTGTCCCTGCCCATGGCAGAGGGGTTGGAGCTTGATGGGCTTTGAGGTCCCTTTCAACCAACCATTCTATGATTCTATGATTTGCAGGATGGGACCAAAACTGGCTCAGAGTCCTTATGTCAGCTCTTGGCAGAAGAACAAAACGAACCCTGGTAAGGCAAAGCGAGGGTCTGAGTCTACACTTGGATGTCCCAGGGGTGCAAAAGTCAGCAGATTCCCATGAAGGTCAGGTGAGCATATAGAACAAGGACCAAAACCTGCAGGATTGTGTTTTAAAATAGAAAAGATAAAGCCTATCAGTGGTAGAGCTATAAATAATGATAAAGGGCAGAGAGTTTCTGCTGGATAAAGGGAATAGTATTGAGGCACATGAACTTCCCCAATTTCCTTCTTTTTAACCAAACCCAAACTTTGGCGTCTACATTTTTTTTCCCCAGTTGAGGCTCTTGGAAGTGAAAAAAATAACAATATCTCACATTGCACTGTACACAAGGCTGTTTAATCACAGAAATCACACCAACTGCACACGAATCGATCCTTTGACCTCTTGCTATTTGTAAGGATGCAAAGGAAAAGGAGCTCTGCTCCTTTAAGCTAGCAGAAAGCTTCTTTATATTCAGGTGGAGTCAAGCCTTCCTGGACTATAAAGTTGCAGGGAGAGGCAGGGGTAGCAGCAGCAGCTGTTTTGCTTAGATCTTAGCAAGCTTCCAGTCTCATCATGGTAAGAGCATGCCTTGAATTTGTCTAAATTTAAAATACAGCTTGTGTATTTTCAAAGTGTACTGAGCTAAACAGCTTGCTTGTTCTTCCTCCCACCCCCCCCTCCCCTTTTTTCCTTGGGGCGTGTTAGTTCCAAACTGCTTTAATTGCTGATTACCTGATTTTTTGTTTGATTTAATATTTACTCCTTATAAGGGAAAAGTGAGATAGAAGAGCTGTTGAAGTGGCCTCTTGCTGCTGAGTTTGCACCTCCTCAAGTGGGGTCTTTGGAGTTGCAAAGTTTCTGTCTCTTTAATGCAAGTTGGGTTCTACATTTTGGGGGCGAACCAGCACATCTGACAGGTGAAAATCTGGAGTTTGACACTCCTGGCCCTTTCCCCTGAGTTTGGGACTTCGACTCTTGTGCTGCCACAGGGAAGTAATGCAACTTACAGAGAACTATAGGGTTGTTTTTTTTTTTTATCCTTAGGAATGAGCTGCCATGTTGCCTTTGTCTGCTACAAACCCTTGGGATTAGATATGAAATGAATAAAGTTCCCTTTCCTTCTAGCTTTTTTTTCATTGAATCTTTAATCTAAAGGATTTGCTGCTGTGAGACTGAAATGAGTTGATTTGCTTACTTTAAAAAAAAAACTGAAACCAGTGCTGCCTGGCTGAAACGTTGTAAAGGAAAAACCCAACTGTCACCTTTTTGGGAATGCAAAAGAGTAACTGGTTGGAAAATCTGAGGGTTTGCATGTTGGGATGGGAAGAGAACTTCAAAGTCGCTCCTAGCAAGCCAGCTTTTGAACTTTTTCCCTTTTATCTATTGGCTTGAGTCTGTCTTGGCTATAAAAGGGTTAAACATTTACATGGTATTCCCAATGGGAAAATCAGCTGGAGGACAATAGGCTGCCTATAGCCAGAGTCTGTAAAATGAGTTTATCTTGTTGTAAATATTGGAGATCTGGGATCTCAGCAAACTTTCTGGCTTATTTAGAGAAGGAAAAAAACCCTTGCAGAAAAAAAGCTTCACATTCCTCATTCCAGCAGGCCCCTCTTATATTTTTTTCCCCTCCATTTTTTTTTTTTGGTCACATTCCCTGTGCTCTGGGCTGAAAATACCAGTGCTCCCTTGAAGCAGGTGCTGGGAGCAGGATGGGGAGCAGAGCAGCTGTCCCCACTGGCGCAGCGGCTGTGGCGCTGATCCTTGCAAAGTGTGGCCAGGAGTTATTGCAATCATCTTGCTGAGAGGGATGGGCTGATGGCAGGCAGCATTTCCCACATAGTGCAAATATCAACTGGGAGAGGGAGGACCTAAACGTGGCCTCCACACCCAGCAGGACTGGTGGTCTCAGCCTGGACTGGGATTAAGCAGTGTTTGGTCAGCTGTGGGTAGAAGGGTTGCTGTCTCTCTGTGGTACAAGGAGCATTCATCCAGTTGGTGTCTAGCTTTGTGTTGGATGACCCTGGACATGTGGTGGCCACTGGAGTTGCTTGAGGATGTGTGAGGAGCAGCTGAAGTCACTGGCTCTGTTCAGCCTAGAGAAGAGGAGACTGAGGGGAGACCTCAGAGCTGCTTCCTCACAAGGGGAGGAGGAGAAGCAGGCACTGAGCTCTTCTCTCTGGTGACCAATGACAGGACCCCAGGGGATGGCAGGAAGATGCCAGGGGAGGGTTAGGTTGGACATGAGGAGAAGGTTCTTCACCCAGCGGGTGGTGGAGCACTGGAACAGCTCCCCAGGGAAGCAGTCATGGCAACAAACCTGACAATATTCCAGAAGCCTTTGGCCAACACCCTTGGACAGACGGGGTGAATGTTGGGAGTGCCCTATGTAGGGATAGCGTTTGGACTCAATGGTCCTTGTGAGTCCCTTCCAACTCAGGTAATTTTGTAATTCTGTGACTGAGAAATGTGTTGGCACATCTGTGCTTGGAGGCTAAGAGGGGAGGAGTTGCATTGCATCCTCTCCTGATGGTCACTGCCACAAGTGGTTGGTGCCCAGGACTGTCTAGCATTTCCTAGAGGGCAGTGAGTTCCAAGGGACAGAGTCCTTCCGGCAGGATAGTCACACCTAGGGGTGTGCACAGAGCGTCCTATCAGCCTGAAGAAAGCTGGGCTGCCAGTGGCATTTGTCATGCTCTGCTCAAGGTGGGCTCCTTGGAGCTGGGTTTCTCTGGAGACATCCAGCTCTGGGTAGGACTCAGTGGCGTGAAGTGAGGCGAGACCTGAACCAAGCTGCCCTTCCATGCTACAAATAATGGGATCAGCAGCACTGCTTACCATCCCCAGTGGGACCACCAGCTCAATTTCATGGTGATCTCTTGGGAAGCAGCATTGGCCCATGCCATGCATAGCAGTAATTGGAAGTCCCTGCTTGGGAGCTAGGACATGAGCTTCTGTCATTGCTGCAACAGTGCTTTGATCTTGAGATGGTGGAAACAGTAGAGATGCCAATTACCCAGGGAAGTGCACAAACATCAAGAGCCCCCAGAGAGTCTCCAGGAGATGGTGGTACCTCCAGTACTGCTCTGGAGGTAGTTAGAGCCTCCTGGAGGGCGACCTGGATAAATAAGAACTCTAAGACCTTCCCTGTGTGTCATCCTGCCCTTGGCCTGCCCCAGGCCAAGGCTGGTGTCCTCCAGCCTTGTTTCCTGCTGTAACTCCAAGCTTGGCTGTGGGTTTCCCAGCCTTGCCTTCTCCTTGCTTGGTGCAGAGTTTGTTAGCTCAGGGAACCTGAAGTTGTTGTCTCCATTGCTCTGGGACCCAGGGGATAGAGAGCTTCTCCGGTCCATGGAAGGGCCAGTTGAGCATGGAGCCAGCGCTTCTCAGCTGCTTCCTGCCTCAGCACAAAGCCCATCACCTCCTTCCTTCCTCCTCCCCTGGGCTGGGAGAGCCATTCCTAGGGATGCTGTGTCCAGCTGCCCTGCAGATCATGGTTTGATCCTTGCTCCAACTCCCAGTGGTGGGCGGAAGCTGCCTGTTTCCCTAATCATCCGCAGTAGCAAATGGCTCAAACAAGAACGGTAGGGGGTAAAGCTGAGTTCCAGGATGTCTAAAAATCACCCTAACAAGCAATTTCCCCTTCCAGAGGGAGTGCATTTCCATCCACATTGGGCAGGCTGGCGTGCAGATGGGCAATGCCTGCTGGGAACTCTACTGCCTGGAGCATGGGATCCAGGCGGATGGGACCATTCCTAGCTCCAAGCAGGTGAAACCTCTGGACCCAAAGGCTGAACAGGTGGATTCTTCTTTTGAGACTTTCTTCTGCGAGACGGCATCTGGGAAGCACGTGCCCCGGGCAGTGTTCATAGACTTGGAGCCCACTGTCATTGGTAATGATGGGAAAACTGGGTGTTGTGGTGTCTTTACCTGTGACTCTTGATCCTTTTTCCCTTGGGGCTTGTGTTGCTGCCCATATTGACAATGTCACAGGGTGACAAGGGAAGATGTGGGTGACCCATCCCTGAAGGTGTTCAAGGCCAGGTTGGATGGGGCTGGGAGCAGCCTGGTCTGGTGGGAGGTGTCCCTGCCCATGGCGGAGGGTTTGGAACTGGATGAGCTTTGAGCTCCTTTCCAACTCAAACCATTCTATGATATTGCCCAGCAGCTCCCACTCCTCTAGTCTAGTAAAATGTCTTCAGCCACCAGAAATGGACCTGGGAGTGACAAACCCATTACTCTTACTACACTGACTTGTCTTTGGTTGATCTCATCCTTTAACGATCTGCTGTCTTGAGCAGGACCCTCAGCAGGTGTGAAATGGCATGGCTCAGTCTCTGAGCTGTGTTACACTTTCCTATGGCCTGATGTGGCACATCTGACTTTAATGCTACCTGTGAAGCATCGATGGGTAGATGGGTGACACCAATTTTGTGATTCTGTGGAAAGTGGGTGTCTTGCCACTGCAGGATTTCTGCTTCTCCTTCCAGCTCCATTAATGATCTCGGGGGCTTTGGCTCGATTGTGACACTTCAATTGGATTTGGAGTACCTTCCTAGAAAGCAAAACCTTTTTTTGCTCAAGGAACAGGTGGAAATGACTCCCAGCCACCTGCATCCATCTACCTGCTTCTGCCTTCTATGTTTCTCCTGGATGTTTGCTCCTCTCTTACCATCTAGGATGTCTGAGTCATCATTTCATCTAATGGAAAGAATGCAGACTTTTATTATGGTTCTGCTTAATTTTTAGGCACCTTGTCAAGGCACTAAATTGAGCACTTAATGAGTGAGCCAGTAGAAAATGAAACGTATCTCATGTTGAGACTGAGTTTAAATGCCTGCTGGAGGTGTCCCCAACCTCATTGGCTGAATTGAGCCTCGAGAGCCTGCTCCTAATGCCTGTCTGGGTTGGTGCCTGAAGCTGGGTTGGAATTGTCTAGCAGAAATGTCAACACCGGAGGCACTGTCTCCTCCTCAGTGTGCTGCAGAGCACAGGATGGAGGTGGTGCTTCCAGGCATCTCGAGATCCTTTGCAACAAGCAGAAACACAAGCTGCCGGTTGTGACTATCATCCTACAATGAATGTTGGAAAAGTAGGCCCTGTCTTAAATCTTTAAGGCAAATTACATGAGGATTTCAAAGTGGCTGCTGGGTGAAGAGGAGATATAGTAGGACCTTGACAAATTAGCCTGGACAGGATTATTCTTACCCCTTCTATTATTCCCACTCCGAACTAACCATGTCATGACAGTCATCTGGCGTGTGTTCCTGGTAGAGTTGTGATGTGTTTGACTTGGTCACAGTAATGTCTGGTACTTGTAACTGTGTGCTTCACGGCTTCTCCTTGTGTAGATGAGATCAGGACTGGGACCTACCACGCCCTCTTTCACCCGGAGCAGCTCATAAGTGGCAAGGAAGATGCTGCCAACAATTATGCCCGTGGCCACTACACCATCGGAAAGGAGATTATAGACACTGTTCTCAGCAGAATTCGTAAAATGGTAAGAAAAAGAGACAATTTTCCCATGTCCACACCACGGACAACACAATTAAACTTTGGATTTGGGGTAAAAGCCTTAAGAGAAAAACCTACTTAATTAAGTTCGAAGAGTGGCTGTTGCTGCAGTTGCGTTTGGGGCTCATAAAGCAAGGGGCCACCTGAACCTGTACATTTGCCCTAGAAGCAACCTTCCTTATGTATCAGATAGAATCACAGAATGGTTTGAGTTGGAAGAAACCTTAACGATTATCTGTTCCAACCCCCTGCCATGGGCAGGGACACCTCCCACCAGACCAGGCTGCTCAAGGCTCCATCCAACCTGACCTTGAACACCTCCAGGGATGGGGCAGCCACAGCTTCCCTGGGTAACCTGTGACAGGGTGTCTCCACCGTCATTGTGAAGAATTTCTTCCTAATGTCCAATCTAAATCTTCCCCCTTCCAATTTAAAGCCATTCCCCCTCATCCTATCACTACAGGCCTTTGTAAAAAGTCCCTCTCAAGCTTTTTGGTACCCCTTCAGGTACAGGAAGGCTGCTATAAAGTCGCACAGAGCTGTCTCGTCTCCAGGCTGAACATCTCCAAGTGTCCCAGCCTGTCCGTATAGCAGAGGTGCTCCATATGTACGAAATGACACAACACAAGACGTAGCAGACAGAGAAGGACTTTTGATCACAGGGGAGCCCTGCCCTGGTTGTGCAATTGCAGATATTAATTCCAAATGGACAGTTTATCACCAGGCTGGGAAGATCAAAGTCTGCATTTGATAGGAGTGAAGCAGGATCGTAACAATATACTTGGATGCCTGTTAGTGAAATAGTTTTGAGATGTCTCCTAAGAGCCTGGGACCCACATACTATCTCCCATCCCCTCTTGGATGCTGAGGCACTGGCAGAGGCTGCCCAGGGAGATGGCTGATCCTCATTCCTGGAGGTGTTTAAAATATGGGTAGATGAGTTTGAGGGACATGGTTTAGCAGTGGACAGGTATGGCTGGACTCAATGATCTCAGAGGTCTTTTCCAATCAGATGATTCTATCACAGTATCACAGTATCATAAGGTTGGAAAAGACCTTTGAGATCATCGAGTCCAACCTATGACCCAACACCTACACCTACACCTACTCCTACTCCTACTTGTCAACTACACCATGTCACTAAGTGCCTCATCCAAATTCTCTTTGAACACCTCCAGGGATGGTGACTCGACCACCTCCCTAGGCAGCGCATTCCAATGAACAATTACCCTCTCAGTGAAGAATTTCTTCCTAATGTCAATCCTAAACCTCCCCCGGCGAAGCTTGAGACCGTGTCCTCTTGTTCTGTCACCGGTCGCCTGAGAGAAGAGACCAACTCCTGCCTCACCACAACCTCCCTTTAGGCAGTTGTAGAGAGCAATAAGGTCTCCCCTGAGCCTCCTCTTCTCCAGACTAAACAACCCCAGCTCCCTCAGTCTCTCCTCACAGGGCTTGTGCTCCAGCCCCTTCACCACCCTCGCCGCTCTCCTCTGGACACACTCCAGCATCTCAACATCCTTCTTAAACTGAGGGGCCCAGAACTGGACACAGTACTCAAGGTGCGGCCTGACCAGTGCCGAGTATAAGAGGATGATGACCTCTCTAGTCCTGCTGGCCACACTGTTCCTGATGCAGGCCAAGATACCATTGGCCTTCTTTGCCACTTGGGCACACTGCTGGCTCCTGTTGAGTTTCCTGTCCACCAGCACTCCCAAGTCCCTTTCTGCCTGACTGCTCTCCAGCCACTCTGCACCCAGTCTATAGCTCTGCATGGGGTTGTTGTGTCCAAAATGTAGGACCTGGCATTTGGACTTGTTAAACCTCATGCTATGATTCCATGAGGTAAACATTGAGCTGATAATGGAGCAGTTTGCCAAATGTTTTCATCTGACCATGCAGAGCTACTTGTGGTGGCACCATGGAAATGCTGCAATTAACACATGGATAATTAAGATGCTTGGTAGAGCAATATATTGAGTGAATCTACTCTAGGGACTGGCTGCACTGTGGCCGGTAAGTTCTCCAAGCAGAATTTATTGGTATCTTATCTCAGGTAGTTATTCCAGTCCTTAGCAGAGAGGTAAATATGTGTTATTCTGCTGCAGGCTGACCAGTGCAGTGGACTCCAAGGGTTCCTGGTTTTCCATAGCTTTGGAGGAGGCACAGGCTCTGGATTCACCTCCCTCCTCATGGAAAGGCTCTCTGTGGAGTACAGCAAGAAGTCCAAGCTAGAGTTCTCTGTGTACCCAGCCCCTCAGGTGTCCACAGCAGTGGTGGAGCCCTACAACTCCATCCTCACCACCCACACCACTCTGGAGCACTCGGACTGCTCCTTCATGGTGGACAATGAAGCCATCTATGACATTTGCAACCGCAACCTGGATATTGAGCGTCCTACTTACACCAACCTCAACAGGCTTATTGGGCAGATTGTTTCATCAGTTACGGCCTCTTTGAGATTTAACGGTGCTCTGAACGTTGACCTGATTGAATTCCAGACCAACTTGGTACCCTACCCACGGATACACTTCCCACTCACAACCTACGCACCAATAATCTCGTCAGAGAAAGCCTACCATGAGCAGCTGTCAGTGCCAGAGATCACCAATGCCTGCTTTGAGTTCTCTAACCAGATGGTGAAATGTGACCCACGCCGGGGCAAGTACATGGCGTGCTGCCTGCTGTACCGGGGAGACGTGGTGCCCAAGGATGTGAACGCGGCCATCGCATCCATTAAAACACGCCGGTCAATCCAGTTTGTGGACTGGTGCCCCACAGGCTTCAAGGTGGGCATCAACTACCAACCTCCCACGGTGGTGCCTGGGGGAGACCTGGCCAAGGTGCAGCGGGCTGTCTGCATGCTGAGCAACACCACGGCCATCGCGGAAGCGTGGGCTCGCCTAGACCACAAGTTTGACCTGATGTATGCCAAGCGAGCCTTTGTGCACTGGTACGTGGGGGAGGGCATGGAGGAGGGAGAGTTCTCAGAGGCCAGGGAGGACCTGGCTGCCCTGGAGAAGGATTATGAGGAGGTTGGAAGGGACTCAGCAGATGGAGAAGATGATGAGGCTGATGAGGATGAGTATTAACAAACTGCAGCCTGTTCTTAATGAAGTCAAACCTCAGATGAAATAGCCTGTGTCATCAGGCTAAACTGATCCTGAGTGCCTGGAGGTGCCCAAGGATGGTCCTGAACCTCAAGGCTACTGTTTAACATTATTATACCTTTTCTGCTTGCATAGTCTATGTGCTCATAGTGCACTTTTCTAGCATGGGTGTCTCAAGCTTTATCACACTGCTGTTTATCGATGAGTGATGCTGCATAGGTGCCTGGCTTAGTGTTGGAGAAACATCCTGCCTGGGCAGAAGATTCTGGTTCCTAGTTCAGGAGAATATTGCAAGCTGCCTGCTTTGGCTGAAATGGCCAACTCTTGCTCTGGCTTTTGCTGTAAAAGCACTTTTTAATCAGAAATGTCCCTATACACTTCTATGCAACTCTTTCATATTTGAATAAAGACCTTTTTTTGGCTTTGAGCTCTTTGGATTTCATCAAGGGTGTTTGTGTGAGGAGGTCCCAACCAACTACATGGATGTTGTCCTGGGGAGAATAAAAAAAAATAAAAAATCATAGAATGGTTTGCATTAGAAGGGATGTCGAAGTCCATCCTGTTCCAACTCCCCTGCCATGGGCAGGGACTCATCCTGCTGAATCAGGTGCTCAAAGCTCCATGCAACCTAGCCTTGAAAACCTCCAGGGATGGAGCATCCACAGCTTCCCTGGGCAACATGTACCGGTGCCTCCCCACCCTCGTTGTGAAGAATTTCTTCTTAATGTCTAATCTAAAACTTCCCTCTTCCAATTTAAAGCCATTCTCTCTCGTCCTGTCACTCCAGGCCCTTGTAGAAAGCCCCTCCCCAGCTTTCCTGTAGCCCCTTCAGGTACTGAAAGGCTGCTCTAAGGTCTCCCCAGAGCCTTCTCTTCTCCAGGCTGAACAACCCCAACTCTCTCAGCCTGTCCTCATATGGGAGGTGCTACAGCCCTTAGATCATTCCCTGCCTAGTCTGTAATTGTGTTTGGGATTGCCTAATATAGAATCATAGAATTGTATGGCTGGAAGAGATCTCCGAGATCATAGAGTCCAACTGTGCCTGTCTCCCTACTAAACCATGTCCCTAAGAAACTCATCTACCCGTCTTTTAAACACCTCTAGGGATGGTGACTCCACCACCTCCCTGGGCAGCTGTGCCAATCCCTGACCACCCTTTCAGTAAAGAAATTCTCCCTAATGTCCAGTCTAAACCTCCCCTGGCACAACTTGAGGCCATTTCGTCTCGTCCTATCGCTGTCACTTGTGAGAAGAGCCCAGCACCCACCCCATCACAACCTCCTTTCAGGCAGTTGTAGACAGGGATGAGGTCTCCCCTCAGCCTCCTCTTCTCCAGGCTAAACAACCCCAGTTTCCTCAGTCTCTCCTCGTAGGGCTTGTTCTCCAGTCCCCTCCCCAGCTCTATTCCCCTTCTCTGGACGCGCTCCAGCCCCTCAATGTCCTTCTTGGAGTGAGGAGCCCAAAACTGACCCCAGCGCTCGAGGTGCAGCCTCACCAGCACTGAGCACAGGGGCACAATCACCTCCCTGCTCCTGCTGCCCACGCTGGGTCTGATACAGGCCAAGATGCCATTGGCCCTCTTGGCCACCTGGGCCACTGCTGGCTCATGTTCAGCCGCTGCCAACCAACACCCCCAGGTCCTTCTCTGCCAGGCAGCTCTCCAGCCACTCCTCCCCAAGCCTGTAACGCTGCATGGGGTTGTTGTGTCCCAAATGGAGGACTCTGCCCTTGGCCTTGTTGAACCTCACCCCGTTGGTCTCAGTCCATCGATCCAGCCTGTCCAGATCCCTCTGCAGAGCCTCCCTTCCTTCAAGCAGATCCACACTTGCACCCAGCTTAGTGTTGTCCACAAACTTGCTGAGGGTGCACTAAATCCCTTCATCGAGATCATTGATAAGGATGTTGAACAGGACTGGACTCAGCACTGAACCCTGGGGAATACCAGTTGTGACCAGGTTCCAACTGGATTTAATTTACCACCATCCTTTGGGCCCGGCCATCCAGCCAGTTTTTAACCTAGCAGAGGCTGTACCATGCCAATCTCCAGCAGGATACTGTGAGAAACGGTGTCAAAGGCTTTACTGAAGTCCAGGTACACCACACCCACATGGGTGCTGATGGAGATTTCAGTGCTCCTATTTCCATCCAGCTTCCTCAGGAAATCTGGCTCCTCCGACCTCTGCCTGTGTCTCAGCTTCTCCAAGCAACTCTCAGTCTTGCTTGGCAGAAGTTGAGAAGGAGGATTAATGTTGGAAGGTTTTGTTCAAACCAGTGCCAAGTGGGGGTAAGACACCCCACTGGGATGCAGCTGGAGAGAGAGGATCCCTACTTTCCCCATCACTCACTATCAGCGAGCCTGCTGTCGTCATCTCAGCATTGCACATGCAAGCACAGCCTGGTGCCTGCAGACACCTTGGTCTTGTCCGCTCCCATGGTGTTGCTTCTATGTTAATTACCTTCGTTAAAGGGGAGCAGAAGAAAGACCCAAGACAGAGCCCCAGGGATGTGATGCTTTGATTTCCAGGCCCTGCCATGGGGCTGAGATCATAGAATCACAGAATGGTTGGGTTGGAAGGGACCTTAAACATCATCCAGTTCCAACTCCCCTGCTACGGGCAGGGACACCTCCCACTGGATCAGGATGCTCAAAGCCCCATCCAACCTGGCCCTGAACACTTCCAGGGACGGGGCAGCCACTGTTTCCCTGGGGAACCTGGGCCAGGGCCTCCCCATCCTCACAGGAAAACATTTCTTCCTAAGGTCTCATCTCAATCTCTCCTCTTTCAGCTTAAAACCGTTCCCTTATCTAACCTGCAGCTGGGAAAGGCCCCCAAGCAGGGCTGATGCAGATCCCCAGGACAGCTGATGGTGGGAAAATGCCTGATCCCAGCCTGGACCACTGTTTTACTGGAGCTCACTGGGTTGCTCAGAAGAAAAACCTCTTCAGTGTTCTGCTCAGAGCAATGATTTCTCCCTCATCCCTGGGCAAATCCTCTGTCTCTCCTTGCTGTGCTAAGGCTCCTCTAGAGAGTCCTGTGCTGAGCCTGGACAACTTGGGGACCTCTGGCTAAATCCACAAAGGGACAAGAGCACATCCAGCTGGGTACCCAGGCAGGGATGACCTTGTTTTGCCCTGCTTTGCCTGACCAGATATGAGTGACCACGTATGCCTCAGTTTCCCTGGGTGCAAACTGAGGACCATGCCTCTGTCCTGCTGAACAAGAGGTCAACAGCAGCTGAACATGAGCCAGAGTGGCCCAGGTGGCCAAGAAGATCAATAGCATCCTGGCTTGTATTCAAAATTCGTGTGGCCAGCTGGAGCGAGGATGTCATTGTGCCCCTATATTCAGTGCTGGTGAGGCCACTCCTTGAATCCTGTGTTCAGTTTTGGGCCTCTCAGCAGAAAGATATTGAGCTCCTGGAGCGCCTCCAGAGGAGGAAGGTGAAGGGTCTAGAGACCAAACCTTAAGGGGAGCAGCTGAAAGAACTGGGATTGTTTAGTCTGGAGAAGAGGAGGCTGAGAGGAGACCTTATTGCTCTCTACAGCTATGTAAAAAGAGATCATAATGAGGTGGGTGTTGGTCTCTTCAACCAAGTAACAAGTGATAGGATGAGAGGAAATGGCCTCAAGTTGCACCAGGGGAAGTTCAGATTGGATAGTAGGAAAAATTTCTTTACAGAGAGAGTTGTCAGGTGTTGGAAGAGGATTCCCAGGGAAGTGGTGGAGTCACCATCCCTGGAGGAGTTCAAAAAACTTGTAGATACAGTGTTTCAGTGCATGGTTTATTAGGCATGTTGGTATTAAGTTGATGGTTCAACTGAATGATATTAGAGGTCTTTTCAGTGATTCTATGATTCTAAGAGCTCAATGCACCAATGGGGGATGGAAACGTAGAGTGTTGGGGTCTCTTGATGTATAAAGCCATATACAAGCGTACATAAAGAGCCACGTAGTCCAAGGCTGCAGCAGATTGCAACAAGGAAAGATCTCACCTGTACGTGCTTGGAGCTGAGGAAGGAGTGGGTCATTGCAGAGGTGCTGTGGGCATGTTGGTGTGTTGTCTGCTGGAGACGTGCACTACCAGGGAAGATCCTGAAGGGCCTGGTGTATTACTTTGTTTTTGGCTTTTCAGGCTTCAGCTGAAGGTTCTGAGACCCCAGGCTGTGGGCCGGCTAGGAGCCTTGGCCACCCAAGCATGGGCTAACTGGGGCTGAATTTGGCTGGATTGCCTCCTCTGGGTGCTCAGTGGGATGGAGAGGAGGTGCCTCCAGTTGTGTCTCTGCAGATGGCGGGTGGGTCCATCTGCCAAGCCTTCAACTGGAGACCTGTCCCCTCTTAATGTCCTACCCAAAGTGCTCCCGATACCATGCTCTGGACACATGGATGGGGCTGGTGGGAACTGCTTTGATTCTCTTGGCGAATATCAGCTGGGGAAGGGGGGGCAAATTTCTCTCCACCTCCCATGCCTGGTGCACACAGGGATGGAGGCCGAGAGATGCAGTTTCATCTTGGAGGTGGAGATAAGGGAGATTTAGAGGAAGGTATAAATAGTCCAAGGTGAAGGGGTGGGAGCTTGGTGGGCTGGGCCCGGTGGAGGGTGGAAAAGAACAGGGAGAATGGGGATGGTCTGTGTAGGGGGAGCTGAAAGTCCAGGACTGGTACAGAGCTCTACAAGGAAAAGGAGAGCGATGGGGAGGTGGGTAGGGATAGATTGGACATGATCAGACCCCACAGAGTGTGTCTGGAGTATCCAGGGAGGCACCTGTAACTCTTAGGGTCCAAACTTCCCTGAGAACATTAGGAGGCCCTGGTGAGGGCCAACCAATGTCCTGGGGACACTCAAGAAGGACCATGTGGATGGGGAGGGTGATGCTCTCCCAGCTGTGGCTGCTGAAGGTTCTGGAGGGGAAAGGAGTGGTTGCAAGGTATCCTTAAAACCTAGAGAGTCCCCAGGAGGAGAAACTGAGGTCCTCTGGCCAATCTTGCGTTTCCCTTCCCAATGCACTGGTGGTTGTGTATTGGGACAGCTTGTGTACGGGGACTTGAGAGGGTGTAGGGTCTGGACTGTGGTGGGGAGAGGGCTGTGAGGTTGGGCTGGAGGGATGATTTGGGAAGGGTATTGGCCCAGATAGACCAGATCAAGCACCTGGTGGAGGCGATGGGAGAACAAAGCATTGGAAACTCAAGAGATTGTAGCTTTAATTAGGGACCATCCCGAGGAGAAACGTCCCCTTGCCCTGCAGTGGACATGCACCTCTTCCCTGCGCGTAGAAATGTCAAGGAGGAGGGATGGAGGGGATCATGAAGGAGAGAAGGAGGAAGAAGAGATATGAAATTTAGGTAACTCTATGGGTCAAAAATATACAACACTCATATTGTACACAGCCGTCAGTCCCCTCTGGCCAGCAGGCCAGGGCTGGGTGGTGGCCCCAAGCAGCCAGCCCTGCTCTAAGTCTCCCCTGCTCCATGGAGGGGTCACTTCCGCCGCCCGATCTGGGCCATAAGGTGGGCATTGGCAGCGGCCTTCGCCCTCAAGTTCTTGGCTTTGGCAATGTTGAAGAGGATGTTCATGATGTTGGTGGGGACATCGAGGGAGAGGGTGACCTTGGTGCGACGGTCACTCTTGGCCCGGTTTTGGTATGTTTTCCCCTTCACTTGTGCCTGGGAGACGTATTTGTAGTGGCCTTCCCCCGGGAATGTCCTTTTTCCCATCTCTTCATCCACCACGTCCTCCCCTTCCTCCTCCTCCTCAGGTGCCACTTCTGGCAATGGGGAGTCAAAGCTGCGCCTGTCCAAGATAGCGTTGCCCTCTGGCTGGCTCTTCTGGGCTTCAGTGAGGGCTGCGTTGAGGCAGCTGAAGATGGAGGCAGAGTTGTAGAGGCGGAGAGCCTGCCTGGTCTCAGCAGCACAGAGGAGGATGAGGAGGAACAGCAGCCTGGTGTGGGGCATTGCGGTGGCCTGCCTGGTGGAGATAGTGAGGGGAGGGCAGAGATGGGCATGAGGTTCCCACATGGCCCAGGACAGATCACCAACATGCCCATGTCCTCCCACATCCCATGGACTTGCCTTCACCTACCAGGTTCCCACCAGGTCCCATCTAATGTTTAGGCAGATGAGAGTGGTTGCCTTGGGGCCTCCTTCTCCAAGGTGCAACCCCCTAGCCCTTGGTTTTTGGGATACTGGGTGGGAGACGGGATGTCCAAGGTGCTTTGAAGGCCACGGCCTCCATAGGGGGAAGGATTTGGCCTTCCCATTGCGGAAACACAAATGTCTGCTACAGGAGAGCTGGTTTCTACCATGCCTTTGCCTGAGGCAGTCTCATTGCAGCCCCCACGAAGCTTTCTCCACCTTGCTAAGATCACCACCACCACAGGGTAACCATTTATACCACCAGCTGCTGTAAAGGCAAGTTTTCCTTTCAGCTCCTCTCTGATCAGCCTGAAGCCACCAGAGGTGTTTCTCTGCTCTCAGTTGCCTGTCTCACCCAACTTGTCCTCAAAGGATGCGGAGAGTTAGATAGTCCCAGTGCTGAAGAGGGTGCCCACTGGACATCCCTGGGGACCTGGGGCCACCTCCAAAATCACAGCACAACAACATCGCTCCCCAACTGAATTATGGTCATTTTTGGTTCTCGGGAGGTCCGAAAACCTTGAGATAATCCTCCTGCTCTGCAAAAGCTCCCCGTCTCTGAGTTCTGCCTCTCCAGAAAGCGACCCATCTCCTTGTATACCCAGTTGAAGGCTCAAAAAGACCTCCTAAAAGGCCACAAAGGATTTTCCAGCAGGGGTCTTTGCTTGTGTTGGAGTCAGACAAATGTCCACTCTCCAAGTGCCTCGCGATGTGCTGGCATTCCCAGTCTTCTGGCCCCATCTTGTGGCAACTCCATCACACGGCAAGCCTTGGCCTGGGGACAGTCCCCAGGGGAGTGGGACCCTGCCCGGGGCTGATCTGGGGCTGTGAGCTCTCCCATGGGAGAGTGGAGAGGACAAGGAGGCTGGGGAAGCTCCTGGGAAGCTCTTGAGGAGCAGGATGGCTCCTGCGAGTCTCTGCGGACATGTGTCTTGCTGCCACCACGGAGAAGGGAGGCTGTGCCTCGCTGCCTGAGGGGCTCCAAGATGTCCTCCGACTGATCCAAAGTCACTTGTCCCCAGGAGCTGTCATCCTGCAGCTGCTCTCCTATCACTGAGCCTGAAACTGGTGTCATCTTGACGCTGCCCTTCGCTGTCCATGGAGGGGGAGATCGGGCCAAGTTTATCCCTGCACCCTGCGTTTGCCATCCCTTGGAGAGGGAGAGATCAGGGCAGGTTTATCCCTTAACTCTGCCTTTGCCATCTTTTAGAAGGAGAAATTAGAGCAGATTTATCCTTGTAACTCTGTCCTTTGCCATCCCATGGAGGGGGAGAGGTTGGGGCAAGTTTATCCCTTAACTCTATCCTTTGCCATCCTCAGAGAGGGAGGCTGGGGCAGGTTTATCCTTTCGAACCCTTACAGAGGAAAACTCTGCCCTTTTTCATCCCTTGAAGAGGGAGACTGGGGCAAGTGTATCCTTTTGTCTCTACCCTTTTCCATCATTCGAAGGCAGAGATTGGGGCAGGTTTATCCCTTAATTCTTCCCTTTTCCATCCGTCGGAGAGGGAAATCAGGGCAGGTTTCTCTCTTTAAGTCTGCCCTTTGCCATCTCTTGGAAGGAAAAATCAGAGCAGGTTTATCCTTGTAACACTGCTTTTTTCCAT
This sequence comes from Neomorphus geoffroyi, assembly GCA_033558235.1. Classification (NCBI taxonomy): domain Eukaryota; kingdom Metazoa; phylum Chordata; class Aves; order Cuculiformes; family Neomorphidae; genus Neomorphus; species Neomorphus geoffroyi. The sequence continues at coordinate 763,529 of JAUMJM010000112.1, forward strand.
CCCTTGGAGGGGAAGACTGGGGCAGGTTTATCCCTTAACTCTGCTTTTGCTGTTTCTTGAAAGGAGACATCTGAGCAGATTTATCCCTTCATTCTGCCCTTTTCCATCTCTTGGAAGGGGATGTTGGGGCAGGTTTATCCTTTTAGCTTTACCCTTTCCATCCCTCGGAGGGGGAGATTGGGGCAGGTTTATCCCTTAACTCTGCCTTTGCCATCTTTTAGAAGCAGAAATTAGAGCAGGTTTATCCTTGTAACTCTGTCCTTTGCCATCCCATGGAGGGGCAGAGGTTGGGGCAAGCTTATCCCTTAACTCTATCCTTTGCCACCCTCAGAGAGGAAGGCTGGGGCAGGTTTATCCTTTTAACTTTACTCTTTCCATCCCTCAGAGGAGGAGCCATCAGGGCATGTTTATCCTCTCAACTTTACACTTTTCCATCTCATGGAAGGGCAGGTTTATCCTTGTATCTCTACTCTTTTCCATCCCTCAGAGGGGGAGAGATCAGGGCAAGATTATCCCTTAACTCTTCCCTTTTCCATCCCTTGGAGAGGGAAATGGGGGCAGATTTATCCCTTAACTCTGCCTTTGCCATCTCTTGGAAGAAGAAATCAGAGCAGGTTTATCCATGTAACTCTGCCCTCTTCCATCCCTCAGACCCCCTTCTAGGCACACAAACCCTACATGAAGGCAATTTGGGGCCCAAACCCCACCTTCCTTCAGCCCCAAATCAGACATTTAATCCTGGGACTTATTTTTCACCACCCCAAAGCCTTTCCCTTTGCGGCTGCATTTCAGCCCCAGAAGAAGAAACCTCCCCAGCAAACTCCTTGCAGCCCCTCCTAGCAGGAAAGGGAGTTTGGAGCAGGAATTCAGGAATTTCTAAATTTCTCACCCCTATCTGCAGCTCCTGCTCTCCTGGGGTGACCCAAAGCTTCTGGGTGGAGAGTGGGAACATCTCTGAAAGCCCTTGCAGAGCTGGTACGGCTTCTTGGAGAGACCTGAGCTGGTACTGCCCTCTCCAGAGCAGCATCTCCACCTCGCCTCTCCCCCACAGCTATTTCACAACCATCTGAAATGGGTGGCTTGGGTTTTTCCCATTTAGCAAAACTCTTTAGGGACCTTGGGTGAGTGAGGGGAAAGGCAGAGCAAAGGGGAAACGTGACTGCAACACATCTACACCCAGCACTTGGTTTCCTGGTCCTCAGCTGTGGGGCAGCAATCTGGCAAAACAAGCAAAAATCAAGGGAAAGCAGCAAAAAAAAGCAGCTGACTGGGCAGAAAAAGGTGATATTTTTGGGTTTTATTTTTTTGCATGGGGGTTTTGTGCTCTGGTGTGGCAGAAAGTTTTTATGGAGCAGGGAAAAAGCTGGAATTGGGATTTTCTCCTCCTCTAAAACAGAAGAAAACCACCTGCAGTGGATCTGAAAAACTTGGGATTCAGAAATCTGCTGCTGCTAAAGGGTGACCTGTGGGTACCATTCACTGTGACTGGAAATTGCCTGGATGCTTGTGAGCATTTTATAAACATTATATGGAGACGATGCTGACAGCCACAGTGGGACCTTTTGTATTGGCTGAAGATCTCCCTCTCAGCTTTAAAAGAGAAAAGTAAATCACTCTGGCAAGACAGTTCCAGCCAACAAAGCTTTTTGATGGTTATCACAGGCTCCTCGGCAGCAGAGACACTGGATTAAGCTATTTTTTTTTCCTATTAAAAAGTAAGTCTGGAATAAAATAATACTGTGGATGAAACTTGTAGACTTTTTAAACTCTTTCTGCCTGTTGCTGCCTCCGTTTTCCTAATAAATCCCTCCTGATGATGCTGATTCCCTGGGCTGCAAAATCCAAGCTGATCCTCCTCCCCATCCCTTTAACCACAGAAGGGATTTGTATCCCTACTTTTTGATTTCCCAAGGCATCCAACCCCAAAACAACCAAGTTAACCCACACTGATCCTCCTCCCCACCCCTTTAATCACAGAAGTGATTTCTGTCCCTACCTTTTGATTTCCCAAAGCATCCAAGCCCAAGACATCCGAGCTAATCCAAGCTGATCCTTCTCCCCATCCCTTTAACCATGGCAATGGTTTGTAGCCCTATTTTCGATTTCCCAAGACATCTAAACGCTTCCCATGCTGCCCAGCCTTATCTGCCTCCAAAAACTGTTGTAATAATAAAGAAGATATTTCTTTGGTTAAGAGGGAGGGTGGGGGAGTCTCTTAATACAATTTTTTGAACTGCTTTTCCCTACTCTGCCTTTTTTTCCCCCTTCTATTGCAGAGAACCGTGGAACCTGATCTCCCAAGGAAAGCCCTGAAATATTTAAAGTTTGTGCAAATGAAGGCAGGTGCTCATTAATAAATGAAATCCAGGCACTCACCTGATTGTCCTCGGTGGTCGGGATGGGAAGGGGTTGCTGCGGTCTCACTCCACGGAGAGAAGCATCAGGCGCCTTCCCCTGAACTTCTGCACCCTCGCTTTTCTTTTATTGTTATTGAGGGCTGTGATAGTTTTTCCTCTCTATGGAAACGTTTTCCCCCTCCCTTGTGTATATATAAAAATGAGAGATCACGGGGTTTGAGTCGTAACTCCAGACGTGGAGCCTTCGTTTGGGCATGATTTCATTAAAATGAAATCAGAGGGAGCTGGAGACGTCACGGGGCTGCGGTGCCTCTCCCCATTCAGAAGGAAAAAACAGGTGGAGAAGGGGGGGGTGGAAAGACACCTGAACCCAACAGCCTGGTGACAGTCACCCAAAAATGAGGCCGTCGCCAACGCTGGGACTTTGGAGGATGACACAGACACACTTTTCCCCGACTCCTCCAGGTAGCTGGACATTCAGTGCAAGGATATTTTAATTGTGAAGACATTTATGCTTCCTAAGAATGCCTGTTGGGGTTTTCAATGTTAATTAATGGTGTTATCCCAGTTAGTGTGTTTCTGTTTGAAGAGTGGGGCTGGTGCAATGCTGCCCCGTCCCTGGAGGTGTTCAAGGCCAGGTTGGACGGGGCTTTGAGCAACCTGATCCAGCGGGAGATGTCGCTGCCCATATCAGGGGAGTTGGAACTGGATGGACTCTGAGGTCCCTTCCAACCCAAACTGTTCCATGATTCTATGGGTCTATGATTACATAATTCTATGATTCTAAGATTCTTGGCAAGGTTTTACCTGGAGGGGTGCTCGTAACCCCAACCTGCAACAGGTACGGTCTTGCCCCACTCACACTGCTCTGCCCTCTGCTTGGTTTCCCATCCCTGAGAGCTTTTGTCCTCCCATGCAGGCAGGGAAAACCTGTGGAAGATGGAAACTTTGCCAAACATCTCCCAAGATGTGGTACCACATCCCAGGTGCAGTGTGGAGATAGGGATAATATGTATCTTGATAAAACCCTCTCAAACTACCCAAAGGCACTGAGGTTCAGAGGAATTAACTCAGATTGCTCCAAAAGAGCAGCCAGGCAGGTAAAATCCTCAGTCTGGGGTCCCAGGAGCACTCTATTCCCAGTGTGGTCAGAGAAAGGTCTCCTGCAATGCCCCCCAGCACTGGTTTGCGAGCAAAAGTGTGTTGTGCTACACAGAGGATAGGAGTGGATATCTTCCTGCTGGAAACAGGGGTTGCTCCCTGGGATCCTGTGCTGAGACAGTTAAAGGAGTCAGGATTCTGGTGGAGGGTCCTTCCAATGGCCATTGCAGGTTCACAGCCGGACTGGGGACTTGTGGTGGCCGCAGAACCCTGCTCAGCACTGCCTGCTCATCAGAGCTCCTCTCTGAAACCTGCTTTGAAATGTCACCACCATCTTCTTCCAGCAAAGTCCTGGTGGGGTGTTGTTATCCCTGGGGAGGCACCAATCCTACCAAAAGTGGGGAAAATCCTCTGAGCAGCCCCACGAAAGGTAACAGCAGCCAACAGGGACTCAGGATGGGCTCCAGGTTGGGATGTGGAGATGTTCTTGCTCCTGGACCACGACACCAGCAATGGTCACTGCTGCTCCTTTGGAGAAGAGGAGCCACTTTTGTGGACAGTTTTGGATAAGCGTCTTTGAGCTTCTCACCCATCCCCTGAAGATGCTGGCTGTTGTTTAAGAGGCAGTAACCATTAACTGTGCTTCAGTCCTGGGTAGAGCATTCTCCCCTTAATTACCTCCAGCTGTTGACCGAGACACATCAGGATCCACTCCTCCAGCAATCCACTCCTTTCATTTTCATTTGAAGTTTTCACCTCCTGGACTGATGTTTTCATTTCTCCTCTTTCACTGAGACCTGGAGGTTGGTTTGATTATCCAAATCTTTGGAGCCTTAGGTCATGTGTTTGGGCAAGAACTGGATGGGAAAATCCATTAGAGGGACTTCTTCCAAGAAAGAGCGAGGGAAATCACCATCTGGCCCACAGTCCTCTCTCCTCTCCCTCTGGCAAATGCTCGTGGGCTCATTAATTGCAGAAGGACGAGCTTTCCCTAAGGACTGCATGGTCCCTGCAGCTGATGAAACCCTTGAGCTCGTGCTCTGCGGTGAGGAAGCAGTGATAGATGAGAGCCATTTCCAACACATCTCCCACGGTGAAGGTTCATTAAAAATGATTTCCCCTTGTGCTCGTTGTGGATGCACAAGTGCTGATTCTCAGCAACTTTTGGCTTCGCCCCACTTGCCTTCTGTCCTGCCTTTCCTTGACCTCAAGCCCAAGAAGAGCCTGAGTCAGCACCCTTACCCAGTAGCTTAATTAGTGTTGGTGGACCAGAGGACACTGTAAGGCAAGACCTGAAGCTTGGTAGAATGTATCTAACCAGCTTTTTACAATATATACAGTTCTTTGGGTGGTGCTAAGCTCCACCTAGGTTTGAAAACCCATGGAAGAAACCTTTGTGCCTGACACCGAGGCACCGTCACAGCTCCTTAGAGAGATGGGGTTTGCATTCTTTTGCTCCCTGAGAGCTGCAGGTATTTGCTATGGTCATTGCAGAAAGTTCAGGAGACCCCTGGACTCTGGCTCAGGCCACTGGTAGCCCTGTGTGCTTCAGAGCATGTTAGGAGCTTATCTCCCTTGATTTTTTTTGATCTGGGGATGGAGGAATGGGGTTGAGCATGTAAAAACAGGTGGGGTGGGAGCTCTGGGTGCTGGCCTGGCTGATGGATACTTCATGAAATGTGTGTGGGCGCTCAGAAAATGGGTCCTCTTTTGCCTACTAGAAGGGATGTCTTCAGCCCATGCCCTGGCATCACATCCCATTGGAGTGGAAAAGCACTTTAAAAGGACCAGGGGAACCCCTGAAAATATCTCTGGTGGCATTTTGGGCTCACTTGCCACCTGCTTAGAGGAGATCAGCCAAGGAATATAGAACTTAAGCCTCTTAATTGCCAATATCACTGGGAACCTGTGATCCAGGGACTTAAGGAAAGGAATGTAGGTTAAGGAAAGGTGTGATGTCAGAGTAGATTAGCGAAGATATCCTAAAACCCACTCTGTCCCAGAGGTGATGGGGTATCTGACTTATTTCTGTGCATCTCCAAAGCGAATTAGACTATGTGAAGGCTGTAAGTTGGGGCAGGGTGAGGTCCATCCAGCTGCATCAACACAAGCGATGGTCACTCCACCTTTGCAACCATCCCATCTCTTGTGGAGAGGTGATTGTCCTCTCTCACTGAACCATAGCATCATGGAATGGTTTGGGTCAGAAGGGACCTCAAAGCCCATCCAATTCCAACCTCCCTGCAGAAGCAGAAACAACTTTAACTTGATCAGGTTTCTCAAAGCCCCAGCAAGCCTGACCTTGAACACCTCCAGGGCTGGGGAACCTACAGCTTCTCTGGGCCACATCTGCCAGTGTCTCGCCACCCTCACAGGAAAACATTTCTTCCTAACAACTCATCTAAATCTCCTCTCTTTCAGCTTAAAACCATTACCTCTCATCCCATCCCTGCACTCCCTGATCAAGAGCCCCTCCCCAGCTTTCCTGGAGCCCCTTTCAGTCCTGGAAGGCTGCTCTAAAGTCTCCCCAAAGACTTCTCTTCTCCAGTCTGAACAACCCCAGCTCTCCCAGCCTGTCCTCGTATGGGAGGTGCTGCAGCCCTTGGATCATCTCCATGACCTCCTCTGGACTTGCTCCAACAGATACACATCCTTCCTGTGCTGAGGACTCCAGCACTGAATGCAGGACTCCAGGTGAGGTCTCACCAGAGCAGAGAGGAAGAATCCCCTCCCTGGCCCTGCTGGCCACACTTATTTTGATGCAGCCCAGGACACGGTTGGCTTTCTGGGCTGCAAGCACGCTTTGGTGGCTAAAGTAGAGCTTTTCATCCACCAGCACCTCCAAGTCCTTCTCTGCAGGGCTGCTCTTCTGTGGTTTAGAGGAGAGTGTATGTGACCAAGGAAGAAGGTGTGAGCATGTAATTTTTCTCCATTGCAACTGCTCCAGGCTGTCCCCATGGGTTGTACATGATCTGATGGTGGTCTCTTCTCCCAAGTAACAAGTGATATGATGAGAGGAAATGGCCTCAAGTTGTGCCAAGGGAGATTTAGATTGGATATTAGGTACAATTTCTTTACTGTAAGAGTGGTGAAGCATCAGAAGAGGCTGCCCAGGGCAGTGGTGGAGTCCCCATCCCTGGAGGTGTTCAAAAGATGGGTAGATGAGGTGCTCGGGGATGTGGTTTAGCAGTGGACAGGTACGGTTGGACTCGATGATGTCAAAGGTCTTTTTCAGCCAAGCATTTCTATGATTCTGTGACTCAATCCTGCAGCCAGAATGGCCCATGTAAGTGTAAGTGTAAGTCTACAAAAACTACCTGAGAGAGAAGCTGGAGCTTGGAGGTGAACGTGTCTCACATCACTCATCAGGTGGACTCAGGTGGTGAAACCCATTCCCACTTCCTGAGCAGATTCTGGGGTGTACATCTGTGTTTTATTTACCCATACAAAGCTTTGCTGTTGGACAGGGTCAGCACAGGACAGTGTCCTCAAAGGAGGCAAATCCGCCAGACGTGGAGTCTTCATGGTGATTTTATTAGGCGAAAATAGGAAAGAGAATGCAGTCCCTAAGAAAGAAAGATGAAAGAAGTTGAACTGTCTGGTTCACCCCTATCAGTCTGCTTTAAAACCAAACCAGACTGCTTTGCTGTCCCTGGCTACCATGCCTTGCAGGTCCTTGCTTCCATCTTTGCTGTCGCAAGGAACTGGAGAGGAGATTTTGCTGCAAACCTGAAAATGTCACAGCATGAAAACGACCCTGGGGAAGGAGGGAGCCGCACTACAAACAGCCTGGAGAACCCTTGGGAGCTGGCTGGTGGCAGAAGGGGCTCAAATTCCCAAAAGTTTCTCTGAAAAGTATGAAACTTCTGAAAAATGCAGGCTTTGTCATGAGCATCCTTGCATGACTCCTTCATGCGTCTGTCTCTTCAGGAGCAGGACCCCTTCCCACCTCTCTGCAGCCTCTCTCGCTCTCGCCAAGCTCTATTTCCTTCTGTGAATCATCAATCCAAGCCCAAATGTGGGCAGCTGGAGAGGATCTTATTAAAGTTTCATCTCTACAACCATTCCGCTACTGGGAAAAGTAAGACACGCCGACTTGTGGTCATAGCACAGCAGAAGCCTTGAAAGCAAAAAGCATGTCACAAATGCGAGAACAGAAATTTTGTCTGGACTGGGAGGGTAAAGGCAACGGGATGTGAGGTCTTGTTTACAGCTTCTGTCATCAGAAATCATAGAATGGGTTGGGTTGGAAGGGACTTTAAACGCATCCAGTTCCAAGAGTCTGGAGTGACAGGACAAGGGGGAACGGCTTTAAATTGGAAGGGGGAAGATTGAAATTAGACATTAGGAAGAAATTCTTCACAATGAGGATGGGGAGGCCCTGGCCCAGGTTGCCCAGGGAGGTTGTGGCTGCCCCATCCCTGGAGGTGTTCAAGGCCAGGTTGGATGGGGCTTTGAGCAGCCTGGTCCGGTGGGAGGTGTCCCTGCCCATGGCAGGGGGTTGGAACTGGATGGGCTTTGAGGTCCCTTCCAACCCAACCATTCTGTGATTCTATGATTCGATGTCTGTCCAAGATGGCCATAGAGTGGGCACTGAGAACTCGAAATGCCCTGTCACTTCGAGCTAGGGCCTTAGCAAAAGGAGGAGAGGAGCTGGGGCCACGGAATTTGTTACTTTTGCAGGAGTCGACGTATTGTTTTGACTTTCTTGCCATCTTTCCACCATTCCATGATTCTATATCTAAGAATATATGTGCACCTCTGGCTTGAGCACGCTCAGCCTCTTCGCAGGAGGGAGTTTCTGGTGCATCCAGCCAGCAAAGTCTCACAAGGAGCTGCAGAGAGGAGAAACTCACCTCATCACAGCATCCAATGTCGGCGGGCAGTTCCTTAGCAACCTTGACAAAAGAAAATGGATAACGAGAGATGAGGAGGCTGGGCCGCCGTAATTTAGTAATTTGATAATGATGCAGTCCCTGACACGGCCGCCAGCGCTGACAGGCGGGCCCTGAGCATCATCCAGCGTCTTCCAGCCATGTGCGGCAGATTGGAGCGGACAGGCTGTTTGGGAGGGAGCTGACAAATCCCCCTTCTTTGCTTCTTCTGGAGTCAAAAGGAACAAAAAAGTTCATCGCCGTGTCACCATTCTGAATTGTGCTCAGCTAAGTTAATTAATTACGTGGTATGGTTTAGAGCAGGAGTAATTTAGGCTCTGGAGATGCCTCAGAGGCAAGTGGCCATGAGTTAATGCAGGGCCAGACCTAAGCACCGGCAAGTCCATCTTGCCAAACATTCTGCCACATCCTCTGTGCTCTGTGGGAGGCAGTGAAAGTTTGCATGCCATCCACAGGGCTTCTGGCTGATATCCATCACTTTTTGGAGCAATAGTAATTGCTGCATTGCTGTAGGGGTACAGAATCATAGCATCACAGAACGGTTTGGGCTGGAAGGGACCTTAAAGATCATCCAGTTCTAAGACCCTTGCCATGGGCAGGGACACCTTCCACTGGATCAGGTTGCTCAAAGCCCCATCCAACCTGGGCTTGAAAACCTCCAGGGATGGGGCAACCACAGCTTCCCTGGGCAACCTGGGCCAGGGATTCCCCATCCTCATCATGAAGAATTTCTTCCTAATGTCTAATCTAAATCTTTCCCCTTCCAAGTTCAAGCCGTTCCCCCTTGTCCCGTCACTACAGACCCTTGTAGAAAGTCCCTCCTCAGCTTTCCTGAAGCCCTTTCAGATATTGGAAGGCTGCTCTAAGGTCTCCCTGGAGTCTTCTCTTTTCCAGGCTGATCAAACCCAACTTTCTCAGCCTGTCCTCATAGCAGAGGGGCTCCAGCCCTCAGATCATCTTCATCGCCTCCTCTGGATCCGTTCGAACAGTTCCATGTCCTTCTCATGGTGAGGGTTCCAGAACTGAACACAGGACTCCAGGTGGGGTCTCACCAGAGCAGAGCAGAGGGGCAGAATCCCATCCCTGACCCTGCTGTTTGCGATGCTTTGGATGCAGTCCAGAACATGGTTGGCCTTCTGGGCTGCGAGCATGCATTACAGCCTTTTGTCAGCATCACTGGGAGGCTGCTCGTGAATACCATTCCCTGCCTGCTGCAAGGGTGGAACTGGAACCCAACAGCCACAAAGACTCTCGAGAAGGAGGGAAGATGTTGAAAAAGCCTGAAAAACCTTATGTCCTGGGAAGGTAAAATCATAGATTCATAGAATAATTTGAGTTGGAAAGGACCTTAGAGATTATCCAGTTCCAGTGCCCATGACATGGGCAGGGACACCTCCCACTGGATCAGGTTGTTCATAGCCTCATCCAGCCTGGCCTTGAACACCTCTGGATAGTTCTGCTTGTTTGAGTTGGGACAAGCAGGAGCAAAAATGGGGATGGAATTTTCACTGACAACGTTATTGTGTGAGTTGGAAGGAAAACCAAGAGAAGTTCTCCCCATTCAAGAGCTCATATTCCTATGGGAGCTGCCTTGGGCCCTCTGTCCTGCCCCATTTTACACTCCTAACCATCTCAGTAAATCCCATTTAATCTGTCAGGCTTCCTCTGGATGTCTCTTCATCCATCCCCTGCCCTGATCATCCCTTATCCCAACACCCTGAGCCCCACCAGTGCATCCTGCATCCCCCAGATGTGCCCCACTCTGCCCCTGAAACCACCCCAAGCAGCTCCCCATGGATTGTGAAGCCAAGGGGCCAACCCGTGGCCATGATCCCAATGGCAAAGAAATGCCGGAGGAGCAATATAACCCATCTGTAGAGAAGCAACCGTAGTGTTTCTTGAGCAAGGTCTCTCCCACTTGCTTGTCCAGTTGCTGCAGCCTCACCGGTGGGATCAGTCCCTGCTTACAGAGGCAGGAAAAATGAGAAGCAGTTCTTAAACTTCATTCCTTGGGGTATAAATAGGTTTTCTGTGTAGACCCACTGCCAGCATAAACACCCTTTGGCTCCTGTGCATGGATCCAGGTTCCTGCTGCCTCCTTTTAAATTTTTCCTGGATTTTAGATGCTTCCTTCTAGCAGGAAATGTGATGCCTATCTAGATGCAGGCACATACTGTGTGTCCAGGCAGGTGCCAGCATACATTTGAAGAAGGGGTAGGAGGTGCAACAGAGAGATAGCAGATAAAACCATCACAGGAAACACTTGGAGTAGACAATCTAGAGGATTTAAGACTATTTTTTCTTCTCCATTACATTTTCCTTTTCTTCCATTGGAGGGAAAGTGTCAAGAACCAAGCTTTATTTCATGCCTGAAAGCTGTCAGTGGTGAAGTTGGTCTTTGGATTTGGCCCAAGTGCTTCTCGGAGAAGCATGTGTAGCAATCTGCAAAAAAGTCCCAGCCAAATTTATCCCAAAGAGACTTTCTGATATTGAATTTGCATTAAAAGCTCAAAGCACAGCTAATTAATTGCCAGGAACATCAAACACTGAAGGTGGGGTGGGTAACTGCTCGTTACAGGCAGCCAAGTACTTTGTGTGCAACCAAGGCTAAAAATCCCCTGTGACCCTGCAGTAGAAGCAAGAGACTTGGGGCCAAGAGGGTTGCCCAGAGAAGTCACGGCTGCCCCACCCCTGGAGATGTTCAAGGCCAGGTGTTGAGGTTTTGATCCAGTGGGAGGTGTCCCTGCCCATGGTAGGGGGTTTGGAACTGGATGGGCTTTAATGCCCCTTCTAACCCAATCCATTGTGTGATCCCAAAGCCAAGTGCGGGGGACAAATTTGGCCACCTAGTTTCATGGTCAAGCTGTAGCCAAGTGTTAGAGCCTCTCAGGGAGGGAGAGTTGGCTCGAGACCCTCCACCATAAACCGTGCTTATGGCACAGGCCAACGCAGCAGCTCACCAGGGAGCCAGGTGACTTAATTCAGATTTGCAAAGCAGCTGGAAGACTTGAGAAGTGAAAACCAATATTGTGGGCAATAAGATCAAGCTGTTCAGTTCTCTGCTAGGTGTATTAAATGCAGCTTGAATTTCCCATCAGTGCGCTGGGAGCTTGGGCGTAATGGGAAATTGATAACTTGATTTTTTTTTAATACATCTAGGCTTAAATGTTTACTATTGATTTGTCATCTGATCTGCTTTGGCAGGGCCAAAATATTACCGGAACGCATCCTTGGTGTTTCCTTGGAAATGTCATGTCACTCTAATCGAGTTTCTTAAAATTATTTGATTGCAAGGAAGGCGGAGACTTTTAGGGCTGAACAATTTGAGGAGAGTCGGCTGCTTTCCAGGCGCAGGGAGCTGGAGCTGCTTCAAACAGGGCAAAGCCAGAAGATTCCTGAACACACATTGGAGAAAGGCATTAGAAAGCAAAGAACATCGCTATGAGCAGTCAGCTCCAGGCATGGGGAAAGCTGGAGGTTTCATACACGTAAAACCAGCTTCACAAATTGATGTGGAGTCTGCAACCTGGAGGGAGATTTTGGAGCATGAGTGACCCCATCACTCATTTTATACAGATCCCATGGCTCCAGAGATGAGTCCACGGATCGTCAGCACGGGAAGGACATGGATCTGTTAGAGGGAGTTCAGATGAGGCCACGAAGATGATCTGAGGGCTGAAGAACTTCTGCTATTGAGGACAGGCTGAGAGTTGTGGTTGTTCAGAGAGAAGGCTCCATGGAGACCTTAGAGCAGCTTCCAGTGCTGAAAGGGGCTCCTAGAAGGCTGGGGAGGGGCTTTTGATCAGGGAGTGCAGAGAGGATGAGGGAGAACAGTTTTCAGCTGAAAGAGGGGAGATTGAGATGAGATCTGAAGAAGAAATGTTTTCCTGTGAGGGTGGGGAGGCCCTGGCCCAGGTTTCCCAGAGCAGTGGTGGCTGCCCCATCCCTGGAGGTGTGCAAGGCCAGGTTGGGTGGGGTTTGGAGCCCCCTGATCCAGTGGGAGGTGTCCCTGCCCGTGGCAGGGCAGGGACTGGATGGGCTTTGAGGTCCCTTCCAACACAAAGCATTCCATGATTCTGTGACTCTATGATTCCTTTCTTGCAATTGCTACTAAAACACCATGAGCTTTGAATGGACCTGACACCCTGGATCAGGTGGTGGTGGACACTCGGCTATGACAACCCCATATTTCTGCTGGAGGCCACTGCTGCCTTCACTGGTGGGATGCTGGCAGGGTGAGCACCACACTAGATGAAAGGCAGATGCTAAGAAGTCTTTCTTTCTTATAATAATAAATATTATTAATGAGTTTTTCTCTGTTAATTACGTAGTGAGAACTATGACACCGTTAAGGTGTTAATTGGCTTTTGGCCATTTCTTAGCACCGTGTTTACAGTGTGTCTCGTTTTGCCCGCACAGATATTTTTGCCCCAGTCTGGTTTGCATCAGGAGAGATCATTTGGGGCACAAAATTTTGCAAGCAGGGGTGTCCCAAATAAATCAACACGAGTGAACCTTTTCCAGAAGTGCATCCCAGCCCTTTGTGTGGTTCAGTTCCTTTCTCCCTGCTTGTTTAAGACCTTGAAATGTGGTTTGATCTGCACAGTTAGAGTCATAGAATCATTAAATTTGGAAGAGACCTCTAAGATTATCAAGTCCAACCATCAGCTTAACCCCCGGTTCCTACTAAACCATGTCCCATTGAACTTCTAAGTCATGGGAATTCCACACCTTGTGCCCTTTGGCAAGGTCCCATCTAAATAAAGATTTCATATCAGGGTGCCGAATGAACCTGTGGGTCATGCACTCTGTTAGGTCTCTGTTTTCTTGTGCACAGTGATTATTTTTGTCAACGCAATTAAGGAATGAAGGTTTTTGCTGCTGCTTGCACATGCTTTTCTCCCCTAGATGGTCTTATTTCTCCTGGGCTGATGCAGGAGCTGGACTTCAAGTTATGCTGCTTCTCCTGGGCCACTAAGGGCCAAAGGCTGCGACACCTGCACAGCCCCCCAGTCTGGCCAGGGCTCTGAAGACTTTGACATCATAGAACCATATGATCATTAAGATTGGAAAAAATCTCTAAGATCATGAAGTCCAACCATAAGCCCAACCCCACCATGCCTACTAAACTGTGTCCCAGAGTGCCACTTCTGCACCTCCAGGGATGGAGATTCCACCACTTCCCTAGGCAGCCTCTTCCAATGCTTCACCACTCTTTTGGTAAAGATATTTTTCCTAATGTCGAATTTAAACCTCCCCTGGTGCAGCTTGAGGCCATTTCCTCTCGTCTCGTCACTTGTTCCTTGGTAGAAATTACCAACACCTGCCTTGCTACAGCGTCCTTTCAGGTTGTTGTAGAGAGCAATAAAATCTCTCCTTAGCCTCTCTTCTCCAGACTAAAAAAAACCCAGTTCCCTCAGCTGCTCCTGATAAGATTTGTACTCCAGACCCTTCCTCAACTTTGTTGCCCTTCTCTGGACACACTCCAGCTCCTCAATGTCTTTCTTGGAGTGAGGGGATTCAGGTGCAACCTCACCAATGCTGAGTGCAGGGGGATGATCCCTTCCCTGCTCCTGCTGGTCACACCTTGGCTGATCCAAGCCAGGATGTTGGTGGCTTTCTTGGCCACCTGGGCCACTGCTGGCTCATGTTCAGCCGCGGTTTACCAGCACTCCTCATGCCTCCCTTGCAAAGTGCCCCTCTGCTGTGATGCCAGAGAAATGTGAAAATGTGGGGTGTTTCTCAGAAAAACACCCTTTCCTGGTACTGTGGCCTCACCTGGAAATGCAGAAATGATTTCTTTTGGGTGACGCTGCACCTGCTGTTTTACTCAGCTGGGAACATTTTGTTTCTTTTCCAAGGGAATATTTTTCTTGCCATAATACAATACCTGAATGTTTTTCTTGTTGAAGTACATTTTGATACAAATCATCATTTCAAAAGGAGAGGCTGGAAATGTCAGCCTGAAAATGGCACTTGTCTCATTGCCAACAGTTACCAAATTCTACTCTTTGGAATTATTTTTTTGGGGAAAAATGAGTTTTGCTGTAGGGGGAATAAAAACATCCCAAGGATCTGTGCCGACGCTTCCTCAGTGTCTGGGACTTTGTGGATAGGGGAATCAAATTTGGGTTGGAAGGGCAGCTAAGAGGACCAACTGTGTCCTGGGGGGCATCCAGCCAGCTGGGCCAGGGAGGGGATTGTCCCGCTCTGCTCTGCACTGGGGAGGCCCCACCTCAAGCACTGGGTACAGTTCTCGGTGCCACAGGATAAAAAGAACATCAAACTACAGGAGAGTGTCCAGAGGAGGCCACAAAGCTGGTGGAGGGTTTGGAGGGGAAGTAATATGAGGAGAGGCTGAAGTCCTTGGTCTGGAGGAGACTGAGGGAGAACCTCATGGCTGTTTGCTGCCTTCTCACAAGGGAAGGAGGAGGAGCTCTGGTGACCAATACCAGGACCTGAGGGAATGGCAGGAAGATGCCAGGGGAGGGTTAGATTGGACATTAGGAAGATGTTCTTCCCCCAGAGGGTGGTGGAGCACTGGAACAGCTCCCCAGGGAAGCAGTCACAGCCTGCTAGCATTCAAAAAGCATTTCGCCAAGGCCCTCCGTCACACGATGTTTATGATGGGAGTTTCCTGTGTGGGAACAGGAGTTGGACTTGATGGTTCTTGCGGGTCCCTTCCAACTCAGGTCATTTTATGATTCTATGACCTTAAACCCATCAAGCTCCAACCCCTCTGCCACGGGCAGGGACACCTCCCACTGGGTCAGGTCGCACAAAGCCTCATCCAACCTGGCCTTGAACGCCTCCAGGGATGGGGCAGCCACAGCTTCCCTGGGCAACCTGGGCCAGGGCCTCACCACCCTCAGCATGAAGAATTTCTTCCTAATGTCTCATCTCAATCTCCCCTCTTTCAGCTTAAAACCATCTCCTCTCATCCTATCCCTGCATTCCCTGATAAAGACCCCTTCCCCAACTTTCCTGTAGTCCCCTTTTCAGTACTGGAAGGCTGCTCTAAGGTGTCCCCAGAGCCTTCGCTTTTCCAGGAATCCCTCTTAGCTGTGCTACCAGTAGCAATGAAGTCAGCCCTGCTGCGACTGTGAGACCTGAGCCCAACTCCAACAAACTGTACACAAAACTTGAATAAACCCCACTGATTTGCACCCCCTCAGTCCCGCTCCAGCGTGAATCCTTATTGAACCATTATGATTCCACCAAGGGTGTTTGGAGGAGGAAAAGCAATTCCTGGTGCAACACTTGAAGACACGATGCAATGTTCATTAGTGAAAACATTGTTTGTCTGTGTAGGGCAGAAGAGTGACCATTTATAGAAGCCTTGGGCATGTCTATTGGAGAGTTCTTACGGAGAGAAAAACTGTGGCTTGCACCCATGAATGCCTACATTGCCAGGGCACAGAAGGATGAGGACAGATAAAGGACTGGGAGGCCAAAACAGCAGCCACAAAATGTTGGGGAGAGCTCTGTCAAGCCAGTAGTGTGAGCAGCAATGACATGGTCGGCCAAACCGTGTCACACCTGAAAGATGTCATTCTTAGGACCGTATTTCCTACCAGGCTGCCCAGGGAGGTGGTGGAGTCCTCACCCCTGGAGGTATTTAAAAGACAGGTGGATGAGGTGCTCAGGGATCTGGTTTAGTAGTGGACAGGTATGGTTGGACTCAATGATCTCAAAGGTCTTTTCCAACCAAATGATTCTATGATTTCCTTGTTCATGGGGAAGGTGGAGCTTTTTGTTTCTGCTGCTTCTTCAGCAAATTAAAAAAAACAAACAGAGGAGAGACTTTTGTGCCATTGGAGCTGCTGTGACCCTTCCCCAGGGCTGGCCTGCTGTCCCATGATGTGTGCTTGGAGGTGATGCTATTGGAACCCTTCTCAGCAAGATCCATGAGGCCACCAAACCCCAGGTGTTTAACCTCCACACCTCTTTTGGCAGCAGCAGGACCCAGGGGTGGCATTGTGCTGGGAGAGCATGTATTTTTAACCCAGTTTTTTTCTTACTGTACAGTGAGGGGTTGGCTTCTCTTCACCTGTTCAGGGAATGGTCAAGTAAAGGACAAGCTGGGACTTGCTAAAAGCCGTGAGGAGTTTAGGGATGAGCTGAAAGGCCCTGGGATGAGGCTCAACTTGCCAATCCAATCTGACATGGGGCAATGGAAATTTCCATCTTTCTCTCTGCTTTTCTCAAAGGGTTACTGCTTCCACGTGAATGATGAACCAGAATTCTACACAACAGCATTAACACACTTTTATTGTAAAAAAATAAACTCGGGGTGTGCGTCACCTGATTTTCCACATGGGGCAAGTGGCACAGCCATGAGCCTTTGGACATCTCCACTTTCCTAAGCAATTATATGTTTCCTTCTCATAATAACACTTTACTTTCTGTTCATAATTACTTTTCCAACATGTTTTTTCAACCATCCTTTGCCTTTTCATGTGAAATGGTTTGTCTTGCTTGTCCATCTCCGAGATGTCCTGGAGACACTCCTTGCAGCTTTGTTTCTCTTTGATTTAAACGTGGCAATCGTTGATTACCTCCCTCTGACTGGTTTTCAGAAGTAAGGAAAGAGAAAACAAATGTGATGCCGAAGGTTTGCTGCAGCTTGGGCTTCTTCTTGGACCTCCCATGCTCCCAGTGGCTTGGGAGGCGCTTGGCACCATGGGATTGTCTATGCCAGGTCATGTCACAACACATCACACATCCATAAAGCACATGTCCCAGCTCCACGCACTATTTAGGGTCAGCCAGGAGAAGTGGGAATGTAGAGGACACATGGATCTGGCTTGGTTTTGGATGACTCCTGCTCATCAGTGCTTGCTTCTCCCCACAAAGGGAGTGCAGACACAGTGCAGGAGGTATCTACAGCTGCTTTATGAAGCCTACAGTATTTTTTAATGTTTATGCCCTGGGATAAAGCATTGGTTGGGACAAGGTTCACTTACTTGTTACCTGCTGGGGTTGGATTCAAAGCACCGAGACTGGCTTCCCCTCACGCGTTATGTTGTGAAGAAGCAGACCACCAAATGTGGGCACTCACCAGCCTAAATGGGCCAACTCGACTACCTTCCTGCCCTTATGGTCGATGAGTTTCCCAAGGAGTGCAACCCTTGCATCAGGAAGGGGGGACGGAAGACTGCATTCAGTTTGGACACTGGGACAGCAAATCTCTCCTTCCTGGCCAGGCAATGCTCATTCCTTCTCCCCAGAGAGCTCTTCAGCTCTCCAGGATGACATTGTCTGTCCTAACCTGGACTTAGATCAATGAATGTTTGCACTGCCATCTTCCTTGCATGATACGAAGCCTGGGCTGTGCAAAGTCCATTGCATATCAGAAAGATTCAGGTGGACGATAACAGCCTGTGCGCTGGTCTTGATTTCATGCATTATAGGTGCTATTCCAAAGTTCAGACCACCTGAAAACTCTGAAAAGAACCTGAAATTATATCTCTCTGGCTTTGATTTCTTTCTGTTTTCTAGTATGCCTTCAAAAGCAGAGAGGGTGAACTTCACCAGAGGGGTTTTTTTAATGTGTTGTGGAGAACCAAAGCAATTCTGATGCCCAGAGGGGTTGCCTCCAAGCAGAGGGAAGGCTGAGACAGGAGTATGTTTCTAGGAAGGTTGGTTTCAGCTGCAGCTCATGCACTGCTTGGCAGCAGAGCTGTTTGTATTACTGTCAGGGCTGGCAGGAACCCATTTCCCTTGTGATGAGCTGCCACAAACCTAGAGATGAGGAAGAGCCATGCAGACTGACCCCATGAACCCTAGATCTGGCAATAGGAGACCAGCTGGGCTTCTGGGAGTAAGTTCTTCCCATTGAACCCCTGGAAGAGGTGTTGCCCCGATGCAGGGGCATTTGGGACTTCTCATGATCTGGTCTAGGTTAGGGCAGCTCCACCAGTTTCAGGTTCTACCTGGAGACCTCAGTGGCTGGAGATGACACAGACATTCTTGGATGCAGCAGCCGAGGCTTCAGAGAGAACCAACCCCCACATTCCTGCAAACTTTAGCCCTCACAATGCACAAGGTGACTTAGTTTGAGGCATGCAAACTACCAGGACCCAGTGCTGATGCCCAGGTGGACCCTCCTCACCACCACAGGTCCACCCACATCCCATCAGTGGATGTGGCCCAAAGCAGGAGATGTCCAGGAGCTCCTAGGAGGGGTGGAAGATCGGAGGCAGGGGGGTAAGGGGAGGACAAAATGAACTGGCAGTGGGAAAGAGATCTTCAGACTAGAGGCACTCCTCTAAGTCCTCTGTTGGTCCTGGTGGGACACCATAAGGCAATGGAGGTGGGCAGTGCATGGATGGGTTTTCCTGCTTTACCTTCACTGCTGGTTGGAGAAAGAGGAGGGTTGGAGAGCTGAGGAGCTGCCTTACCTGCTGAGGTTTTGCATCGCCGCTCACATTTCCACTTGGTTTCGAAGCGGTTGCTGTTCCCTTGGCATCCCCCAAAGATGAAGGGCCGGCAGGCGTTTGCCTCTACATGATAATACCAGAGCAGGACGTAGTGCCGGCAGGAACCCTCATCCATCGGCTGCAGGCAGGAGGCTGCAGGGAAACAACCCCCAAACACGCTCATGTATTGAATCCAGGTGGCGAAAGGCCACACTCTGCGACCCCCATCTCACCCTGGGCAAATGTGTGGAGCTGGTGCAGGACATCCCACTGCCTCACAGTCAGCACTTTGCCCCAAAGCAACGGGTTGGCAGAGCAAACGGGGCAGCAAGGACCATGGCAGGGCATTGGCAGTGGATTTCCACAGTGGGATGAACAGGATGCTCCTTGTTGCCCCCATGGCACTGTCCACCTCTGTGGTGCCCAACGTGGTGGTCTCTGATCTTTGCAAGGGGGCAATTAACCTCTGGGTGTGGGGAGGCTTTTGCAAGGGTGGTTGCATTTCGGGTGTTGCCTAGATAACTCCCACTGTACACTGGATTGGGTGAAAACACCCTCCAGTTTGTTCACCACCAGCTCAGCACCCTGGGGCAAAAGCAGCTGCTTTAAGTCAAGTCCAGAGCCAAGACAAGCTTTCATAGAATCACAGAATGGTTTGGGTTGAAAGGGACTTAAAGCCCATCCAGTTCCAACCGCCGGCCACTGGATCACCTCCCACTGGATCAGGGGGCTGGACCAGGCTTCAACCCCAAACACCTCCCACTGGATCAGGTTGCTTAAAGCCCCATCCAACCTGGCCTTGAACACCTCCAGGAATGGGGCAGCCACAGCTTCCCTGGGCAACCTGGGCCAGGGCCTCCCCGCAGGCATCCTGAAGAATTTCTTCATAATGTCTAATCTAAATTCTCCACCTTCCAATTTAAAGCCGTTAATTTTTGAGCCTCTGTTTGCCGGTACGTGTAACCCTTTCAGTGCCGCATTCCCTTGATCTCAATGCCAAAAAGCGCTTCCCACCTGGGAAGTAACTCCCCTATAATATCACTTAATTCAGTGCATTTCACCTGGTAATTGACTGTGGGCTTCTTGGCGCTTGTGCTGAGAGGAACCCATTATCTCCTGTGCCCAGGGAGCTGCTAGAGAAGCAAATGGAAATCATACGTAACGAGGGCACACAAACAAATTAGCAACCATTTAAATAGAGATGATTGGAGCCTTACATGGCTTTCTGTCGTCTAACAAGTTCTCTTAATAAATGTCATGGAGCAATTGGCGAGGGGAGGGAGAAACCGGTGGCAATAAAATTCTTAATGATGTTAAACAACTCAGTCCGAAAGGTTGGGTGTTAGTCAGAGAAAATGGAAGTATTTGTGGTTGTTTGCAAGAGATAAATGTCAGGCTGGAGTTTTGTAAATCTGTGAGCTTTGAAAAGGCAGGAGCGATTGTAATCTGGCAGTAATAACCCTCAGATTGCAGAATCTGGTTAACATTTAAAGCGCCGAGCCGCACTCATCACTTAGAGGAGCGATTTATGAGCCCTTCTGCCTCAGCCTCGGGCTTTAATGGGATTGTTGGCTGGCGACAGCTGCAGTGGTGATTCAATAACGTGTGGAACGCCCCATCGATCTGAAACCACCCAGATCCCAAACGCTGCCTTGATATTGAGTTTAAACCCAGATGGATGATGTCTTCGATGTAGAACACAAATAGCATGAGAGGGATTGGGGTGGGCAGGAGGAAGGCTGTGATGGTTGGGGTCTGGTTCGAGGTTGAAGTGAGTTTGGGGGACTTATTTGGTCGTCAGCAGATGACAGAGGGGAAGATGACGGTCATAGAATCATAGAATGGTTTGGGTTGGAAGGGTCATCAAAGCCCATCCAGTCCCAACCCTGTACCATGGGCAGGGACACCTCCCACTGAATTAAGGGGCCCCAAGCCCCATCCAGCCTGGCCTTGAACAGGGATGTGCATTAATGATCTCCCGGTGTCCATTTGGCTCATCTCCTGGGCTTTTCCACCAGGACACCATGTCTGAGAGAATCCCAAGGTGGTCCTGAAGCCTCCTGGGGAACCATCCCATCGAATGTGCTTGCAGAGTGGGCCATAGACCTCCCCTCTGGACAAGTATCAGGAGATAATTCACCTCCCTATGACTGAGAAACCTTCACTGCCAAAAATGATGGTAGAACCTCAGCTGCCTGGTGTAACTCAGGATCCTACTGGAGGCTTGATAATGCCTTAACGCGTGCTCAGTCTTGGATCATGCTCTTTCTCTGTCCAGTTGCCTGGTGTAGAAGTAGATGCAGTGTGAGGAGATACCACAAACCCACTGGTGTTTGTGTATATGCAGGTCTGCATTGCACGTGTCTTCACGACAGGACCTTGGCCCTTCTCTCTCCCTTCCTCTTGGGCATCACAAAGGGACAGAAATAGAGCCGGTTGTTTTCCCATTAGTTGTAATCAGCAGTTTTACCCATTAAAGTATTCATGAGGCCCTGGGCAGAAACAGTCTGTAATAGCTCGAGATCTTGGTCTCAGGGATGTAATTACTGGCTGATAGGAAGCTTTAGTAGAAGTTACAAAGTGGTGTTGGTGGAGGGGGTCAAAATCAGCCTGAAAATGTCTACCTCCTTCCAGCCTTTCCAAACGCATCCTTTTGAAGGTGGTGACCATCATGGAGGTCACACATATTCGGCTTTTTACCTCACCCACTGCCCCTTCCAAAGGCATCAGGTCACCTCATCTCTGGGATTTTCAGCACAGGGGCATCACGGCGTGGGAGCCCTCATTGCAAATCCCATCACTGCCATATTTCTGCCCAGTGACAGGGAAGAGGACTTAGTACTGGGTTAATGGAGCACTCCAGAAGATACCATCTACCATGGTTGGAAAGACGGAAAGCACGCAGCTGCACTTACCTGCAATAAGTGAATGTGGCTTCATGAAGGGCCTCACTGAAGTCATCAATGCAGTCATGCTCTGAGTTGTGTTAACTATTTCTTCCTGGCTTTCATCACCCCTTCTGGTGTGTTTTGGAGGCTGAAAATACCCTTGGAGCTGTGTGTGGATTTCAGATGCCTCCAGACCTGTGGATTTAATATCTGGGTCAATAAGGATGAAATCCAGTGCCACCATTTGAAAGACACCATGCTGCAATAAATGGTTGTAGCTCAACAAAATTTCTGGTACTGCACAACACAGAATCCTAGAATGGTTTGGGTTGGATAGGACCTCAAAGCCCATCCAGTTCCAGCCCCTCTGGACACCTCCTTCTAGATCAGGTTGCTCAAAGTCTCATTCAACCTGGCTTTGAACACCTCCAGGGATGGGGCAGCCACAATTTCTCCGGGCAACCCGTGCCCTCATCGTGAAAAATTTCTTCCTGATGTCTAATCTAAATCTCCTGTCTTTTAGCTTAAACCCATCAACCATTTGCACAGTGGAGGAGAGAAGTTACAATACAATGGTGAAAGGCTATGGACCACTAGGGCACGTGGTCAAGGTAGGAAACCTCTTTCCAAATCACACATACTCTAGAGAAGGGCAAGCAATTAAAGAGAGATTGTACCATCCAGTGTCTTAAGGAAAGGAGCAGGGGATATGTTTAACTTATTCAAAATAAAAGCTGATTTTCAGAATGTGGTTCCCCAGAAGTGTGCTGGACTTCCCTAGGACCTCCATGACTGCATGGATGCTTTTCCAGGGTTGGGATGGAGTTGCAATCATGGAATCACAAAATGGTTTGGGATGGAAGGGACCTTAAAGATCATCCAGTTTCAACCCCCTTGCCATGGGCAGGGACGCTTTCCACTAGATCAGGTTTCATGGATAATTAAGTGCTGCTCGGTCGGCATCTCCATGAGATGGGTTTACTAAAAGATTGGGAACCCACAAAAAGGATCAGCTAAGTTATGGACACCCAGCTGTATGTCTGGATGAGTGTGAGGCGGTGGCTCCATCATCTTTCATACTGGGTATGTCTGATGCCCAATGCCTTGAGGGACAAATGTGATCAGGACTAGGCCAGCAGGCACATTAATGAAGCAGATATTTTAGGAGTTCTGGTTTTCTGGTGGATGTACAGAGTTTGCAGAGAGGGCAGTAGATCTAGTGTAGCCTGGCCGTCCAAGATTAACACCAAAACTTATTTTGAAGCAATGTGGACCAGCAGACCTGAATCCATCTCCATGGTGTGTCCACTTTGATTCTGATCGGGCTTTGCTTTGCTTTGCTGACTTATTGTTTTATCTAAATCATGCTCAAAGCATGAGGGATGGGGAAGACCACATGCTCCTGGCTGAAGGATCAACCAGCTGGATAACAAGCAGGGCCCTGGGGTAACACCTGAGTCATGAAGGCAAAAACGCTTCAGCGAAGGTTGTCCACAGCAAGGAGGATGCTGTGTCCAAGAGCATTCACTGTGCAGGATTCATTTGCTCTGATTTATTTACATTACAGAAGCAAATGGAGGCTGGGGAAAGGGCAGGATCCCAAGTGGACCCTCGAGGTATGGGACTGTGGGTAGACATCAGGGAGAGATCTTCCCTACCCCAAAAGATTTGAATTCTAAACACAGAACAGAAGGGGAAACTGAGCTCAGAAAGGACTATTTCATGCCTAGCGTAATTGGGAATATCCTACCCTAAGCGGGTTCTCAGCTATTCCAGGCACCTACAAATGTACTGGCTTCTCATATCCAGAACAAGGATGCGGCTCCTTGACCCACCCCTCTGTTGAGAAAGTCCTTGTTTTGTAAAATGCTTTGCTTTCATTCACTGTGAAACAATGCATTATGAAAGCCTAAAAAAATAAAAATACAATGGAACAGTTAGGAAGAGAAAAATAAATTAAATCAAATCCATTCCTGGAGAACAGGCAGTCACTGCAATTTAGAGTCAAATTGCTACTCTGAAGTTCCTCCTTTGTCTATTCTTGTTTACAACATTAAATCAAGCCCTAGTGGAGCACCCTTTCCAGGTCTAACGATGGCCTTGAGATGCAGTAGGAAACATTCAGGTTATTCGAGATGTCCCAGGGCAACTGAGGCATCAAAGCTGGGTTGACAGATACGACCTGTGCCCATAGAGAGAATCCAGCAGGATACATCATCTGACTTGGTGGTGTTGGTCTGACAGTTGGTCTAGGTGATCTTAAAGGTCTTTTCCAACCTTCATGATTCCATGATTCTCTGACTCTATGAACTAGATCAACACTGAGGGATAAGGATCATACCCAGAGCTGGAAACTTTCATCTAGGTGTCTTCATATGAGCTCAGTGACTTCAAAACATATTATGGCCAGCTGAGACCCAGAACCTAGTTCAGTATCTCCCATGGGAACACTAGACCCTGAATCACTTGCCCACAAGTAGGCAAAGACATGGAGAAACCAAGTCCTCCCCGAAGTACAGAGGACAAGTCCCTGACTCAGTATGGGTGTCTGCTTTGGGATTGGCAGACTGGCCCTTAAGACTCCATGGAACATACGGATTAGATGTCCAAAATGAGAGCTTAAATGATGAATAGACTTTGAGCAACCTGATCCAGTGAAAGAGTTGGAACTGGATGATCTTTAAGGTCCCTTCCAACCCAAACCATTCTATGATTCTATGAAGAGACGCCTGCACTGTAGGCACCTCACTGGAGCGCGTCGTGTTGATGGTTTGGGATGGTGGAACAACAAGATCTGTTTCATGACCGGGGAGAGGTGTTCCTGTGGGTACAGCTTCTAAAGCTGGGTGTCAGAACAAGCTTTGGTCCTGTCTTGCAGTAGTGGGTGGAAGCAGGAGACCTCTTGGTGTCTCTCTCAACCCTCTTTTATCAGATTCCTCTTGAGAAATGTGCTCTTAGAGCCAGGCTCTAAAAGCAGTCAGCAATCCAGGCTCATTTTCTGCTCCAAATCACAGAAAAAAAGCATTTATTCTTAACAACACCTTTTCACTTGCAGTTTTAGGGTATTTGGAGGCAAAGAGAACATCTTTTACTCTAATGTGTGAATTCACATGCATTTCTGAGTAGATATTAAGAGCCTTATCCCCTTCCATGAGCATCCATCCCAACTCACATCCACAATCTCCAAACTAAGACAGACAGGGCACAGTTTGATAGCTACGTCTTTTTTTCCCTATGTAAATGAGATTTTTCAACCAAATTATTGGTTTTGCAGGCAGGACATGCTTTCATGGACTACTTTTCATCAACCCCGACTTCAAAGAATTCAAATGACTCTTAACATTTCTGTAACAAGTGGTGACCCTCCATGACAAGTGATGTCCTTCAGGTGTGTTTGAACCAGAAATGTTTAATATTTTCATTGATGATATTGACAGTGAGGCCGAGAGGACCCTCAGCAGGTTTGCAGATGACACCAAGCTGAATAGGGCAGTTGCCACACCAGAAGCGGAATGTCATCCAGAGGTATCTGGACAAACTGGAGAAGTGGGGCTGAGTGAACCTCATGAGGTTCAACCATGCCAAGGGCAAGGTCCTGCACTTCAATCCACGGTTTCAGTAGAGGATGGGGGATGATGTGATTGAGAGCAGCCCTGAGGAGAAGGACTTGGGGTGCTCAGGGATGAAAAGCTGGACATGAGCCAGCAATGTGTGCTTACAGCCCAGAAGGCCAACCATGACCTGGGCTGCATCCAAAGCAGCGTGGCCAGCAGGGCCAGGGAGGGGATTCTGCCCCTTTGCTCTGCTCTGGTGAGACCCCACCTGGAGTCCTGTGTCCAGTTCTGGAATCTCCAACACAAGAAGGATAGGGAACTCTTGGAATGGGTCCAAAGGAGACCTCTGCTACAAGAACAGGTTGAAGGAGTTGGGGTTGTTCAGCCTGGAGAAGAGAAGGCTCTGGGGAGACCTCATAACAGCCTTCCAGTACCTGAAGGGGCTCCAGGAAAGCTGGGGAGGGACTTTTTCCAGGGGCCTGGAGTGACAGGAAGAGGGGAATGGCTTTAAATTGCAAGGGGGAATGTTTAAATTAAACATTAAGAAGAAATTCTTCATGATGAGGGTGGGGAGGCCCTGGCACAGGTTGTCCAGGGAAGCTGTGGCTGCGCCATCCCTGGAGGTGTTGAAGGCCAGGTTGGATGGGTCTTGATCAGCCTGGTCTGGTGGGAGGTGTCCCTGCCCATGGCAGGGGGGTTGGAACTGGAGGATCTTTAAGGTCTCTTCCAACTCAAACCCCTCTGTGATCCTGTGATTCTATGATTCTTTGTCTGGGCAGAAATGAGTGCTACCGCAAGTTCGGTTGCTGAAATGTCTTGGCAATTGGTGGTTAACCCAAATTTTCCCTGGCTGTAGAGAGACCCTAGGGAGTGGGATAAGAGTGGGACAGCTCTCTGCTGTCTCTCAGCAGCTGGACTTCTGCAGGACAAGGACAGCAAGATCCCAAAAGCCTGACACCTGTGCAATATTGGGATTCTGGGGTAAAACCATCCCCAAATGCGATGGTTTTTGTTGCTGTTGTGGCACTGGTTGGCAGTTATTCACTACTGGAGAGGACAGGTCTGTGTGTCAAGAAATGCCACAAAGTAGATAGGAATTAGAGTTGTTATTAGGCAAAATGCAGCTCCAAACTTTCTCTGGTGACCCAGCACCTGACACCAATCAACAGGGAAATGGAGATGACCAGGGAGGTCATCATTTGTTGACAAAATCTCAGAGGAAGAAATGGGAAGAGAGAGAGTTTAAAGGGAAAAAATAAGAGTTTGAGTAGAAGGTCAGGACTATGGTAGAGACCTTGTGGCCCTAAAGCCCTCTTTCTTTCCCGAACGTGGAGAGGCAGTGTGTCTCCATTTGTTGCTAATGAGGTGATATTTGCTCTGCTGAGCCAGTGTGTGCCGGTACTCAAATTATTCCAATTTAGCTGCTGGCAGGTGTCAGAGTGGTGGCCCCAAGCGTGGCTCACTGGCCGACTTACCGCATCTGCCTCTCATTTCACTCCTGACCATCTCCTTCACTTCTTCCTCCTGTGCCACAGAGAGGAAAGCAGGAGTTAGCTCTGATTTTCTAGTCCAGCACCGTCTCCCTGCACTCTGTGTCCTGTTCCAACTCTACTTGCTCTGGTGAAACTGCCTCAGCTTGGGTAGGGCTGAGATCAGAACTGTGCGTCTGGTGTCGCAGGGATGTTGCTTCAAGATTTGTGACTAACCAGAGAAATGATTCCCTATGCAAAGCCATGGCCATCCTGTAGGCTGCTCCTCTTGCCATGAGAAGCTGAGAGCCCCAGCGCAACGTGAGGACCATGGCACACCTCAAGCCCAGGTTGACTTTCCTTTCCAATGAGTCTCCTCACCCTTCTGGCACTGTCCCTGGAGCCACAGTCTCTCACCTCTGAGAAACTTTATCAAGCTGCCTGCATCCATGCAAAGGGGCTGCTCAAAACACACTGCAGGCTTGACCCAGGAGATGGGCTGTAGCAGTAGATTGAGATGAGACACAGCTGCACCTCATTTTGTTCTACTCTGTCATTCTACCAGATAAAGCCGTTCCCCACAGAACAAGGCATCTGGTCTCACGTTTTTTGAGTCTATCCTTCACCCTTGGGCCAGCAAAGTGCCACTGTTTCAGGGCTGGTTGGTGTCCCACCCCACCTTGTGCGATCATTACATCTTATCCTTTGTAGGGATGACAAATTTTGGGGCATCTAATACGCAGGGATCTGGGCTCATTTCAACATAGGAGATCCTTGCCTGTAAAATCCATGTTAAAACTAATCCTACGTGCACCAGAAAGATGTAAGTACTGCATCGTATT
The DNA here is from genome assembly GCA_033558235.1 of Neomorphus geoffroyi. NCBI lineage: Eukaryota > Metazoa > Chordata > Aves > Cuculiformes > Neomorphidae > Neomorphus > Neomorphus geoffroyi. Next base: position 791,056 of record JAUMJM010000112.1, read on the forward strand.
AGTCAAGTGGTACAAAACGCATTTGCTCAGGCAAGAGTATGGAGACCCAAATATTAGGGGACCCATGTGGGTCAACCACTTCTTCTTCTTCAGGACTTATAAACCCACATCAGCAGCTTTTGCAGTGATACCAGCTTTGAAAAATGGGGCGCATTTCTCTCTCATGCTCTTTCTTTGTACCTGACCAGCCCTGTAGCATTGGCCCTGATCCTATCCTCGAAGTCTGAAGCATCATGGAGAGGATGGAAGAGGGGAAATGTGCCCCAAGCTCTGTGTTGTTGTTTGGGCTTGGCATGGTAAAACCCATCACTGCTCCCACCCCAGCCTGTGCATGTCTGATGTCTCTGGGTAATGGCCAACAGTCTCATTTCCCAGATATTCTCTGAATGAATCTGTTTCTCAGCATTTCCCCCCTCCCCTACACCTCTTACGAGCAGTTTGCCCTATTTTCTCTATTCAGCCCTGTCTAATAGGATGTGCTCTTGGGATAAAGTACTCACAGAAAGACCAGGATCTCCCTTTTCTCCTTTCTGGCCAGCTGGACCATTTTCACCCTGTTAAAAACACTTAAGTCATTACAAAAGCTTAGTAGATTGACCATTAAATGCTCCAAGAATAAGTGCACCTTAGAGAGGAAAGGATGCACTAGGAAGGGAGATGGGTATGAGACTCATAGGTTTTCCTATAAAATTTAGGGATATCTGTGAGTAGCTCGATGAGTGGAAAAGAATGGACTCATCCCTCAGGCTGGGGAGAGGCTTTTTATCAGTGGGTGCAGGGATAGGATGAGAGGGAATGGTTTTAAGCTAAAAGAGGGGAGAATGAGATGAGATCTTAGGAAGACATCTCTCTCTACTCCCTGTTGACCATCTGTACTGAAGCACTTCGCTGATTATTGTTTTACTGTTGGTCTGTCCTGGCAAGCACAGCTCATATAATCTCAGAATCATAGAATGAGCTGAGCTGGAAGTGTCCCACAAGGACCATCGAGACCAATTCCTGTCCCTGCACAGGACACCCCAACATTCACCCTGGGGGGCTGAGGGCCTTGGCCAAAGGCTGCTGGAATCTTGTCAGGCTGGGACTGCTTCCCTGGGGAGCTGTTCCAGTGCTCCACCACCCTCTGGGGGAAGAACCTTCTCCTCAGGTCCAACCTAAGCCTCCCCTGGCATCTTCCTGCCATTCCCTGGGGTCCTGGCATTGGGCACCAGAGAGAAGAGCTCAGCACCTGCTCCTTCTCCTTTCTGTGTGAAGAAGCAGTGAATGGTGATGAGGTCCCCCCTCAGTCTCCTCCAGGCTGAACAGACCAAGTGACTTTTTCCACTCCTCATACAACTTCCCCTCTAACCCTTTCACCAGCTTTGTGACCTCCTCTGGACACTTTCCAGTAGCTTTAGATCCTCTTTATACTGCAGTGCCCCAAACTGCACCCAGTACTGGAGGTGGGGCTGCACCAGTGCGGAGCAGAGCACAGCTGAGGATGTGCTGGCCTCAATATTACATGGTGTTTTCCCAAAAAAGTCTTATATGAAACAACTGGAGAATAAACCCTACAAGGAGTGACTGAGGGAATTAGGGTTGTTTAGCCTGGAGAAGAGGAGGCTGAGGGGAGACCTCATCACTGTCTGCAACTGCCTGACAGGAGGCTCTGACGGGGTGGGTGCTGGGCTCTGCTCACAAGTGACAGCGATAGGACAAGAGGAAATGGCCACAAGTTGCACCAGGGGAGGTTTAGACTGAACATTAGGGAGAATTTCTTCACTGAAAGGGTGGTCAGGGATTGGCACAGCTGCCCAGGGAGGTGGTGGAGTCGCCATCCCTGGAGGTCTTTAAAAGACGGGTAGATGGGTTCCTTAGGGACATGGTTTAGTGGAGAGACAGGCACGGTTGGATTTGATGATCTCAGAGGTCTCTTCCAAACTTAGGATTCTATGATTCTATGAACTGGCAGCCCATAGGTCTCCCAGCAGTTGTCCCAGCTGGAGAAGGCCTTCAGGTAGAAGTGTAGCAGCATTGCAGTGCCTGGTGCTTGAGGGTAAAATGCTCTCTGAGCTTTTATTGTTGCAAAATCCGGAGAGCCAGGCATTGCAGCCTAGACCAGACTGGCTTCATCCAGCCCTGGATGCAGGGCTCTGCGCTGCTGAAGAGTGGTGAGGAGCCTCACCGGGAGGGAAGCTGGGTTCATCCCTGTACTGACCGTTTCTCCTTTTTGCCCATCCATGCCTGGGGATCCCCTGAGACAAAGCTGAGGTCTCCCTCTTTTCCCTCGTGGACCCTAGAGAGGAAGAGGAGAGATCATTTAGCACAATCCAAGCACCCTCCAAAGATATCCCACACTACAAGTTGGGGTTTTCTCCCCAAAGCCCAACCTGACCATAAGTAAAAGATTAAGAGAGCCCTTTGGTTTCAGACGCTCCCCGGAAAGATCAGACGTGATCGTAGAATCATAGAATGAATCATAGAATGGTTTGGGTTGGAAGGGACCTTAAAGCCCATCCAGTTCCAAACCCCTGCCATGGGCAGGGACACCTCCCACTAGATCAGGTTGATCAAAGCCCCATCCAAGCTGGCCTTGAACACCTCCATAGTGATGGGTCAGAGCCCTGGGCTTTATCCCCTCTGCCCTGGGCAACCATGAGGAGTTCCCTGTAGACCTTCCCTGCAGAAAGGATGGATGCTGCAGGGGTAGGAGGCAGATTTCCTCTCTTTGACACTGTCTGTCCTGGCACTAATTTAAGAAACAGTCTCAACAGGAGGAGAAGGGCTTGCAGACGGAGATAATACCCTCCTACATTAGAGAGGAGGGTGGCCTCGCTGCTGTAATTCAGACCCAGGGACTTTCTCTTTTAATTTAGGGAAAAGACAAGTAGCAGTGTGGGTGTAGAAAGTGGCATCTCAGTCTCTCTTTAATCAGTGTCCAAACAAAAGCCATTCATTATCTCACACAAGGCTTTCTGAGCATGCAGTGCTTGTAACTGCTAATATGAAAACTTCCAGCCTTTTTAAACATACATGAGGGGATCTCGTACTTTCAACTCCTTCCTCCCTTCTGTGATTCTTTTGATACATTTTTCATTGCCAGGTACAGCCTGGGGAGCGAGGGAAAGAAGAATAATGTTGCTGCTATGGTCTGAAGCTGGATCGAGTCCATTTTGTTTGTTCTGGAAGAGTCTTTCTTCACCTGCACCCCCTTAAGGGAAGGCTTGGGAGCAGTCCTTCCTATAAGCATGCTGTCAGTGGGGAAGAACTGGGTAGGATTCAGCTATGGGCTCCTGAACAACGCAGGAGACACAGAGCATCCTCTGTGCCCTTGCACCATGGACCAGACTGCTCTAGGTCAAGTCTTTATCTGATGGGCACAATACAGATGTTCGATTTGATCGTCAGTGCAACATGGACCTTGCTGCACCGCCTGCATTTTCTTTTCCTTAATTGCTTTTTCCCTAAGGTTTAAGCCCCAGTGTTGGGTATTTTTTATTTCCTGGCTCCAAAGAGCAGAGTACAGATTTTTCCAAAGTATGATGCTCCTCCTCTGTATGGAGGAAAACCAGGTTAAGAATCAATAAAGCCCACGTAGACACCATTATACCAGCCAAGTCAGAAGTCCTGCAAAGGGCTCTAGGACAGGGAGACCTCTGAGAAACAGGAAAGCTGATCTGATGAGGTCCAGATTCATTCAGACTTCCACAGGAAATCGTGTCTGAACTCTCCCAATTTCTATCCTTAAAAGCCAAAATCTTTTCCAGCAAGGTCCTGAACTGTCAGATACAGCTACGCATCAGCTGAATTCTCCAAGCTGCTGAATGTGCCTCTCGGTGAAGAATAATCGCCGGTGTTTGGAGTTCAGACTATGAAGGGCAATGAAGCAGGTGAAGGATGTAGAGAACAAGTGTTATGAAGAGTGACCTGTTTAGCCTGGAGAAGAGGAGGCTGAGGAGAGACTTTCTTGCTCTCTACAACTCCCTGAAAGGCGGTTGTAGTGAGGTGGGTGCTGGTCTCTTCTCTCCAAGTGATAGGATGAGAGAAAACGGCCTCAAGTTGTGCCAGGGGAGGTTTAGACTGGGTATAAGGAAATATACCTTTACTGAAAGAGTGGTGAAGCCCTGGCAGAGGCTGCCCAGGGCAGTGGTGGAGTCACCATCCCTGGAGGGGTTAAAAAAATGTCTGGCCATGGCACTCTGGGCCATGGTTTAGTATGCACAGTGGTTGGACTGGATGATCTTAGAGATCTTTTCCAATGTTAATGATTCCATGATTCTAAGATTCTATTTGGCTGAAATAATTCAGCAGGGCATGAGAGATTAAAAAAGAAAATCCTCTTGTTTTCAATTCAGCAGCACAATCTACTTCCCACCTAGCAGAATACCCAATTACTTCACAAACCACGCGTGTACATGTGTACATGCAGTCTCTACACACATACAGAATCCTAGAACTATTAAGGTTGGAAAAGACCTTACCCAGTCCATCAGTCAGACCAACCTCACCGTGCCTACTAAACTATGTCCCACAGTAAATGTCTACATGATTTTTTGACACCTCCAGGGATGGAGACTCCACCACTGCCTTAGGCAGCCTCTGCCGATGCTTCAGCATTTTTATATAAAGACATTTTTATATAAACCTAAAAATATACACACCCGCATGAGGACTAAATTCTTACACATACTTATGTAAGGATGCATCACTGAAGGGTGAAACACAGCACACCAAATATCTGCGGGACTCACAGGCTGGCAGGAGTTAAAACACGCCTAACCCTGAGACAGCTTATGGGAAACAGCTGGTCTTTCAGGTAGTCACCCAACTTCAGCTTTTCTTTTGTTCTCGGTTCTTTCACATTCATTTATGTATTTTCTTGTTCCAGCCTAGAACTCAGCCAGTCCCACCAGCACAACTGAGAAGGATATTTTCATTTCCAGCCCTCTCTGACTTGAAAAGTTCTTTATTACCTAATGGATGCTGTCTAAAGGCGGGTGATTAACATTAATCTCTAGCATCGTCCCTCTGCATTGTGTTGGCAGGAGCAAGACATTCTTCATTACCGTAGAATCTGGGGGCAGCATGTTCCTGCTCATAAACAGTATTAGCAAGTGTCATTTCCAAGTCTTTTTGTTACATTTCAATAGGTGCCCAGCATGTCTTGCATGCAAAGACATTTATTAACCATGGTCCGCAAACCAGGTCTGAAAGCCACCAGCTCCTTCCGAGAGCTTGGCATCCTGCTCCCCAGATAATTGGCAACACGAGGGGTGCACTTGATGCCCTGCTAACTTGAAATTATCTGCCTTTCTTTCTTCATTGAGAGGTCACATCTTGTACCACAGAAAGGGAAAGAAGAGAGGAAAATGGAAAAAAAAAAATCTCCAGTGATAAATGCACCAAGAGATGAAGTAAGTTGACCAAGATGCCACAGAAAGACAACAAACTTCGCAGTCACCTCAACATGGGAGACCCCAGGTGCCACCTTGTAAGAGGCAGGGAGACACATGGGGACACATCTGGGGTGCTACATCACATGAGGATGTGAGGTGCAGATCTCACCAGGGTTTAAGCACACAACAGACCACTTGCTGCTCACCTGTGGCCCTGGTTCGCCCTGTGGCCCTTGAGGTCCATCTGGTCCAGCGACTCCAGGCTTCCCAGGCCATCCCATTTGTCCTTTGAAGCCTCCCAAGCCAGGAACTCCCTTGGCCCCCTGAGAATTACAGACAGAGAGTAAGTCAGAGGTGTCTTTAGAGATGGGCCAGTCAAACATTACCCAGACACTCTCATGGCACTGGCGAGGAGACTCTTGTTTTACTTTCTACTTTGTCTACTCTTACGTTATTAATGGAGCATTAGTAGGATGGTAGAGATCACTTTAGTTTTGCTCTCCACCATTACGTGTCCAGAAGGCATCTCATTTCTTGGAGACATGGACACCCTACCATCCTCTCTGGGACAATGCCCAACGATTTCTGATGTCTAACTCTCCCTCCATGTGTAAGTGGAGTCCTTCAGTTTACAACCCTGGAGAAAACAATGAGTCCCGAGGAGGAGAAACGAGTTACTAAGAGCCAACCTATAAATGTCCTACTCATCTGTGCTGTTGGGCTTTCTCCTGGAGCTGCTGTGAACAGAAAAAAAAGGCTTGCATTAAACACAGCAGAAGACCTCCAGTCAGCCCAACACCTAACCTTCATCTGAGGCCAAGAGCAGATGTTTGTGGGACAGGAGAAGAACAATAGAGGATGGGAGTAGTGTTTCCCCAGAAATAACCTCCCAGTCTTCAACCATTCACATCTCAGAGACTTAGTGAGCCATGGGTCTTGCTTGACAGGAGAAGGACACAAATGACCTTTAGAAGATGAGGACCAGAAGAGCTGTTATCAATAAAAGCAACAAATTCTTTAAGATCCCAAATGAGCTGGAGACCAAATGGTGGAGTTTAATGCAAGAAGGGCCTGAGAGGCTGAAAAATGTCAAAGACTTGATGGAGGCTGTTGAGATTATTGTGTGGCTTTCTTTCTTACAAAATAGTTTGTCTGAAATCCCATTTTTGTTCTCCTCTGTTGAAAGTTATAAATTTTAGACTTGTTCTTTTAGGGAAGGAGATGAAAAATTAGGAAATGCAGAGAAGGATGAAAAGTAGGGAGTGACCAAGGTGAGAACTCCTAGGGAGGTGAGAACAGAGACCAGGAGCAGGTCAGCTTGGAGACCTTTCCTGCTTCCATGGCCACCATGAGTAGGAGGCATCAGATATCCACTTTCGCTACTCTACAGCATCTCAGGCTTCCTCTACCCTGACCAGGGCGGTGTTCGTAGAGTCAATAGAATTGCTTGATTGGAGAAGACCTTTGAGATCATTGAGTCCAACCGTACCTGTCCACTACTAATCCAGATCCCTGAGCACCTCATCTACCTGTCCTTTAAACACCTCCAGGGACGGGGACTCGACCACCCACCTGGGCAGCCTCTGCCAGGGCCTGAGAACCCTTTCAGTGAAGAAGTCTTTCCTGATGTCTAATCTAAACCTGCCCTGGTGCAACTTGAAACCATTTCCTTCCACTTCAAGGGTTTGGGTGCCTTTTCCTCATAGTAAACAGGCACCTTCCTGGAGTTTTGCACATTGGCAGAGGGAGACTGTCCTCTCCTGCCTTTTCCAACTGCAGTCCCAGTCCTAATCATAGAATCATAGAATGACAGAATGGTTTGGGTTGGAAGATACCTTAAAGATCATCCAGTTCCAACTCCCCTGCCATGGGCAGGGACACCTCCCACCAGACCAGGCTGCTCAAGACCCTTCTCTTCTCCAGGGTGAACAACTCCAATTCTCCCATCCTGTCCTCGTAGCAGAGGTGCTCCAGCCCTCTGATTATCTCCATGACCTCCTCTGGACCTGTTCAAACAGTTCCATCTCCTTCTTATGTTCCAGAACTGGACACAGGACTCCAGGTGGGGTCTCATAAGAGTAGAGGGGCAGAATCCCCTCCCTTGCCCTGTTGCCCATGCTGCTTTGGATGCAGCCCAGAACATGGTTGGCTTTCTAGGATGCGAGCTCACAGGATGCCCCAGACAGTTGACATTTGCCCACTGGAGAGGGAACTTGTGATGTAGAAAGTGTATAATTTTGCTGCAGGACGTGGGATTTACTCTTTTATAAATGGCAGCTAGATGCAGTCTGGCAAGTACTAACCTTTTCTCCTTTGTCCCCAGGAATCCCCATGGCACCATCGTCTCCTGATGTTCCCTGTTCACCCTGGAGGGAGCCAAGATAAAACCATGGCCAATGTGGACCTGGCAAGGTTGCAATTTGATGAATGAACCATCCCTTCTTCAGATTGTGATCTCATTTACTGAGTGTGACCCAAAAGGCTCTGTCAGCCTGCGCATTGCTGGTACTCAGGGAGAAGAATGAGATGGCATTAAAAAGCCCCACACATGGAATTGTTCCTGTGGAGCATCAGGGCTGGGGCGGATGAAACTGCTTGAGTCTTGCAGAGGTGGGTGAATTGTTTCCCCATCCCAGATGTCCAAGCATCTTCACTGAGATCATAGAATCATAGAATGGTTTGAGTTGAAAGGGGCGTTAAAGCCCATCCAGTTCCAACCCCCCTCCCTCCAGACCAGGTTGCTCAAAGCCCCATCCAACCTGGCCTTGAACACTTCCAGGGATGGGGCAGCCACCACTTCCCTGGGCAACCTGGGCCAGGGCCTCATCACCCTCAGTGTGAAGAATTTCTTCCTAATATCTGATCTAAATATTTACCCTTCCAATTTAAGGCCTTTCCTCATTGTTCTGTCACTCCAGGCCCTTGTAAAAAAATCCCTCCAAGCTTTCCTGTAAGTCTCCTTCAAGTACTGGGAGGCTGCTCTAAGGTCTCCCTGGAGGCTGCTCTAAGGTCTCCCTGGAGCCTTCTCTTCCCCAACTCTCCCAGCCTGTCCTCAGAGCAGAGGGGCTCCAGCCCTCAGACCTGTGCTGGCTTGTAGGAATAGAATCACAGAATCACCTTAAGTTGGAAAAGACCTCTAAGATCACCAAGCCCAACCCTCAGTCCATCACCACCTTCCCCTATTTGTACCCTTTGAAAGAAAGAATCATGTTGCAAAGGTGATCTGCAGCATCTGCAAAGCTTTAATGAAACCTCCTATTTGTAGGCAGGTGCATGATTTAGAAGTTCACCTTTGGTCCATATAGTCCATCTGATCCAGGAATTCCTGGCTTTCCAGGACTGCCAGTATCTCCCTGTGGATGAAAAAGCAATGGATGGGCTTGAAGTCCACACAACCCATAAAACACTGGGAAAACTCTCTTCAAAATGATAGGTGGTACTTGAGGGGGGGGGACATGTTGCCAGTCCTGGTAACAGAAAGCCTTAAGGATGGACAAAGTCCTACTTCAGACCAGTATAAATTTTGGATTATCCTGACTCCAAGCCCACCTACATGGAAACAAGTGGAAAATTCACTGAGCAGTACTTCCTTTAGCCAATAGGGAAAGGCTGATGAAGGAAAATACTGATAACAATGACAATAACGATGATAACAACAACAATAATGATATAATAATGATATAATAATGATATAATATAATAATAATAATAATGATAATAATAATATCTCATTGGCTCAGCTATCAAAAGCTCCCTTACTTCTTATCAAGCTTTTCAAAACCTTTCATAAAGAGCTCACTAAGGGTCATTATCCCTGTTTATAAAGGAAGGACCAATGCTCCTGACAATTGGAGCAGTGTGTAGAATTGAGCCGAGGCAGTTGCTATGTCACAGACCAGGAGGGAGTTTGGGCAGAGGCTTATGAGGGTCTGGTTATTTTCACCCCAGATTATAAAAAAGTTCCCTGCAAGCCTTAAAATCTCACCATCGGTTGCTCCCTGTTGTGCACGGCCATAGAATCACAGAATCATAGAATGGTTTAGGTTGAAGAGACCTCAAAGACCATCCGGTTCCAGCCCCCTGCCATGGGCAGGGACACCTCCCACCAGACCAGGCTGCTCAATGCCCCACCCAACCTGACTTTGAACACCTCCAGGGATGGGGCAGCCACAGCTTCCCTGGGCAACCTGGGCCAGGGCCTCCCTGCACTCACTGTGAAGTATTTCTTCCTAATTTCCAATCTAAATCTTCCCCCTTCCAACTTAAAGCCATTAAAGGCCATGTTCCCCTGTGCTGCAGTTGGCAGCTCCACACCACCAAAAGGGCCTTCTCCTGCCAGGGATAAGGTTCTTTCTTCACACATAATGCTATTCTGGGAAGGAGTGAGAAACACTGCTGAAAATAGGGCAGCAAAGCAGGATAGAATGTTTGTCTGAGCTCACCTTGATGCCCTCAGCTCCAGGAGCTCCTGTACGTCCTGGGAGTCCTCGTAAGCCCTGAGGATAAAGCAGATCATAGAATCACAGAATGGTTTGGGTTGGAAGGGACCTTAAAGATCATCCAGTTCCAACCCCCTTGCCATGGGCAGGGACACCTCCCAGCAGACCAGGCTGCTCAAGGCCTCATCCAGCCTGACCTTGAATCATGGGCACTGATAATAAATCCAGGTGAGGGCAGGAAGAAACATCGCTGTGTGTGCACAGAGCTGGACCTGATGTGTTGCTACAATCTCTTCCCTTGCCTCTAACATCTTTCCCCATCAGCCCTGCTACAGCCTGGAGCTTCACCTCTCTTCACTGTTTGTCTCAAACTTTATTTGACAGAATCTTGGAGTGTTTCAAGTAGGAAAGGAACTCTGGAGATCATCTTGTCCAACTCCCGTGCTCAAACAGGTCCATGTAAAGCTGATTGACCAGGACTGTGCCCAGATAACTGTTGAATATCTCCAAGGATGGAAATGTCACAGCATCTTACCCATTTCCTACCTTTGTTCCTTTCTGTCCAGTATCACCAGTGGTCCCAGAATCACCTTTCTCTCCCTACATAAAAAAAAAATGGACAAAATTATCGTGCACAGCCTGAAATATTAAAAACACAGCCCTGGTAATAACATCACCTTGCATTTATATTGTGCTTTTAACTACCAGAGGCTCCTTTAATATTTGCAGATCGTGGCCTCCTTGCTGTTAGAAATGCAGCCAGCTCTGAGGTGGGATGTGAAATGACTTTTCAGAAGACAGGCGACTGCAAAAGCACTGGAGTGGCAGGAGGAGAAGAGGACCTGCACTGTGGAGGTGCTAGATGGTCTCCTTCGGCTCTTGTGTTGGTTACTGCCCCTGGACACTGAGTGTCATTCAAAGTCTGGATCCTTCTGCACTACCTGAACGATCTGGAGCATTTTCATTCATTTCAGTGAGGTTTTCCTTTTCTGCTGTCTCCCAACATCTTCTACTGTTTGGGTTTTTTTCCTTCTTACAGGAAAATGAAAAAGAAAAACCAACAGCAGCTTCTTTCCAGAATATAAAGTGAAGACTTTCCTACCAGGTATCACTTCGGACATGTGTTTTCAGTAATAAGGGACCAAAGTCCCATCCGTGTGCAGGAACTTGTTTGGGGGTGAGAAAGGCATCCTGTCGTGACAGAGAATCAGCTCATCCAGGTAAGTAAGGTTCATAAGGGAACATCTCCAGGAATGGGGCAGCCACAGCTGCAAATGACCACTTTGTCACCTGTTGTCTCCATCAGGCAGGTCAGCAGCAAGAAAAACTGCACTTGGTACATGAAGGGAGTTGAAAACTGGGCCTTGGGAAACAACAAAGGGAAACTCATGCTGAAAAACAAGGCAATACTTAGCAGTCTATTGCAAGAGCCACGGGCAGATTCACTGCTGGCATCTAGAGAATGGCATCTCCTAAAAATCGGGACAGGATGTGCGTTAGAGACTTCTCCAGGGGGTTTCACAGAATCATAGAATGACCTGAGTTGGAAGGGACCCACAGGGATCATCGAGTCCAACTCCTGTCCCTGCACAGGACACCCCAACATTCACCCCGGGGGGCTGAGGGCCTTGGCCAAAGGCTGCTGGAATCTTGTCAGGCTGGGACTGCTTCCCTGGGGAGCTGTTCCAGGGCTCCACCACCCTCTGGGGGAAGAACCTTCTCCTCATGTCCAACCTAACCCTCCCCTGGCATCTTCCTGCCATTCCCTGGGGTCCTGGCATTGGGCACCAGAGAGAAGAGCTCAGCGCCTGCTCCTCCTCCTCCTTCCCTCTGTGAGGAAGCTGTAAACTGCAATGAGGTCCCCCCTCAGTCTCCTCTTCTCCAGGCTGAACAGACCAAGTGATTTTAGCTGATCCTCCTACAACTTCCCCTCCAAACCCTTCACCAACTTTGTGGCCTCCTCTGGACACTTCCCAGTAGCTTTAGATCCTTTTTATCCTATGGTGCCCCTAACTCAAGGTTTAGGGAATGTTTTCACTCTTTTGAAAAGACTACCCTGAGCAAGAACCTGCCTCCAGTAATAATTCCACCTCTCTGGAGGTGTTCAAGGCCAGGTTGGATGGGATCTTGAGCAGCATGGTCTGGTGGGAGGTGTCTCTGCCCGTGGGAGGGTGTTGGAACTGGATGATCTTTAAGGTCCCTTCCAACCCAAACCATTCTATGATTCTATGAACAAGACACTTGGAGTGCGGAAGCAGAAATGAACTTAAGAGCTGAGAAAGGCACAGAGCCTCTTTCTAGCTGCCAAAGAACTCCTGTCCTTTCGCACTACTCACCGGCTTCCCCTTCTGCCCCTGAAGACCTCTGTCGCCTTTGACTCCCTTGTTTCCATTCTTCCCATGGAGACCTGCTGCACCCTGCCAGAAAGAGGAGAAAAATTCCTTTCTGTGTCAGCTCTTGCAGGGAGGTGGCTCAGAGCAGTCATCGGGATGGAAACTCAACAGGAAGAGCCTGGAATTGGAAAAGCCTGGAACTATAAGAGGTCAGAATCGACCTTAATACTTGGGAGTGAGACCCGAGGCTGGGATTTAGCTCTCATTCCTTATGGGTTTGAAAGCCACTGGCAAATGCAGCCTATGAATTGTTTTCTTTAGAAGTGCAGCTTGGAAACTAGAAGTACACGGCAGCTAAAGAGTAGTTCTGGGCCAAGAACATTGAGGTGGTGGCGGCTGTGGTTGAAAAAAGGAGCAGGCAGCATCACACTGAGTGACTTGGAGGGATGCACACAACACTGGGCACTGGGTCTGGAGCTTCAGTTCCAGTCAGCTGAGGAAAGCAGTGGTGAGTGGTGAAATTTGGTTGGGTGAATGAGTGGATCCAGGCATGGAATAGCTCACAGCTGCTGTTCAGAGATGTCTCCCATCTGCAGAGATGAGCGTCAAAATAGAGATCCTTATCCAGCCCAAACTTGTGGGCAACACTGGACAGAGCTGTTCCTCCAAGAAGACGCTGTGTTGCCGTGCTTTGGAGGTTCTCAGTTTGTGGAGCCACTTTGCAGCTCAACTCAGTGCAGAACATTGGAGCCCCCTCCAGCATCAGAGCCGACTTGCGTGGGGTCTCCCACTGTTTCAACAGCGAAGTTACTCGAAATACCCATCCATTGTGGCCAGTTCTGACTACAATTTTCAAAACCTTTATGTGAAATTAAATTGGATTTACCCCCACTCGAGACTGATTGCACAGGTTCAGCTCACTCAGAAGTGAATGAATTGACCGTTTAAGCAGATCAGGAGACAAACAAGTGGCATTCTCTACTTAGAATTAATTTGCAGTAGGTTGTTGAAAAGAAACACATTTAATAAAAACCAAGACTGTAAGGACAAACCTGTTACCTTTTAATTCCCAGATATAAAAACTCAGGTCCTCCCCTGGGAAACATATTGCTCCTTCAAACCCCTCCCCAAGCCTCAACATATTTTACATTTCAGAGTAAGAGGAGCATTTGAGACACAACCAGGCACTCTTCCATGGTGCTGCTGGTCACCTCTGGATCAGGTGAAGTCCACGTTCCTCAAGCACTGCCTACACTATCAGGTATAAACATCTCGTGCAAGCTCTTTTATTTACTATTAAGTTATTATTGACACGATCAATATAAAGCTCCATTTGAGGAAGTACCATAAAAAAAAAGGACTATAAAAAAGCCATCTAACTAGAGTTTGTCTGTTTGCTAGGACAGATTGCTTGCTTGGAGGGTAATAAACCTTTTGATTTGATGGTTAAATGCCTTCGAGTGCATGGAGTTTTTGAGATATCTTTGAATTGGGTACAGATCCATCTGGCCAGGGATTCACACCCCCGTATCCAAGGGGATGGGCTAAAAAGGTTATTCTTGAGCACTGCCACATCCTCAAGGAACCTGACAATAGTTACAGGTTTCCCAATTATCTTTACCATTTCTTTTGGTTGTCCCCAGTGTCTCCCATGTCAAGAAGAGTCCTTTACTTGTTTCCCTGTGCTTCCCTACTGCCCACGACCAACTCTCATCTCTACTGTCTGTCTTAGATCATGAGGTGCTTCTTGCCTGCTCTTGACGTGAAAGGAGCCCAAATGGCTTTAAGAAGAGTTAAACTCACAACACATGCTGGTAGGCTGAAAGGTAGCTGGGTCTAAGCCATGCCTGCTTGGTCTAGTAAACAGAAGCAAGTTTTTGACCTGGGGCTTATCTCACTGTAGGCAGACTCCTACTCATCATGGGCTGATGAGACTTTGTTATATGGACTAGAAAGTTTATAATGATGGGCTGCACCCAAAGCAGCGCGACCAGCACGGTGAGGGAGGGGATTCTCTCTCTACTCTGCTCTTGTGAGACACCACCTGGAGTCCCGTGTCCAGTTCTGCAATCTCCAACATAAGAAGGATGTGGAACTGTTAGAATGAATCCAGAGGAGGCCAAGAAGATGATCCGAGGGCTGGAGCTCTGAGGACAGGCTGAGAGAGTTGGGGCTGATCAGCCTGGAGAAGACTCTGGGGAGACCTTAGAACAGCCTTCCAGTACTGGATGGGGCTCCAGGAAAACTGGGGAGGGACTTTTTCCAAGGGCCTGGAGCGACAGGATGAGGGGGAACAGCTTTAAACTGGAAGGGAGAAGATTTAGATTAGACATTAGGAAGAAATTCTTCATACTGAGGGTGGTGAGGCCCTGGCACAGGTTGCCCAGGGAAGCTGTGGATGCCCCATCCCTGGAGGTGTTCAAGGCCAGGTTGGATGGGGCCTTGAGCAGCCTGGTCTGGTGGGAGGTGTCCCTGCTCATGGCAGGGGGGTTGAAACTGGATGATCTTTAAGGTCCCTTCCATCCCAAACCATTCTAATGATTCTAATAAGGTTTGGATATGACTGCAGGTCTGTCCCTGCTTCAGCTGGAGGGGAAAGAAGTCAGAGAAGCGATGCTTTTCAAGGCCATCTGCACCCTGGACAAGAAGAAGATGGAATAGGAGAAAATAAGATGGAAAAGAAGAAAATGTTTGAGCACTAAGTAAGAGAAAAAAGCTGAATGGAAATTTGTTCTCTTAGATTTACATTCTGTGTGCTGCCAGGTAAATAAGGGCTGGGCAATAAAAGCTACTGAAATGGCAGTTTAGATGCAATCACTGGTCGAGTACTGGAAATGGCTCTTGGTAATTGGTTCTGTTATTAAAATGTTGCTGGAACGGGTTTTATTTAACTACAAAGACACCGGGTACCATGAAGGCACTGCAACGCAGAGGCTTAGTCATAAGTCCCGAGCACTGTCTGTGACGCAAAGATGTCTTTGAGCAGCTGAAGATTACTGCTTCCAGGCACAAATTCCTGTGAAGCTTTGGGCTGGAGCCAGGGAGGAGCCTGCCTTGTCTCCAGGCTCATCGTTTCCACTCAGATGAACAAGCAGGAGAATTAGCTTGGTCACGCTGGGAAAGTGTGAAACCCATTGGCAGAATCATTGCCCCAACCACACAGAAGGATCAGCCTGTGAAGGGCTCACGCATTTACAATCTGCAACCTCTGCTAAAAGGTTTCCCACCTCCTGGGCTTCAATATTTGATGGGATGATGCAGATGAAGTAGCTGGGAGTCTCAGCCTGAGAGTTTAATCTCTATTTTTAGGCCTTTCCTGCTGTTTCTTGTATCCAGGCTCTCCTGCCAACAATTATTTGCTGCAATCCTGAGCATCCTCCCCCAGAAATTCTTTCTTGGTGTGGGAAAGGCCACTGGTCCTCAAAGATGTAGTGAGCAGCTGTTCTCAGGTTCCACATCTCAGAGGTGGGTCAGCCTGATATCCTGCTGCAAAGTCTCCAAGGTATCTGGGCATAGATTTCCACCTGTGGCCAGAAAATGTGGCTGACTAACATTCCTTTGACCAGCCTGGACTCGTCAGAAGTGCTTAGGGCACATCAGGGCACTCAGGGCAAGAACTTCTTAGGACATGACTTTTCCCACTTCGAGTGGCCAGGGGCGCCTCTGGTCAAGCCCAGGACCGGCTCCTACTCCCCACCTTTCCTCTTCTCTGGCTTGAAGTGGCCCCTACTCAGCAGAAAGGAGAACTGGGGCGCTCTACAGGTTCACCAAAGGCCCCATGCAGCCATTAATACATGATGAAGACTGAAATTTAATAAGCATAAAATAGGCTGCAATATTAATCTAAGGGGGCGAAGCAGGGCAAGAGTAGAAATGTAAAAGAGTGCAGTGCTTTTAGAAAAGAGGAAGAAGAAGAAAGTGTCCCAAATATGAAGAATGCACTTGTTTGCCTAGAGGTCCAGTTGTAAACTCAACTAGAGCCACTGAAACTGTTCAGGCAATGACTATAAGGAGGAGACACAAACGCTGTCACTTGGTTGGGAACCCCCACAGATCACCAAATCCCAAGAGTGAATGGGTGAACCTTTTTATAAAATGGTTAAATAGCATCAAATTGCACCAGGACAGGTTCTGATTAGGTATCAGGAAAAATTTCTTCACTGAAAGGGTTCCCAGGCACTGGCAGAGGCTGCACAGGGAGGCGTTTGAGTCCCCATTCCTGGAGTTGTTCAAAAGCTGGGTAGATGAGGTGCTCAAGGGATCTGGTTGAATAGTGGACAGGGACGGCTGGACTCGATGTTCTCAATGGTCTTTTCCAACCAAATGACTCTATGATTCTATAAATTACTCAGAGTGAATTCAGCAGGACAGAGAGAAACCAGCCCATGTTTGCAATGAGTTAGTGGCAATTTGTGAATATGAAAGATGTTATTAGAGGGAGATGAAGGAAAATGAGAACTGCTAGCCATTACTTCTGAGATTTTGAATAGGACAGATTGGGTACAGGTAGACTGGATCAAGTAGTGCCTGTCTTCAACAAAGGAGAAGGACTTGGAGAAAGATGCACTGAAACATCGAATCATTGAGACTGGAAAAGACCTCTAAGATCATCCAGTCCAACCATCATATAACATCAATATGCCTACCAAACCGTGTTCTGAAGCACCACATCTACAGTTATGGAACACCTCCAAGGCTGGGGACTCCACCACTGCTCTGTGGGAAGCCTCTTTCAGTGCTTCACCACTCTTTTAGTAGGGGAATTTTTCCTAATATCCAGCCTAACCCTCCCCTGGCATCTTCCTGTCATTCCCTCAGGTTCTATCATTGGTCACCGGAGAGAAGAGATCAGCACCTGTTTCACCTCCTTCCCTCGTGAGAGGGCAGTGGACAGCCACGAGATCCCCTCTGAGTCTCCTCTTCTCCAGGCTGAACAGACCAAGTGACGTCAGCCACTCCTCATACAGCTTCCCCTCTAGTCTAACTCTCTAAAATAACTTGGGGAAAAATAATCAAAGAACCTGTGGGCACTCAGAAGATAAAGAGACCTGGTCTTATTGAGAACAAGTCACATTGGGATGTTGCATCCTAACACAGCTGTCTGAAATAGACGATGTGAATCATGTTCTAAGAGTACCCTAGAGCTGCCAATAAACAAGTCTGAGCATGGCTCGCTTAGACATAGGAAGCGAACATGGCAGAGAAGTAACCTGAGGTCAGATGAATTTCATCCCAGATGTCGTGTATCACGGCTCTTCCCACAAGGCCCCAGCTCTGATCTGACTTTTGCAATTTTAGAAATTTAATGAAGGATGAAAGCCAAGCTTTATTATCTCAGTGTAGCTTCAAGCACGGCACAGACAGCATCAACCTGGGCTGGCAGAAGCCTTATTTCCAAAAGAAAGGTTATTTAGCTCTCCTCAAATACTGATTTACAAGATATCACTTTCTGGGAGTTAATTGTGTTATGTGCCAATCCCTGGGGGTGCCCGCGGAAAACAGCACATCATAGAATCACAGAATGGTTTGGGTTGGAAGGGACCTCTAAGCCCATCCAGTGACACCCCCTGCCATGGGCAGGGACACCTCCCACTGGATCGGGGGGCTCAAAGCCCCATCCAACCTGGGCTTGAACACCTTCAGGGATGGGGCAGCCACAGCTTCCCTGGGCAACCTGGGCCAGGGCCTCCCCACCCACACAGGAAAACGTTTCTTCCTAAGATCTCATCTCAATCTCCTCTCTGAGTTTAAAACTGTTCCCCCTCATCCTGTCCCTGCTCTCCCTTATCAAGAGCCCCTCCCCAGCTTTCCTGGAGCCCCTTTCAATACTGGGAGGCTGCTCTAAGGTCTCCCCAGAGCCTTCTCTTCTCCAGGCTGAACAACCCCAACTCTCTCAGCCTGTCCTCGTGTGGGAGATGCTCCAGCCCTTGGATCACCTTTTTGGTCTCCTCTGGACTCGTTCCAACAGATCCATGTCCTTCCTGTGTTGAAGGCCCATGGGCTTAGCTCTGGAGCAGTAGGATCCATATGAAACAAGGGATCATCTTTGTGGCCCTCTTCCAGACTCTGATCATCCAACCATGACTGGATGGTTGCTGGTGAGGCTGGTGGAGTGGAGTCCTGTTGTGCTTCCATTGCACTCAGCAGCCTCAACAAACACCTTCACGCAGGTATTCCCTATAAAGCAACTTCAAAGATGCACTTGATCCATTGCTGATCCATTGCTGATCCCGAAGGGGCTGCAGGGTGCTGAGTTCTGACAGCACTTTACGACCTCATCGCTTTGGCAAAGTGCTCATAAGTTTGTTTACAATTAGGCAGGGGTCGAAATAATTAATAGAACAATGGCTTTTTTTCTCAGCGAGCAATTACCAGTCTGGATTACAGGCTTGTAAATAGTTACAGAGCCACGACCAGTAACTAGTGGGCAGTGCTGAACAGCTGTGGAGCCTTCACAGCAACAGAGGGTTGCTGAGGTCCACCCACTCACACATGAAGAGGCATAACCGCGGAATGGGTTAAGGAAAGACTGATATTCCTTATTGCAATCAAATAATTGAACACACTCGTATTTCCATGACCTGAGAAAAAGTCCCAGTCACTTTTTGGTGTTCCCTCGCTTCCTGTTCCTTCCTTTCCAGGATGAACAGTAATCCAAGGGG
This sequence comes from Neomorphus geoffroyi, assembly GCA_033558235.1. Classification (NCBI taxonomy): domain Eukaryota; kingdom Metazoa; phylum Chordata; class Aves; order Cuculiformes; family Neomorphidae; genus Neomorphus; species Neomorphus geoffroyi. The sequence goes on from JAUMJM010000112.1 coordinate 809,865, forward strand.
ACATTTTTTCACTTTGACAAATCTCAGAGACCATTTTTTTCACTTGAGGTTTCTTCCAGGTGAAAGGGTGAACTTTGAAGTCATGTAAACAGTTCTGCAAAGAACTGCAGTGAAACCAAAAATTGCTTTTTCTTTGTTTTTCTTTTTTCTCTTTTCAGTTGCAATTTGCTAGGAAAAATGATCTTAGAGGTTAACAAGGTCTTCTCACAAAACTGTTAGTGGATCTGTTAGAACAAATCCAGAGGAGGACCATGAAGATGATCTGAGGGCTGGAGCACCTTGGCTATGAGGACAGGCTGAGAGAGTTGGGGTTGTTCAGCCTGGAGAAGAGAAGGGTTCAGGGGGACCTTAGAGCAGCCTCCCAGTACTGAAAGGGGCTCCAGGAAAGCTGGGGAGGGGCTCTGGATCAGGGAGTGCAGGGGAAGGGGAACGGTTTTAAGCTGAAAGAATGGAGATTGAGATGAGATCTTAGGAAGAAATGTTTTCCTATGAGGTTGCTGAGGCCCTGGCACAGATTGCCCAGAGAAGTTGTGGTGCCCCCTTGCTGGAGGTGTTCAAGGCCAGGTTGGATGGGGCTTTGAGCCCCCTGATCCAGTGGGAGGTGTCCCTGCCCATGGCAGGTGGGTTGGCACTGGATGATCTTTAAGATCCCTTCCAACCCAAACCGTTCCATGATTCCATGATAACTGCTTTCCCTCTGGCCAGCAACGTGAATCCATGGGCCCCGGAGAGTAGCCACGTGTAACCCAGTCTCTTAAGGACAGATACATTTCTAATGGGATATACAACCTGTAGTGCATTTCTTAAGCCAATTGAACATAAAACATCATCTGTTCATGTCTGACAATGTCCCCAGTGCACTAAAGACATTAAAGATAATTTATAAATGCGTATTTCATGTGTTCCTTGATACAAAATGCAACATCTTATTAAAACATACCTCTGGCTGTGGTCCCCCCTGCCCATGGCTGGTTTTCCAGCAAATCCTCTTTGAAGGTGGGCTTTGTGGAGCAGCACCAAGGCAGCATTGCCTCATCCCACCCTGCAACCCACACAAGCAGCTGGTGGGAGAGGACCAGCGGTGTAAGCCCAGCTGCACACCCGATACTCTCAAAGACAGAGAAATACGATCCAACTCACAGCAGAGCCCGGTGAGCCTGGTTCTCCTGGCTCCCCCTGCAAGAAAAGTAGGGATAAGTTATGGGGAAGAGCCGCATTTTGTCTGGAAATGAGGATTGCTGTGGGAGACACCTACAGATGTCGAAGAGGAAATAAAAGGACCTTTGGGGACCCACCTGCAGCAGCTGGAGGGATCAGGTAGGATCTCCCAAACATCTCAGCTGAGCAAATGACTGGGGTGCTACATCTCTGTTATAGTTAACTGCAGCTTAGACAGAAGTTGACACATTCCACCTGAATGTTTACCTTCCAGCGAGTCATTATTGACCATTTTAACCCAGGAATGATGCCTGAGCTCTCTATTCTAGAAAATGGGAGAAGTCTTTAATGGTCTCCTAGAAAAGCGCAGCTACTTCTTCTGTCTCGTAACCAAGTAACATTTCAATCAGCAATTTTGGAGAGGGAATCCAGAATTATGTTCTGTGATAAGATTTCACCCATTAATTCGTGCAGGGAACAGCTTAACATAGGTGCTTATTGTACTCACCTTTTGTCCCACCGGTCCTCTTGTTCCAAAAAGCCCCATCACTCCCTTAGAGCCGGCTTCGCCTTTGGCTCCCTAAAATGTTAAAATCCCTGTCAAATATATTTTGAGTACCTACTGCTCTTGAAGTGACCCCCCCTCAAGAGAGGCCAGTAGAAGGATCCATGGGGATAGCAGAGAGGATGACAAAAGCACTATTTCTGTAGCAGACTTCAGCCCCAGGGACCCCAAAGGTCTCTATGGCAGCCTTGGCTAGAGAAGAAAGCCACCAGCCACAGCGTGACTTGGCAGGAACCTCAGTGAATTGTCCTGTCAGAGAGTTAGTGCCCCGAGATGAGGATTAAAGGAAAACAAGCAGGAAAAGGTCTCAGAGCCTCTGGGTAAGCTGCCTCCCTGCAAATATTCAAGTACAAGACCCTCTGGAGTGGCTGATGGTGGAGATGCTACAATGGGGCTCCACCCAAAGTCACTCAGATATTTGACCAACAGGTGTTCTTGCTTTAGGAGATGCTGACATATTTGTTTGTTGGAGAACAGTCTGACAAATCATAGAATCATTAGAATGGTTCAGGTTGGAAGGAACCTTAGAGATCATCCAACCCCCCTGCCATGGGCAGGGACACCTCCCACCAGACCAGGCTGCTCAAAGCCCCATCCAGCCTGGCCTTCAACACCTTCAGGGATGGGGCACTCACAGCTTCCCTGGACAACCTGGGCCAGGGTCTCACCATCCTCAGTGTGAAGAATTTCTTCCTAATGTCCAATCTAAATCTTCCCCCTTCCAATTTAAAGCCGTTCCCCCTCATCCTGTCACTCCAGGCCCTTGGAAAAAGTCCCTCCCCAGTTTTCCTGGAGCCCCTTCAGGTACTGGGGAGCTGCTGTAAGGTCCCCCTGAGGCCTTCTCTTCTCCAGGCTGAACAACTCCAACTCTCTCAGCCTGTCCTCAGAGCAGAGGGGCTCCAGTTCTCAGATCATCTTCGTAGCTCTTGTCTGGACCCATTCCAACAGTTCTATATCCTTCTTATGTCAGGGATTCCAGAACTGGACTCCAGATGGGGCCTCATGAGAGTGGAACAGAGGGAGAGGATCACCTCCCTGGCCCTGCTGGCAATATCACATGTGGGATTTCATCTGGCTTAAAAAATCTGGTACCACCCATGGGAGCATCTCCATGGGTTTCCTTTACAGTCACAAAGAACCTAATCTGTTCAATCACTCATGGTAAGGAAATTGTTTGCCCCTTCACAAAGGAAATGCTGGTGCTGGGTCAGGCAATCCCCACCTTGAACTACACCGATTATGCAGGTCTCCATGGAAAATAACAGGAACTGGGTGTCCAGCTCAGACAGAGATGCTGCTGTTGTAGGTACTTACATTTATCCAGCAGCGTTGCTGTCCTGGGTCAGAATTCCAGAGCAAAAAGCATTAACATAATATGAAAATAGGGATGATTGGTACATGGAGGTTTAATCTGTGACTCAGTCTGCAAGTGGGAGAGTTATGTGATTCCTCCCAGGGGAGCAGTGATGGGTTGAGACCTGAGACCTCCACAGGGTGCTCTCAGAGAGAAAAAGCAGACAGAGGAACTCGCGACTTGGTCTGCAAACACCCAGAGGACAGAAGAACATGAACAGAGGAGCCAACCAAGCCTTAAGAAAAACGTCAGCAGGGCGGCAGTGCTCAAAGTAGTACAGAAAGCTCTTGGGGAGAGCGGGAGATGCAGGTCTCTTACTGCAGGAATGGAATGGTCACTATTTCCAAAGTGATCCTGTGCTGCAGACATCAATTTTACAGGGTTCCACAACTACAGACTTGATTCGTGGTAAACTGGACATCTACCACATTCCAAAGTCCCAGCCCAGGATCCCCTTCTCCCTTTCTGTGGTGAGAGCTCAGAAAGTCTGTCCTTGCACTGTATTTTCCAGCAGGCACGTGGGAAAGGAGGATGCAGCTATAGCCGTCCCTTCCTCAAACAACCAGTGACCTTTTGCTGTGTCTCTCAGTTGTATTGAGAGGTTCGTACCTTTTCTCCTACAGGGCCATCCTCTCCCTTCTCGCCTTTGTCTCCATCAAAACCTGGCAAGCCCCGTTCACCCTGAAAGGTAAGACGTGAATTAGTGGATTGTGCCTTTTTCCTGGAAGGACCCAGCTTTCAGCCACTGGCTCTGGACCAAGGTCCTGTTTTGCAGTGCTTATCTCAAGCTGCATCCAGTGCCGATGCCACCAACACGGGGGAAGGAACAGCTTAAAAAGTCAAACTTACAGGATCTCCTTTACTGCCTTTGTAGCCCTGGGGTCCAAAAATAGTCACAGGCTCCCCCTAGAGAAAGGAGACACAGAGATATAAACACCTGGTGATACAGAAACTCATGGGTTCCACTGGATGGAACCACACTTGCGATGATGGTGAAATAGCAATTCACACATCTGAGGTGAAGGTAAGCATTTCCCAAACTGTGGTCCGTGTGCTAGGGAAGTCACACATGCTCCACAGCCCAGTAACTGTTAAGGTTAGTTTGTCCTTAGCTAAAAATTGGATGATGAATGTGCACAGACAACTACAAAAAGTCCTGAGATTTTATGGCAACTGAAAAAATGTTGGGGTTCACTGGCATTACCCTAGCCTAGATGTCATGGCTGGAGATGGAGCTGTGCATAGCATGACCCTAGAGATTGTATCTGAAGCTGTTCCTGGTCTGAGGCTGTCAGTGGTCGCACAGGTTCATATCTAACTTGGTGGCTTGGGTCCTTAATCACTGTGTGTCACTCAGGATGTCAAAGCTTGCATCTCTTCCCAGGTGTGGGAGCTGGCCATAGGCAGGATTGTGAACAGGTCTACTCATGTTGTCCTGAACTGGAACTAAGGCATGGAAGTGGCCCTTAGAGTACCCATCAGAGATGTGGAGGGTCAGACCCCCAGACTGTCATCTCGAAAGAGCTTGTAGCTACAGGCATGCTGTGGCTCCGTGAACACCTCCATGTGAAGTCCATTTACCAGCTCAGCAGCTGAGGAGGGATATTTTGCTCCTCAGAGAGTAAAGAAGCTGCAACAAGACTATTCCCATGCAAGAAATCGCTCTACTCTGGCAAAGCAATGTTTGCGTCTCCAAAGCGGTGATGTTTTCCACAGTTCCGAGGGAGGAGTGTTGAAGCCACCTTCTAATGGGCAACTGTAGCCCATTTGAGAAGAACTCTGTACACCAGCTCTCTTCAGAGTTGCAGACATCCCTGTTCAGGGTGACTGTGCCTTGCTGCTGGAATCTTAACAACCACTCATCAATCAATATTCCCCGACCTTGGACAGTCCAACCATCACTATAGGACTCTGATCAAATTCTGGCTTCACTGCTCTGGAGGGTCTCTAATGGAGATGGGGTGGGGCTCAATCAATTTATGGGACCAAAAAGGGAATAAAGATCCTGTAGTTTGATCCAACACATAGCAGATCCCTGCGTGGGATTCATGCAGTTACTCCTGCATTGATCAAGGGAGAGTTAGAAATAACGTTAATCTGCAATCAAGTGGAACAAACCCAAGCCAACTATTCCTCCCCGCCTCATTTTATCGTGCACTTCACCTTATGTTTTATTAAGGTGTTCTTTGGAAAACACATCACACATTCCTTCAGCTCGGAAGGTGTTTTGGGGCCTCTTCATGAAGCAGATTAAGAATTAATTCGTCTCTGGAGCGAGCCCCCTTTGAAAGCAGCTTCCTCAGAGACAAATCAGCCTTAATCATTTACTACTGCATGACTCAAAGGCAGAATCGTCAGGTAGGTTTTCAAAAACCTCATTTTCTAACAAGTCATTTCGGCCAGGAAGGAAGTTACCAAAACACTGGGCAAAAGTTCAGCATTTTCTGTCCATTTTCCAGAAGCGCTTGAGGAGTTATTTTCACATTACCTGCTATGAGCCAGCTCAGGTTTAAGATTGCGGGATGCTTCGAGGTGAGGTGGTTAAACCAAAATCGGTGGAAATTTTCTTCCTCCCTTAATTCACATTTCTGTGGCCCAAAAAATAATTGCTGAGGTGATGTTTTTTTTGTTGTTCTTTTGTAGGATCCTGCCTGAACTATCATGCATGCTGAACCTGGAGCACCGTGTCCAGTGCAAAGATGGCACGGGCAAAGTAGATCGAAACCAGTGGAGAGCCTCGAGAAGGAGGAGGCACCTATGTGTTGTCTTCCACTACCTACACGTAAAGAGGATGGGTCCAGGCTCTTCTCGGAGGCACACAGTGAAAGGACAAGTTGCAACAAGGGAAACCCCTATTAGACAGGAGGATGAACTTCTTCACCCTCGGGGTGGCCAGATGCCTGAGCAGGGACATAGGGAAGCACAGATCAGGTCCTGAGCCTCAGATCCTGAAGGTTTCATTAGCAATGGAATCTTGATCCAAGCCCATGGATGACAGTGCTCGTAACACCAGGAACTGGAGACAGGGTTTAAAGTTGTCTTCAATGAAAGGTATTTGCATCTCATCATAGAATGGTTTGGATTGGAAGGGAACATGAAGGTCACCCAGTCCAACCGCCTTGCAGTAAGCAGGGACACCTTTAATTCAATCAGGTTACTCAGAGTCCCATCCAACCTGGCCTTAAATGCTCCCAGGGATGGGGCATCCACCACCTCTCTGGGCAACCTGTGCCAGTGTTTCACCACCCTCAGCGAAAAAATTTCTTCCTAGTATGCAGTCTAAACTTCTCTTCTTTTATTTAAAAGTCATTTCCCCTTGTCCTGTTGCTACAGGTCCTGCTAAAAAGCTTTTTCCCCATTTTTCTTATCAGCCCACTTTCAGTACTGGAAGGCCACAATATGGTTTCTCTTCTCCAAGCTGAACAGCCCCAACTCTCCCAGCCTCTCTTTATAGGGAAGGTGTTCCAGGCTGCTGATCATTTTTGTTGCCTCCTCTGGACTCACTCCAACAGATCCATGTCCTTCCTGTGCTGCGGACTCCAGAGCTGGGTGTAGGACTTCAGATGGGGTCTCACCAGAGCAGAGCAGAGGGACAGAAATCGCCGTCTTCGACCAACTGGCCACACTTCTTTTGATGCAGCCCAGGACACGGTTGGACTTCTGCGAGCACACATCACCAGTTCATGTTGAGCTTCTCATCCACCAGGACCCCAAGGTCCTTCTCCACGGGACTGCTCTTAATAACTCACCTGTGAACCTTGCTCAGTGTTCCACACTGGGTGGGCTGTGCTTACCCACGTGTAACAATACTGATCCTATAAAACCACCGAGACTCGAGATATCTGAAGACACATACAAATACTTTTTACTATTTATGCCTCTGCCTTTTATGATCACTGACTCATTTAAATAACTGTCCCTCTGCTCACTGGTAACAATAAAATCCTGAAGACTTTTTTCTGCCTGAGAAAATCATGATCTGGGATGTCCTTACTCTTTCTCCCTTGGGTCCCAGAAGTCCCCGATCACCCTGAATGCAGGAAAGAAAAAAAGACAGTGAGTGATTCCTTTTTTTTTACTCCCTCTTGAGTGTTTCCCAGCCCACTGATTCACACTCCAGGCCACTAAGATCTATCACAGCTGGAAGCCAGTTCCTCTGGGCACTCTGCAAAATGATCAGCTTACCACAAGAGGTATAAGTCTAGAATTTATTGCATTGACAACAAATAAAGGCCCTGAGGACCAAGGTGGTTTGTCTGACGGCATCCTCAGCATATCCATAATGTGGAGCTATTTCTGGATTTCATAGAACCATAGAATGGTTTGGGTTGGAAGGGGCCTTAAAGATCATCCAGTTCCATGTCTTATGGGCAGGGACACCTTACTCTGCATCAGCCTGCTCAAAGCCCCATCCAACCTGGCCTTGAACACCTCCAGGGAGGCAACATCTACAGCTTCCCTGGGCAACCTGTTTCCATGTCTTAATCATCATCATGAAAAATTTCTTCCTAATGTCTAATCTAAATCTTCCCCCTTCCAATTATCCTGTCACTCCAGGCCCTTATAAAAAGCCCCTCCCCAGCTCTTCTGTTGCTCCTTCAGCACTGGGAGGCTGCTCTAAGGTCTCCCTGGAGCCTTCTCTTCTCCAGGCTGAACAACCCCAACTCTCTCAGCCCGTCCTCAGAGCGGAGGGGCTCCAGCCCTTGCATCATCTTTGTAGCCCTCCTTTGGACCTGTTCCAACAGTTCCACATCCTTCTTGTGTTGGGGATTCCAGAACTGGACACAGGACTCCAGGTGGGGTCTCATGAGCGTGAAGTTTGTAGCATGTCCATGCTGTAGGGATGTGCCTACACTACATCTGGGGTGGGAAGGCATCCTATAAAATACAGGATTTCCCAAATTTCAGCCTCAAATCTGGCATGTTTGCTGGAAGTGTAAGAAGTAGTAGCTGTTTCTGGAAGTTTTTTGGAATGGGCATGGGACATGAGGCTGAAGGGCAGGACTCACCATCCCTGGAGGTGTTTAGAAGACAGGTAGATATGTTTCTTGGGCACATGGTTTAGTAGTGGACAGGTACAGTTGGACTCAATGATCTCAGAGGTCTTTTCCAACCAGATGATTCTATCATTCTATCACTAATTCCTGATGGCACTTCATAACCTTCTCTAGTGGAAGAGCTGTATGTGGACCTCTGCTCTGATGTCCCATTGCACATCCCTGACATTTGGGACAAAACATGCTCTTCTGAGTAGATTCCAAGGATTGCAAGTGGGATGTAGGAGAAGGAGACCAAGGGGACTCCTGCTCATTGATGCAAATGCATGGGTATGTGTTGTCTGGTGGGCAGTCATTGTTCTGCTGCTGCTGCAGGACATCTGCTTCTCTCTGCTCCCTATTCCCCTAATCCCGCACATCTGTGAATCAACCAGAACATACCAGGGGTTTCCTCCTGTCCAAACTCCCAAATTTTCTTCCAGAGAGACCTAAGCATGCATAAAGACAGCATGCACCCTCATCTCAGCCCAGCCATGAGAAGGGGCTGCTAATGCCACTTCACACTGATCGAGGTCCCCTTCCAGTCCACCCTCAGAAGATGCCGGGATTATCCCCACTGTTTGAACAGGGGCCTCAGCAGTGTGGGCTGCCGCAGAGAAAGGCTTCCTGCAACGATGCCTTCCTCCAAGGCACTGTGTAGATAAGATGGCTGCTGCTTACTCTTTCACCTTTCACACCCGGGAAGCCTTTTAGACCCTGCAAGAACATAAAACAACATGTGAAGACAAATACTAGGAGAAGGAACTTGTTAGCAAAGAGTAACTTCCACTCAAAGGCAGAGGTGCCTCCAAGGATGGGCTCCACCATGGAGGAGGTGCTGGTAGGAGCAGCACAGGAGTGTCTACTCTCCTTTTCTTCCCCCTCAAGAGTGATGTGAGGAGAAGAAAATCACAGTGCTGCAAAGAGAAATATTCTGCCCACCATGTCTTGTGCACAACTCAGGATCTCAACAGATGTATAAATTTAATCAACATTTTTGCAAGCCACGCACTGTGATTTTCATACCCTTAACATTAACGAGCAGCCCCCACCTCTCAGGGAGTGCAGAGGAAGGGTTGCTCCTGGAGGGCTCCTCCTAGATGGGGTGATGGGAATCCCTGGATGTCCCCCAGGACAGGCTGGAGGCCCTGGAGGTCTCCCAGGATTGGAACCATACCCGGAGAGCTGAAAAGCCATAGTGGGCATTCCAGGTGTAACCTGGGGACCAGAGACCTCCCATGAATACACAGAGAAGTGGAACCTTCCACTGGCAGCTCATCACAGGGATGGGCATGGGCAGGATGGACAGGGAGGAGAGGAGCACAGTCATTTCCCAAAGAGCACAAAACCTGGGCTTTGCATCCCCCTGTGCTGCTGCTCTGACTGGGGAGGTGTAAGGGCCAGCCTCGCTGAGATCCAACTCTTCTGGGATGGGACCCCAGGGTGAAACCTGGTATTGCATCCACCCTTGGCCTTCTGAGGAGCTTCATAAAGGCCCATCCTGCTCATAATAACAGATTCATTCCATCAGAGAAAATAGCCTAATAAATAAAAAGAGGCTTGTGGAAATATTGGCTTATTGGCTGTGATCTGTGTCTCCCCGACTCAGAAAAAAAGGGAATTTACAACAAAACAAGACCCTGAAATTCATGCGGAAAACCAGACCTGACAAACAGAGAATAAGTGATATTTTAGAAAGACTTCAAAAGCAGCCTGCAGGTGCCTCAGCCAAATGGACAAGTGCATAAAGCGACTGTGCTCTGCCTGACACCTGATGTCTCACAGTTGCCTACAGGATTCACACTCATTCATCCCAAGACAACATTTGGAATTCAAGTTCCCAGAGTCTTTATTTCCCACTGAAAGCATCAATCCGTTTTACATTTTCATTGATTATAGAGATTTTGCCAACCCTAGTCCCGCTGTTGTCCATGCCGTAAAATCAGCCTTCCATGATATTTCAAGACTCACCATCGTGCCAGTGGGGCCCTGGACTCCCATGGTGCCGACATCACCCTGTTAGGATGGAGACGGGTAGTGATGACCATCATTAAAGGCAATTGCAACACGCACACACCCAACTCTGCAAACCATCCCACCGGGGACAACAGGAATTAAGCATGCAGAAGACCAGATCCTTGGAGGAGTTGTCCAACCTCTTCACTTACACCTCCATTGGGATTAGATGCCTTAATCATAGAATCACTTGGTTGGAAAAGACCTTTGAGATCATCGAGTCCAACCATATATGTTTACTACTAAGCCATCCCTGAGCACCTCATCTACCCATCTTTTAAACACCTCCAGCAATGGGGACTCCACCATCTCCCTGGGAGCCTCTGCCAGTGCAGGAGAACCCTTTCAGTGAAGAAATTTTTCCTGATTTCTAATCTGACCTCTGGTGCAACTTAAAGCTATTTCCTCTCATCCTATCACTTGTCATTTGGGAGAGGAGACCAGCACCCACCTGGCTACAACTACTTTCAGGCAGTTGCAGACAGTGATGAGGTCTCCCCTCAGCCTCCTTTTCTCCAGGCTGAACAACCTCAGTTCCCTCAGCTGCTCCTTACAGGACTTATTCTCCAGTCCCTTCAGCAGTTTCACTGCCCTTCTCTGACTGCTCCTGTGGATCTGGATTAAAGAGCCTAAAGGGCTTGAGATCATCCATGTGTCACCGCAGGCAGACACTGCAGTGTTTAGATGGTCAGATTGAAACTTCAAGCTTCAGCTTTTCCTCAGTCCCCGAGAGAAACAGGGATTTGTGAGATAATTCACACCTGATTTATCATTGCAAAATCACTCCAAAAAAGTGTCTCTTCCTCTGCGTTGCTCTAGAAAGGCCCTGGTAGGACCAGCTCAGAAGAAGCCATCTAAGGCTGGATGACCTGGTGTGTCCTTGCCCAAGATGTACAAGGGCATGTGCAACAGGGACACAGGTGTGAGATGTTCCTGGGGTGAAGAGATTTCTTCCCCTGAGTAGAGGGCTCCCTAGCTTTTCTGCACGCTCGTAATTCATTGCTGAATGTGATTTCAGCATGACTCGCCACAATAAATCAGGCTGCCAGGAATTCGCCTGGAACTCATCCCATTGACTTTTAGAAGGAAGAGGCCACCAGTCAACTGCTCAACAGTAACTCGTGCCTTCGGAGACCAATGTGAGGTTTACCTTCACACCCAGCTGTGGTTTCCAGATGCTGCAGACCTTGTTTTGAGCCTCCCTTAAAGAGTGCTATTGGCTCCTTATAAAGCTTGCTACAAGGAATATCTGTGCTGGTGGGCCTATGAAGTCCTTTTATGACCTCCCTAGGTAGATCCTACAAGACTTACCAGTCTTTAAGATACCTAGACTTAGACATCATCCTGTGAGGCCAACCTTACATCCCTCGTATAAAGCAAACGTAATCTGAGATCCTGTGATTTACTTCAGCTTTATGCTGGAGTCAGAGGAGCAGAAACATTACTTCATCATTTCCTTCAGATAATGAAGCTGGAGTGAGGTTTGCCCCAGACCTTTCACAGATGTTGACATTCTCATTAAGTGTTTTGTCTCAGGGGCCTCGTTGAACGGTTCTGCTGGCAGATGGGGAGTCTGTCTAAATGGATTGCAGCATAAAAATCAGTTTATTCATGGAACAGACACAGAAGCAGCAAATTGAAACATGGCCTCTGATCACTACTCAAGAGGGCCTCCCTGGGGTCTTTGCCTGCAGGAGACCAAAACTTCTCAGCTGCATGAGGAAAAGTGAACACTGCTGCTCCAAGGATGATGGGAGCTCTGCCAGAACAACAGGAGGGAAGAGCAGAATGAGGATAAAGAAGCTGAAGGCAGATTTCTGAAGGAATAAGCTTGTAGGAAGCATCTGCAAAGCATAGAAAACCAAGGTGGTTCCTCATTAAGCTGCTGGAAGGGTGTAGGTGTTGTCTTCAGTGCTCCCATCTAGCCAGCGAAAGCACAGCCAACACGGTCAGTGGGGCAGGATTCACTTGGCCGTGCAGTTGACCATAGCAATCTGTAATGCTTGAGGGTGTCTAATTATGGAGGGGATGCTAATTGTGACCTGTGGACACATCTGGGTCTGTGCCAGCTCCAGCTGGGCATAGCAATGTCCATCACCTAGAAATCTGACTGCTGACAAATTAAGGAGGGCTCTGAAATCAGCCCTTTAGGGCATTTTCTAAGATGGGTGAGTGGGAGGTGGTGGTATAAAGGTGCCTTCAAAGGAGTGTAGGCTGCAAGAGGCCAAGCAAGGAACATTTATGGAGAGACCTACCCGAGGGCCAGGCAGTCCACGGGGACCTCTTGGGCCAGCTGCTCCAAAGCCAGTTTCTCCCTGAGGAACAGAGAATCCCAGAGGTCTTATTTGGAGCAAGGACACTACATAACATGAGTGATGATTAGTTTAACCATGATTTAAAAGTCACAGAAAGAGTCCAGAGACTCCCTTCCATCGATGTCCTGCTGCTTTCTCTGGAGGATTCTCCGGTAACCAGGGGGAAGAAGGGCATGAGGGTGAAAGTGGGATGAAGTAACTGGATAGGATCAGAAATAAGGGGTCAGAGGAGTGCAGGGGTCTGTCCCATTGCCACCCCAGGATCTCAGCTGCTAGTGACCCACCTGGCAGGTTGGCACTGACCTTGTTGCCTTTGGGTCCAGGTGTCCCAGGAATCCCCTGCAGGGTGAGGAAAACAAAATAGAAGGGAGGACTTTGCTTTGCATGTCCTTGATGTTCTCCTGTCCCAGTGTTCCAACAACGTGAAAGCACACCCAGCCCAGAGAACAGGTCCTCAGCCTCTCTCCCTAACCACCCCCCTGCTGCTCAAAATACACTGGGGTGTTGTATAAAAGTCACCTCTTTTCCTGGGGATCCTGATGGTCCTGCAGGCCCAGCAACTCCCATCCGTCCTCTCTTTCCACGCTCCCCCTTGAAAACAATTTATTTTTTTAAGGACAACACCCTAATGGGAGTGTGTTCCCTGCACTGGCCACGAGCCGAAGGAATAGCCATTGAGGTGCTCCTCATGTGAGCCTCTTGCCATTGAGGAGAAGGGACTCCAGCTGCAGTGGGTTTAGACACATCCCCGTTCCCAATCCCACCCCCAGATAAGCCTCCTTGTCCTCGCAGTGAGACTTAACCATTGCTTTCACTGTTCCCAGGGGCTAATGACCCCCAAACCACTTGTTCACATCCCCCATGCTGTCACCACCTCTTTTCTTCTCAGGAGGGACTTGAACAACAGTCAGCACCAGGTTTAGGCAGTGTCAGTAGGACCACTGTTGTTCTCACCTTGAGATAGATAAGACAACGTATGCAGCCCCCTCCCTGCACAACACTTACCTTCTGTCCCGGCATCCCAGGCAGACCTGGAGCCCCTCTGTCCCCCTGTGACCCAGGGGTGCCGGCGTTGCCACGAATACCCTGGATACCCTGTGCTCCTGGAGGTCCCGGGTCTCCTGGCTCACCCTGTTGAGTGAATCACAAGGTATTTGGATCTTATCTGGGATTAACTGTCCCCCACCTCCAAAGTCCTGGAGAAAATTTGGAGTGTGTCCTGGGATTCACTTGACCTGTGTACCCCCCCCCAACTGAGAGAAGTCCAAGGACTGGAGAAGGGGCTGTGTCATGGCTTGCTAAGCTTACCTTACCTGCAGACCTTCAGAGCTCTCCAGTGAATTTAAACCCTGCAGACCTGCAACATCCCAAGGGTTTGCAGAAACACATCTCTGCTGTGGCCACAATTCCCTAGACTTTATTCACAGTCATATTTCACAGCCTAATCCAGTTGAAGATGCAGGGGTGGTGGACCAGGTGACTCTTAAAGGTCCCTTCCAACCCAAACCATTCTATGAATCTATGATTCTATGATATTAATCCTCTGTATCTCACCTGCTTTGAAATGCCCCTTTGGAGGACACAGGGCACTCACTCTGTCCCAGACCCATGTGATGGTGTTCCTGCCTTCCCACGGTGGGATTGGCTTTGGTACTTGATCATTGTAGCCCCAGACAGTTCTGTGCTCCACACCCAGTGGTGAAAAGCAAGGACTACAAAGAGAAAGACCCAGAAATAAACAAGTGACCTCCTATCTGGAAGAGAAGAAAGGCTTACCTTAGATCCAGGTGGCCCAGCCTGACCAATAGGACCTCTGAATCCTATTCCTGGTTCTCCCTGTGAAGAGAAGAATGTCAGGGAAAATCAAGATTACCCTTTCCATTGTGGGCCCACCAAAACGAGAGCTTCATTCATGCTGCTCCCTAGAAAACCCCACTAAAGTCCCTCAGAGCTCATCCTATGTTGAGGGTTTCTATAAAGCCCTCACTAACCATCACATCTCTAGATGGTGGGAAGTCTTATCTGGTCTGGAGAGACAAAGCTTCTGGAGAGCAAATACTTCTACAGAGAGAGCTTTAAAAGACAGGGATCAGAGCTGCAGGAACTCTGGAGCTACTGGAGATGATGTCAGAGGACTCTGGGCAGAACTCATATCTTCTGATGTTACTCATTTATAAGGTGGGTGCCCTGTCTGTGAGCCATCTGGAGTCCCTCCCTAGTCAACAGAGAGACGCTGAGTCCCCAGCAAGCGACTGGACACACTGAGCCCCCCTCAGGAGGTTACCTGGACGCCTCCCTCAGAGATGGGGAGGTTAGGTACAGTAAAAGGAGGAGGGAGAGCAGGAGACAAGTTCTCATGGTGTAAGAAGAGACATGTCTGAATGTGATACCAGAGCTGTTCTTTACCTTTTGACCATTTTCACCTTTGTCTCCTTTGGTGCCCTAAGGAATAAAGCGAGTGTTACCATGGCTGCACAGGAGATCATGTGAAGCATCACCTCAGTGCAACCCTGGGCAAGAGCAGAGGTTTCCAGTTGTGCTCATAGCTTACAGCAGCATGGAGCAACTGGCAGCTCCTCCTTTTCCTCCAGAGGAGGTGGGCAGTGACTGTGTGACCAGGGAAGAGACAACTGTCCTAACACAGAGCCACACGTCTCCCAGGATGGAGAGGGAGCACTGGGTTGACCCAGCAGATTTTGACTTTCCTACGGCAATCTCCAGTGCTGGATTTGGGCCACTTAACTCATAGCACTGTCTTGTTCCAGCAGCTGATAGTCCTGCTATGTTGCAGCAGCCTCCCAGCACCTAATGGGGCTCCAGGAAAGCTGGGGAGGGACTTTTCACAAGGACCTGGAGTGAAAGGATGAGGGGGAACAGCTTTAAACTGGAAGGGGCAAAATTTAGATAGGACATTAGGAAGAAATTCTTCACAATGAGTGTGGGGAGGCCCTGGCACAGGTTGCCCAGAGAAGCTGTGGCTGCCCCATTCCTGGAGGTGTTCAAGGCCAGGTTGGATGGGCCCTCGAGCAGCCTGGTCTGGTGGGAGGTGTCCCTGCCCATGGCAGGGGGGTTGGAACTGGGTGATCTTTAAGGTTCCTCCCAAACCATTCTATGATGTCCTGTTCCACAGCTCATCTTTTCACCGGGTTCCCTCATACCTCCAGGCTGCCCCTGCAAGATAAAAACCATCCAGCTTCTAGCAAGCTCCTCTCCATCCCTCCCTTCTCATGCCTGTGTGCCAAGGATGCCATGCCACATAGGTGTTTAAACAGCAGCCCATGAAAAGCACATATCCCCATCAGGCTGCGTCTTTTAACAACAGCCTTGCCTTGCCTGATTATTTTCTCCTGACTATCTGGCTCCCACCACCCCGGATCTGCTATTTGGTCTGTATAAACCATTGCTGCAAGACGTTCATGAAATGGTGTTTTATGTGGCCCTTCTTCCATCCCTGTCCTTGTGCTTGGGCTGACGTTTGTTTGTCTGTCACCTAGTTCAGTTCAGTGATCCAGCAGAAAACAAACATCAGAAAACACATTACAAGGGCTCGTAGCGATAGGACGAGGGGAACGGCTTTAAACTGGAAGGGGGAAGATTTATTAGACATTAGGAAGAAATTCTTCACACTGAGGGTGGGGAGACCCTGGCACAGGTTGCCCAGGGAGGTTGTGGCTGCCCCATCCCTGGAGGTGTTCAAGGCCAGGTTGGATGGGGCTTTGAGCAGCCTGGTCTGGTGGGAGGTGTCCCTGCCCATGGCAGGGGGGTTGGAGCTGGATGAGCTTTGAGGTCCCTTCTGACCCCAACCCATTCTATGATTCTACGAAATGCCACTGAATATTCTGCATTCACTCCTAAGTACACGGCAGGGAGCAGAAACCCACTGCCAGGTTCAGGGATAAATGTGGGGCTCCTGTAATCCAAATTTGTATTGGCACAGTCTCCCACAGAGTCTGACTGTTGTCTCCTTCAGCACATCCCCAGCTGTATCTCCCTTTCCAGACCCGCTTAGCACAGAAAGCCTTCTTTTGGTCTCGGAGGCTCAGGACAGGAAATCATTATTTGCGTGTTGGTCTCTTCTCCCAAGGGACAGGCGATAGGACAAGAGGAAACGGCCTCAAGTTGCACCAGGGCAGGTTCAGATTGGACATCAGCAAAAATGTCTTCACCAAAAGGGTTCTCAGGCCCTGGCAGAGGCTGCCAGGGAGGTGATGGAGTCCCCATCCCTGGAGGTGTTTAAAACACAGGCAGATGAAGCACTTAGGGACGTGGTTTAGTAGTGGACAGGTGCAGTTGGACTTGATGACCTCTAAGGTCTTTTCCAACCAAGTGATTCTATGGTTGTTGCTACCTTTTCTCCTTTGTCTCCATGGGCTCCTGGGGCTCCCATTTCTCCCTGGAAAACAACAGGCAACCCTTTTAATTGCAAACATTCTTTGCCACAAGGAGTTGCTCCTTCCCTCTTTGAACTACGTGGGTGCTGCTCCCATTCCTGCAGCAGCTTTTGCAAACATCTTTGGAGGAAACCCTTATTTTCACCACTCACATTCCCAAACCAGATTGGGAATGTCTCGAATGTCCATCCCTCTTATCCTGTGCAGTGCAAATGCATCCAGAAAAAACACAAATTCCAGAGTAAGGACCATCTATGAGTGATCAGCTGGGGGTCTCCCTGCTTCAGGATAACACAGATGTTAAAGAATGCCATGAGTTTGAGTGAGACAGGA
The DNA here is from genome assembly GCA_033558235.1 of Neomorphus geoffroyi. Classification (NCBI taxonomy): domain Eukaryota; kingdom Metazoa; phylum Chordata; class Aves; order Cuculiformes; family Neomorphidae; genus Neomorphus; species Neomorphus geoffroyi. Next base: position 827,033 of record JAUMJM010000112.1, read on the forward strand.
GTTCGCAGAGGACAAAACTATTTTAAGAGTCTCCAAAACACAAAAAGCTGTGACATTTCCAAGCCTCAAATCTTTGCTCATTACCAATGGCCAAAATTGTTGATTGCTACTTCTCAAACCTACTGGTCTGGCTGTTTCTTCACCCATTTTCAGCCTCCAAATGAGGCTGCTCTGGGAGACGAACCGCTATCCTGACTCTCCCCGGTGCACCAACCTTTTGGCAATGGGAAGGTAGATCTGATGGACCAGTTTTTGCCTTCTGTAAGAAAAAAAAATGCACATCTTAGAGGTCTTTTCCAACCTTAATGATTCTATAATTAACTTAGAGAACAGGGCTGGGATATGGTGGGGTGGGAGAAAGGACCAGCTGCTTCCCCACTGTGCGGAGCTGTAATGGGAGGAGTACAACATGAAGGCTGTACCTTAATTCTCCTCAGGTGATGAGGTCCTGGGTATGCCTTGAATCAAAAAAAGAAAAGAAGAAAGTGTGAGAGCAGTTGGAGAAACTTTCTACCCTTGGGTTGTGGGAAAGACATCTCTGAGCAGCGAGATGTTAGGCAGCAAGAGGGGAGGCTGGAGGCATCTTACACGGAATCTGTATGTTACCAAGGATCATGAGAAACCCATCGACGTGCTCCTGGTTGGATATGAGGTGTCCTCAGGCTTCTTCTAAATTGTTCCAGCCCGGATGGGACATCTGAAAGCTGGTGCTGCCCATTTGCGTATAGGCTACCAGGGTCGATGAACCAAGAAATGCCTCAGGACCAGGCTTGTGGCAACGGCACAGAAGAACCACCTTAACCCTGGCCCTTAATGGAGGACTATGAGAAGGTGTGTTTTCTCACAGTGTGGACAAGCTCGGCTCAGAGCTGCCACCCCTCCTGGGAATCCAGGGTGAGGGGCACTCACAGCTTTCAAAGAAATTCATTCAAACTTAGGGGAAATCTGTTGTTCAGTTTTTTTCCTCTTAACTCTGGAAATAAGTCTTTCTCTATTAAAGTTTGTAAAACTCAACTCTTTGCAGGTTCTGTTTCTGGAATACTGTGTTAAAGGTGGTGGTGACAGACATTTTCATCGGGCTTGTAGTGATAGGATAAGCAGTAACGGTCTTAAACTAAAGGCAAGGAGGTTCAGACTAGATCTAAGGGAGAAATTCTTTACTGTGAGGGCAGTGAGGCCCTGGCCCAGGTTGCCCAGAGCAGTGGTGGCTGCCCCATCCCTGGGGGTGTTCAAGGCCAGGTTGGATGGGGCTTGGAGCACCCTGATCCACAGTGGGAGGTGTCCCTGCCCATGGCAGGGGGTTGGAACTGGATGGGCTGTAAGGTCCCTTCCAACCCAAACCATTCTATGATTCTAGGTTGGATGGCACTCTGAGCGACCTGATTGGAGCTGAAGATGTCCCTATCGATGGCAGGGGGCGTTATATGAGATGACCTTTAAAATTCCCAAACCATTCCATGATTCTATGGTAGTTGTGCAGGTGTGCCACGGATGCATGTGCTTATAAGCACACACACGTATATTTACACATTTACATAAACATACAAATATCTTCCAGACTCTCAGGACACAAAACACCCTTCGCTTATGCTGCGTTCCCCATGAACCAGGTCATTATGTTCCCTTATTGATTAAGTTTGATTTTCCCCTCTTCTGGTTTTCAAGTATCACATTTCCCTTGCCAGATACAGAGAGAACAATCTGCTCTGCCAAGAAAAGCAGCTTCTTCTGCATCTGTTTCTTGCTTTATTTATTAATATTTATCACTAACCTTTTCCTCGCCTCAACACCCACTGTGACTTTGCACAAATGGGCCATCGAGATTCTCCTTGCATCCATGTCTTTGAAGGCAACCTTGTAAGGGATCGTTACTTACCATGGATCGAGACATGGATTTCCGAGTTCCTGGGGCACCAGGGGGATGAACCTGTGATGGAGCCAATAAGGAAGGGTCACTGCTTCCTCCTGGGTCGTGCTGGTGGCTCTGCTCTTGTACAAAGGCCAACCCGAAGCCACTGGGGTGAAATGGGGTCTTTATTATGTGTGTTGCATGCTCAGCAGATCTCCTGGATCTAAAATGCCTTGGAAGTGCAGAGCCATCATCTAAATTCACATTTTCCTGTGGGAAAGGAAACAGGATCCTACTGAGCACCTAATACTATATCCGTAACTTTAGTATCGTGTGCAGTTTTGGGTGCCACAGTATAAAAAGGGTATAATGATATTGGAGAGTCTCTCTAGGAGGCCACAAAGTTGGTGAGGGGTTTGGAGGGAAAGTAATACGAGGAGCAGCTCAAGTCACTTGGTCTGGTCAGCCTGGAGAAGTGGAGACTCATTGCAGTCTACAGGTTCCTCACCAGGGGAGGAGGAGGAGCAAGCGCTGAGCTCTTCTCTCTGGTGACCAATGCCAGGACCCCAGGGAATGGCAGGAAGGTGCCAGGGGAGGCTTAGGTTGGACCTGAGGAGAAGGTTCTTCCCCCAGAGGATGGTGCAGCACTGGAACAGCTCCCCAGGGAAGCAGTCCCAGCCTGACAAGATTCCAGCAGCCTTTGGCCAAGGCCCTCAGCCCCAGGGGGTGAATGTTGGGGTGTCCTGTGCAGGGTCAGGAGTTGGACTCGATGGTCCTTGTGGTTCCCTTCCAACTCAGGGCATTCTGTGATAACAATATATATCATTTACCACTGTGAAATTAATTTATTGCTATTTCAAAGAAATAAAACCCTTATAAAATATTGCAACTTCAATGTTTAAATGCTTCCCTGCAGCAGCCAAGCCTGGGTAAAATGTCTGCTATGCATTTAACGTACTCAGTATACCTGAACACAATAACACAACTATTAATACCTATTAATACTTACTCATTAACCTGCCACCTGATGATGTTTATAGTGTTCATGATTTCAGCCAATTTACATTTAAGGCATACACAGAAAAGCTTGTACAAATAGTTATTGCCCTGGATCACAAACTGTTTTTTTCTTTTCCATATTAGTAACTGTAAATTACCTGCTTGCTGTTGTAGAAATTATCATACTCCTGGCTGATGAACACCTCAGACTGCAAAAATCATTCCCTGAACCACCCAGTGGAGCTTTGGTGAATAGAGTGATATGAAAGGAAAAAAATCAGCAAATTGATTTCTAACAAAAGAAAGAGGATCAGAGGGCTCACAAAGATGATCCGAGGGCTGGAGCACCTCCCATATGAGGCCAGGCTGAGAGAGTTGAGGTTGTTCAGCCTGGAGAAAAGAAGGCTCTTGGGAGCCCTTAGAGCAGCCTCCCAGTACTGAAAGGGGCTCCAGGAAAGCTGGGGAGTGCAGGGACAGGATGAGGGGAAATGGTTTTAAGCTGAAAGAGAGGAGATTTAGATGAGATACTAGGAAGAAATATTTTATGTGAAGCTGGTGAGACACTGGCACAGGATGTCCAGAGCAGTGGTGGCTGCCCCATCCCTGGAGGTGCTCAAGGCCAGGTTGGATGGGGCTTGGAGACCCCTGACCCAGTGGGAGGTGTCCCTGCCCATGGCAGAGGGGGTGGAACTGAGCGGGTTTTAAGGTCCCTTCCAACCACAACCATTCCATGATTCTATGATGCTATTAACACTCCCCTGAACAGTCTGTGCCAGGACATCACTGACCTCTATTTTATTCCTCCTTCTGTCATCCTCACTGTCTTTCAGTAAAGAATTCCAGTTTAGACCATAATAACTTTTTTTTTCCTTCTGTATTTTGGTGACTCAGAAACTTCTTGGGTTCATTAGCCACTAGGTGAAACTATCATCTGTCTAGTTAAAACCCAGCAGAACAGAACTAATATCCCTGCAAACCTGGCAGAGTAATGCCTAGGACTGGACTAACCAGCATTTCTTGGAATTTCTTTGTTTAGGATTTACTTTGCCTTAACTTTAACCAGCTGAAAGTCTCAATACATGCTTCTAGGTGAAATTAAATGACATTAATCCATGCTTTTACTTTTTCAACAAAAAACATGGGAAGGGTGCTAAATAGCCCAACTCCATCCTTATTTTTCCCTCTCCTTTGCGTACTCCTGACAGGTCTCAGGATTTGGCTTTGGGTGCAAGGAGGTGCCCAGCTTTCACATCATCTGCATGCAGACCAGCTGTAAATCACAGAATCACAGAATGTCCTGAGTTGGCAGGGACCCACAAGGACCATCGAGCCCAGCTCCTGACCCTGCACAGGACACCCCAACATTCACCCCGTGGGGCTGAGGGCCTTGGCCAAAGGCTGCTGGAATCTTGTCAGGCTGTGAGTGCTTCCCTGGGGAGCTGTTCCAGTGCTCTGCTACCTTCTGGGTGAAGAAGTTTTCCTAATATCCAGCCTAACCGTCCCCTGGCATCTTCCTGCCATTCCCTCGGGTCCTGTCATTGGTCATAAGCCAAGAGTTTGACGCCTGCTCTTCCCCATTCCTTTGGGAGGAAGCAGTGAACTGCTCTGAGGTCCCCCCTCAGTCTCCTCCTCTCCAGCTGAACAGACCAAGTGACTTCAGTCTCTCCTCATATGACTTCCCCTCCAGATCCTTCACCAGCTTTGTGCCTGTAAAACTCTGCTGCTCTTTATCATGGTTCCATGCTCCATTCGCGGGTGTGTGAACAGCATCGCAAGACAGAGGAGATGCCAGCCCATGGGTTGCCAAGACCTCGTCGACGCTTTGCTGCCGACCCGTGTGCGTGTTTAAAGCTCCCATTTACTGAGGTGGTGGGAAATTGCAGGGGGTAATGAGACTCTCCTTCATTCTGCAATTCCTCTGCAATTTTAGCAGTTTCCTGCTCTGAGATACAAGCAATAGGAGACCTTAAAGAGAGGCTGCTGGTTTCTAAAGAGCGATTTGCTGATGGCTGGTGGCAGTATGAAAAAGAAAGGAAAAGAGAGAAGAGACATAAGGAGGAAAGGAACAGGTAAAATTAGGACAGGAAAGAGAAAAACAGAAATAAAAGGAAGAGTGAAAAAAAAATATGCCTGCAAAGAAAGAGGTACAGGAAAGAGAGAAACAGAAAAAGCCAGAAGACATCAGGTAGGAAAATTGAGTGACTGCGGTTTGATCCACGTGGAAACAACCAGGGACATTCATATGAATTAACTCTGAAAATGAGTACGCTTAACTGCCAGAGATTTGGAGATGGAGGAGGCAGGAACTGGCCTGCATGATCCTGTAATGCCAAAGAAGTGGCTCATCCAATGGTAAGAGTAACCAGCCACCTCTTCTCACATGGATGCGTAGACCTCATCCTGCCTCTTTATATCAGTTCATTTGCTTCTGCCATTAACTCCTGCCAGACAGAAATGGCACTTCTGAGATGAAGCTTTTCGGTTATTACAGGCTGCTTCTCTCTAGGGCCCCACGAACCTTTCAACAGGCAAAACTCGTGATTACAGCTGCTGCTGATGGGAAGACAACTGGCTCCCTTTCACTGTCTTTGCATCGCCCTCTGCTGTGGGAGCCACCAGGGATGACAGGATGGAGGAGCTGTGGGGAGAGAGGAGCTTCTCTTGTTTCTCTGCCTTTGGACGACACTTTTCCCTCCTCTTGAGGATAAAAGGGACTCTACACAAGATCCTATCATGTTATTTTCACAAGAGCCTGTAGTGATAGGACAAGGGGGAACAGCTTTAACTGGAAGGGGGAAGATTTAGATTAGACATTAGGAAGGAATTCTTCACGCTGAGGGTGGGGAGGCCCTGGCCCAGGTTGCCCAGGGAAGCTGTGGCTGCCCCATCCCTGGAGGTGTTCAAGGCCAGGTTGGATGGGGCTTGGAGCCCCCTGATGCAGTGGGAGGTGTCCCTGCCCATGGCAGGGGGTGGCACTGGATGGGCTTTAAGGTCCCTTCCAACCCAACCCATTCTATGATTCTATGATTCATTCTATGCTGTGAGGGTTTTAAGTGTCCTAAAAAACTTGCGGTGGCCGTTCCACTTTCACAAATGCTCTTGCCAAAATGGGGATCATTGGATGCAAGAGCAGGTAGGGTGATGCTATCAGCCCATCTCTCAAACAGCTTTTCATTCTATGGAGAATCCTCTGGATTCAGAAAATGGTGTTTGGCAGTACCAGGTTGCAGGATTACACCAATAATTATTGTCAAACACCCAAGTGCAGCATCGCTGTAGGATGCCACAGATATTGCATGCAATGATCTACGGGGCTTTGGAACACCAGGAGATGAGGCAGGAGAACATTTCTGTAAACCCACAGTGCAAACTTCCCCCCAGCCCCCTGTGCTCCGTTCTTGATAACTCATACAGTGACAGACAGGGAATCAGTGCCTTATCCCATCTCCCTGCTCCTGGGGTTAATCAGCTTGAGTTTTAATTTCTCATTTGAATTAAAAGGCTTCAGTTCCTTCCCTCCAGCTCTCCTGACTTTCACCGCAAGATTAAAGAGCTCTTTAACACTTGGTATCTCCTCTCTACAAAACATCTTCAATGCAGAAATCAAGTAATCTCAAGCACCCTGATTTTGGCTAAAAATCTGGTTTTAGGTCTCCTGAGATAAATGAACCTGCAGTCACCTGCAAATCAGCTTTGTGGCTCTGCTCTGCACATCCAGTGGAGCTTAAAAAAAAAGTGGCATCCAAAAAGGGGACACAGAAGTCTGGGTTTGGTCCTTGGAGTGTAAAGATTAAATGAATTCCTTATGCCCCAGACTCCTTTCTGCCCAAACGTCAAATCTGACATATCCACACAGTCCCTTTCCCTTCCCACTGCCATGGCCATGGTGTCAGGCCGCATGGATGCACTCAGTTCCCTGACACCTATCAGCCAGAGGTCACTCCGGTTTCATAGAATCATGGAATCACAGAATGGTTTGGGTTGGAAGGAACCTCCAAGCCCATCCAGTTCCAAACCCCCTGCCATGGGCAGGGACATCTCCCACTGGATCAGGGGGCTCCAAGCCCCATCCGACCTGGCCTTCAACACCTTCAGGGATGGGGCAGCCATGATGTCTTTGGGCAACCTGGGCCAGGGCCTTCCCACCCTCATGGGAGAACATTCCTTCCTAAGATCTCATCTAAATCCCCCCTCTTTCAGCTTAAAACCGTTCCCCCTCGTCCCATCCCTGCACTCCCTGATCAAAAGCCCCTCCCCAGCTTTCCTGGAGCACCTTTCAGTACTGGGAGGCTGCTCTAAGGTCTCCCTGGAGCCTTCTCTTCTCCAGGCTGAACAACCCCAGCTCTCCCAGCCTGTCCTCAGATGGGAGGTTTTCCAGCCCTCCTATCATGTCCTTCGCCTCTTTTGGACTTGCTTCAACAGATCCATGTCCTTCCTGTGCTGAGGACTCCAGATATGAATGCAGGGCTCCAGGTAGGGTCCCACGAGAACGGAGCAGAGGGGCAGAATCCCCTCCCTCACCCTGCTGGTCCCACTGATTTGGATGCAGCCCAGGACACGGTTGGATTTCTGGGCTGCGAGCACACGTTGCCAGCTCGTGTTGAGCCTCATCGAGGAAGAAGATGCCATGTCTGTGGTGGGTCTCATTTATCAAATGACTCCATGCAGCAGCACCTGTGAAACCATCGGGAGTCTGCTCACAAGGAGCATCCAGCACAGCTGAAGTCCACGTTTGAAATGGAGCCACAGATTTGGGATTTCTCCCAGTTTCACTGTCTCCAGGTGCAGGTCCAGTGGGACTGAGCTCTGACACCGAAAAGCTCCCACCTCAGCCAGGGACCTGCAGCCCAATCCTACGGGAAATGAGGGGGTTTGGGCTCTGTCCTCTGTGTGTGCAGGTCTCTCTGCAGCTTAACTATGCCCAGCCAAGGGAAATGACGCATCCAGGAGGAGAAACAAAGCTGACGGGTGCTCATGGCACAGGCCACGATCTCCAGATCTGTAACTTCCACACATACACGCGTGTGTGTTGTGAGTTTGTACCGGGAGCCCTCTCGTGGCTGCTGCAACATCGTTTGTTCCAGCTTCGTGATTCGGTGTGGGGTTGATTTGCAGAGCCAGTCGGGAGATGGCTGAAGCGATGGGAGAAGCAGCAAGCGTTGAGCAGGGTACTCAAATCAGAGGGAGATTTATTCCGACAGTGTCTTTTACCTATCCGTCTCGCTGATAATCCCAGGAATACCCTTGCTAATGCTTTTCCCAGCAGTAACTCTGCCTGTAGCTGCAAGCCAAAAATCCAAGAGTGTGTTGTTGTTTTTTAATTTCACTTTTTAAGGCATCTCATTTCTGAGTTATTTCAAAAAGAGCATTCCCTCCATCACACAGGAGCACCTCAGTATGCAGAAGGGTTAAACCAGCACTGTATGAACGCATTCACCCTCTCCCCAGCACTGGGGCTGGTGTCTCTCAATGCCTCGTGTTCATAGAATCAATCACAGAACGGTTTGGGTTGGAAGGGACCTCAAAGCCCATCCAGTTCCAACCCCCTGCCATGGGCAGGGACACCTCCCACCAGACCAGGCTGCTCAAAGCCCCATCCAACCTGGCCTTGAACACCTCCAGGGATGGGGCAGCCACGATGTCTTTGGGCAACCTGCGCCAGGACCTCATCACCACAGAAAAAACCCATTTCTTCCTAAGGTCTGATCTAACTCTGCCCCTTTTCAGTTTAAAACCACTTCCCCTCATCCTGTCTCTGCACTCCCCAATAAAGAGCTTTTCCAAAGCCTACTTTCAGTACTGGAAGCCTGCTAGAGTGTCTCCCTGGAGCTTTCTCTTCTCCAGGCTGAACAACCCCACATCTCTCAGCCTGTCCTGGTATGGGAATTTCTTCCTAAAATCTAACCTAAATCTCCCATTTTTCAGCTTAAAACCATTCCCCTCTGTCCTATCCCTGCACTCCCTAACCAGGAGCCTCTCCTCACCTTTCCTGGAGCCCCTTTCATTACTGAAAGGCTGCTCTAAGGTCACCCCAGAGCCTTCTCTTCTGTAGACTGAACAACCGCAACTGTTTTAGCCTACTCTGAGACATCTGTGAAAAGTAGGAAGGAAAAGGAAATATCTCCGGTGTGCGGGGGGGTGTTATATCTTAAATTTACTGCCTGGGGTCTGCACTGTGCCTGGTCTGATTTAAAGAAGTGTTGAGAAGCATCAATCAACCAAGCACCAAAGAACAGGATGGATGCTGAGTCCAGCTGGATTTACATTAGAAAGCGATACTCCTTTTTTTTTTTTACCCATTGAAGTGGGTAATTAACTAACTAAACATTCACGAAGGTTTCTGGGATGTTACTACTTCCCTGCTTGTACGCAGAGGGCAAGGTTGGTCACCAGCCTCCCGTCTAGGTCACAAGTCCAGGCAGTGGTCTCTGAGGATGTCAGGGGAACTGTGGTATGAGAAGCGCATCCCAGTCCCTTCCAGTTTATTACTAATCTCCATACTGGTCTACTGCCCAGCACTGTTGGGGAAGACATACATGACTGGTGTCCTGTTGTGGTTGTCCTTCCACACGCTCCTCCAAGGACTCGAGAAGCTCCACGGACTGGTTTCCTTGCAGATCATCTTCTGGGTGCGACGGGGGCACAGCTGAGCTCTGCAGGGAGTGATGGATAAGTCACAACACAGTCGCACTCATTACCAGAGAACAAGATGGAAAGCAAGACCCTTTTCCAAACTTTAACACTGATTCATGCAGAGATCATTATAATTTTTCTATCTCAACTCTTCACTGCAGTAAAACAGGGCCAAACCAGACAGAACTGCAATGATTTAGAGTGAGTTACAGAAAATCCAGAGGAGACCATGAAGATGATCTGAGGGCTGGAGCCCCTCTGCTACGAAGACAGGCTGAGAGAGCTGGGCTTCTTCAGCCTGGAGAAGAGAAGGCTCAGGAGAGACCAGTACTGAAAGGGGCTCCAGGAAAGCTGGGGAGGGGCTCTTGGTCAGAGAGTGCAGGGACAAGATGAGGGGAACAGTTTTGAGCTGCAAGAGGGGAGACTGAGAGGAGATCTTAGGAAGAAATGTTTTTTTCTGTGGTGGGGAGGCCCTGGCCCAGGTTGCCCAGAGCAGTGGTGGCTGCCCCATCCCTGGAGGTGTTCAAGGCCAGGTTGGATGGGGTTTTGAGCACCTTATCCAGTGGGATGGGCTTGGAGGTCCCTTCCAACCCAAAGCGTTCTGTGTTTCTGTGATTTGTCCAATCAAGCTCTGAGAAATGTGACCCCTTTGCATCTATTAAATCAGCACAAATCGAAAAGTCATTAAAAGCCACTGGACAGACATTTACGTACACTGCCAAGAGATGTGTTTGTCCCTATTGAGTCTGTCTCCTTCCTTCTTTCCTCAGATGTTTTCTCCAAGGACTGAGGAGGGTTTCCTAGGGGCTGGTATTCAGGTTCAGAATCACCAGTAGATGGACCCTGTGGACACCAAAGAAAGTCCTAAGTGAAGGCATCACCCAGAATACACTGCTTTATCAAATAGTAGCGTGCCGAGAGACAGCAGGACAAGGCTGGAGAGCCAAGGTGCCAAGACCTCTAACACCCTTCTTGGGAAACACCAACAAGTTGGGGCAGACTGCAACTCTGGTGGGTTGGAGGGCTGCTTTAACCCCTTCATTTCCAACTCTTTGGTTGAAGTCTGGCCCAGATGAGTAGAGGTCTCCTGTCCTTGCTGTCAGCTGGGTTTGTGCTCCCAAAGCTTAACAGAGACAGCTTTGGTGTCTCTCTACCCCACATTCCAGTATTGCTGGCACCAAGGCTGCTGACACATATCCAGTTTGGGTCTCTTGGTCCAAACACACCTGCTGGTGTGCACTTCAGACCCTCTCACACCCCTGCAGTGGTGTCATCCAGGTTCCAACGATCCAGAAAAGCAATGTGTCTCACCTGGGACTACAGCAGGAGCTGTGAGGGAATAAGCCTAACTCACTCTAAGTGCCTGAGGAAATGGGACATTTTGAAACCAACCATGAAGGAAGACAAAGTCATCAGGAATTGGACCTAAACAGCCCCACATCTGTGCTCCAGTTAGAGACATCATTTCCTACAGGTGATTAACAAGGGTTTATGGACAGTGAATCACTTTCAGTTGTCACAAAAAGAGGACTGGAAAAGCCCCACCACACCTGCAGGCACTATTTCCTGGACTATCCCTTATCAAGGCCTGACTACTTCAGGCAAGACGATCCTTAACTCCTCCAGCAGCTATGACAAGTGACCTGGATACAGCCCTCTGATGTAATTCCTGAAGGTGTGCTGTACCACACTGGAATTTGGGTCCAGCATTGAGATTAAGCCTTAATATTGCTAATAAATCCCTAATTCCCATAACCACAAGCTATCTGTAACTCGCAAAGGATGCAGGTGACCAGATTATCTCTAGCAATTCGCCTGGTTACTCAAGCAAAGGCTATGGAGTCATGGCAGGGACTCTTTTCTTGGGCAATCTCAACCCAATCCGACAGCAGGATTGGATCCATCCCTGCTGGGGAAGTGGAGATGCACCTAGATCACAGCCTCCAAAGAAGGAGAAGTTGCAGGGCAAATTCAACAGACAACCAGCACGACACAACCTGTGTCGGATTTTGCTCAGAAGACAATAAGGGAGGATGAGGATCTGCAGGAGGCATCACTGGAGTATGAACTGGGACGGCACAGGAATCTGGAACACACCAGATGGGCAATCTCTTTGCTGCAGCAAACCAGATGGGGAGGAGCACAGATCTACAGAACTGCCTTCCATCGGCTCTGCTGTTTAGTTTCACCTTAGGGAGCCCTCCAGATGTTGGCACACTCAACTGAGCCTCCACCTCCAGGCTCTGTGCTTCTTCTGTCATCTTGGTGCTGCCCAGGGCATCATGAGAAGTATCAAACACCAGTGATTCCTGCAACATCAAGAAAAGTGAATAGCTGGATCCTGACAGATAATTTCTGCCCACTGTCCCATCCCTCCAGTATGCTCTGTCCCACCTGGTGGCCTCCCTGAACCAGAATGGAGAGAATAATCAGCAGTTCCCTGCTGGCGCCCTCCAAGCCTTCCTTCCAAGCTTCCTGCTTCCCTAGGATCCCTCTTGGTTTTTGAGGCTGCCCTTGTGTTCTCTTCTTGTGCTTCCAGCTGCTTTGCTCCGCTTACACACACACCTCTCCAGCTATCTCCAGCCCTCAAAGGGCACAAGGAGGCTGATGGCTTTGGAGGTTGTGTTCTAGTTACCTCCATCAACAGCAAGTTTTGAGTGATTCCTTTATTTTCACTGAAAAAACAGAGTGCTTTGCAATCCCATCAGTTTAACCTGAAGATTCAAGACCCTGTGCAAGCATTGGCCTCCTCCAGCTTAACTTTCTTAAAGTGGCTGCAAGTCACCATAACCTGCATGGTGGCAGAGGTGGCCTGAAGCCTTCAATGATTCTTTTCCGCCTCTCATCTCCTTTCAGGTCTGTCTGCCTCCTGATTATGATACACAACAACTCCCATGTCATAAACAGGGGCATGGAGAGGTACCTGCTTTCTGTTGGAGTTCTTGCTTGTCCTGGCGCCACCCAGCTGCCGCACCAGCCCATCCAGCCCTTCCTGCTGGAGTGCATCGGAGAGGTCCTTCAGCAGTGCCAGCTGCAAACAGTGGAGACCATTAAGGCAGTAGCCCAGTGCCACCCTCCTGTTCCTGATGTACAATACTGCAACGGAAGCCACCTCGAAACAATGACAAAAGCATTTCCAGTGCCTAGAATCATGGAATCACACAGTCATAGAATGATTTGGGTTGGAAGGGGACCTCAAAGCCCATCCAATTCCAATCCCTTTGCCATGGACAAGGGCACCTCTCACTGGATTGGGTTGTTCAAAGCCCAATCCAGCCTGGCCTTGAACACCTCCAGGGATGGAGCAGCCACAGCTTCTCTGCCCAGTGGCAGTGGGCCACTGCCTCACCACGCTCACAGAAACAAATTTCTTCCTAATATCTGAACTAAATCTTCGCTCTTTCAGCTTGAAACTGTTACATTTGGTCAAGTGATGTGCTCTGGCAGCAAACAGCTGATTTAAACACAGGTGCCAACAGTTTGGGCATCCAGGAGCCGATCCACAGGGCTTACATGGTGGCTCTCTGCATCTTAAATACACCCCTTCCATTTGATCAGACCAGTCGGTCCCTCACCTCCCTCCATCCCATCTCCAGAGCTTACAGAAAGGAGCTGAAGGTAACAAGCACAACTATAAGTGCCTGACTGGTAGATACTAAAAGCTGAGCCTCAACACACGGGGGCAGCCATGACTTCTCTGGGCAGATGAAAAAGCTTAATTAAAGCCACCTTGTCAGAAGGAAGGCCAAAGTGTTACCTACCTTGATACCATTTGCTTCAAAAAGCATCTCCAGATCCTGCAAAAGGAAAGAAGGGTAAAAACTCCTACTCCTCTCCCATCCAGCCCAGGAAGCTGGTCCTGTGGGTGGCTGTGGCTAAGCCTAGGGCACACACTCGGTGCCCTTTGCCATGCCAACCCCAGGCAGAGTGGGAGGGGTTTCCAACATAAATATAGTTCTATAATTCTTGGTTTATTTACCTTCATTTCCACTCCTCTTCCTGGTGGACCAGGTTCTCCCTTCAAATGAACAAGAACAATTAATTAATTAAGTCATTTTCCTGAGTAGCAGCATGAAAAGCAGCTCTGAGGAAGGGCAAGAGTCACATATCTGGCCCTTACTCTGCTACCAGCCCTCTCCATGACCCCAGACAAATCCCTGTTGGCTCAGAGAGAGGGGCTGAATCCAACCCTGCTCAACGGGAACCTTCGCTTCTCCATTGGACACAGCTGCTGGTTGCATTTTGTAGGTCTGACCTGGACCAGACAAAACATGAGCATCACCAAAGTGGGGTTTGAACCAGAGCTTGGTACAATCCCTTCTCCATTCCTTTGCAATGCACAACGTGTGAAGAAGCAGAGGTTTTTGAGGCTCCCTCAATGCTGTCACTGCTGTGGCAGCTGTGCAGAGGTAGCAGCAAGGAGGAGGGTGACCAAGCTGTCCCCGTGGCTGGTGGCCCCTTCTGGAGGTGGCTGTGATCCCACCCCTGTACTGCCACGTACAGTCAGTATTAAATATCGCAGTGGGATGCACTCCAGACAGGGAATCCCATGGAGGGGTTGTCCATCTCTTCTTATAGAGCACGATGTGGCTCTCCAGGCAAATGATCCTGGACCAGTGTTGTGGGTGCAACAATGAATGAACTGCAAGGGCTTGGGAAGGCCAGTAGTGGGGTGAGAAAGATTTGCTGAGGCAGGAGCTGACCTGCCTCTCTGACAGGCTTCATTTCACTGAAATCTGGTTTCTGCATCGACAGATTCCGGTGGAATGAAGGGTGCCAGGAAGGCCCTGATGGTGCTGCATCTCCATGCCAAGGTGGGCCAGGGCGAAGGAGTCACATTGTGGGGGTGCTCTAGCTGCACTGGGTATATCTGAGGTACAGCCCACACGTGTCACCTAGATGAGTCCTTGCCTTGGCAAAGACCTGGATTTTTTGCCAACCAGGAGATCTACCTGTACCCGCTGCATTTTCATAGAATCATAGAATGGTTTGGATTGGAAAGGACCTTAAAGCCCACCCAGTTCCAACAGCCTTGCCATGGCCAGGGACAATTTCTACTACATCAGGTTGCTCAAAGTCCCATTCAACCTGGCCTTGAACAGTGCCAGGGATGGGTCATTAAGTGAAGGAGTTGGTCCCACCTCCAAAAATCTCTCTACGTGTGTGGTATCCGAAGCCTGTTCTTCCATCACCTTCTGATGTGCTCTTCAACTTACATGGGCAAAAGAAAGGAAGGAAGCCTCCCCGGACATTCTAGAAATTTCTCTTATCTGGCTCCTGAACATCTTCCTGCCCAAATGTTGTGTATCTGCTTAACTGAGTTGTAGGGCTACGGTATCATGTGACCACAAGTTTACAAGACGAGCTCAGAAAATCCAACATTTTAGAGGGTCAGAAGAGATCTGGGATGGACGTCCTTCTCCTCTGGCCAGGCCAACACCACGGCACCAACACAAAGATGCCTCCATATATTTGGGATTTACCTTTGGGCCTGGAGGACCTCTTTCACCTTTCAAGCCATCCTGTCCACGATCACCCTGCAAACCAGCAGGAAAATGTTAGTTCTTCACCCCCTCTAAAATTCTTGGTGGAGATGCTGGCTTCACCGTGCACTGCGGTATTTCTCATATACTGGCCCAAGACTAACAACACCTTTTCCACATGGACCAGATTCTTTTAACTATCTCGTGGATTCACATAATTAAGTCAAATTTGGAGCAACCTCTGCTCTTCACTTGATACACACTGTTTAAATAATCACGTATTAAGCTTCAATACACATCTTCTCCAGCAAGGAGATCTTACCTTGTCACCTTTCAGGGTGATCGTGTTCTCCAGAGAAGACATCTGCAAAAAAGTGGAAGAAACCTTGCTCACAAAGTGGAGGATGATGTCTTTGATACAAGTTCTCACCTCCATGTGTTTTTTATCCCCGTTAACCCTTATGGGCAAACAGTCAGGTGCTTTCTTGCAAATGAACCAGCAACCTAAACCTGCTATGTTTGGACTCAAACCAAGAGGGAGCCGATGCAGCATCTTTGCGCTCACGGGTAAGAGATTCAGGGTTGTTGCGATGTTGGTGTCAGCATCTTCATTTCCAATGAAGTCCTTCTCAAAGGGAACTGGGGTCACACAGACACCACTTCCCTGCTGCTCAGGACATTGCTTGGGTCCCTCTCTGATGTGGATATTTAGTGAGATATTTCAGTAGCTGGTTGGGTAACTGCGTGAGTGAGAACAACTCTTTTGAACCCTAAGACCACCTGGTTGTGTGATGGAGTGAGATGGTTCTGCATTAGCAGAGGAGGAGTTTGCCATACCCTGGAGCAATAAAGCTCGTCTCAGTTTTGAAGGGAACGGGGTATGCGTGACATCCCCATTTCCCACTCCCGAACATACCAGAGTCCAAGTAGTGCTGAATACAAGAGAGACAACTGAACAGGAGCCCCAGCAAATGGTAACACCTGAAAATAGGACTGGAACCACAAAATGGGATCATTTCAAACAGTATCTTGGTAGGGCTGGGAGCAGAAAGCTGCAATACATATAGAGAGGTATCCATCACCAGAAGGCAATGACTCCTTGCTTCTGGTTGTCCTCAGTTCTGAAATCAGCAGAGACTACTGTTTTGTTATTGTAGCATTTTCCTGCTTTGAAGAAGCCTCATACTCAGATCCTGCCAATGCCTCATTCCTAGGGATGGAAGACAAAGTCTAGCATTGCTCTCCCAGGAGGCTGTGGCCCCTGGTCCTAAGACAGAGTTTCTCTTTTGCACCGAGGTGACTTTACCTCCACTGAAGCCAATGGGGTGAAAAAATGCCTCCTCGCACACTCATGTTCTGAAACGCCTTCCTGATCACCTAAACAACCTTTCAAAATCTCTTCCAGCCTTATTTTTGATGAACCTGGGTTGAGTTGCTCGCTCTTCACCTGACTCAACTTGGTGTGGGACCTCTTATCCAAAGGAACAGGAGAGTCCTGAGCACGAGTCATCCCATCCGTCTAAGCACCTTTCCTAGAAAGCATCCATCTGTCTTGACTGCAGAAGAAGCCCAGATAACTTGATTATGCAACAGGTAATGATTAAAGGTACCCTATAGGTTCCTAGCTAGCCTTTAGTGTCAAAATCTTCTTGCATCATTAATAACAAGCCGTACGGGGTGAGATGCGTGCATGTGTCTGTAGGGCTAGGTGCATGGCTTTGAACCTTTGATAGGGCTGGGAGGGAAATCCACTCCACAACATGCACTGCTGCAAACAAGAAGTTCTGGCAATGTGTCCTTTGTGGCACTCAGGATTCATTAAAAATCTCCATATATGGGTAAGACAACAGAACTGGGCATTACTTACGAAGCTTCCAGGAGTCCCCGGCAGCCCGGGCTCGCCCTGTGAAGATAAACCACCACCATACCCCCCCCCAAAAATACCGTGAGAGGTGGAATTCAACATGTCAGTCCCCAAACAGAGTCTTGCTCATGCAAGGTTATAAATGGGAATGTGCAAACCTACAGATTCGCCCTTGCTTCCCTTCTCTCCAGTGATTCCCTAGGAGGTGGAGAGAGAGGCAGGATGAGAACAAGCCACGGTAGGGGAGGGTTTTTCAGCGGTCTCTTCTTGTCTAGCTCAGCATCCAACACACTAACAAGCCCGTCTTTGAGCAGCTGAGCTAATGAAATCTGGGTTTCAACATCCCTCCTGTGGAGGAGTTTTCTGATATTTAATAAGAGGCGAGATGATTAGCCTCTTCCTCAGTGGAAAGGCTCATCAGGGACCTTTCCCCAGCCAGCTGCTCAGTTACACAGTTTGTAGAAACACCATGTCTTTGAGACCTCCAACAACGTAGCTGATCTTAGCCAATGCTCTCCAACGCTATCAGGACAGGCTGAGAGAGCTGGGGTTGTTCAGCCTCGAGAAGAGAAAGCTCCGTGGCGACCTTAGAGCAGCCTCCCAGTCCCTGAAGAGGGTCTACAAGGCAGCTCAGGAGGGACTTTTTACAAGGGCCTGGAGTAATAGGACGAGGGGGAACGGCTTTAAAATGGAAGGGGGAAGACTGAGATGAGACATTTGGAAGAAATCCTTCACACTTAGGGTGGTGAGGCTCTGGCCCAGGTTGCCCAGGGAAGCTGTGGCTGTCCCATCCCTGGGGTCTTCAAGGGCAGGTTGGATGGGGCTTTGAGCAGCCTGGTGTAGGTGAAAGTGTCTCTGCCCGTGGCAGGGGGGTTGAAACTGGATGGACTTTGGGGTCCTTTTCAACCCAAATGATTCTGTGAGTCTATGATAAGACAGACAGAGCCTAAGGGTACCATTTCCCTTCCTTCTTCACCAGACTGAGACAGTGTTGTGGTTTTTATCCAGCAGTGTGGGGCTGGGGAAGTTTTTCACCCTCAGAAACCCCCAGGGTGCAGTCTTGCTGTTTAAGCTAGGCTCTAAATAATTAAACTGGGAGGGAGAAACAGCCCCAACCTTCCCTTTGAAGAGGAGACCTCCTCAGGAAAGAGGGATGGGGCTTTTTATGCCTTGCAGATTGTAAGGCAGAAAAAAATACAGTTATTTGTTTGGTATTGGACCATCCCATGCCCTCCCTCTCCCAACTGCTCCTTTAGGGGTTGCCTTACATCCTTTCCAGGTTGTCCTGGATCGCCTTTTAGCCCCTGCTCTCCAGGCCGTCCTGGGACTCCAGGTGGACCCTGCAAGAAAGGTTTTGGAGAAGCAATTAGAATCTAGTGAAAGGTGTCCCTGCTCATGGCAGGCGGGTCAAACTAAACTATCTTTAAGGTCCCTTCAAACCCAAACAATTCTACGACTTTATGATTCATTCCATGATTCTATTATTATTTTTGAGCACATCCAGTAGCTCAAAAAAGTAAAACAAGCAAGAAAATCTCTATCCCTCTATGATTTTTCACTCAGGAAACAAGTATTTGCACATGGATGTTTCTGAGTGGCAGTTATTGTTGGGCTGGAGAAGAAAGTCCTCCCCTCCTGCACTGACCAGGGGAGCCTGGGCAGCAGCAGAGCAGCCTCCCCTGATGCCCCACCACTCACCTGGGCAGAAAATGATAATAACAACAATTATTACCCTGATTCCTCTCTCTCCTGGTTCTCCAGGGGCACCAGCTTCTCCCTAAAAGAGAGGAATAGGAGCTTCTAAAAGCTTTTTTGACCTTTCCCTTTTCAGCCTTTAGCTTTGGAATATAAAACCAAAGCTAAAAGAAGAGAAAGAAGCCAAGTGTGAGATGAAGAAAGTTCTTCATAGACTCATCTGGCTCAAGGACAAGTCAACAGGAAATAAAATGAGCATGGGTCAGCTTCAAAACACATCAAAGGGAGTGGTTTTCCAGCTGCGGCTCAACACGTGATGCCTTGCTCAGAGGGTTTGAGGGTGTTAAAAGTTTATGTAGAGTGACTGAATCTGTGGAAGCAGAATACATCAAGAGCGATCAAACCCGTAAGACATCACTTTTAATACAGGACATCCTGCTTTTGCATTGTTTCCGGGACCTCGAGGGAAGCTGACATTCTTGGAGGTGAGATGTTGGGTTGTACGGACCTTCACTTAAACTCAGTGCAGCCCTCTCCTATGCTGCCGCACCCAGAGCTCCAGCTGTGAGCAAGCCTGCTGTGCTTGGTACCCACATAACTCTGGAAGGAAGGGGCTCCCCATCCATTACCTTAGTCCCAGTGGTGCCTTTCTTCCCTGGTTCTCCCTAAAACACAATGCAGAAGTTCTAGATTACATTTCCACCTGTCTGTCATTAGGTATTTACCCTAATTTTCGACTCAGTTGAAGAGCTCTTTGCCTGGTTTTGTAATCATCGGTGACTCTGAAGTCAGAGGTGTCGGGCAGTGGTGCCTCAGGATCAGAAACATGATTACTTCTTCATTTTCAAGCCTTCCCTTGGTGATCCTATTCCACTTGATTGTTCAGGAACCAACTCAACCCTTTGAACTGAAGAAAGGTCTTAACTGAGTGTGGTTGGAAGAGGCTTTTCTGAAGCCAACTCTGATGTTTTCTGAAATACCACCTTGTTTGATTGTAGGAGGGAGCTGTTATGCCCTAAAACCAAAAGCAAGCCCTTCAGGGCTGATATGGCTGCACACCATCCTAGTTCCCTGCATGGCTGACAGACACAACTCAATGATCCAAAGGAAGGGCAGGGAGATGCCAGGGGAGGGTTAGGTTGAATATTAGGAAAAGGTTCTTCCCCCAGAGGGTGGTGGAGCACTGGAACAGCTCCCCAGGGAAGCAGTCCCAGCCTGACAAGATTCCAGAAGTCTCAGGCCAAGGCCCTCAGATACACGGGGTGAATGTTGGGGGTGTCCTGTGCAGGGCCAGGAGTTGGACTCAATGATCCTTGTGGGTCCCTTCCAACTCAGAACGTTCTATGAAACAGTATGATGTCCAATAAGAGCAAGAAATGCTGTGTCCAAGCAGTGTAACATGAACACCACGGTACCGTGCACTTGTTCCACCAGGACCAATGGTAAAGAGTAGTGGCACAAAACACAGCCTAAAGCACACCCTGATGACAATCTGCAAAGGATCTACATCCTCACTTGCAATGAAAGAGCAGACAGAGAGGTTAGATCCCTTGATGACCAAACCATCATGCCTAATTAGAGTTTGTCCAGTCTTGTTTGTTGACCGCTGTTGCGCTGAGATCTATCTCTTCCCCAACCAGGTGTGCATAAGGTGAATGTCTCTGAGTGATCCCATCTTGTCTCTTGTTCCTACTTGCTACTAAAAGGGCATAACTTGCAGGTGTTGTCTTGGTACAGATTGAGTACCAAGGGTTTCAGGATGCCATCTGACTAGATTGTAGGCTTCTACTTACATCTTTACCTCTTAGTCCGGTCTCGCCTTGTTTCCCAGGTAATCCTGGTTCACCTTTCTCTCCCTTTGGACCTATAGCCCCCTAAAGAAAACAAGACTGTCGTTACTTTCCTCTTCTGCATTTCATAGTCTACACACTTTAGACATCGTGGGGCAGACTCAGACAGCACGCCAGGCCTCACGGTGATGCAGTTTCTTCCACAGTCCTGGCTGAAGCTTGGGCTCAGGGCATTTACCCTACACTAGGAAGGGCTGTGCGTATAGTATTTGCTATTAGGCTAGGCTGGAAAGCACCCACCTCTAATGCAGTCCATCCAGACTCCACGAGCACCCTGCAGGATTCTTCTGAAGGTTCTCCACCTGCAGGAAGCACTGCAGCTCACATGAATTACCCAATTAGTGGAGACTCAGGAGATGGGTCTGGTCTCAAGAGAGTGGTGTGGACACAGGGTCAGTTCCCCCTCCATGTTTTAACTTCTATTCCCGTGCAAAATCAGTTCAGCTCTCATGGATGGTACTTACGCATCTCTTCTGCTTGATGTTTGTACAACAGAGACCTTCCTCATCACTTAACTTACCTCACCATGCCTTCTCCTGATTCAAAATACCTCCTGCTGCTTTCTCCACTTTGCAGCTGCATTAACACATCTTGTTAAGACATCTTGTCTTGGATGCATCTCATTTATCTCTTTTGATATCCAATTTCTCCATGCCTATGAAGCTGATCCAGCCTGAATATTGCATTCACTGGGCTATGTATCAAGCTGTAACATTTCCCAAATCCATATGCTCCATCAGCCAAGCCCGGGAAGCAATGCTATTTGAGAAATCTACACACTGAGAGAGATTCACTGAACGAATCCCACATTTGGGATGTTTTCCAGACCCCTCTTGACCAGTTTTGAGCCTTTGTTAGGAGGAACCCTACATGCCAGGATTTGCCTTGCATCATTAAAAATGCAAGAGCATCTTCTTGTTGTTTTTCTATGCAGGGCTGTGAGTCACACGGCAACTCCAGCGAAGCAGAATTTGTTCAGACCTTTCAGCTTTTAAATGCTCCCCACGTTTGGACACAAGTCCCATGGAAAAGATAAAGCCCTACTGACTCAAGATGCATTGGGTGACACAGAGAGCAGTCATGAGACCATGCTTTACATGTTTTCTACATTCTCTTCCAACCAAACAATTCTATGATTCTATACAAGCAGATGAGGTGCTCAGGGATGTGGTTTAGTAACGGACAGGTACAGTTGGACTCGATAATCTCAAAGGTCTCTTCCAACCAAGTGATTTTATGATTCTGGGTTGCAATCACTGTGTAGACTCACCTTCTGACCCGGTTTGCCCGACAAACCTACATTTCCCTGCAGAAATACAGACCATTAGTCACATGGCAAGAATTATAAGGGTAGAATAACTTTAAGTGAGGGTCCTTTGTTTTATCTAAAGGATGTTAAGATCACGCCCAATATTGCAAAGCTGCTCTTTGATTGCAGCTGAAATAGTGCAGTGAAATGCAGATAAGGGGAAACCAAATGGTGTCCTAAGAGAAAAGATCCGGCTGTAAGCACAAACGGTCTAAATACATCAGGTTTATCCACTTTGAAACTTAACACTTTGATGACTAGCCTTGATAGAGGAGAGAGGACCTCAAAGATGCTAGGGTTTGCATGTTTTTGCTGGTCTAAAACGAAAGGGACTATTAATGTATTATTTTTTTTACTGTGAGGGTGGGGAGGCCCTGTCCCAGGTTGCCCAGGGAAGCTGTGGCTGCCCCATCCCTGGAGGTGTTCAAGGCCAGGCTGGGTGAGCCTTTGAGCACCCTGATCCAGTGGGAGCTGACCCTGCCCATGGCAGGGGAGTTGGAACTTTGGCTTTGGGGTCCCTTCCAACTCAAATTGTTACATGATTCTATGATTCTATGATAGCCCCAAAGGAGGGAACATCAGTGCATCAACCCAACCCTTACTGGAGATCAGTGAACTCACAGTGGAGTCACCAGAAGCTTGCACCTTCTTAAACACAAGAGTCAGGTTCCCCTTCAGGACACAAAGCCGTCGGAAATGGGGCTTTGCTGTTCACAGAACTACCGGCTGAGCATTGACCATCCATACTTCCTTCCAGACTTACAAGAAATCTTCTCTCTGCATTTTGGAGAAGGCTCGCCCTTAGCGCTGCCTTCCACAGTCAAACTACAGCAAACTATCCATCACATAAGACCACCATGGGGTAACAGCCCAGCTCCTTGTCACTATCCCAGTATAAATTTGCTGGTGACAGGTTTCGTGGGTGAAGGCCAACAAATTCACATGTATGGAAGCGACAGAGAGATTTTGGCTCTGAACCTCATGATTTGCCTCCCTACCCCCCCACATCCAATATATTGTCCCACTCACCCTGTCGCCTGGGTCTCCCTTCAGCCCAGGTTGACCAGGAATGCCAAAACCTGGACTTCCCTGCAAAAATCAATGATGATGCGTGTCTCAGTGTAATGCTTGGAGAGATTTTCCTTTCTGCAACTCTATGTACAATAGAGAGACAGCTGTGGCTAAACACTGAGCTGGCACTACCTCTCAGCTGGACCTTACAGCCACCACGATTGTTCTCCCCTCCTAACCGCACTCTTTACCACCTCTGAGAGATGCTGTTGTGAAGAGCAAACCTTCACTAGAGAGATACTTGGTGAACTCAGCACGTTCTTCCATTGCCCCATCCCGACCTTGAAGATCTGGGCTGCAATTCTTCCATCGCCATGCATGAGCTGTGGTGGCATGACCCTGCTCCATTGTTATCTCACTCTTGGGAATGTGTCCCATGTCACGCTCACTGCTAGCAGGCTCCACTCCACCATGGCTTTGCAGCCCCCTCAAGGGTCAGCCTGCTTCCCACCCTTGCTGTACCTGCTGGGGCATAGCTGCCAATGCTCTATTTGGTGCCGAGCAAGACACAGAGAGAGATAGCGTCACTTCAGAGCAGTTTCCAAGCTCAGGACATCAATCTCTACATCTGAAGCTAGTAGAGAAAGACAGAGCAGACCCTTGGCATTTTCATCAGCGATGGGCTGAGCTGACACTCTGTGCCTCTCACTGACTTGGGAAGGAATTCCATCCCCCTCAGAGCTTACTTTGCAAAATAAGGCTCCATGAAGACCTTATAATGGCCTTCCAGTATCTGAAAGGGCTACAGGAGAGCTGAGGAGGGACTTTCTCCAAGGGCCTGGAGTGGACTTTTTCCAAGGGAGTGATAGAACAAGGGGGACCGGCTTTAAATTGGAAGAGGGAAGATTTAGATTGGACATTCGGAAGAAACTCTTCTCCATGAGGGTGGTGAGACCCTGTCCCAGGTTGCCCAGGGAAGCTGTGGCTGCCCCATCCCTGGAGGTGTTCAAGGCCAGGTTGGATGGGGCTGGGAGCAGCCTGGTGTGGTGGGAGGTGTCCCTGCCCATGGCAGGGGGATTGGAACTGGATGGGCTTTAAGGTCCCTTCCAAGCCAAACCATTCTATGATTCTACCCATAAAGGATGCACCTAGAAAAGCAAGTGCCTTACCTTCTCTCCTTTGTCTCCTTGTATTCCTTTGTCTCCTTTTGGTCCCAGGGCTCCTATCGGTCCAGTATCTCCCTGTGAATAACGACATCCTCAAAGCTAATAATACAGTGCAGGAAAACAATTCCTGTTCATGTGACTTCCTAGAGCTGCGTTTTGCATTTTCAATGTACTCTGAAAACCATTCTCTTGTCAAATCTCTCTCTGAGTTTATATTGAAGCCTTCTCTGCAGTACCTGGGCTTCTGCCATACAAAACCCATCCCAGTAGTTACGCCCTCTCCAGCCACGTAACTGGGATGCTGTAAAACACCACGCGAGCACACATGGGCTGTGAAGATGATCTGAGGGCTGGAGCCCCTCTGCTATGAGGACAGGCTGAGAGAGTTGGGGTTGTTCAGCCAGGAGAAGAGAAGGCTCTGGGGAGACCTTACAGCAGCTCCCCAGTACCAAAAGGGGCTACTGGAAAGCTGGGGCCAGACTTTTTAGCAAGGCCTGTTGTGACAGGACAAGGAGTAATGGCTTTCAGCTAAGGGAGGGGAGATTTAGACTGGAGATAAGGAAGACATTTTTTACAGTGAGGGTGGTGAAACATTAGAACAGGTTGTCCAGGGTGGCTGTGTATGCCCCATCCCTGGAAACCTTCAAGTCCAGGTTGGATGGGGCTTTGAGCAACCTGATCGAGTTGAAGACGTCCCTGCTCCTGCAAGGGGGTTGGACTTGATGACCTGTAAAGGTCCCTTCCAACCCAAAGCATTCCATGATTCTATGATTGTACTTACAGTGGTGTAAGCAGGGGAACGTTCAGTTCCCCGGTCACTACCTAAATGGAGCCAGTCTAAAAGAAGCCATTTTTGCTAACTGATGCTAGGCAGTCTGAACAATAAGACCACTGAAGGGAGGTGGCTCTAATACCCAAGTCCAGTCAGAAGAACAAATCTCGTTGTCTGTAAGTACTGAGTGAGGTCTGAGGGCATTTCATGAATGCCACCAGACAAAAAGCCAAGAGGAGTTACTCCTGCAGTAAATACTCCTTACAAGGATAAGAAATATCTTTTCTTTCTCTGCAGGTTGACAAGGAGTGATCAAGAACAAAAAAGTTAGCTTATTCCAGGCCATGTTCCACAATGAGGCCACTGTAAAACTGAGCCGTATCCGCTGTCCTACAAGGCAGCTGTACAATACGGACAGCATAATCAGGGAATAGCTCTGTCTCACAACTTTCCCTGGTTTCAGAAATTCTATTTCTTCCAGCCACAGGGAGGCCAAACACCAGGTAGAGGGCGCAGAGATGTGGGGATCTAAGGGAATGGCAGGACGATGTGCCAAGGGAAAGTTATGTTGAATGTTAGGACAAGGTTCTTCCCCCAGAGGGTGGTGGAGCACTGGAACAGCTCCCCAGGGAAGCAGTCCCAGCCTGACAAGATTCCAGCAGCCTTTGGCCAAGGCCCTCAGACAGACAGGGTGAATGTTGGGGTGTCCTGTGCAGGGCCAGGAGTTGGTCTCAATGTTCCTTGTGGGTCCCTTCCAACTCAGGTCATTCTATGATTCTGTGAAATCTCCATCTGTGGAGAAGCTCAGCACACAAGGTCCTGAGCAACCTCACCCAACTTTGAAGTTGGCTCTGTTTTAGCATGAGGTGGGACTAGAGACATCCAGAAGTCCCTTCCAGCCTCAGCTGTGCTTTGATTTTATGTCAATGCCTCCCTTGGCTGGAAGGTAGCTCCTGTGAGTAGGCTGGATTTGTGCTTCAGAGATCTATGCCTTCTAAAACCAAATTTGAACATCCCAAATTTCCCCATGGGTTGGGTCTAGAAAGAGTATGACAGACACAAAATGTTAATAAAAGCAAAAGAAATATCATCAGGGCAAGACTATTGCTACGTTTCCGACCTCTCCTGTCAATTACAAGGGAGATACAACTCAGATAGTGGAAAAACGATCCAGCCTTCAAATTTCAGATGAAGACCTCATCAAAGATGCAAGCAGTGCCAATTAATAGACTCACCTTGACGCCTTTCTTGCCTGGAGGTCCCAAAACCTGTGGATAAAAAGAAACCAGACATTCTCTCTTATTTGGGAAAAGGATCTTCTTTCCAAAGGAGGGTCTAATTTATGTTACTTATTCCAAAGAGAATCTCAGACTTATTATGGGATAGGGAACCCATGACTTGCACTGATGGATGGAAAGGGCTACAAGCCAAATCCCAAACCCAGCAAAGCTTGTAAAGCAATTCCACCAGCTTCAGTAGGTTTTAGCTTCAGAGATGGAACTGAATGACCACTCACATGCAAGGGGTAATTGGCAAGTAGATGCTCTAGACTTGGCTAACACAACATTCAGACAGCCACAAACCTTAGTGACAGCACTACAACCCTGCAGAGCAGCCCTGATCTGCTTTTGGGGACTATAGAGCTGTCTTATTCTCTTGTATCTTCAACAGAACTCTGTCAGCATTGCCAGGAAAGAAACCTAAGGTAGCCTGCTTATTCAAGCATCCTTCAAGGCACATCAATCTGTCCCAGTGGTGGGTCTCAGTCCTTAATGCGACCTCCAGCTGCTCCCACACCCCTTGCAGCAGTGCTGTGGGGCATGTAGAGGTTCTCCTTAAAGCTGCTCTAGCACTTGGAGGGACATAAAGAGGAGGCTATAGGAGCTCTGATTCCACATGGGAATGAGGCAAATAAGATCCAGTAGAAGCACCTCTTGCAGGTACTGGAACAGCCCCATTTTGGATGGGGAGTTTGAGTGGGGGACAAGCACAGAGCTTCAGTGGTGGGAAGTCTTTATCCTGATGTTTCCTGCACAGCAGTGAAGCTCCTTTGATGAGCCAGTGGGCAACTGTGGTGCAGGGTTGGGACGAGAAGCAGAGCAAGGGAGCAGAAGACATAGCTGTCTGCAGGGTCAAGGAAAACGTCCATTAGTTCTTCCTGCAGTTTAGTGGGACACATCTCTACTGGCACCACTGAAGATGCTGCTGCGCAGCTATAGCACAAGAAGGGCTGCAATCCACTCATAGTTACCCCTACAGCTGGAGCACCTGGAAATCCCAGGTTCCCCTGCAAAGCAAGAGGACATAAAATGAACAGTCTGGGGCAGTGAAAAATTTCTGCTCATTGCTCTCCCTCGTTCATCCCTTAAAGAAGCTCAAAACTCATCTCAGAAGCACAAGAGCAAAACAGAGAGGAGATGCTGAGCTCAAGTACATCCCTGCTGGGTTCATCTCTGCAGACCCCTCCATAAACACGCACAATTGCACTCACAAGAGCTGCACACATGCAGCTGGGGGAAGTCAGGACACCTCCACCTGAGCAAGTGAAACATGCTGTTCTCATACTGCTGCACTTACTTGATCTCCCTTCTGCCCTGGAGCTCCTGGAAGTCCCTGTAAGGCATCGAAAGAGAAATTCCATCAGACTCAATTTAATATTTTAGGTCTCTGCCATAGTGAGAAGCTCCCAGCCATAGAGGGGAAGCTCTTCAGCCCAGTTTTTTACCTCTGCCAGACATCTATAAGCACTCTTGGATGAGAGATGGAGATCTCCATACCTATCTGTGGCACAGCTGGTTGCCATCTACCAGGAGACCAAGTGCAGAGAGGCAAGCTCTCATTCCAGGTGAAGCTATCAAAGATGGTCATTTGCAAGCAAGAAAAAGTATGGAGAGAGCCACGAGATGCATGGGAACTACCAGACCACGTCAGTACTTGCCTGACTCAGCCCCAGGACTCAGAAAACCTGAAATACGGCCCAGTAAAAGCAGTGTGAATGCTCACTATGAGCTGGCAAAGGGTTTTCAAGGTTTGTTTGTCAGTGCTTTCTAGTTGCACACTGTCCCAGGGATTTATCATTGGTGCAAGGTCTGTCCCACGCATGAAAGATCCTTGACCAGCATTGAGCTCCTGAACCTGGCAGTTATCTGGTGTGTAGCTATATGACCCTGTCACATTTGGCCAGACTGGGAGAAGCCTTTGGTGGAACCTCAAACTCCCCCCTGCGGGACCTCCAGCCTGAGCCTGGACAGAGCCATGGCTTCTTCTCCTCCTTTTCTCACCTTTTCCCCTTTAACACCACCTTGCCCTTTGTTACCCTGGAAAAGAGAAGATGTTTTAGTAAAGACAAAGCTCCACTGGCAGAGCAGGATGAACCTGGAGGGTTAATTACCTGTATAGTATCTATAGTATCATAGAATCATGGAATTATTTGGGTTGGAGGGGACCTTAAAGCCCATCCAGCTCCACATCCCCCCACCAAAGGCAGGGACTGGATCAGGTTGCTCAAAGCCTCATCCAGCTTGGCCTTGAACACCTCCAGGGAGAGGGCATCCACAGCTTCTTTGGACAACCTGTTCCAGTGCCTCCAAAGTAATTTGTAATGCAGTGAGTTCCCAAACCAAACGTGGTTACTTTATTCCAAGTATTCCTCGTTGGCCTCCTCTTATCTCCCCTTGAGCTCAAACTTCCTACACCCCAAACATCCTTGTGGAACTCCTATGAAGAACCACCTCCATTTTTTGGTCGTGAATCTGCTGCCAGCTCTGCCCATTTGCTGTCCCACACTTTTGATCCACCTTCTTGCCCTCCTCCTGACCGGCTTCAGTTCTCCGTTCTCCTGACACCTGTAGGTGGGATGTCAGAAGGAGCAAGGTTACACTCGGCTGCTCCATGGGTGGCGGGCTCAAGGATGAATCACTGTCACTTTGGGGCAGCCTTCATCAGGCAACATTTGTTATCATCTGCCAACGTGATTAATTACACCACAGTGTATCATCATGGCAAACACAGTGAAGGATGTCCTCACAGCTCTGCTCTGTGCCATGAGGTCAGGCATGTCCTTGTTTTTGGCAACATGGAAGTCTGGTATCTCATGTCTTTACTGGGTTTCTACCATTCCCCTTTTGGCAGTTCCTGAGTGACGAGTCAACACGATGAAGCTGACAAAGTGAGAAAAGCTTAATTGGCCCTGCTTAATCTGCCAGCGCTCAGCGGAGTGGAACATCCCAAAGTGGCAGCTGATGAGAACTGGCAGTAGACATTATCCTCTACAACCACGCCACGTGGCAGAGGGCATCCCAAGGCCAACAGCCCTTGCCCACCATGGCTGGCAGCTCTTACTCAGGAACTGTCCATCAGTGGGGCACTCACCGGCTCTCCTACTCTTCCTCTGTCACCCTTGAGGCCATTCCTCCCACGAGGGCCCTGCATGAAGCACGGGAGAGTCTTACTGTGTGTCCCAGCAGTTCTTTTGGTTCTTGATGGACATCTGATAAGCATGGAAACCAGAGCCTATTGGGCAGCTAAGAAATAATTTAAAAAAAATGGCTTCTCATCACATGGAAAAGTGAAAGTCCATCTCAGGTACTTACCCTCACACCTGGTTCACCCTGAAACACAAAGGAAAGGGAGAATTACCATTGGGTGGACATTTAGAAAGGTAGGTCATCTCTAAGTTTAGTCCCAGAAAAAAGCTCCTTCAGGCTGACAAGACTAGAGATCAAAACTCCCACCCTCAAGGAAAGACAAGGAGGTGTCTGCTGTCTTGGATGCTTCAAGCATCTCAACTTGTGATGTCTGGTGTCAGCCCTCCCCTCCTTAAAGTAGAGGAGTCTCTTGGTGTCTGTTGAGGCTTTCTGACCCACCTCCAGTGCAAGGAAATATTTGATGACAACCATTAGTCTGGTTTTGGCTGTGCACAGTGCAAGTGATCCTGGGAATTTCACTCCAGCCACCAAACAGCCTTCCTAGGGACCTGGAGCTGGAAAAGTCTTAGTGGCCACTGAATCTGGTCCCATGTCAGACAAAGCTGACTGTAAGTTTTTCAAGCTTCTATTCAAGCTTCTGTTCCTGCTGTGTTGAACAGGAGGGCCTTGATGATGGTAACATTTTGCAGAGTTCCTCCTTTTATGCCTTAATGGGAAAAGTTCGTGATCATAGAATTATCATGGAATGGTTTGGGTTGGAAGTGACCTCCAAGTCCATCGAGTTCCAGTCCCCCTGCCATGGGCAGGGACACATCCCACTGGATCAGGTTGCTCAGAACCCCATCCAACCTGGCTTTGAACACCTCCAGGGATGGGGCAGCCACCTCTCCCCTGGACAACCTGTGCCAGGGTCACTCTCACAGGAGAACATTTCTTCCTAAGACCTCATCTCAGTCTTCTGTCTTTCAGCTTAAAACCATCACTCCTCGTCCTATCCCCGCACTCGCTGAAAAATGGTGGAGAGAAGAAACGTGTGTTCCCAGGGCCCTTGAATGACCAGATTATCCAAGGACCCTGGAATATGCCAGGTCTCCCACTCCTGGTGTACAACACCACAGAGCTGCAAACAACCTTGCTTACCTTGATGGAGATCCCTGGTGGCCCCTGTGGCCCTGGTAGACCTGGTGGTCCTGCTACTCCGGGGACTCCTGGCTGTCCTTTTGGTCCCTGCAACAACAGAAAACAAAAGAGGAAGTGACGTGGGCTCTCTCCCAGCTCCCTTCATTTCTCCTTCAACATCTGAGAGGCTGAAGGGCCCACCAGACCTGGGGTATGATACTCACAGGAGGGCCAGGCTGCCCATTTTGGCCAGGAAGCACCTCCACTCCTCCCAGGACATAGCCTGGTTGGCCCTGTGCGCAAGGGGAAGGGGACACAGGGTCAGCTACACTGAGAGGTCCAGGTGCAGACAGGCACTTTCATGACTTAGGGACAATTTTGTAGTGATCACAAGCAACTTTAAAACCAAAGAGTCCCTCCCTACACTGCAAACCCAAACCACTTGCTTGCACCAAACTCTTCTAGAGGTACCAGAACCCACACGAGCTTTGCTTGCTGGCATGGAAGAAAATTCATCCCAGGGTAAAAAAGGAGGTTGGACTTCAGTGGGATCCTCTCCCTGATCTGTAGCCAAACAAGACAGATCAAGGGAATGGAAGGAAGGAAGAGGAATGCGCATTGGACCTGGGGGAAGGACAGGACAAGTGCTCCTGGAATCTGACCATAACTGTTCTTGAAGCTTTGTCTTTTTGTGTCTTACATGTAAACAAACAGGCTTGTTCGTAGTGCAAACTCAACAAGGCAGAATGACTTAACAGTCAGATTCGATGATCTTAAAGGTCTTTTCCAATCTAAATAATTCTGTGACCTAACCAAGTCCTGCCTCCTTCTACAAATAATCAACTGAAATTTGCCAAGAGCCTGTGATAAGGACGATTTGCTTGTTTTGCAAGTGTACGGGTGCACAAGAAGCTGGGAGGAGCATAGCCAGTCAGTTGACATGAACTGACCAAAGAGATATTCAATACCATTTAATGTCACGCTCAGCAGGTAAATGGGAAGTTGGACAAGGGCCAGCGCTCACTAAACCATGATCGGTGCTCAGGATGGGGTGTGCAATCAACTGTTGGGTTCTCAGGTGGTGAGCAGTTGTGCTGCACATGACTTGCTTTGTCTATATCATCATCACTGGAACAGATTGCCCAGGGAGGTGGTTGAGTCTCCAACCCTGGAGGTGTTTAAAAGACAGGTAGATAAAGTGCTTAGGGATCTGCTTTAGTAGTGGACAGGTACGGTTGGACCTGATGATCTTAAAGGTCTTTGCCAATCAAGTGATTCTATGATGACGATGATCATCATCATTATTCTCGTTTCCTTTGTTGTCCTATTAAACTGTCTTTATCTCAACCCACGAGTTTTATTTTATTTCCTGATTCTCCTCTCCATCCTACGGGGTGGGGGTGATAGAGTGGCTGTGTGCTTTTAGTTGCTGGTTGAGTTTAAACCACAACACAAGGTTTGCTAAAACAAATACATACCATGAGTCCAGGGGGACCAGGAGGACCTGTCCGCCCCGGTCTACCCGGCAGCCCAGGAATGCCATCCTTCCCAGGTAAACCCTAAACATATGGAAAGTAACAACATGCAGGTTATGGACCCAGACCTACAAACCCAAACAGTTTCATGCAGCTTTCTGTGCTGCCTGAGGGAACCCCTGGTTTCCAGAACACACACATTAGTTCCATCTGCATGACTTTCAAAGCCAACATTGAGCAGGATATATTAAAACACCAACATAAAAGATCTGAAGATCTAGAGCTCTTCCTTGCTTCTAATAATTTGATCCAGTGCAAGGTGTCCCTGTTCATGGCAGGGGGCTGGAACTAGATGTCCCTTCCAACCCAAACCATTTTATGATTCTATATTCTATAATTTAGTTACGTATTAATTAACCGAGTGGATGGTTCATGCTGGTGGACTCACCCGCTCTCCTTTCTCTCCCTTTGTAGTAAAGCTGTATGGGTCATAGCCTCCACGAGCTGGGGAGCCCTCAAACCTCTTAAAAAAAGGAAAATCATATAAACGATCAGGAAATTATTATCCACCAAAAGTTGGCAAATAAACTCAAACCAGAATGACCATGAAACAGTTTCGCACATTCCTTGGATTATGCAACAAAAGAAAGAAGAAAGGCTGACCATCCAGGAGACCTGTTCGTATGCTCAGACTATTTAAAGTCCCTTGGAAGTCAAGCATTATTTATTTTGCCTCCAGCTTGCACTGAAACTGGGGGAACAACACAGAGAACACAGAGATGTGCAAGGACAAAATGCAGTTGGGGAACATACTGATGGCTCAAGAAGTCTTGGCCATGTCACAACTACAGTTTACGATTTTTTTTTGGTTCAGAGAGTCTCTAAATAATCTTGGTTACACATCTGCCAGACTTCAGTGTAGAGTCCATGCAATTGGCCAGTTGGTTGGACTTGATGATCTCAAGGGTCTTTTCCAGCCTCAATGATTCTATGGTTCTAATTCTCACCTTTAAACACCAGGGACCACAAATCTCTTCTTTTTGGCTTTGTGGTTCTGCTGCTGATGGATCAGAGACGTGTGGCTTGCTCTCTGTGTCATCAAATGACAATTGGTGGTCAGCTTCATGTCTGGCAACCTGCAGCAGAGAGTTTGACTTGGCTTAGTGACCCCCTGGGTTTGGGGTCAGACATCAAACACCAACCCTCAACACGTCTCAAGAGGTCACTACACTTTCATATCACAAACCTTTTCATTGAAACAGCCATAAAATACCACTGCCGTAGATACTCTGCAGACAAGCTCACATCTTTACCAATGACCATTGACCAGAGTTAGAAGAGGACAATGAATTTATAATATATTCAAGTGCTTTCCCTAGCAGGGACCTTATGCAACAAAACCTTCAAAGTTGTATTCTGGCTTCCCCTGTTCCACTCTTTTGATTCCAAAGATTTTGCTCCTTATCTCTGGGGTTGGACAGTGGACTGGACCCAGTGTCCTAAATCTGTTCCAACTTTGCTTTGAAACCTTGCTCAGGGAGGACTGCCCTTGGGAACGACCTGTGCCAAGCAAGCTGGCTGATACTCAAAGGTCTGTGAAGCAGCTCACCTCCCCAGATGGCAGCTGGGCACCTGAAGGCTGAGGGTCAGAACAAATGACTTCTATCAGCTCTTGCAGAATCTGAGGGAAGTCATCAAACGTGCTGACGTAGAAAACATTCTGGAGGTTCTGCTGCATCAAGATGTTGTTGAGCTCAATGGGGTCAGCTCCTGCGACACCCACAGCAATGACCCGGATCCCTAAAACACATCGCTCACTCAATGGAAGCAAAAACGTTTGAGATCAGAGTTTCAAAACCTCTCATCACAGTCTTCCTGTTAATAACCTCTGCAAGGATCAGGTCCTCCAGTAGCCATGAGAGAACTCACCTGGAGCAGCACATACGAGTTATAGCAAACCAAGACACTCAAGCTAGGAACAGAAAGAAGAAAGGATGAAAGAGTGAAGAAAGCCAACAACACACTCAAAGCACACACATCACATAAATTACCACCCTCAACCCCCTGGAAACTCATGGAGAACCAAGGCCTTAAAGAAACGCAATGGGGCAACTCTTACCCAAAGCATGGACTGCTCTGGCTGGTGGTAACACGTCATCCTGGGATCGCCCATCAGTCATGAGCACCAGCACATGAGGAAAGTCTGGTCTCATCCCTCTGGAGGACTGAAATACCTCCTTTAGCGTGTAGGCTATACCACGACCTGGGCAAACATGGAGACAGATGGTGTAAATCTCCCTGTCAGGTCTGCAGGTGGGGACTGTGGGTCTTCTTCCATAGATGGAGAAAAAACGACATTCAGTGTGGTTCCATAAATTGGTGGTAGCCTCTAGTGTGGGGAGGCGTATTTTGAGGGAATAATTTTGGAAAGGAAAACCAATACATTCAGGAGATTTGAAGCATTTTCCTCGCTGTTTAGGACACCACCCCCCCCCAAATTCCCATCTCCAGTTTTTTTTTTGAAAGACCAGGAAAATTTCACAAAGAAGTCTCACTCAATCTGAAATGGTTAAGAAGACCCCAACCAGTATGGAAAGATGCCTATGATGGGTAAAATGCTTCCCTTGAGAAAACTTTCATAAAAAGAATAAGTAGAGGCAAAGTTAGCTAAGACTTTGCAATCAGAGCAGATTCACACTTGCTTTTCCTAACCTGTCCTATCAAAATTCTTGTATTTTGATTAGTCTTGTGTTCCTGATGAATACCACTGAGCCAGGATGAGGTATATAAGTGTTCAATTAACACACATGAGTGCCTCAAGGCTTGCCTTTATGTTGACTGATGGCAAGATGTTAATTAGACAGTTTGAAAATGGTAGAGTTAAAATTAACCACCATCAATTTAATATCACTGCTTGTATACCCTCAGGGAACCGGGTATAACCCACTGTCTGGCTGGGAATGAGTGGGTGGAAAGTGTTGTCTGTCTCTGAGCTTTTTAACCACGTAAAAGTGTCGGAACTTCGGAGACCCTGAACTAGTGAAGAGCTGTGCTATTTGTACAACAGGGGGGAACAAAGGACGTTATGTAATGAGCACCATGAAAACAGGACAGGGCACGCTGGTTTGTTGTTAGGGCAACAAGGCATTAACCCTTGGAACTTGATTAAAATGTGCCTACAGTGGGCAATAAGGACTCTTCAGTATCAACTTGCCCTACCTAATGTTTATGGGCTTTGCCTCCAAGCTATGTATAAAAACCTCCATCGAGTGCAGACAAGATTATAAAGTAATGAAGAGAAACCCGTAGTAAAACTAGGACATGGATAAGAGACATCAGACTAGTTGGAAAGATCATCCCTGGAGATTTATAGAATCACTGAGGTCGGAAAAGACCTCTAAGTTAATCCAGTCCCATCGTCAGCCCAACACCACTGTGGCTACTAAACCATGCCCCAAAGTGCCACATCTACATGTTTTTTTAACACCTCCAGGGATGGAGACTCCGCCACTGCCCTGGGCAGCCTCTGCCAGGGCTTCACCACTCTTTCAGCAAAGATATTTTTCCTTATACCCAATCTCCCCTGGCACAACTTGAGGTAATTTCCTCTCATCCTATCACTTGTTACTTAAGAGACCTTTAAGGTCCTTCTTTAAGGTAGTTTTAAGGTCTCCCCTCAACCTCCTCTTCTCCAGACTAAACAATCCCAGTTCCCTCAGCCACTCCTTATAAGACTTAAAATTCAAACATCTGTTCTCAAATTTTAAAGAACTTTGGGCCATAACTTCCTAACCATGCATTCAAAACACTCAGACCAGGCTTTCTCTGGCCTCTAGCCTCTGTCTTGGGCCAGAAGGCCTACCCAATGTGTGCAGCGTACCCATACACACCCGTTTTTGTGTTGCCTCCAGCATAGCGCAGTTCTTTGATGGCTTTCAGAGCGCTGTTGCGATCACGGTGCTGGTTGAAGTAGAAGGCTGCCCTGGGCTCCTCACTGTATTGAGCAACAGCAACCTGCCAAAGAAAAGAGGGTTAAAAACCATGGAGGTTGCATTTCTCACAGACCGAAAACAGGGACAAAAATGGCTGTCAGGTTGGCAGGCACGTAGGACACAATCCATATGCTTAAGGATGGGCAAGGAGATATTTCAGACTCTCTAGGACATCAGAGATTTCTACACAGGGCGGTGGATACAGCATAAGATCGATGGGAGACTCTCGCACTTCAGGCAGCTCATGGCTGGGTGGGGGCACCTCAAGCTGCAGCACCTCCCACAGCAGCACCCATCCCTCCTGAATTAAACCCTTGAGCTCTGTTGACTGAAAAAGGAGCTCATACTATAGCCACCTAAATCCCCCAAATTACTTGTTAACTCTCTATGAGCAAGGAGTGCAAGGAGCTCCCATTTCCTGATCAACTGAAAGTAAGCTACGTCGGAGGCTCTTTCAGAGGGCTACTTTGAATATTACATTAATTAAAAACAAATTACAGCGAATAAATTATCTGCTGTCTCTTTCCATTGGCTTTGTTGAGTTGTAATTTAACGCTGTAGGCTTCATTTGCCCTTCAGGTGTTTCACGGCATGGCCTGGGGGTCTGGTCCTCTACTTGTCTAGAGGAGGCAGATGCTGCCAGGTCCTGCACCTCCTCTCTGTGCCTCCACCTGGGCCTCTGAGCAATCTGGGTGTGGGCAGAAACTGGGTCCTAGACAGGGACATGCATATAACACATCCTTGGGCTCCATAACCTTGCCAGCATTTCAGCAGGTCTGGAATCTTATTTTTTTCCTGATGATTTGGACTTGGAAAAATAACCAAGAAATGGAAATAAATCCAGATGAGTAAGCTGACATTTAGGAGACTTTTCTTCGTGTCTTTGTTGGACACACACTACTCTTTAGGCAGAGCATTAGACTTTCTGATCCACAACACGTGAGCGAGTGGACTGTTCTTATCACAGAGGAGAGCAAAAGGTGAACGTTTGGAAGGAAAATACCTTCAGCAGACAGAATAATGAAATCTTGCCTGTGTCCCTTCAGGCCCAATCTTAGGGAAGTAGGAAATGATCCAGAAGAGGAAATTCTTCACTTTATTGAAATTGCTCTGGCCAATACTTGAGGACTCATCCACCAGAAACGCAATGTCTGCTTTGAACTTGCCACAGACTGCAGAGGGAAGAGAGAATCTCTGTAAGCTGAGGGTCCTAAAGCAGAAACGTGTTTCATAGAATGGTTTGGGTTGGAAGGGACTTTAAAGTCCACCCAGTTCCAACCCCCCTGCCATGGGCAGGGACACCTCCCACAGCATCAAGTTGATCAAAGCCCCATCCAACCTGGCTTGAACACCTCCAGGCATGGGGCAGCCACAGCTTCTCTGGATAATCTGGGCCAGGGCCTCCCCACCCTCACAGGAAAACTTTTCTCCATAAGATCTCATCTCAATCTTGTAGGCCCCCTTTAAGAACTGAGAGGCTGCTCTAAGGTCTCCTCTGAACCTTCTCTTCTCCAGGCTGAACAACCCCAACTCTCTCAGTCTGTTTCTTTGTGTTCAGAGCAACAAAACAAAGCCAAGCACAAATACCTCCTGCGATGCCAAGTGTCGATAAGTGAGCCGACAGCACCTTCACCCCACAGGGTAGTGCTGAGAGTTTTAATGCTTTTCATGGGTTTTGTGTCTTCCCTTTTCCTGACATTGTCCATTCTTGCCGCTCCATGAATAAAGACTAGTTTTGGGTCCTGAGATCATGGAAGACCATGGTCCCTGGTGGGTTGACCTAATTCTATATGGTCATCAAATCACACATGGATGCACACTCACTTGGCCCCGGGAGAGTTGTCAGCCTTGCAGACACTGCACTGGTGGATAGTGGGGTCTCCAGAGTTGGTGGTAGCTTTGTGGTGGTGGCCAGTGGAAGAGGAGTGGTGCCCACATTGCTTGGAGACACGGATGAGGATCTCATCATATCCAATCTTGTAGAAGTCACTGAAGCAACTGGCATAGGCGGATCTCTGCGAGGTCCCACTGTAAGAGGCAAAGAAAAAAAGGTGCTGGTTAAACCTCTTTTAGTTATGATGCCCCTATCTAGGAAAGCACCAGAAGGATAGAGAAGCCAATATATTAGCCTTAGTGGTGGCTGCTGAGGTAAAACTGAAATATAAGGCTCCAGCCTTCACACCTGTTTTCCCAAGGAATGTTGTCTCTGGTCCCTCCACGTCTCCAAAAATTGGTCTTATAGAAAACAAATACATTTCTTTGGTGCTCAGTCCTGTCACTCGGTAGGATCTGGAAGCTGCTGGTAACAGTTCCTGGGAAATATCAGAAGCTGAGAAAAAGGAATAAACCTGCATTAACTGGGAACCAGAGAAATCACCCTCATCTACAAAGAATCCCAACTTCTAGTGACACCGTCTTTGGCAAACGCGAACTGGGAGAAGAGGACTCCTGGGCTTCAGAGCAGAGGCTCTTAGTAAAACGCGTTTGCAAACTGCAATAGTCAAATCCTAAACCAGACAAAATAAGGTTGGTTTTGTCTGACAGGGGATTTCTTGGGTATGTGAACAGAAAAAAGAGTGGGAATTTGTACAAGTGTTTAGAGAGGCAACCTGTGCCAGTACCTCACCACCCTCACAGGAAAACATTTGCTCCTCAGACCTCATCTCAATCTCCTCTCTTTCAGTTTAAATCCTTTCCCTCTCACCCTATCCCTGCACTCCCTGATCAAGAGTCCCTCCTCAGTTTTCCTGGAGGCCCTTTCAGTACTGGGAGGTTGCTCTAAGGTCTCCCCAGAGGCTTCTCTTCTCCAGACTGAGCAACCCCAACTCTCCCAGCCTGGCCTCGGATGGGAGGTGCTTCAGCCCTTGGATCATCTTTGTATCCTCCTCTGGACTCGCTCCAACAGATCCATGTCCTTCATGTGCCAAGGACTTGAGGAACTGAAGGCAGGGCTCCAGGTGAGACCTCACCAAAGCAGAGCAGAGGGGCAGAATCCCTTCCTCACCCCGCTGGACACGCGGCTTTGGATGCAGCCCAGGACACTGTTGGCTTTCTGGGCTGCAAGTGCACGTTGCTGGCTCGTGTTGAGCTTCTCATGCACCAGCACCCTCAAGTCCTTCTCCTCAGGGCTGCTCTCAGTCCATTCTCTGCTTAGCTTGTATTTATACTTGGGATTGCCCTAACCCAGGTGCAGGACTTTTTCATTCTGAAAGAGAATTTTCCCTTTAAAATACATATTTAAAAAGCTTATTTTATGGAAAGAAATTAAATTGGTGTAAATAATCCATTTAATTTTCATGAAATGTTCTCAATTACACAAAAAAAATTTTGAAAGGGAGGTTTTGCTCCTTTACAAATATTCCTCTTGCTCCAGCTCTTCTATCCCCTCTCCTTTTGGGTAAGCAAGTCAAAGTAATAATAACATTAGGTTTAGGGGCCATGCTACCTTGTCTGAAGAGCTTCACTGCATGAAACACAAGCCGACAGCTCTGCTGAAGCACAGATCTGCCTCAGTCCATCCCCACCCTGCCTTCCTAGACCACCAAACAGGCAAGTCCAGCTACTTTTCCTTTCCCAGCCATGTCTCTGTGTGGCACTAAAGAACTTTGCCTCCCATAATGGGGCTTTCACATAACGAGAAACAGTGTATGGTTACCACATGTGCTCTAGGACAGGAAGGTGGCTTTGCTGGTGGGCTGAGGTAGGAGGCACCTGGATTGTACGCAGGGAGGGATGCCCAGCACAAGACTGGCAAGCACATGCAGGAAGAAGTCTGCAACCTCTGGTGAAGGAAGATGGTCTTTGTTGGGGACTGTTTTCTACAAAGGATGAATCATAGAATCATAGAACGGTTTGGGTTGGAAAGAACCTTAAAGATCATCCAGTTGCAACCCCCCTGCCACGGGCAGGGAGAAGAGACCCTGAGGCTCAAGGTGCAAATGCAACAATAAAGAAAATTCTATTGATTAAGTGGATAAGAAAGCCATGACTTTGGTGCTCCAAGAACGATCAAGAGAAGGTAGAAAGAAGACAGAAGAGGGCAATGTCCAGTTGAACTTAGAATCATAGAAACATAGAGTGCTTCATGTTGGAAGAGACCTTTAGGCTTCATCTAGTCTGATCCCCTGCCTGCAGGAACAAGGACATCTTTGACTCGATCAGGTTGCTCAGAGCCTCCAACTTGACCTTGAATGTTTCCAGGGATGGGACCTCCACTACCTCCCTGGGCAACCTGTGCCAGTGTTTCACCAACTTCTCTAAGGTCCTTCCTGTCGCATAGGAAGGCAAGAAAGGCTGGCTGTGCGTGGAGCCCTTTTGAAAAACATGGGTTTGGTTTTGCGCAACACTGGACAGAGGAGGTCTACAGCTGGGACAACCTCAAGTTGCGTAGAATTTTTTATAGGGCAGGCTGGGTAAATTAAGCTGGCAGGGAGGAGAGCATTAAATGTGCTTAAAAGGGGGGCAAGGGAAATGGGTAATGAAAGAGTATTCACTTAGAAAAAATCAAGTTGCAGGGAAGAAAATTAACCAAGGCACAAGACAAAAAAAAAGGTCAAAATTCTTAATTGCCTTTACTCACTAATGTTGGAAGCGTGGATAATTAAACAAGAGCAACTGGAATTACTCACAAGTGAAATTTGATCTTGTTGGTGCTATTGAAATGTGGTGGCAAGATTAATCTGATTGGAATGTGAAATCAATAGTTATAAACCTATTTCAGAAGGATCGATCGAGTGAGGGCACAGGGGGGGCTGTCAGACATGGCATTATCCATTTCTGAGCCCCTGACAGCCCTGAACCCAATGATTTTTGCGTACTTATGGGTCGATATTTTAACAGCACGGCACACAGGAGGGGAACAGTTGCATTAGATCACTTAAATCACCCTAGAGAACTGAATGTGCAGTCCCCTAATCACTTACCATAACATTTAGAGCAAAAAACCTATGCTACCACAGGAGACTTCATCCTGAGGGACACATGCTGTGAGTCTTAAGCTGCCAATACCAAAATGTCCTTGGAATTAAAAAAAATTAAAGCTGATGACCTGGTAACTCAAGTAGCACCACAGGGAGTGCAGGGGAATTGTGTCAGCTCCGTTTTCTTTATTGACTTGTGAAGATGAACTGATCCCTAGCAAAAAAGTAGTGGCTGAAGCAACAATGGCAGGAAACTTGCTATATTTAAAGAGGTTTAAGGCTGCTCCGGGAAAAA
The DNA here is from genome assembly GCA_033558235.1 of Neomorphus geoffroyi. Taxonomy (NCBI): domain Eukaryota; kingdom Metazoa; phylum Chordata; class Aves; order Cuculiformes; family Neomorphidae; genus Neomorphus; species Neomorphus geoffroyi. The sequence continues at coordinate 867,891 of JAUMJM010000112.1, forward strand.
AAGTACAGATGGTGTTCTAAAATGGCAAACCTTGTAAGGCCAAATTAATTGGAAGAGGTAATACAGAGTAGAAATTGTGAGCAATTCAGAAAGTTTTAAAAGCTATTTACTACATAACAAAGCTTTAAAACAGACATGAATTGAAGTTGGATGGATGACAAAAGCAAACCGGTTTTAGATTCACTGCAACAGTCCCTGATGGACAGGTGACTCCAGAGGAAAAGACACTGGTGGACTTTGAGAGGCTGGAGAGGTGGGCCTGTGTGAACCTCATGAAGTTCAACAAGGCCAAGTGCAAGGTCCTACACCTGGGGCGGTGCAATCCTAAGCACAAGTCCAGGTTGGGCAGAGAATGGATTGAGAAGGACTTGGGGTGCTGGTGGAAGAGCAGCTCAACATGAGCCAGCAGTGTGCGCTCACAGCCCAGAAAGCCAACCGTGTCCTGTGCTGCACCCAAAGCAGTGGGACCAGCAAGGTGAGGGAGAGGATTCTGCCCCTCTACTCTGTTCTGGTGAAACCCCATCTGTAGTCCTGTGCTCAGCTCTGGAGTCCGCAGCACAGGAAGGACCTGTTAGAGAGAGTCCAGAGGAGGCCACAAAGATGCTCAGAGGGCTGAAGCACCTCCCATATGAGAGCAGGCTGAGAGAGTTGGGGTTGTTCCGCCTGGAGAAGAGAAGGTTTCGGGGAGACCTTAGAGCTGACTTCCAGTACCTCAAGGGGCTACAGGAAAGCTGGGGAGAGGTTTTTTATCAAGTGGTGCAGAGACAGGATGAGTGGAATGGATTTAAGCTGAAAGAGGGGAGATTGAGATGAGATGGAAGAAATATTTTCCTGTGAGGGTGGTGAGGCCCTGGCACAGGTTTCCCAGAGAAGTTATGCCTGCCCCATCCCTGGAGATGTTCAACACCAGGATGAATCAGGCTCTGAGCAACCTGATCCAGTGGGAGGTGTCCCCACCCACGGCAGGGGTTTGGAACTGCTTGATCTCTACAGTCACTTCCGATCCAAACCACTTGATGATTCTATGATGATGTCCTTCAGCAGGACCTTTTTCTAAGCAACTTTCACATCTCCTTTTTCTTCCCCTAAGGATTTTGCAATGGCCAAACAGGTCGTCTTGTGAGCTTTCTCAGTCGGCCAGATTCTGTATTTTCCCTTCTTTTTCACCCAAATGAAAAAGCTGAGATGAAGGTACAGGATGCATTGAAGACCCCAGGGTCAACTCTCTGTTCTTCTGCTAAATAAGGTCCAGACAGGGTCCAAAAGAAGGAACCGTGTTGGTGCCATCAGTGACAGCATTGTTTACCCCAGGTCAAGTTGGGCAGCACTTGGGAGCACAAGTCATGGCACTTGAAGGAAACAGCAGCTATGTAAGGCTGGTGGTGGAAAGAAATTTCTCCTTTAACACCACTTGCACCTTTTGCAGCATCAGGTGGTGCTAAGACCAGGTACTGAATCAGGCCAGAGATCAAGTCACACGTGTGCATGCTCCATCATTAAATCCAAGGGGCTGATGGGGCAACTCACAGAGAAGGAGATCAAATTACAAACCATCCTTCCTTCCCTCACCGAAAGAACATTACCTGAGGACAAGTGCCACCTTAATAGGTACATGGATGCCCCAGGAACAGTCGTCCAAGTCAGCAAAATGCTGGTCTCTGCAGCCTCCTGCACTTTGAACTCAGTCACTTTGGGTAAATCTACTGTTAGGGAAAAAAGAAACAAAGCTTAGTTTGGGTACAAGCTCCCACCAAGAGCTCGCCCTAACAGAAAGGAAGACAATTCATCCTTTGGGAGGCTCAAATCCCAGCCTCACTGAAATCAAAGGTGAAAATCATAAGCATGAAGCACATCTCTGCTACATTTGTCCACAGCTCCAGCTGCTGGCGAATCTCTCAGATATCTGCACGAGGGTGCAAAGATGTGCATGCCAGGAAACAGCCTGCAAACAGCTTTGGAGACCTTGTGCCTCCTTAACGACCACATTTATGGTGAGAGGAAGGAGTCTCTGCAGCACTTCAGGGCTTTTCCAGAAAGCTGAATCAAATCAGATCCTCAGCTGGTGGGAACTGGTGGAGTTCTGTCAGACAGGTCTTGGCAAATCTTCAGCCTGGGCTGCTGGGTGTTTCTCTAAACTGAGGGTGAAATTTGAGCCGATGAGATGGGTAATTTGCCTATTCACTTGTGCCAGATGTTAGTGCTCCCTGAAACTGCATCACCAGCTCCACACCCCCAATCTTCTCCACCTCTTGATCTCCAAACCTGTCTACCCTGTAGCATCAACCAAGTTGCGTGTTGCCACAGCATCAGGAGCGATGTTTGCCTCTATCTACGGGAAAGGGTCAGTTTATTGTTACTGAAGGGGTAATTCCAAGATAAGGTGTCACAAAACCAGCATCTCACTGTGATTAGCAGGCACGGTGGTGTTGGGTTGATGGTTGGACTGGATGATCTTAGAGGTCTTTTCCAACCTTAATGATTCTATGATTATTGGCAGGGGAAGACAGGCAAAGCCCCTATGTTTCCCAGTAACAAGACGAAAACACGAATGCATGTTTTCTGCCATGCTGGCTGCTGGGACCTGAGAAGTAATGTGTGTAAGAGCCAATATTGTTCTTTTTCCATCCTCACCTCCCATTAGAGAATCACAGAACCATTAAGGTTGGAAAAGACCTCATCAAGTCCAACCAACAGCCCAATCCCATTGTGTCAACTGAACCATGCCCCAAAGTGCCACATCTACACATTTTTTTGAACCCCTTCAGGGATGGAGACCCCACCACTGCCCTGGGCAGCCTCTGCCAGGGTATCACCACTCCTTCAGTAAATAAATTTTCCTAATATCCAATCTAAATTTCCCCAGCACAACTTGAGGTCATGAAGCACCTAAGAAGAGACTTCCCTCAGCACTAATGTTTTATACTCACAAGTTTTGGCTGTGAGAAGTGTGGGTCTTCCCTCCTGTCCCCCAATCATTGCAGACACGCGGATGGTGTAGGTGGTGCTGTCCTTCAGTCTGGGGATCGTGAAGGAGATTGTCTCTGCTGTAACCAGCTGGGATGTTTCCAAGCCACCTAAGAGAAGCCATGCAAAAACCCCCGATGTTACATAGAATGGGCACAGTAATTGCTATTAACAATAACTGTTACAGTAGTTTCCTCCCTCAGATCTGATGGGACCTTGCCAGGCAGGAGTGTCATGTGCGCATTGGAATGCGTTGCCTAGGGAGGTGGTTGAGTCACCATCCCTGGACGTGTTCAAAGAGAAATTGGATGAGGTACTTAGTGACATGGTGTAGTTACAAGTAGGTGTAGGTGTTGGGTCGTAGGTTGGACTCGATGACCTTCAAGGTCTTTTCCAACCTTACAATACTGTGTGATACTGTGTGTGTGATACACATTACAGAATCACAGAATGACCTGAGTTGGGAGGGACCCACAAGGACCATCGAGTCCAACTCCTGACCCTGCACAGGACACCCCAACATTCACCCCATGGGGCTGAGGGTCTTGGCCAAAGGCTGCTGGAATCTTGTCAGGCTGGGACTGCTTCCCTAGGGAGCTGTTCCAGTGCTTCACCACCCTCTGGGGGAAGAACCTTCTCCTCACGTCCAACCTAACCCTCGCTTGGCATCTTCCTGCCATTCCCTCAAGTCCTGTCATTGGTCACCAGAGAGAAGAGCTCAGCGTGTGATCCTTCTCCTGCCCTTGTGGGGAAGCTGTAAACTGCAATGAGGTCCCTTCAGTCTCCTCTTCTCCAGGCTGAACAGACCAAGTGACTTCACCCACTCCTCATTAGACTTCTCCTCAAAACCCTTCACCAGCTTTGTGGCCTCCTCTGGACACTCTCCAGTAGGTTAATACACTTTTTATACTGCGGCATCCAAAACTGCACACAATAATTGAGGTGGGGCTGTATCAGAGCAGAGTAGAGTGGGAGTGAGCCCACCGTCTGCTCCGATCACTGTGGGCAGGGAATGAGCTCAGCCAAGCTCCTGTTTTCTGGAGTTCCTTGTTCCTGTTCCACAGCTCACTAAGAGAGAAGGACGCTTACCATTGAATGGCACCCAGGATATCTTATAATGAGTTACCCCTGGAAGCCTCTTCCAAGACAGCTTCAAAGTATTTACACCCGTGTCAGAAATCCTCAGATCTTGAATAGTCTGGATGGGGTTGGAATCTGCAAGAGACGCTGCAAAAATTAACCAGAATGAGATGTCTGAAGTAACAACCCAAGTTATGGAGAGGTCTTGGCTCTAAGATATGGTGCTGAAGAAAGATTTGGGTGTTTATGCAATATCTGATTTCCATCCAGGGACACCAGGCTGCATTTCCTAATGACTCCATGGAGAGGAGCACTGTGCATTTAAGCTGAGGGATCTCATCTGCATCCACTACTGTTTGCATGAAGCTCTGGTGACACAACAGAGGGACACGAGGAGGGGACCAAGAGAGGACAGATCATCCAGATGCATCTTCAAACAGTTTGGGGAACTGTGGTTTAGATAAACTGACATGAAAAAGACACTGAAAAGATTCAAGAACCCAAGCCTGAAGAGGCAGAGCCACAAATTAAGGTATGGCAAACCTCAAGAGCGCATGCTGGTGAGTTGACCCTGAGTGGTGTCTGCAGAGAAGCTCCTACCTTCCTGAGATGGCTGTGGATAAATAAGACTAGGGAGCATGTTAATATGTCCCGGGTTGCCTACCTATGCTAAACCAGAAGGACGTGCCCACTCCTACCCAAGGGAACATCTTGGATCTTTGCTACCAGCTATGAGGGCTACTCACGCCACACCACCGGCAATGTATGATGCACAAGACCATGAATCCATTCTTTTTTTTTTCAACATAAAGAGGGCTGTTCCACCAGGACATACCTGTGTAGTGAGTTAGAGTCACCTCCGGCCCCTCGGTCTTGCTGAAGACAGCCTGGACACTGACTTTATACAGGGTGTTGGGCAGCAAGTGCTCAATCCGGCAAGCCAACACCCTACTGCCCAGGTACTGAGTCTTGGCAACCTGTTTTTCTGTAAAACAAGGGATACTTCAGAGCCTGTAACTCACCAGTGAGGTTGGTGGCATCTCCTCTTAAGGCAATGGGTATTCCTTGCTGTGCTATAGTTTCATAAATAGAAATGCATGAATATAAGCAGGGATGGATTGATGCCAATGGGTGCAGGGTGAGGGTAATGTTTCTTAATAGTGAGATCTTTTCCTACCCCAGGCAGTAGACCAGGTCAGAAAGGTGGCTCCAATGGCCATGGCATGGGTCTCTGCCAGGAATGAACATGTTGCTCCCTTTCATTGCTCACCTTTGCCTGCTCCCACGGGGCTCCAGGTGACTCTGAATTTGGTGGCAGCTGCCATGGCACTCCATGCCAGAGACAGGCTTGTGCTAGTGTAGGACGTCACCTTGAAATTGGAGACATAGCCGAGAGGAGCTGCAAGATGAAGACAACTTTAGACTATGGTCAAATTGGGCTCCTCTTTGTTAGTATAATGAGTCCAAAATTATGTAAAAGAGTTAAAAGTGGTATCTTTGCTTATCCTTGATGTCTCACCATCCTCACCTGGAGAGATCTGGTTTGCACTGCTGTTCTGGGCCATGTGTACATCCTATGTCCCATAGCACTGAGGGGTATATTCTGTGCTAGATCCACGTAGAAGCATGTCTATAAGACCAGCACAGGCCGTGCAGGGATCCAGGGAGTCATGAGATCCACAGCCTAGAGCCTGCACACTGACTGCAGGGTGGAACATCCACCCATGGCTCCCATTGCTGGCCATGAGCATTTGCCTGTGCCAACTTTTCTTCACAAGGGCCAGCCTCTCCATACTGTATTCCAGGGTTGCTAGTCATCTTTTGCTACTTTTAAACCTCTCCAAGGATACATTTGCTACCATGTAAATCTCACCTCTGCTTTCTCATCACCACCCTCAGCATTGCTGCCTTCGCCCTGCAAGATGCAGCAACCATGAATGTTGTGATGGAATGACAAGCTCTGGCCACCAACAAGACCACGGTCATTCCTTACTTTACATGAAGAATTTGCATCTGCTGCCTCTTGTCCAGGCAACCTGATCTCCCAGCACAGCCCTTTGGAGTCTCTCCTTCTTTGAGGCAGGGTTAGACTTCATGATGGTTGGACTTGTTGATCTTAGAAGTCTTTTCCAACCTTAATGATTCTAGGGGATGGCCCTTGTCACCAGGGACCACGTTAGGATTTATCTCCCTATACCTCCCTATGGCAAAGTTTACCTAGGTCTCATCTCCTTTCCAGCTGGACTGTTTGACAAAGTAGAAGACTTTGGCCTTTGGTGTGAGTTTTGGGATGCCTTGAAGGCCAATGAAGGCAGACTGGGCAGTTCATATCTGAAGCTTGGCCAACCCCCCCCGGCACATGAACAGATGGACTGCAGAGCACATTGGCTCCAGTTTGCACCTGAAGAAGCCCAGGCAGGAAACCCAGAGCCTTTGGGATTCAGGGTGCCACCCACCAGGCACAGCAGGTTGGGACGGCAAAGGACCCCCACCATGATGCCCCCAACGAGAGGGGAAGGTGACAGGAATAGGAGGCACAGTGTAAGGCCTTTGTAGGAATACACAAGGTTGAACTGACCGTGCAAAGGTTGCGCATGAACGTCCTGCCCGTACTCACACGTCCTGGCTGAGGTTGTGATCCCTGGTCCCTCCACAGAGCCAAAGAGCACATAGAGGGAAATCACATACTCGGTGTCATGGGTCAGGTTGCGGAGCTGGTAGGCTGTGGTTGACCTGTTGAGAGCCAGTTGGCGAGGACGGTCTTTGCCAAAGAACTCTTTGGGAGAGAGAAAATAAAATAGAAGAGGATAAAGACTGAAGAACCTGGAGAGCAACTCTATTGCGTACTGGGAAAGATGACACACTTTCCCTGGCAGTACATCTTTGACCCAGCTGAACCTCTGTTGAGGGACACCTATCCCAAGGCAAGAGGGAGTTTTTCTACAGTTATTTATTTGGGATTTTGAATGACTAAAACATCCAAGCCAGCTGAGAAGAACCCAAGGAATCAAACTAGCTCTCACATCCAAGGCCCACAGTAGTGTCATGCAGTCCAAAGGTGGACTCGCCCCTGCACAGCATCTCCAGGGACTTGGAAAGCCCCTGTGTTGGGTGACCTGACCCACTTCTTCCCTGAGGACCAGGCAAGGTGGTGTGGGACTCTGTCTCTATGTGTTGGACTAGGGTCAATCTGAACATAGTGGCTGCAGAGATCTTGGCAATGCAGATGGGTCCAGGAATAATTTCTGGTTCATGTCCTGAACAGAAGCAGAAGTTGTGAGAGAGGCTGCTCAGACAAGTTAATGAGCTGGACCTGCCCCTACGCCCACCATCGCTGAGGTTCCTAGTGCTGTGTCTCCCATCCTGCAGAGGAAGGTGAAGGTGACACAGGCTGAGGGAGAGCAGGATCTTACCCGGTGTAGGACCCCAAGCCATTCGGTACCCAGTGGCCCCAGCAACGGAGTCCCAGGAGACCAGAGCGCTGTTGATGGATATTTCACTCACTTTCAGCATCTGGACGGTGCTTGATGCCACTGCAAGAGAGCAAAGTTCACCAATTTCATCAACGTCCAAACAGCTTCTAAGTGGCCCCCAAAAGCTGTGATGATCCAGACTGCTTCCTGTACAAGATGACAGGTGGAGGGGTGACTACAAATGACACCAGCTCTGTGCTGCCAGCATAGCCTCACCTCCATTCGTGTCCTCTTGGGCTTGATGTAGGGAACTCACCCGTTGTTGCCTTCCTGCTCACTACTGGCCCCTCGACATCTCCAAAGATGGGGTTGATGGTGATGGTGTACTCTCTGCCAGGCTGCAGCCCCTGGATCATGTAGTAACTGTAGGTGTTGCTGAGGTTCACATCTTGGATGCTGCCTTCTGCAAAAGGAAATGATATCTGGCCTCTTGGGTCAGACTGAGAAGGACCGGCCTTCTTATCTGGGAGGGCTTAGTGCAATCACGCAAACAACCACTTGAGGACCACATAGTGGCATGAAGTTGAATGGTCTTTCACCCTCCTGGTTGGCACAAGGGCAGCAAGGTCAAGCTGAGGATGGTAGGGATAGGGCTTAGTGAAACGAGAACATATCTTGGTTGAAGAGCTAATGCAAGTAGGAATCATAAAAGCATAGAATGGTTTGGCTTGGAAGGGACCTCAAAGCCCATCCAGTTCCAACCCCCCTGCCATGGGCATGGACACCTCTCACGAGCCCAGGCTGCTCAAAGCTCCATCCAACCTGGCCTTGAACACCTCCAGGGATGGGGCAGCCACAACTTCTCTGGGCATCCTGCGCCAGGGCCTCCCCACCCTCATTGTGAAGAATTTCTTCCTAATGTCTCATCTAAATCTTCCCCCTTCCAATTTAAAGCCATTCCCCATCATCCCATCACTACAGGTCCCTGCAGAAAGTCCCTCCCCAGCTTTTAAATAAATAACCCACAGGTACTCGGGCAGACCTCAGTGCTCACCACATCAGGGCAACTCAGGGCTTTGCGGGCCAAAGAAAATAAATCAGGTGGCAATATATATCAGGTCACATATGGATGGGCCTCTGAGCAGTCCCGTAAGAGGGTTCACATCCTGCCCAGCCCTGGGTGACACAGTGCTGGAGTCATCTTGCCACCCCCTGCAAAACACTGAAGCCAAATGATGCCACAAAAGGTATTTTCTCATTCCCGTATCCTTGTAGTGGACGAGAAACCACTCGGCTACACTTTTCAGCATCACTCTAGAGGAAGGCACGGCAGGAGAAGAGTTAAAGCCCAATCCCTGGGGTTCACACCCTGTTTCCAGAGGGCCGAAGAGGTGCAGGCAGCAGCAGGTTGGGGTTTGGAGAAGGGAGGCTGCCATTTGCAGTTTGGTCACTGGAGGGTGCCATGTCCCCATCTTCTGCTCCAGCAGCACCCTGAGCCCCAGCCCCCTCCCTCTGCCACCCCTTGTGCCACGGACCTTCTCTCTACATCAGCCGCTCCGTAACGTTTATGTGTTCTGTGTTTTACAGAATCACAGAATCGTTTTAGGTCTTAGAAGCCAGAGAAGAAAGATCAAATCTCTCCAGTGCCTGGGACAGCTGCACCAGGATCATGGAATTCTTTGAGTTGGAAGGGACCTCAAAGCCCATCCAGTCCCACCCCCTGCCATGGGCAGGGACACCTCCCACTAGACCAGGTTGCTCAATGCCCCATCCAATCTGGCCTTGAACACCTCCAGGGATGGGGCAGCCACCACTTCTCTGGGCAACCTGTGCCAGGGCCTCCCCACCCTCGCGATGAAGAATTTCTTCCTGATGTCCAATCTAAATCTTCCCCCTTCCCATTTAAAGCCGTTCCCCCTCGTCCTGTCACTCCAGGCCCTTGGGAAAAGCCCCTTCCCAGCTTTCCTGGAGCCCCTTTCAGTATTGGAAGGCTGCTGTAAGGTCTCTCCAGAGCCTTCTGTTCTCCAGGCTGAACAACCTGGAGCAAGTATCGAACAAGGACTCAGGAAACAGCTGACTTTTCAGGTTTGCCATGATTTTTTCTGGGGAACCATTCATTACAAAACAATAAAACCAGTTTCATATCTTCCCTCTAAGGAATTTTCCCTTCTGATGACCTTCAGAGCTGTTCTTCAGCTCCTCTGGTGGGGTATGTCTCCTCATTTCTTAACCAGGGGAACTGAGCCAGAGGAGAGTGTGCTGTTTATTCAAAGCCTGCGATGGAGCCCAGGTGTCCTGACATCCCATCTCATCTTTGAACCACAGAAACATCCATCTCCCAAGGCCAAAATATGCCATCGAACTTGAATTTCTAACTTCTCCTCCCCCACACCAGCAATAAAATGATGTTTGTGTTCAGGGCAGGAGAGAGGCTCCAGCTGCAAATTCAGATTTGTCTTCGGACATCAAAGGTTGTGTGAGAACAAGGATGCGTTCTGGGATGCTGGAGGCCAAATCCAGGTCCTAGTGCGTCAGAGAGAAAAGCAACAAGCACAGGCACTTCCAGTTTGTAACCTGGGACCTGTTGCCCCAAACAGGGGGTGACCCCAGATGCTCAGGGGCTGTGGGATGCACAGCTCTGCGTGGAATACTTTACCAGCTTCTCTCCAGCTATTAACCCTTTCCAGAGCTACTCAGGTCCAGTAAATCTGGCCATGTTAAGAAGGCTGGATACCTGTCAGCCTGTTTTATTTTTGCCATGGCAGAGTTTACCACCAATATGGTATGGCTTTCTCTTGCAAGCTGCTGATTTATCCCCACGTGCAGAAAACTCCACCATTCAGACCCCAAATCCTGTTTTCCTCCAGATTCTTGTTGTGTGTCTGGACACAGAAAGTGTCAGTTCACCCCATCTCTTGAGGACATCACAGCTCCTGTCTCTCCATCTCCCTGCCCACTGACAATGCACGCATCCCGCTCCTGAGTCGCTACCTGCTGATGTCCAGGTGAGCCTGTATCCTGTTGCTCCACGGACAGGGCTCCACTTTGCTTGCAGAGTGTCGGTGGTCTCATTCTGCAGCAAGATGCTTTTCACAGGCAGGAGCTTCACTGGAAGGAGGACAGGGAACAAACTCTTCAGAGCACCTACTTGCCAGTGGAGGACTTTGCTGCTTGCCCTGCGTCATTGTTCCTCCAGCCCATCTGTCAGAAGGAGAGGGATTTCCAAGGAGTCCTGCCCTGCCTGACAGGCTGAAGGCATCTCATAAAAGCAGGGGTGAAAACAACCACATATGTGACCATCGCTTTACAAAATCAATGCTAATGCAGCAACTTCACTCGCTTTGTGTAGTGTGGATGCAAAATGGGAGAGTGAGGCTCTGGCAGATCTCCCACCCTTCCTCCCAAGCAGTGTGATCGTGTTTCACAGAATCATAGAATGGTTTGAGTTGGAAGGAACCTCAAAGCCCATCCCAGTTCCAACCCCCCTGCCATGGGCAGGGACACCTCCCACTGGATCAGGGGGCTCAAAGCCCCATCCAACCTGGCCTTGAACACCTCCAGGGAGAGGGCAGCCTCCACTGCTCTGGGCAACCTGTGCCGGTGTCTCCCCACCCTCACAGCAAACATTTCTTCCTAAGATCTCATCTCAATCTCCCCTCTTTCAGCTTAAAATGGTCCCCCTCATCCTGTCCCTGCACTCCCTGATCCAGAGCCCCTCCCCAGCTTTCCTGGAGCCCCTTTCAGTACTGGGAGGCTGCTCTAAAGTCTCCCCGGAGCCTTCTCTTCCCCAGGCTGAACAACCCCAACTTTCTCATCCTGTCCTCAGGTCTCATCCTGTCCTGCCCCAGCCTGCTGATCATCTTTGTGGCCTCTTCTGGCCTGGTCTGAAGGTGTCCATGTGAATGCATGAGATGGGGATGAAAGTAGGGCTCGAGGCTGGAATTAGGAAGGACCTGCTCAACACCGCCCCTTTGATGCACAGGTCTCTGCAGCACCCACCCACTGTGAGGTGCTTATTGACTGCAAAGGGTGTGAACGCAGTGCCTGGGGCAAGGAGGGACCAGACATGGAGTCAAACCTCTTACATGTTCTCCCCACAGCAGTCACGGGCTTGCTCGGTCCCTCGGGGTACATTGCATAGATGCTGATGTTATATTCTCTGTCCTCCTGCAAGTTATCCAGCACGTGGGAAGAGATGTCACCACGCAGAACTTGCTCGTACATCATTGCTGGTCTGTTTGCTGCAAAATCAAGAAGAGTGATGGTGAAGCCCTCCCACTGCCTGAGGTCTCCATCCCATGGCCATATCTTCGCTACATGGCGAAATGCATGCATAGGAGCTCATGCAAGTGTGTGGTCGAAGTCTCCCAACCCACGTGATGTTGCTGAGGGTTACATCTGTAGCTAAGGCTTGACATGTCCATTCTGTCCCCAGCCCTAAAGATCACACAGAGGTGAAGGTGAGCCATACTGAAGGCTTGAACTCATCCCACAACCACACCAAAGCAGGTACTTGAGTATGAACAACATCCAGGGCAGGGCTGGATGTGACAATGCAAATGGGTACCAGGCATCCACAGCATCATCCCCATCTTGTACTTCAAAAGCAAGTCCCCCAGATGAATCTCTTCCTCCATCCTGCAGGAACCACGCCATCTGGAAGAGGCTAACCTGGCTTCCCTCCAGAGCAATGCCAGGAGCTCTGTGGTGCATTGTTCCTTGGACAAAATGCCACCTTTCTTATCCCTGGGTCACTGCTCCTTTTAAGGTAAACTCTAAGAAAAATGAATAAAATCTGAACTGACCTCTGGGGATGTAGATCTTGTAGCCCTCCAGCTTGCCCAGTGGAGGTGTCCAAGCCACCTTCAAGCTAAAAAGTCCTTCTTCTATCACACGGAAGTTCATGACTGGAGGCACAGGTGCTTTGGGATACAAAAATGTTGGAGAAATTGATGTGACAGTGGCACAGCAAGGACCCTTGGAATATCTTTTGCATTCAAGGACAAAGAGACACAAAGGTGAACAGCACTGATTCTCCTTATTCTCTCAGCTGAATCCTCAAAAGCAACATCCACCAAACCCCATCTGCTCGAAAAATGAGCTGAAAACCCCCAAGGCAGAATATCTGTGGGCTTCCTCTTTGAATGGTGTTGGGAACTGTGAAATATCTACCCACAAGGCATTTCCTCCAGAGCAGGGAAAACTCTGCAGTGGTTTCATGCAGACTGAGCAAGGACACATGAATCAAACTCTGCCCACGCCTATGGATGCAACTCATACAAAGAGGAGCCCGTTTTGATCCAGCCAACCATGGAAGACAGATTTATAGCTTCTGCTTCTGGCTTCATGTTTGGGGATAATAAGAGAAGAGATCAAATGTCTTTATTTCCACCCATAAAGACATTCCATCTTATTCCTGGCACGTACATATGAGTCAACTTCATCGAGGCACTTTATTTATGCATCCCGTCGGAGATCTTCCCTCAAGAAGACAAACAATCTGAGACATTGCAGGAGGTGGGGAAAGAAACAAAGGCAAGGAAGAAAAGAATAATTATATTCAAAACCCCTCAGGCAAAACAGAGTTGGTGCTTCACCCAAGGCAGGGACAGAAGTGGAATTAGTTCACCCCTGAAACTCTTAAAAGCTGTAAAATAGTGCAGAGACTTGTGGGATGACTTCATCCATCACATCTGACCCAGTGACTTGCACTCCAGGGTTTGGCCAAGAGTGAGTTTGTTCCTCACTTGTCTGGCTGTAATGACATCTCACAGCATTTTGGCGTGGCAGGTAGCAATCCAGAGGAAGCCTAGGTCACTGTTGGGACCAGAGATCATGACTTGGGGCATGAGGCTATGATCATACCACCTTGGTGTTCATCTTGAGTGAAATGAAGCCCTAAGCACATTCTTGGTGTCAACCCAAACCTTTTGGAGCATCCACATCTGAAACAAGGGGTTCAGAATATACTTCTCTCCATAAAACTCATGGCTGTGTTTTTCAACCCATGGTCTCCGAAATCTTTCTCATCCCAGATACGCAGGTGTTACCATAACTGAATTCCGGACTGGATTAATTAAATCTGGTGATTATTAAATGAGATGATGTGAGCCATCCAGCAGGCTACACCCTCTGCTTTGAAGTGAGTTTAGCACACGGGTTGCCCTGAACCCACTCACAACCCTGTACCCCACAGCATGGACATCCGCAAAGATGTTTCTCCTACCCAACCACCCCTCACTCCTAACGCATATGGTTTGGGGGTGTGTTTTTTCCTACGCCCACAAAGACAAGGAGCACTCGGGGGGGACTGCAGAAGAGACACTCACTTGTTTTCCCCTTGACAGTTGCTGACGCCCCAACAGCATCTGCATAGACGGCCCTCACCGTGAAGACGTATTTGGTGTTAGGCTTCAGATCAGTCACCAGCATGGTACTTTTGTCACCACCCACAACAATCTGTCACACGGAGAGACAAAAGGCACCATCACACTTCCGTGACAGTAGAAGACCCCCATGTTTACAAGAGATTAGGAGCACGAAGGCTTCACTTCTGATGCAGGGTGACTTCCATGAGCAGGAACCTCTTAAAATGCACTAACTCAGAACACTGTGATCCTCAAAGGATCTCTGCATTCACACGGGACAGTGCCAAGGGTGGGATTCATGAGCCAGCCCAGAAAAAACTCCATAAAAACAAGACCATGCATAAGGGTGGTCCCAAATAATCTTAAAAAAAAAAAAAAGTAGGAAAAGCAACCATCATTGGCAAAGAAAGTTTCTTTTCAGCTCATGGAGGGACATTTCAATGTAACCTGAGGGCAAGAGGGGTGGAGACAACTTCTACATTTTCACTATATTCTTATGAGATTCTGAAACAGCTAAAGATGATCATTCTTGTTAAACACAATCTTAATAATCTTAACCTTAATAATTCATGCTTTCATAGCTTTGTTCTATTATTAGAAATCAAAGCTTTTAGGCACACATCTTCTATCCTACAATCTTGCTCTCAGACTTTGTGCAGTGACCAAGCTGAATCTTAGTGAGATGGTCCACATGGCAGCATCCTTCACACAAGGACAGGGCAAATCCAAAACCTAAACAAGGGGAGACCTTTCCAAGATAGAATCATAGAATGATGTGGGTTGGAAGGGACCTTAAAGTCCATCCAGTTCCACCCCCCCCTGCCACGGGAAGGGACACCTCCCACTGGATCAGGGGGCTTAAAGCCCCATCCAACCTGGCCTGGAACACCTCCAGGGATGGGGCAGCCACCACTGCTCTGGGCAACCTGCGCCAGGGCCTCCCCACCCTCACAGGAAAACATTTCTTCCTAGGATCATCCCAATCTCCCCTCTTTCAGCTTAAAACCATTTTCTTTCATCCTGTCCCTGCACTCCCTGATCAAGAGCCCTTCCCCAGCTTTTCTGTAAGCAAGATGAACAATCTTGGCAGCAAGAAGAACAGGGGATGCTGCTATGGAAACTGGATGGGCTTATTTGACAGGTGGTATCACAGAAGTAAGGAGAGAAAGAGTGCTTCCCATTGACCTGTTCACAGGAATTTATGCATTGGGCTGTGATGGGGATGGCTGAGGGAGATGGTGCCATCTCCTGAGCAGGTTGTGCCAAGAGCAGCCTCAGCAGAGGACTAACTCCTGACACTGGGACATGCAACTGGTCCTCTGGACAATGGGAATTCAACTCTACCTGCTGCTGGTCCTCCAAAACCAGCTGACCCGAAGGCAGCAAGGGATTCAGGTGGACACGGTACCCCATCACCCTCCCTGTAGCTGGCACCCACGTGAGTCGCAGCGAGCTGTGGCTGTGCTCACTGACATGCAAATCCCGGGGGCCAGTGATCTTCTCAGCTGCAAAAAAGGGAAAGGAAAAGTCTTTGGTTTGGACCATGACGGTTCCAGTACAAGCTGTTCATTGATGGAGTCGACACATTGAATGCAGACGAAGCCTTGGATATAGATGGCACTCAAACCAGGTTGAGAGCAGGCAGCTGGGATCTGGCAGCAGGCCAGAGCCACGCAAGCAGGTTTTCTTTTGGTGAACTGCCTGGCAGCACAAGGAGGGAAAACAAATCTCGTTCTGGCTACTTTCTCCCTGTGAACACCTCCTTCATGCATAGGGCATCAGCTCCTTCCTGCCTTTCTCCTTACTGCCACCAGAGGAGGGTCCATCAGAAAGCTTAAGCTCTCCATGAAATGCAACAGGAAGCCCTGAAGCGCTACAGAACCACAGAGAAAGTGAAAAAAACCCCCTCTAAGGACTCAGATGAGGTTCTCCCAAGCTTTTAACTCATCATCTCACAAGTTCATGTGCCAAGAGGGGGCCAGAAGTTCATGGCCATCACCTCTGGATTCTCTTTGGGAAGAGATCTAGATCTAGTTGGAGATCTCTTCGCATCTTCACATCTTCTGCAAGCAACGAAGTTCTTCCTGAGACCCTAAGCTGGAGTTTACTACAAGAGGCCCATGATGGAAGCTGCCAAGGTGGGGGGAGGCTGACCCAGCCCATCACTGCTCCTCTGATTTGAATGACTAGCAAGGCTTTAAGGATTCGGTATCACCAAACAAACCACAGGGATGCAGACAAAAGCAAAATACACAGGACCACTGTTCCCAGGCAACAGATGCTCCTCTCAGGTCATTCAGTCCCTTACAGCCCCCTTGTGATGAACAGAGGGGATACGGGAGGTCCACCTCTGTGGGGTGGTTGGCACGTCCAGGGACTGGGAAGGGGCTGGTTCGAGCAGGTGGAAAGCAGGACGGAGAGCCCTGACTCACCTTGCAGAGTCTGCTTGATGGGCTGTGGTGGCTCTGAAGCAGTGAAACAGAGCCTTCGAGAGAGTTTGGGGGCCACATTGTGGAGCAGATAAAAATCTT
The DNA here is from genome assembly GCA_033558235.1 of Neomorphus geoffroyi. Classification (NCBI taxonomy): domain Eukaryota; kingdom Metazoa; phylum Chordata; class Aves; order Cuculiformes; family Neomorphidae; genus Neomorphus; species Neomorphus geoffroyi. The sequence continues at coordinate 884,247 of JAUMJM010000112.1, forward strand.
CAACGTAGAGCACGTGCTCTGCAGTGGGTTCTGAAGCGATTTTGTTCAGTTCATTTTTGTCAGCATCCTTAATCCCTGGATGAAGAAAAGAGGAGGAAAGGAGGACATCAAACACCATCTGCGGGGCAGAGAAGGCTGGCAAGAGCTTTTGAGTTTTACACCAGCTTTGGAGTCCCATTGCCTGCGGCAAAGGATGAAACAAGGAATGGAGTCTCAATCTGGATGGTCAGTGGACAAGCAGATAGAGTCTCTTCCATTTGGGAAAAGAGGCCAAGGTTTTCTCTAGAGGAACCTCAGAGATTGCCCCAGGGCATTCAGCGGGCTGAGAGGTGGGATGGTCTCCTGAGGTGGAGAGTGAAAAGGAGCACGGCAGGATCTGGCCTCATCCTTTCTATTGTATACAGTGAGATTTCTGATGGATCAGTGGACAACGGGACTTTGGGAGGCTGTGTGAAAATTGCAAGGCTTTATAGAATTACAGAATGATTTGGGTTGGAAGTGACCTTTAAAGGTCACCCAATCCAACCATCTCCCCCGCTGTGGGCAGGGACATCTTCAACTGAATCAGGTTGTTCAGAGCCCCATCCAACCTGACCTTGAATGTTTGCAAGGATGTGGTTTCTACCACTTCCATGGGCAACCTGTTCCAGTGTTTCACCACACTCATTGTAAAAATCATTTTTCTAATATCTAGTTCAAATCATATTTTCCTGTGGTTGAATTTGAAAAACAGGGGGAAAGAAAACACCAAGAAACCAACCCTGCCCTAATTTTCTCTTCATGTTGGTCCAAATCAGCCTGGGTTTCTCTCTACAATGAAACACTACCACCATTCCCTCCTTCTCCCCTGAAACGTTTGGTGAAGGATCTGACTTGCAATAAATGGCTGTATTTAGCTCTTGGGGGTGGGGGAGCACTGGAATTTCTCCTTGCCCATTGAATTCTTCTGATGGGCATTTTTAACGTAGCTAAAGTCGGTCTCTGAACCCCATTACAATAACCTTCAAAAGTAAAACCATTTCATTTTGGAAAATGTCACATCAAAACATTTTTACTTTCATGGAACTGTTTATTGAACTCCTCCTGAATTCCCAAGTAGTTTTGACAGATGCAAACCTGCAGATTTCTGCTGAATAAATCAGTTATTGACAACAACAACAACAAATACCCAAGCACAGCACAGATGTGATTTTCCTGTAGTGGCTAAGCCTGGGGATGGGTGCAGTTTTCAGGTGAGAGGGGTGTTGTGCATCAGAAATCTTCCCCAGAGCATGAACTGGATGTTGGCGCACACACAGCATGTGGTTGCAATGTTCCATGTACCTTAACGTACCTACAGCATACGTAGGTCCATACGTACCTACAGCAAACACCGTCACCCCTCCATCCCGCAGGACTTGGGCTTTGTCTTCAACTGAGTCGCTGGATTTCCCATCTGTGATCAAAACAACCACCTACAAGAATTGGCATAAGAGATAGAGAATGAAAGAGCAGAACATGAGGTCACAGATACAGGGTTTTCACACTGACAAGCCAGGATTTGGATGAAGTCCCTTTCTTTTAAGCGATGGGCACTTGAAAAGAAATCCTTTGATAACCCACACCTCCAGGGTAACTCACGTGAAATCAGCTTTCATGAGCATGAGCTGGGAAGGAGCAGAGCTGGAGAAAAAGTCTTACGAAGAGTGACTGAAGCTGGGGTTGTTTAACCTGGAGAAGAGGAGGCTCAGGGGAGACCTCACCATATTCTACAACCACCTGAAATGAGGCTGGAGCAAGGTGGGTGTTGGTCTCTTCTCCTGAGTAACAAGTGATAGGACAAAAGGAAATGGTTTCAAGCTGCTCCAAGGGAGGTTTATGTTGGATATTGGGAAAAAATTCTTTACTGAAAGAGTGGTGAAGCATTGGAAGAGGCTGCCCAGGGCAGTGGTGGAGTCTCCATCACTGGAGGTGTTCAAAATACGTGAGATGTGGCACTTTGGGATATGGTTTAGTAGGCACAGTGGGGTTGGGATGATGGTTGGACTTAGCAGTCTTTTCCAAACTTATGATGAACAACATATTTTTTTAAAAATTTATCTGAAGCAACCCATGACCCAGAACCGATGTCTGGAAGGTGCAATGTGCCTATTTTTCAAGTAAGATGCCAGCTGTACTGCCACTCTCTGTAACCAGAGTGGATGTGTGCAGACTACTAACAACAGCTACCTGCTCCAACACCATAACTTGTCTTCTTGACTTAATCACAAAATCAGAGAATGGTAGGGATTGGAAGGGATCTCTGGAGACAGAATCATAGAATCATGAAATCGTTCGGGTTGGAAGTGACCTCAAAGACCATCCAGCTCCAGCCCCCTGCCATGGGCAGAGGCACTTTCCCCTCAATCAGGTTGCTCATGGTCTCATCAAATCTGGCCTTGAACACCTCCAGGGATGGGGCATCCATGATTCTCTGGACAACCTGGGCCAGGGCCTCAGCACCCTGACAGGAAAACATTTCTTCCTAAGATCAACTTGATCTGCCTTTTTTCAGCTTAAAACCATTCCTCCTCATCCTATCCCTGCACTCCCTGATCAAGAGCCCCTCCTCACCTTTCCTGGAGCCCTTTCAGTACTGGAGGGTTGCTATGAGATCTCCCTGGAGCCTTCTCTTCTCCAGGCTGAACAACTCCAGCTCTCTCAGCCTGTCCTCATAGCAGAGGTGCTCCAGCCCTTGGATCATCTTCATGGTCTCCTCTAGACTCGCTCCAACAGCTCGAGGTCCCTCCTGTGCTGAGGACTCCAGAACTGAACACAGGACTCCAGGTGGGGTCTCACAAGAGCAGAGCAGAGGGGCAGAATCCCCTCCCTTGCCCTGCTGGTCCCACTGCTTTTGATGCAGCCGAGGACACGGTTGGTTTCTGGGCTGCGAGCACACATTGCTGGCTCATGTTGAGCTTATCAATCAGCACCCCCAAGTCCTCCTCTTCAGGGCTGCTCTCAATCTATTCATCCAATCCAATTCCCCTGCTGAAGCAGATTCAGCTACAGCAAGTAATCATGCCTTGAGCCTGCTCAGCTAGCTTATGCAACAAGGGCCCTGAATTTGGGTGCCCATCAGAGGCTTTTAAGGCTAGAACGCTGGGTCCCTCTGCAATTTGCAGGGAAAGAGAAGCATTTTTAAAAAGTGAGTCAGTCCTTTGAAAACCTGGAGGTGCCTGTCTCCTTCTATCACCAACAAAGTGACCTGAAGCTGAATGAGATCCTAAAGGAGGTACTTCAAACACAAGCCAAAAAAATCAGATGGGATGAATAAAAGTCAACCAGCTCATTCCTGCCTTCAGGTAAAGAAGTTAGGATGGCACTAGGGAAGTCACCATGGGTTGCTTACCTTTGCTGCATCCTCTCGCAGCACATCCAGGTGAGCTAAAAATGCCAGAGCTGACCCTGTTTTTAAGCTGCCCCCTTTGAGGGACAGATTCTGAATTGCCACCAGCATTTCTTTGATGGTCACGTAATCCGTGAGCTCAATACTCATCCTGGGAATGAGAAATGGAGGAATATGAGTGAAAAAGGAGCAAGAAACCACTGTTGTTACAGCAAAGATACATTGCTAATAGAAAATACAAGCACTTGTGTTTACATCTAGCTGATCACACTAGACTTATACGTAGGAGTCTTCTTCACAGTCGTCAAGGAAGTTCAGGGTATGAGCCCCAGAGTTTTGTTACCATAAAATGCTATCTAAAATTGGATGGCGAGAAATTTCTTGTGGGTGCATTTAACGCCAGCCTTCCTGTCTTGAAAGATTTCCCCATGGCCAAGCACCTCTAGATTCGGGTGACACTGTTGGAGGTTGAACTTTCGCTCTGCTCTTGTAATGGTTCAGCAGAGCAGCAAGAGGTCATTAACCATGGAGACGTGGTTGCCCAGCTAAAGCCATAGGATTACAGAAAGGCGGGTGCTGGTGGTAGAGGATAGACTGACCTACCTTGGTTTCTCCCCATAGAGTGCCACTGCCAGCCGGATGCCTCCTTTGCCCATCATCACATTCTCAAAGGAACGGGCCATGCTGCTGATAAAGTCCTTGACCAGCTGGGAGCTCTCCCTCCTTGCGCCCTTTGACTGCCCCACGAGGAACAAAATGTCAGCCACCTCCGCCGTCCTGCATGCTGAGGGAGAAGAGGGGCAAGAAGGCTCAACCCACAACATGAAAAGAACCAGCCAGGAGATAAACCCCTCCAAGTCATATGGACCCCCAAGATATTACAGAGACTTTGCTTAGGCCAAATGAAGCAACCTCATCTATTTGAAGATGTCCCTGGTCCTGCAAGGGGGGTTGGACTGGATGACCTGTAAAAGTCCCTTCCAACCCAAAGCATTCTATGATTCTGTGAATGAAGTGGGCAATTGTGGGTTCCCCACGGGAACAAGATCTTTAATTTCTTCCTAATTCCCCATTTTGCTGTTCCCACCTGGGGAATTTTCTCATCTGAAGCACAAACACCGAGATGCAGATCCATCAAGGCATGCAGGTGTGTAGGACATGCTGGAAGCAAGGGGACACCAAGGGACTTCATATGCCCAGAGGCAGACACTGATGCCTGAGCTTTGCACAACTGAAGTATAGGAACGTGGTGGCTCTCACCCCACCAACCACACTGAGTGTCTTGCCATCAGAGTCTCCCGAGTCATTGTGAGACACCCATGCAGACATGGGGCCACCTGTGCTTTGCCAACCACAAAACATCTAAAACATAGAATCATAAAATGGTTTGGATTGGAAGGAACCGTAAAGACCATCCAGTCCCACCCCATGCCATGGGCAGGGACACCTCCCACTGCATCAGGGGGCTCAAAATCACATCACACCTGGCCTTGAACACCTCCAGGGATGGGGCAGCCACCACTTCCCTTGGCAACCTGTGCCAGGGTCTCACCATCCTCACAGAAAAACATTTCTTCCTAAAATCTCATCTCAATCTCCCATCTTTCAGCTTAAATCCATTCCCCCTTGTGCTATCCCTGCACTCCCTGATCAAGAGTTTTGCTACTGGGAGGCAGCTCTAAGGTCTCCCCAGAGCCTTCTCTTCTCCAGGCTGAACAACCCCAACTCTCTCAGCCGGTCCTCATAGGGTGGTGCTGCAGCCCTCTGATCTTCCAGTCTTGCATGGGAAGAGCCTGGGATGATCCATGCATTCAGCTCTGCATTGCTTTCCTCTTGTCAAGTTGCCAGCTGCTCCAAGCGTGAAAAGAATCTTGTGCAAAGGAAGAAGTATTCGAGTGGTTTTTTGTACAAGCCAGCGCTGTCTGATGGCAGCTGGCAGGGACAGGACAGGTGTACAGGGAAATTTGTTTAATGAACATCAAGGCTTATTTCCCTTTACAGTGCTCAGTCTCAATTTAATTTAGTTTTCTTTAGGCATCCAATAAAATATATTTCACGGACAGAAATCTGATGACTTTTAGGGATGCTTAAATTAACGATAGTTCTACAAGGGTTGTTAAAAATGTATATTTTCTTTGGTGTTTCTCTCCCTTGCAGATAAATGCTGGGATATTACTGCAGGACTGCTAGAAAGTAGACTGTGCTGACTCTGGATGAGGGCTTTTTGTATCTTGTTCACCAGGACTGGGCTCAACCTCTTCACGCTTTTTCCATTTTGTGTCACTGCTGCTTTGGACTTTACTCAGCCACTGCCTGGATTTCAGCTGCGGGTCTGGAGACCCAACTCACACCCAACCAGGCTGCAGCATTTGTTCCAGTTTGGTGGGGAGATGTGCTAGGTGGGTTCCTCACAGTTCTGCTGCAAATGGAAAGCCTGTTTAGCTCAACCTGAAGAGTTGAAGAATCTACCTGACTTTTACCCCATTTCCACAAGCAGCTCCCCAAAAGGCTTGGAAAGTTGGAGGGTTTGTGTTTTCCCTTGTTGCTACGCCCCTGATGGGCACCCTTCAGCCACACAGTAGAACAGAGGGTTATTTGCCAGCTACAGATGGATGGCAGTCCAAGAGTCTTTGTTCCCCAAGGCTTTTGGTTTCTTCATCTTTCTTTGTATGTCCTGACACTGGGCTCTTCATGACTTAACAGTTCTGTTTACTGCAGAAAAATAATGACTGACTCTTTCTGGTTTCACTCGTACTCAGCTGAGAATATAAAGCACTTTGCCTTAACAAAAATGGGAGGCAATTATTTCAATTTTCCTTCCTAGAGCTCTTTGTTGACATCTCCCTTCCCTTCTCAAATCCTCCATAAATGCTTATCAGCTGAGATGTCAGGTGTGTCTTGGAGGCAGCTCAGCTGCTCACAGTAGTTCACCACAAGCTCTTCTCCCAGCTCTTCTATTTTGGATCTATCCCTTCTTCCTGGCTTTGACCTTGATGTCCCTGTTTCCCCAGAAGGACTTCAAGGAAAGGCAAAGCCAGTCCTTGGCTCTGACCTCAGAACTGGTAGAAATGGTTCAACAGCTTCCCAGGGTAGCCACAGCCTGTGGCTACCAACAAGAAAATCCCAACAAAAGTTCAATAAGATGAAGAAGACCACCCAGCAGCCTTCCCCAAACCACCCACCTCTTGTAGCAGTGCAGATAGCTTTGCCTGGGAGACCTAAATTTTTGACCCTGATCTGAAAAACATGCTCAAAATACTGTAGGTATCAGAGGGAGCTTGGCTCCTGGAAGTCTCGCTCACCTTGCAAAATGCTCATGCTCTTATTGACATGCAGGGATAATGAGGAGAAAGGCAACAAGCAGGAGTTCCACGGGATTAAAAAGGGCAGGATTGTGCCCCTTCTTAATAGAATCAGAGAATCAGAGAATCGTTACAGTTGGAAAAGGCCTCTAAGATCATCCAGTCCCATCATCAACACAATACCAACATGCCCACTAAATCATGACTCAAAGTGACATGTCTACACGCTTTTTTAACACCTCCAGCGCTAGCGACTCCACCACTGCCCTGGGCAGCCTCTGCCAGGGCTTCACCACTCTTTCAGCAAAGGAATTTTTCCCAATATCCAATCTAAACCTCCTCTGGCACAACTTGAGGCCATTTCCTCTCATCCTATCGTATGTTACTTGAGAGAAGAGACCAACACACCCACCTCGCTACAGCCTCCTTTCAGGGACTTGTAGAGAGCAATAAGGTCTCCTCTCAGGCTCCTTCTCTCCAGGCTAAACAACCCCAGTTCCCTCAGCTGTTCCTTGCAAGACTTGTGCTCCAGGTCCTTCACTAGCCTTGCTGTCTTTCTCTGGACATGAATCAGCACCTCAATATCTTTCTTGTACTGCGCGACCCCAAACTGAACACAATGATGAGGGTGCAGCCTCGTCAGCGCTGAATATAGAATCATAGAATCATAGAATCATAGAATCACTAGGTTGGAAGAGACCTCTGAGATCACCGAGTCCAACCGTGCCTGTCTCCTTACTAAACCCTGTCCCTAAGGAACTCATCCACCCATTTTTTAAACACCTCCAGGGATGGTGACTCCAACACCTCCCTGGGCAGCTGTGCCAATCCCTGACCACCCTTGCAGTAAAGAAATTCTCCCTAATGTCCAGTCTAAACCTCCCCTGGCACAACTTGAGGCCATTTCCTCTCGTCCCATCGCTGTCACTTGCGAGAAGAGCCCAGCACCCACCCTGTCACAGCCTCCTTTCAGGCAGTTGTAGACAGGGATGAGGTCTCCCCTCAGCCTCCTCTTCTCCAGGCTAAACAACCCCAGTTTCCTCAGTCTCCCCTTGTAGGGCTTGTTCTCCAGCCCCTCCCCAGCCTCGTTCCCTTCTCTGGACGTGCTCCAGCCCCTCAATGTCCTTCTTGGAGTGAGGGGCCCAAAACTGACCCCAGCACTCAAGGTGCGGCCTCACCAGCGCTGAGCACAGGGGCACAATCCCCTCCCTGCTCCTGCTGGCCACGCTGGGTCTGACACAGGCCAAGGTGCCACTGGCCCTCTTGGCCACCTGGGCCACTGCTGGCTCATGTTCAGCCGCTGCCAACCAACACCCCCAGGTCCTTCTCTGCCAGGCATCTCTCCAGCCACTCCTCCCCAAGCCTGTAACGCTGCACGGGGTTGTTGTGTCCCAAATGGAGGACTCTGCCCTTGGCCTTGTTGAACCTCATCCCGTTGGTCTCAGCCCATGGATCCAGCCTGTCCAGACCCCTCTGCAGAGCCTCCCTTCCTTCAAGCAGATCCACACTCCCACCCAGCTTGGTTTCATCCACAAACTTGCTGAGGGTGCAGTCAATGCCCTCGTCGAGACCATTGATAACAACGATAAACAGGACCGGACCCGGCACTGAACCCTGGGGAACACCGCTCGTGACCGGCTTCCAACTGAATTTACTTCCATTTCCCACACCCCTTCGGGCCCGGCCATCCAGCCAGTTCTTTACCCAGCAGAGGCTGTGCCTGTCCACGCCGATGGCAGCCAGTTTCTCCAGCAGGATTCTGTGAGAAACGGTGTCAAAGGCTTTACTGAAGTCCAGGTACCCCACACCCACAGCCTTTCCCTCGTCCATTAAACAGACACAAGGGGCACAATCCCTTCCCTATTCCTATAAAGGGGTGACCAGAGTCCATTTTTTGGGATGCTAAGCCAGGAGCTCAGCACCTTTCCAGAGGGGCCCAGCTTGGCAATGAAACTCGCAAGCATTTCCTGCTTGGATCAGGTACCCGAAGCTGTCATCGGAAACACGTGATGTCAAGCATATTTGGATTGGTACCTTCTGGAGAAAATACCAACCCAGACAGCTATATTAATCACAGGGGGATATGATTTTATTTGAAATTTTCCATGCACCTCCCAAATTACCAGGTTTCATCAATCACAGGTTTGCCAGAGACATCTGTAAACGTTGATTTATTGCACTGTTCCCAGCCTTGAATTAAATAGCATTATACTCAAGTATATTGGCTTAATTGACAGACAGGAACTTAATCGAGTTAATTTTGTAGCTGATGTCAAAGCTTCCATTAACTCCTTGTTGAATTTACTGGATTCAGCCCAAAAGAATTTACACTTTCAAGGCCTGTGGGCTTGTTGCTGCAGAACAATTCAAAGAGGGAGGACCCATTGGCTCATACCCAGTACCATGACAGTCTTGGCAGCTCTGGATTAGATTTTTAGGATGCTTTTAAGGACCCTCCCCCTCCTGCAGGACCCTGAGGATACAGACATTCCATAGATCATGCTATAGCTCCACAAGTGTCTTCTGTGGGGTCTTTTTGCCTCCAGCCTTTTGGCTCTGGCCCCTTCTCCCCAGAATATGGGCTTGCACAGGGAATGGGGAGCCAAGGAGGAGGTGAGTCCTTGTGCTCGGCTCTCTAAACAGTAGCAAGAGGCTTAAAGGCTTCCTTGAGGTCTTTTCTCCGTGTGGTGGCTTGTACCAGCTCTTGGAGGTCAGAAAAGGAATCAGAGGGATTTGTTTTCCCTTTCTCCTCATCTTCCTCTGGAGCAGATGAGGTGGAACAGTGTAAGAGGTAGGAAGGACACTGAGCAGAGAGCCCTGATTTCCCCATAAGCCCTAGGTCCTGCCTGCCTTTTGGCACCGGCTGAGATGCTGTTAGCCAGATGATCCCAACCGAAAAGGTTCTTATGCAGAAGTTAAAGGCATCAACACTACAGATCCACCATGACAGCATCTGCGTGTATCTGTGCCATGAGTAGAAACAGCTGCTTGGAAAAGGTCTTTTTCTACCTGATGTGGCTCAGCATCACCCTCAGCTGCTGTGTTCATGGTAGCCCACTTGTCACATACCTTCATGAACGGCCACAGCTCTGTACTGCACCACAGCCACCACCAGGACAAGGATCTGGGCATGTAACATTTTCATTTTCCTTGGGAAGAAGATCCTTCGTGGTTCCTGGAGCCAGCACACAGCCTGGAGAGTCACTCATCTGTAAGAGAAAGAGGTTTTAATGCATGCCAAGTATGACGCTCCCACCCACTTACAGTGGCAAGGGAAGATTTTCTTCAGCTATGGAGGCTCATTTTGGCTTAGTCAATATAATCCAAGTGAAGGATAATTTAGCCTTTAAATACAACACACTGTTCTGAGAATTTCCATATATAAAATAACACCAGAAATGCAATAATAGGAACCAAGATAGTAAATGTAGATCCTTCAAGAGCACAGGTCCAACAGCTGGCACTGAAGTCTGCCCTCATGGTCTGACTGGTCTCTACAGGGAGAGCTCCCCAGTCCCTGCAAACAGCATTGTGACCAGCTCACCTGATCTTGTCCCAAAAATACCATCTGCCACAGAGAGACAGAAGAAAATCCTCCAAAATGCTAGTTTTCCTAAGTGCCTCGGGGATCCCTGGCGCTGTACCCAGGCAGAGGAACCTGCATGTGTTAGCAATCCATTGCTATGTGTCACCCCATGGAGTCCCGCCTGGCAGTGGGGTCATCTAGCACACAATCATAGAATCTTTAAGACTGGAAAAGACCTCTAAGATCATCCGAGTCCAACCATCAGCCCAACCCGACCGTGCCTACTAAACCATGTCCCAAAGTGCCATGTCTACACGTTTTTGAATGCCTCCAGGGATGGAGACTCTACCACTGCCCTGGGCAGCCTCTGCCGGGGCTTCACCATTCTGTCAGTAAAGAATTTCTTCCTAATATCCAGTATGAACCTCCCCTGGTGCAATCTGAGGCCATTCCCTCTCATCCTGTCACTTCTTACTTCAGAAATCAACACCCACCTCGCCACAGCCTCCTTTCAGGCAGTTGTAGACAGTGAAGAGGTCTTCCCTCAGCCTCCTTTTCTCCAGGCTAAACAGACCCAACTCCCTCAGCTGCTCCTCATAACCCTTCCAGCCCCTTCCCCAGCTCCGTTCCCTTCTCTGGATGCGCTCCAGCCCCTCAAGGTCCTTCTTGGAGTGAGGGGCCCAAAACTGAACCCAGGATTCAAGATGTGGCCTCACCAGCTCTGAGCACAGGGGCACAATCACCTGCCTAGTCCTACTGGCCACACCATGGCTGATCCAAGCCAAGATGCCATTGGCCTTCTTGGCCACCGCTGGCTCCTGTTCACCCAAGTTCACACATATGCAGGAAATAAAAAAAAGGCCTAAGCAACAAGGAATAAATCTGACTTTCTGCAGTTACTTCAGGAAACTACACCAAAACACACTTTTTGCAAATAAAAATTTAACAAGTGATTCTGCTTTCCCCTCCTCTCAGCTCTGACATTAATTCTTCTGCATGGAACAAATACAGTAAAAAAATACACATTAACACAGCATTAGGAGAACAGACATATAAAGAATAAATCCTTGAAAACACTGCAGAGGCAAAGAAAAAGCACACGGAGCCCCAGGCCTCCAGTGAGTAAATGTTAACATCTGCAAATGCAAAGACCCGGTGGGTGTAGAAAGGCTTGAGCTCAGAAAAGTCACATCTTGAATTCACATTGCAAAGGTGGAGAAAAGGATTCAAAAGGGTTTCATAATCTGGGCACCTCAGACTAAACAAATTTCCTGGCAGACATGAATTCATATTCACACGTGTGCATGTATGTGGAACTTTTATCGCAGAATCACAGAGTGGTTTGGGTTGGAAGGGATCTCAAAGCCCATCCAGTCCCACCCCCTGCCATGGGCAGGGACACTTCCCACAGCATCAGGGGGCTCCAAGCCCCATCCAACCTGGCCTTCAACACCTCCAGGGATGGGGCAGGCACCACCTCCCTGGGCAGCCTGGGCCAGGACCTCCCCACCCTCACAGGAAAACATTTCTGCCTAAGATCTCATCTCAATCTCCCCTCTTGCAGCTGAAACCCATTCCCCTTGTCCCATCTCTGCACTCCCTGATCAAGAGCCCCTCCCCAGCTTTCCTGGAGACCCTTTCAGTACTCAAAGGCTGCTCTAAATTCTTCCCAGAGCCTTCCCTTCTCCAAGCTGAACAACCCCAACTCTCTCATTACCAGAGGTGCACCAGCCCTCGGATCATCTTTGTGGCCTCCTCCGGACTCGCTCCAACAGATTCATGACTTCCGTGTGTTATTCCTGGTCTAGTGGGAGGTGTCCCTGCCCGTGGCAGGGGAGTTGGAACTGGATGATCTTTAGGGCCCCTTCCAACTGAAATAATTCTGTGATTCTGTGTGTTCAGTTTTTGTACATATTGAATATTCCTAATTTTTATTACATGTATTTTAAAATTTTAGTTACAGCTGTGCTCTGCCTTCCAGCAGCGAGTTGAAAATTCTCACCCAGGGTGAAAACCCATCCAATTGCTGCTGCTGCATTGCCAGTGTCCTTGACGGATGACTGCAGCACATCCAGATTACAGCTGATCCCAAATTCAAGGGCGTAATTCTCTGACTTCGAAAGGAAAATGAATTAATTTTTCTCTTGTTTTTCCTTTTCCTGATTCTTTTCAAAATCTGACTCCATTTAAGGGTTCACCTGGGTACGAAACACCAGCCCTAGGTAACAAAAATGCAGTGTGGGCCATTTATATCAAGATGAAGAGCTGCTCCGCAACTTCCAGACGCTCACTCCAACACCTCCCTCCATCCACAGCCCACAAGTAGGCCAAGATGACACGTGGGCTTGCTCCTTCCATGAGCTCCATCTATCAGGACATGACAGTTTGAGTAACAAGGGTGATAGAGGACATCCAGCTTAGGGCAGGTCAGTTAACCTAGAGCCACCAGCTCACTTAGGTGCCACCACGATGCTCATTATATACATTATATACTAGAAAACTTAAATCCAGCAACACTTAGCTGATCTTTGCAGAAACTGGCCACCATCAAGCCCTGTCAAGAGACCTTAAGAGAAACCTGGTACGGGCAGGGAATCGACCCCATAAACTTCAGGGTTTTGCAAGGAATCCCAGCAATTCTCTTGATCTTTTACTGCCCCCCAGTAAATCATTTATGGGGGCAACTTCTCTGGGTTTTACAGTTCCTTGAACAAATTGCCTCCAAACCCCATAAAATTGATGGACCAAGGTCTCCCTTTACCTCGCTGGGATCAGATGACAGAGCTGTGGGAAGACTGGCAAGATGTAAGAGAGGAAACAAAGCAGGTCTTAAATGCTTGCAGTAATGCCAGAGGTTGGGGTTTTCCCTCCCATTTACCTTTCCTGTATATATGTTTGCAATAAACTCTTCTTCCTTTTATTTTCTCAACCAGTTTTGGGATAAATAAATATAAGAGATGGGACCCAGTGGATTTGCAGTCTCATCTGGCTGGGGTCTCCCTCCCACTTGCCTGTGGCTCCAACTGGATCTCATCCATCTCCCGCCTGAGGATCACCCAGACCAGATGCTGTGAACTCCACCCATCAAATATTTACCCCTGTTGCATACAAACACAAAAACTACATTACAGAGCTGCATCTGGACATGCATGGTGTTCCCAAGGGATCTGCGTAGATCTGTGTTCCAACACTCACCACTGTGCCATAGCACATGTCACAAAGCAGACAGAACCCCTTCCTCACAAGCTAGCAAAATCTTGGTGGTTTCAGCCACATCTGACAGAGGGAAGCAGCCTTCAGATGTTTTCATAAAAGTCTTCCGAAAACAGCCAGCTGGACAGAGGAAGAATATCCCTTCTGAAAGACTATAGGCTGAGCAAAACCTTATATCAGCCAGCAGAGAATCCAAAAAGACACCTCTTGACAAATGTTCCAGCTGAAGCTAAGCCTTCAGCTGGATCTCACCTTACCAGACATCAGTCCTCAGCACATGAAGGACATGGATCTGCTGGAGCCAGTCCAGAGGAGGCCACGAAGGTGATCCAAGGGCTGGAGCACCTCCCATCTGAGGACAGGCTGAGAGAGTTGGGGTTGTTCAGCCTACGGAAGAGAAGGCTCCAGGGTCACCTTAGAGCAGCCTCCCAGTACTGAAAGGGGATCCAGGAAAGCTGGGGAGGGATAGGATGAGGGGGAACAGTTTGAAGCTGAAAGTGAAGAGATTTAGGTGAGATCTTAGGAAGACATGTTTTGCTGTGAGGGTGATGAGGCACTGGCACAGGTTGCCCAGAGAAGTGGTGGCTGCCCCATCCCTGGGGGTGTTCAAGGCCAGGTTGGATGGGGCTCTGAGCTCCCTGATCCAGTGGGAGGTGTCCCTGCCCATGGCAGGGGGGTTGGAACTGGATGATCTTTAAGGTCCTTTCCAGCCCAAACTGTTCTGTGATTCTATGATTTGGATGGGGAAAAGCAAAGCACAGACTGCACCAACTAAAGTAAAGGACAGATTTAAACTATTGAATTTTGTTGGCAAGATGAAAAACAAAAACAAGGATTTGAGGCTTAAGACACCAGTAAAAAGGCAAAGGATGGAGTAAATCTAGAAGTGGAGAACACCCGTCACAACCACTCTCTGCTCAGAAAAGGTACCAACCGCTCATCCAAAAGCAGAACATTGTCCCCATTGTAAGAAAAACCAAGGAGACAGGATGGAGATCATAGAACCACAGAATCATTAAGGCTGGAAAAGATCATCAAGTCCAACCATCAGCCAAACACCACCGTGCCTTCTAAACCATGTCCCAGGGTGCCACATCTACACATTGTTTAAACCCCTCCAGGGATGGAGACTCCACCACTGCCCTGGGAGCCTTTGCTTCACCACTCTTTCAGTATAGAAATTTTTCCTGATGTCCAATCTAAACCTCCCCTGGCACCACCTGAGGCCATTTCCTGTCGTCCTATCACTTGCTAAATAGGAGAAGAGACCAACAACCTCCTTTCAGGGAGCTGTAGAGGGCAACGAGGTCTCCTCTCAGTTTCCTCTTCTCTAGGCTAAACAATCTCAGTTCCTCAGCTGTTCCCCATAACCCCTGTGCTCCAGACCCCCTCTCCAACTCCATTCCCTCCTCTGAACGTGCTCCAGCAACTCTATGTCCTTCTTGTGAGGTGCCCAAAACTGAACCCAGGATCTGAGATGCTGTCTCTTCAGTGCCAAGTCCAGGGAGACAATCCCTTCCCTACTCCTGCTGGCCACAACGCGGCTGATCCAAGCCAGGATGCTGTTGGATGCAACAGCTGGTGTCAATAAGAGGGTCTGTCCATTTGCAAGCAAATGTGTTCCCATTTCTCTGCCAGGGAAATGCTGGTTTTCTCCTGTGGCTTTGAAAAGTCACATTGAAAAGCTTGACCGGGGCATTTTGGCAGCCCCTCCCCCATGACTGGGCAATATTTGCTGCAGGGGAGTCAAAAACGTTTTCAGACATCAAGGACAATGGTAGTTGTGAATGGGAGGTAAAATCTGGTTACACAGGTTGTTCCTTGCTTGACAGAAATAAGCCTCGGGGGGGGTCAAATGTTTGCAGTTCCTTTTTTTAACGGAGTTAATAGATTTTTATGCTAATTGATTTCTCTCTAAATCCCTTGAATACAAATTTTAAGTTGTTTCCATTAAGAAATATGAATGCATTGACTTGTTGGTAGCTGGAAACACGCTCCCACAATGCATGGGACTCGCCAGGAGCAGCTGGAGGGGCTGATCTGCAAGGACGAGACACTTCCTTCACAAGAGTTGCAAACTCGAGTCCAAAGGGGCTGACAGTCCCTGTTCTTTCTGAAAGCCCCTTGGACACCTCTCAGGCTAAACACAATTTAAATCACTCAGGATTAACACAGTCCAAATCATTCTGGATAAAGTACGGGGATCAGGAGCACTAACTCTGGATGATCATACTTGGGTCCTTCAGCTGGCGTGAGCTGGGAATGGCCATGTCAACCCATTTCATACCATTTGTGATCCCACTTGGAGCCCTGTGTCCAGTTCTGGAATCCCCAGCATAAGAAGGATGTGGAACTGTTGGAACAGGTCCAGAGGAGGCCATGAAGATGATTTGAGGGCTGGAGCACTTCTGCTATGAGGCCAGGCTGGGAGAGTTGGGGTTGTTCAGCCTGGAGAAGAAAAGGCGCTGGGGAGACCTTAGAGCAGCCTCTCAGTACTTGAAGGGGCTCCAGGAAGGCTGGGGAGGGGCTCTTTCCAAGGGCCTGGAGTGACAGGACAAAGGGAAACAGCTTTTAATTGGAAGGGGTAAGACTTAGCATGGTGCATAAACCCTTCCATTGCTGAGTGGCTCTAACATTCCCATGGGTCAGTGTCCCACATACGGTCACCAATACAGCAGAAGCTGTTGGTGGTCGTGCCTTGACAGTGCTGGAGACAAGAGGTGACAACTCTGGTGGCCGACAGACCTCCTTGGACTCCCAGCAAACACAGCGCCCTCAGAATTGCAGCTCTCCTTGCTTCTGAAGATGCAGAGATTCACCTCATTCTCTTGGAGGACCTCTCTCTCAGCTCCAGGCAATTTTGCCATGAAATGAAAGGCTTTTAAAGCAAGGAAACCTTTTCCAAGGACCATTCCTACCCATAAGCTGCAGCTTTGAGCCTGTTTAAACAGCAGCATCAGCAATCATGAAACTGCTGCTCCTTGCAGAAAGAGTAAAGGGCTCCCCTCCCTCTCTCAAAGCAAGAGCTTTGAGAAAGTGTTTTGTTGGGTCATTTTTTTTTTTTTAAATAAATACCATTGATTTCCTGATTTAAAGGGGTTGCACTGTGTAGTAATGTTTAACAGAGATGATGGGGAGAGAAGGGGGGCTAAATCTTGTGAGGCTGCTCGATAAAAGAAGATGAAGTGAGAGCTGGAGGAAGTCTATTTTCCGCTTTGGTGCCCAGCTGAACATGCCTGGATTGTTCAAAGGCAGTGACCCACAAGGGCTGCGGGCTGCTCAGTCCCACCAACTCAAGGTTTAGACCCCAGAGCTGTTGTTTCCCCAGGAGCCGTGTTGGGCAGCTGGGTTAATTCCTCAATAGGTTTCCTGAGAGCATGGTCAAGAGTTGGCTACGAACCCCCTCAGGGGTGGGAGACGTGGAGTAGGGAGGCTTCTGCTCCATCCTCTCCCCATCCATCAGGCACCAGCACAGCTCCAACATCCTCCTCTGCATCTCCTGCAGTTGTTCACATTGGGGTCAAACAACACGGAGCAAAGCACAGGTTAGGATTTGCTCAGACCTGATGGAAACAGTCAGTTAAGGGCAAAACTTCATGGAGGGGAGACCTCCTTGGGTTTTTGGCCATTCCTCGCTAGGGAGATGAAAATGGATAGTGAAAATGTGACAAGCAACTGGAGATAACTGGCAGGTGACACCTTGCCAAACCCCCCCACCCCCCGTCCCCAGTATGGGGCAACTTGCAAAGTTATGTCCAATTTGGGTTGGTTTTGCCACCTTCTACCTCCTGCAGAAACTACCCAAGCAGTATCTGGGAATGGATAGAGAATTTCAGCTTAGAAGCACCAAGAAGGAAAGCAGAAAAATACCTTATGAGTCCTGGAAAGGAAAGTTAGACCCTCCTTTCCTTCCTCCACACCATGATGACTCCCCGCACACCAGGTTTTCACATTAACAATATTAAAAATACCTTCTTAGTTAAACTTGGAAACATTTCCAAACAGAAATCCAGTTAAATGATGGCTGTGAAGATCATCTCCAGTCCATATCCAAGAGACCCAGCTAGGGGGGCACTGATGTGTTTGCTTAAGCAGCTGTTGCAAACAAAAAAAGGAGGCTTTGCTGCCCACCACCAGCCTCTCCTTCTTGCAAGAAATGCTGAGAGCACAGTGAAGGTTTGGGGTGGATAACTCTGAAGGAGAGTTTTGCTGGAGATCACTGCTCATCAGAGGTCTACATGAAAAAAAATAGCTCTCCTTCAACCCCAGTGGCCTCCCCCCTGGGCTTCTGATCCTAACATATCTTTGACAGCACCACCTGGGCATGCACCAGCTGAGAAGCATCACAACGTGAGTCCTACTTAAAAGATGAATAATACACTTGAAAGAGAAAAAGCTAAAAGAGAGGCAAGGAATAATAGTAGGTCATTGGGTATATTCCCAGGAACAGGGAGCACAGGATCACAGAGAGACCTGAGTTGGAAGGGACCCACAAGGATCATTGAGTCCAACTCCTGCCCCTGCACAGGACACCCCCAACATTCACTCCATGTGTCTGAGGGCCTTGGCCAAATGCTTCTGGAATCTTGTCAGGCTGTGAGTGCTTCCCTGGGGAGCTGTTCCAGTGCTCCACCCCCCTCTGGGGGAAGAACTTCTTCCTAACATCCAGCCTAACCCTCCCCTGGCATCTTCCTGCCATTTCCTCGGGTCCTGTCATTGGTCACCAGAGACAAGGGATCAGACCCTCCTCCTTCCCTTGCAATGAAGCAGTAAACTGCTATGAAGTTCCCCCTCAGTCTCCTCTTCTCCAGGCTGAACAGACAAAGCCACCCCTCATATGATTTCTTCTCTAGACCCTCCACCAGGCCTTCTCTGGACACTTTCCAGTAGCTTTAGACCCTTTTTATACTGCAGTGACCAAAACTGCACCCAGTACTGGAGGTGGGGCCACATCACTGCAGAGCAGAGGGGACAATCCCCTCCCTTGGCCAGCTGGTAATGCCATTCTTGATGCACCCCAGGACACAGTTGCCCTCTTGGCTGCCATGGCACACAGCAGCTTGAAAACAACTGCACTTTCTTTCTGCTACTGCTGTCCATTTTTGTGCTCAGCTTTGAAATGATCCACCCTTTGGGTGAAGAGACAAGGGGGGAGCCCTCACCACACGTGGCATGGAGACATGAGCTGCCCACCAAACAGATATCACAGTTTCTTCCCCCTCCTGCTATCTGGGGCATTCACGAGACACTGTTCATTAATCTGTCTTTCCACAACGGAGGTGAAAGGTCTCCCCTACGGGATTATGTATTGGCAGAGTCAAAGGCAATATTTCCAGGTGGACAGGCAGATGTTACAGCCAAGGAGATAACTAGATGGTGGGGGTGGCTGAGGAGTGTGGAAAAAACGGTTGGGAAGTCAATCGATCAAGGGATTGAGTGCCTGGCTGGCAGCCAGGTCTGCATTTCTCAGGTTACTTGCATTCAGGCTGGAACTTTCACAGTTTATTCACATCACAAAGCGCTCCTTAGCATGACTGAGGAGACTGGGAGCTGGGACAAAGAAAACAAAGATCCCAGCCTGAGGTCCCGAATCCCCTGGGAGCCTCTTAGTTTTGTGGCAGGATAAATTCTCCAAGCAGTTCCCTGTTTCCTCTGGGCTGATGACATTTCACAGATTTCCTTCACTCTTGCTGGAATAAGGACCACAGCTGAGTTTGGTAGGAAAAAACAAGGGAAGAAAGGCTCACGCATGAGACTTGCACGTCCCCATCTCCAGCTCAGGACCCTCTGCGGGCAGCCTGATCCCACCAATCTACTCATCCAACCCCATATTGAACCATAGAGCCTACATCCTAAGCCCCCTGCCCTGGTCATAGAATCAAAGAATCATAGAATCTCTTGTTTGGAAAAGACCTTTGAGATCATTAAGTCCAACCAAACCTGTCCACTACTAAACCAGATCCCCAAGCACCTCATCCACCCGTCTTTTAAACATCTCCACAGTCAACCTCAAAGGGGGTACCACAAGGCCACCACAAAAGGTGGCCCCTATGGGCTAAGTTTGTAAAATACAAAGCCTCCTACGATGAGGATGAGCCCTGAGTCTTCCCTGCAGCCTCTTCACGTGATCATTATGCAAATCACCTGCCCTTTTGTGTTGGCGGTCCTTGTTGGAAGTGATGGAGCCACCATAAATCTCGGCTTCTATCACACTAATAAAACCCTTCCCAAACGCGCCTTCCCATATTCCTTTGGCATCTTCATGCTGCTGAGGGGGTGCAGCTCTTGATTTGGACTATTTTTACCTCCTAGCTCTCATGTGAAGCACTGGCTGAGCTGCTGGAGCAATGAAGCAAGTGTGTTGTGACAGACAGATCTCTCCCTAAACAGACAGCACCGACAATTTGCCATTTTACTATACGCCATTTTTTTTTTACCTCTCTATAAACTTGCCATCTGGTGCATTTATACCCACCACAAACTGGTGTAGATGGTTAAGGAAGAGAGAACTGGCTCCCTTATCCATCTAGGCAGGTTAGGCTTTTACGGACTGACTGTACACACACAACCAGTTGATGAGGTGCTGAAGGGCAGGCTGATGGGCAAGTTGAACAAACAAGAGGGATAAGGCCACGGTAGCAGTAAAACCTTCTCAGAAAGCACTTATCCATGGCACAAGATCGCATCGGAGTTCCTGCTCCAGGATGCATTGGTGACTCTGGCCCACTTGCACCACTCAGTCCCCTGGTGCACTGCCAGGTGCTCCCACTGAGGTCCCTGTGGATGCAACTAAACTCATTTTTGATGTTTTTCAGTTCCTTACACTCTCCCAGAAGCTACTGCTTGGTCTGTGGTCCCTTTTGACACAGAGAAAGAGGACTTATGGACAGAGAATTGGAGAGGTTGAGCCAGAGGAACCCACTCCCCAGCCAGAGCAAGAGCATCTTCTCTCTGACAGGGCAAGAGCATCCAGTTCCCAAGCTGGAGCCTTCAGCAGACACCCAGCGGGGGCCCTGGGAATATTTGAACTCAAATCTCTCACTTTTTACATGAATTTATTTATTGCCTTCCTTCCACTTGAAGGCAAAGCCCAAGATGAATGAACACATCATCCACCTTTCATCACCACCTATACCACCTCCTGGGTGCCGCAGCAAGCTTAAAATATCACTTATCCCGGCAAACAGTCGCATTCTGCAGCTACAGACTTCCATCTGTCTCCCGCTTGCCTGACGGGCTGTCCCATTGATGTTGTTTGAGCACCCGTGGTCCCTGCCAGCTTCAAAAAGGTCTCCTGATGGGAGGTCCTTTTCCAAAGCACAGATCTGAAGTATCCCTGAATTAAATCTTTGCTCTGGCTCCTTCCAGCAGTGGTTCCAGATCTGCTCCCCACTGCGGCTGCAAAGCCTTGGCAGTGATAGGACAAGGGGACATTGTGCCAGCAGGGCAGGGGTCCACATGGCCAAACAAGGGAGATGGAGCTGTTCTGCTGCATTTCTACTCTTTCCCTTGTCCATGGAACTGTTGGAATGGGTCCAGAGGAGGGCACGAAGATGAACAAAGTGCTCGAGCACCTTATGAGGACAGGCTGAGAGAGTTGGGGTTGTTCAGCCTGGAGAAGGGAAGACTTTAGAGCAGCCTCACAGCACCTGAAGAGGTTCCAGGAAAGCTGGGGAGGGGCTTTTTCCAAGGGTCTGGAGTGGCAGGACGAGGGGGAACAGCTTTAAATTGGAAGGGGGGAGATTTAGATTAGACATTAGGAAGAAATTCTTCACGGTGAGGGTGGGGAGGCCCTGGCACAGGCTGCTCAGAGAAATGGTGGCTGCCCCATCCCTGGAGGTGTTCAAGGCCAGGTTGGATGGGGCTTTGAGCAGCCTGGTCTGGTGAGAGGTGTCCCTGCCCATGGCAGAGGGGTTGGAGCTTGATGGGCTTTAATGTGCCTTCCAACCCAAACCATTCTATGATCCTATGGTGATTATCTGGAATGAGCAGGGTCAGAGGAAGAAATCCGTCTGGGAGGCATTGCTTGGCACAGGATGACCTGAGAGCAGCTGGAACATGAGACAAGCTGAACTAGGGAAAGCTAGGGGGAAAAGCCACAAAATCTCTTTTTCAGTTGTGAGCCCCAGTGCACCAATATTTAACCCCAGGGAAAGCTGATAGAGGTGCTCCAGTGAGAAACCCTTGAGCAGCTGCCATTCAGACAGCCTCCAGAGAGGAAATATCACCCCAGCCGTTTCCAGTCCTGCACTGTATAAACACCACACTCTCAGCCAGGCTGAGGACAGTGCCAGGATCTGTAGGTGAGGACAGGTCCCTGTGTTCACACAGAATCATAGAATCATTAAGGTTGGAAAAGTCTTCTAAGATCAAGTCCAACCATCACCACCACACCAATGTGCCTACTAAACCATGTCCTGAAGAGTATCATTACATATTTTTGAACACCTCTCGGGATGGAGACTCCACCACTGCCGTGGGCAGCCTCTTCCAGTGCTTCACTACGCTTTCAGTAAAGAATTTTTTCCTGATATCTGATCTAAACTTTCCTTGGTGCAACTTGAGGCCATTTCCTTCTGTCCTATCACTTGTTACTTGGAGGAAGAAACATGCCATATCTTCAACCCCAACCCCAAGCATCTCTTAGCCCAACATATCTCCCCATGCACACCCAGACCCGAAGATGCCTGAGGCATTGGGGAAGAGATGGAGCGAGAGGTCTGCAGGAGGGGATACTTTGCAGAACCATTGGGGTGGCAAAAAGCAGCAGCATCTGTTCCCTTTCTGCTCCTCCTCATGCAGGCAATAACATGATGCACAGACAAATTTCTGCAGATTCCATCCTACAAACCCAACTCCTAGTAAGAGCCACAAAGCCTTTTCAGACACCCCATGAATCATCTGCCTGGTGGCTAATTTTCTTCTCTTCCCGGAAGAAAGGCACTTTCTTGTAATTCTTGATTGCAAGCAGAAATTACATTATTTTGGGCCTGTGGTGGAAAGCGGCCAAGTGAAATTGTTAATCACTGCTGTTCCCTGTGAGACATCATTTCAGCATCTACAGAGGGAAGTGGGAATGGGTGGACTGATTCTGAAGTATCTCAGCCACCGCAACTGTGGGTGAGGCAGGAAAATATAGATTCTGTGATTTGTTGCAGGGTTGGGAAAGGAGCAGACTGACAACTCACAGCTGCATGCACATAGTTGGCACCTGAGTGGTCACTGCATTCATTGCAACGCTACAGCCTTTGCAGACCAAATCTAGACCACCAGTAGGAACTTCTACCCTTGAAATCATCCAGCTTCCCCAGCCAGGAATGGCCCAGACCAAGCCCTTCTGCTACTTGTCCCATAATCCGCAGAAATACTCATTTTGTCTGGAGTTATAACCAGTGCCAGGGGTGTGCTCTGTTGTTGTTATAGCTTTGATTCGGGATTTGCTTTCAGCACTTGCTATTTTACCAGCATCCACCTCACACAACCCAACTCAACAAGATTAGAAGAAAAATATAGCTCCTTATTCCACTGGTGGAAAGCTTCCTGGGCCAGATTCTGCCCCTTGCAATGCTCAGAACTCCTGGGTCCATCAAAGGAGGTGACAGGAAATTGCTGCATCCCAGAAAGCCTCAAAGAAATCCCCAAACAACCCACCATGTGCTGCACACAACAGTAATTCTCCACAAGCTATCCCTGCCCCCAAGATCAACCGATGCCCCTGCACAACCTCCCACCATGGGAAGCACAAAGTCACCCCGAAATTCAGAATTCAGACAAGTTCTGGGCACCTCAGGCTCTTCTGAGACAGCAGTGAGGGGTCTGCATGCACTGGGAAGCTGGGAAGCATTTGCAGACACGGGGGCTGCCACCTCCTCATCCTCCCCATTGCCCCGGCCCGCTCTCACGCCTTTCACACCGCGGCTCATTTAACTGCAACCCGAGAATGGGGAGAGTGGAAAAAACACAATGGAGCATACAAAATCCAATATCTGGACAGACAGACAGCTACAGGAATCTGGGGCTGCTTACCTGGGCAAAACTGCCATGCATTGGGTTCTCCCCATGAGCAAGAGGGTCCAACAGCCCCAGAAACGGGCATCTGCGTCGGCCAGCTGCAGGAAACTCCTCACACGCTTGGAAGAAGAAGTTATGAGGTAGGAGGAGGGGCTGCTCTGGGCATTCCCCCCCTTCCACCTCCAACTCCTTCTCTGCGGGCCAGCAGCTGGGACTGGGGTGGTGGAGGGGAGGCTGGAACAGGGGACGCCACCTCACACTTTTGGCAGGAATTCAGGAGTGAGGATGGGAGAGAAAGAAAAAATCTTTACCTCGTGGGCACAAAATAATAATAAAATAACTGGGATGTTTGCAAAGGAAGGGGCCGGCTTGGGGAACGGGTTGGGAGGGGGACAGAAAGTCTGTTTCCCAGGAGCCAAAGGGTCTAAGCTGGTTATCAGCCTCTGGAGGGGATAGGAAACACTAGAAGTGGGGTGCAAAAGTAATTTATGGTTCAAATACAGGGGTTTGACATTGCTGTGTGGGTGCCAGAAGGGTATGGAGGGGCATGAGTCAAGGCAGCTCAAATGAAATCGTGATTGTGCTTTGTCTTATCTCACAATAGGAGAGAGATTTCCAAGACATGGTTTCTTAGATGAAGTTTAGAATGGCTCTTAGAGGCAGTAAGAAACTGAGGCACATGGAAGGGAACGCAGACATCCTTGGTGTCCATTCTCTGGGTTCAAATATCTGGGAAACAACCCTAAAAAGGACTGTAGTGCCACACTTGCCTCCTCGGCATGAGGATGATGGATGACCACAAAGTTCTGGGTGAGACAATGGAGGATGAGACTTCTTGCTACTGAGAGGAAAATCAGCCCCAGAGTCACAGGAGCACATAAAATCATAGAATCATTGAGGCTGGAAAAGACCTCCAAGATCACAAAGTCCAGCTGTCAGCCCAACCCCACCGTGCCTACTAAACCACATCCTGAAGCACGTCTCATTTCATGGGAGCACAGGGATCCCCAGCCTCAACCACCTCCTGCACCCATCAAAGGCAGAGGAGCTGCACCCTAGGGCAGCCCAGCAGGAGGGTGAACACCCCTCCAGCCACCCCTTGAGCTTCCACTACTCAAACAGTGGAGCTTTGCACCCAGAAGACACTCAGAGGAAGAGCTAGGGACCCCACATCCCAAACTACTTTTGATGTTCAAAGTAGGGGATCACCTGGGTCTCCTCCCCACACCAATGTTTATTTTGCAATGTCTGGGATCCTGGGAACTCCGGACCCAGTGAAGAGCAGGTTTCACCGCAGTAGGTTCCAACCATGCCTGCAGGTAGCAATTCTCTGGCCAGGAGAGAAACAGGGCAAAAAGGTCAAAGACAGAAAGGAAGAGCGAAAGACTGGAGGCTCCAATGCGAACAGGAGCTTTGCAAAGAATCAAAGTGTCAGGGAATCCCAGCCCCACCCCAACCTTGGAGGTCCAGGTGAAGCTGAAGGTGATGGGGGAGCAAAGTGTCCTCGGGGCTCCACATTTGATTACTGCTTATGGGACCACCACAGCCCCACGAACAAACAAGAGCAGTCTCAAACGTCGACTAAAAGATATTCCACATCTCTTTTCAACCCGTGCCTAAACACCTGGAAAGTAAGGATAGATGCAGTGCAGCTTTTCCCATCCCTCCACACCAGCACAGCCTGCAGGGAAAACACTTAGGCTGATATTTCCCAACTCCAGCAAAAAATCCCAGGAATTAACCGTTTCATGTCCATACACGCAGTTTTTCCCCCCTCACTCAGATCATTCCTGCTGGAAAACATCACCAAAAGCTCTCCACAATTACACCCTCAGTTTTAAGGATCGCCTGCAGATAGAACATTTCAGAGGAGCTTCATAAGGCTCAGACTTAACAATTGAATCTAATTGAACCATATAAAACTCCTAAATCCCTGAATGCCTCATTATCGGACTGAATAGGCTTAATTGCAATTGTATCTGCATTCAGCAATTAAATCTATTCACAAGCTTGGAATGGGGCAATCAGGTGGTGTTTGCCACACAGCTTGAATACATTTCCAGCATAAGTAGGGCTCCAATTGGCATTTGGAGGTGCCCAAAGTGATAGCAGGCCACTGCTTGTGGTTTTAAACCAGGTCCACGGGGTTTCTCCTGAGCATATTTGGCTTCTTGCTGTTCAGTAGAAACAAGGAACAACTCAATGGCCTCTCTTGCCTTTTCTTGTCTCCAGGGCTACTAAAGATGAGGCAGTTTGCAGCGTAACGGAGGTCAGCCTTATCTACAACCTGCACTTAAACTCACAGTATGGATAAGGTGGGGCTGTCCTACTTATCCAGACCTCATGGATGAGAGTTGTCTGATAAAGAATCATAGAATCATGGAATGGTTTGGGTTGGAAGGAACCTCAAAGCTGTTCAGTTCCAACCCCCCTGCCATAGGCAGGAACACCTCTCACTGGACCAAGCTTCTCAAAGCCCCATCCAACCTGGCCTTGAACACCTCCAGGGATGGGGCAGCCACTACTTCTCTGGGCAACCTGGGCCAGGGCCTCACCACCCGCATAGAAAAATATTTCTTCCTAAGATCTGATCTAAATCTGCCATTTTTCAGCTTGAAACCATTCCTCCTTGTCCTAACCCAGCACTCCCTGATCAAGAGCCCCTCCCCATCTTTTCTGTAGGCCCCCTTTCAGTACTGGAAGGTTGTTAGAAGGTCTCCCTGGAGCCTTCTCCTTTCCAGGCTGAACAAGCTCACCTCTCCCAGCCTGTCCTCATATGGGAGATGCTTCAGCCCTCAGATCGTCTCCATGGCCTCCTCTGGAGTAGCTTGAACAGATCCACGCCTGTCCTGTCCTTCCTGTTAGGTCACTGAACAGTAGATGGACTTGATGTAAACACCCAGAGCTGAACGGTGCTGTATGTTCTTACCAAACCCTCGAGCCAAACAGCTTCCATCAAAAGGATACGGCAGGGGTGAAGAGTGAAATTGGTTCTTTAATTGTCAAAAAAAGAGAGGGGGGTGGAAATACCAAACCAGGGCCAAATGCAAATCATAAAGCTGTGCTGAAGCATATCTGGTAGACTTCCAAGACAGGCTTCTTAGCTACTCAAGCAATCAGCAATATTTTAAAGCAATCAAGTGAGAGTAAAGGAAAGCAAAACAAAGAGGATCATTCATGTGCAATCGTCACTTGCCTTAATGCCAACCATTTCTCTCCAGAAAGACTTTTCATTTTCTAAAGTTCAGGCTTAATATTTAGCAAATGCCTTGGCACTCACACATAATTCATCAGCTAAAAGCCAGGAAAGCTTCAGCAGTGTTTTCTGATCCCTGACCACCTCTTCCCTTGAAAACCCTACAGAAAGGAAAACAGCCCTTTTTTTTTTCTGGTGGCCTCATCCATTGCCATCCTGAGGCTTAGAAAGCAGCGGTGGGGCCACTGCAGACACAGCAGAACCTTCGTGGAGCTGAGAGCCTGGGCAAGGTCTCCAAAGGTAAACAAGAGCTTGAATAAAGATGCTACGCAAGGTCTCATTCAGAACAGTTGCGCCTTGAGGATTTACAGTTTCCAGGATGGTTCTCATCATTCCCAGTTAGAATCATAGAATCGTTTGGTTGGAAAAGACCTTTGAGATCATCAAGTCCAACCATACCTGTCCACTTCATACCTAGCTTTGTATTTAGATACCACCAGAAGCTTCATGTATTTTATCAAGGAAACATAAGGTCAAATACTGACTGCTCACTGTGCGTGTTTCATTCAAACACCACAATGGGTGCTCTTCATTGAACAGAAGCAACCCTGAAGCCCTAGATGACGAGTGGTTGATCTAGACCCATGGAGATGCTTGGATTAGGTGGTCTGAGGATCTTAAATGATGTTCCCTGAGCAAAATCTGGTTACTCTTGAAGTCAAGGGCTAAATTTGCATTGAATTCAAGGTAAAATGGTGGCAAGTGTGCTGTCTTTTTGAATGCGAAGCTTCAGGCCAAAAAATAATTGGGATAATCGTTTGGCATGGTCTTTACATACAGTGAGATTGGCGTGTTGGGCTATTGGTAACTGTCCACATGCCTTCCTGACGTGTTCTAGCTGCTGTGACACACGATCATCACTGCTGTTACTGTATCTTCAGGATAAATCACTTCAAGATACGTCAGCCTGTTCTCATGGCAGAGGTGCTCCAGCATGGGATCATCTTCATGGCCTCCTCTGGACCCATTCAAACAGTTCCATCTTCTTCTTATGTTGGGGATTCCAGACCCAGGTGGGGTCTCACCAGAGAGGAGCAGAGGGACAGAATCCCCTCCCTGGCCCTGCTGGCCACGCTGCTTTGGATGCAGCCCAGGACAGGGGTGGTTTCTGGGCTGGGAGCACACGTTGCCGACTCATGTCCAGCTTCTCATCAATGAGCACCCCAAGTCCTCCTCAGGGCCGCTCTCAATCATGTTGGTGCCTCGCCTGTATTGAAACCGTGGATATCAGGGCAAGCATGCACAGATGGTTTAGTTAAAGGAGGCAGAGGTTTGGTGTGTGAACCTGGTACTTCTCAATGTGTGACCCTCATTCTGTGCCCTGTATGGGATATATTGCAAACAGCTTTAAATGCTCCCACTCTGTGTTATTCATCAACTTAGGCAAAAAAAAACGGAAAAGAAAAATCATACAAGCGATCTCCTTTCAACCTTTAGTAACTTTGAGGTCTTCTAAATTTAGGATGACATACCTTTCACAGGAAAAGTGGTTTTTTTAAAGAACCAGAAATAGCTGTTACAGTATTTCACTGGGGACCTTTAAACAGGTGTGTCCAGGCAAATCTATATCCCATTGCGCAGAACTGGAGGGCAAATCCCCTGGCAGCTCTGAACCAGTGAATACATCACAGTGTAGCATCCAGAGACCCTGACTTCAGAAAGAGCAGCAGCACAACTACATAATTTAATTGCCAGGCTGGGATGTGTTTCTTCCAGTTCCAGAGCTAACTGGGGATACTGGTTCAGAGTTCCATCGCAATTCAGCGATACAGACCAAGTAGGCATGGTGAGCAGGTGGCCAAAATACTGCCAGGGATGAAAAAGTGACCTTGTAACTGAGCAGAAAAGTAGACTGAGCTCTGGATTTCCAACCCAATAACCATGTCCTCTTCTCTCAACTATGCAATACCAAGAGGTGCTGGTCTCTGTCCTGGTGCATGCTCCCAATGGACTCGTCCTAGCAAAGGTGGCCCTAAAGGAAGCAAAATGCCAAAAAAAAGAAGTTCAAGAGAATTTGTGCTCTCCAGACAGGTGCAGAAACCACCAAAGCTGCCAGACTGTGGCAGCAAGATCTAGACTCATTCCCTTTCAATGAGGAGTCCAGTTCAGGAATCTGGATACTTTATGGACTGCTGTTCAGTTTGTGTCACTTCATCATGAATCACAGAATCATGGAATCACTTGGTTGGAAAAGACCTTTCAGACCATTGAGTCCAATCGTACCTGCCTACTACTAAACCAGAACCCTGAGTACCTCATCTGCCTGGCTTTTAAACACCTCCAGGGATGGGGACTCCACCACCTCCCCGGGAGCCTCTGCCAGGGCCTGAGAACCCTTACAGTGACGAAAATTTCCTGATGTCCAATCTGAGCCTGCCCTGGTGCAACTTGAGGCCATTTCCTCTCATTCTATTATTTGTCACATGACAGAAGAGACCAACATCCCCTCACAACAACCTCCTTTCAGGGAGTTGTAGACAGTGATGGGGTCTCCCTTCAGCCTCCTTTTCTCCAGGCTAAACAACCCCAGTTCCCTAAGCTGCTCCTCATAAGACTTGTTCTCCAGCCTCTTCCTCAGCTCCATTCCCTTCTCTGGACATGCTCCGGCCCCTCAGTGTCCTTCTTGTAGTGAGGGACCCAAAACTGAACACAGGATTTGAGGTGTGACCTCACCAGTGCTGAGCGCAGGGGAAGGATGACTTCATAGAATCATAGAATTGTTTGGGTTGGAAGGGACCTTAAAGCTCTTCCAGTTCCAACCACCCTGTCACGGGCAGGGACACCTCCCACTGGATCAAGCTGATCAAGACTCCATCCAACCTGGCCTTGAACATCTCCAAGGACAGGGACATCCCTGGTCCTGCTGGCCACACTGTTGCTGATCCAAGCCAGGATTCCATTGGCCTTCTTGGCCACCTGGGCCACTGCTGCCATAATATTGCGTAGATGTGGGCAGAGTCAAGGGGAAGTTTTTAGCTGGGTTTCTGCACTTTCTTGCCTGGCTGGTAGTTATAGGTTGAAATTGTAGGTACTTACAGGCTTAACCACAGCTGAGTTCTTTGAAAGCTTTTCTTTGGTTTCTTTTCTCTTTTCTTTAGTAAATGGTAAAAAGGGAAGAGGCAAATTTTGAACAAATTTAACTAACTTCAAATGGCTTGAAATAAACAGCCGCACGTGACTTTATTCTATTACAAAAAGCAGGACAGGCAAAATTGATGCTGAATTGTCAGCAAAGGGTCACCCTGCTCTGCAATTACTGCGGTCACTAATGCACTGGATTGCAAATCGTATCTGTTCCTGGAGCGTAATACTATCTGGCTCTGCATGTCAGACTGAAATGAGCTCATAGAGCAAAGCAGCCTGAGAAAACAGCTTTCAGAAGAGATGGGAAAATGGTCTTAATCTCCAATCTGAGTGGGAAATTAAATCAGCCTCGGTTCCTTAACTCTGTGAGGAAGACAGCAAGGGGCAAAAGTACCACTTGCAAATAGTGTTGTATTACCAGCTTCGCTGCTGGGTGTTGCTGTGTTGCAGGAAGGTGTTTTCAGGGACTGGTATCCTATTGGTTTTAGGATGGAGCAGTGTGCTGGAAACATCTATGAATGATAGAGTTCCTTGTCCTGGACTCAAAAATACGCTTTGAAATGGCAAATGGTATTTCATCGCACGGATAAAACTTTAATAGCTCAACTCTTCTGACTTTTTTCCCCAGTCAAATTTACACTTTTTTGGAACAGCAGAATTTTGCCCAGATTTGCCCTGCTCCCATGCTGCTGGCAAAGAAGGACCTTACTTGACAGCGGCTGAACATGAGCCAGCAGTGGCCCAGGTGGCCAAGAGGGCCAATGGCACCTTGGCCTGTGTCAGACCCAGCGTGGGCAGCAGGAGCAGGGAGGGGATTGTGCCCCTGTGCTCAGCGCTGGGGAGGCCACACCTCGAGTGCTGGGGTCAGTTTTGGGCCCCTCACTCCAAGAAGGACATTGAGGGGCTGGAGCGCGTCCAGAGAAGGGAACGAGGTTGGGGAGGGTCTGGAGAATAAGCGCTACGAGGAGCAGCTGAGAGAACTGGCGGTGTTTAGCCTGGAGAAGAGGAGGCTGAGGGGAGACCTCATCCCTGTCTACAACTGCCTGAAAGGAGGCTGTAGTGAGGGAGGTAGGTGTTGGTCTCTTCTCCCAAGTGGCAGGAGATGGGATGAGAGGAAATTGCCTCAATTTGTGCCATGGGAGGTTCAGGTTAGACATCAGAAAAATTTTCTTCACGGAAAGGGTTCTCAGGCCCTGCCAGAGGCTCCCAGGGAGGTGGCGGAGTCCCCATCCCTGGAGGTGTTTAAAAGACAGGTAGATGAGGTGCTCAGGAATATGGTTTAGTGATGGACAGGTACATTTGGACTCAATGATCTGGAAGGTCTTTTCCAACCAAGTGATTCTGTGATTCTATGCTTCTACATTTATCTGCTTTAAATATACAGAAATATATATTTTTAGCGTATTAATATTAAATAGCTGCATGTTGTACAATCAAGGAGATTAAGGGTTTAGATCCAAGAGCAATTACTCTGGTTTACCAAAACAAAATGCACAGGCAGAGAAGAAGCTTTTCAGCCAAAACAGGCTCCCAGTCCAGTATATATGAGAGGGGAAAAATGTAATTTTTTAGGCAGAGGGGAAGAGGTATGAGCTCATCTGCTTTAAATTACACTGGCCATGAAGCAGTGGAGGATTGTGCACTGGAACACACGCAGAGTTATTTAGGCTAGGCTGATGCCCAATAACTTGTTAAGACACATTGGATTTGGTTCATTTGCCTAAAACCAGGCATTTAGTGCCCTAAGAGGTGCCACCAGGCAGCTGGAACGCACACTTGGCTTGCAGTTATGCCTCAGGAATTAGGAGAGACCTCCGCACTCCTGCAAGAGGCTTTTGGAAGCCTGTAGAGATAATCCAGAAACTGTAAATACAGCAAATATTTACATTTTCTGGCCACTGAACCCATCTCCATGTCTGACCCCTGAGGCACTGGGATCACTGAGAGCTAATCCTCCTGTCTGGCATTTCCTACACAGGATGGATCACAGGCCTTTGTCATGCTGCTGCAGGCACTATTTCCTGTTAATTCATTAAAACAAAACCCAAGAATTCCATGTTTCCAGAAGGTCATAGAATCCTAGAATGGTTTGGGTAGGAAGGGACCTTAGAGATCATCCAGTTCCAAACCTTTGCCATGGGCAGGGACACCTCCCACTGGATCGGGGGCTAAAAGCCCCATCCAACCTGGCCTGGAACACCTCCAGGGACGGGGCATCCATGACTTCTCTGGACAATCTGGGCCAGGACCTCCCCATCCTTACAGGAAAACATTTCTTCCTAAAATCTAATCTGAATTTCCGCTCTTGCAGCTTAAAATCATACCCCTCATCCCATCCCTGCACTCCCTGATCAAGAGCCCCTCCCCAGCTTTCCTGGAGCCCCTTTCCGTACTGGGAGGCTGCTCTAAGATCCCCCTGGAGCCTTCTCTTCTCCAGGCTGAACAACCCCAACTCTCTCAGCCTGTCCTCATAGCAGAGGTGCTCCAGCCCTTGGACCATCTTCGTGGCCTCCTCTGGACTTGCTCCAACAGATCTGCATCCTTCCTGTGCTGAGGACCCCAGAACTGGACACAGGACTCCAGGTGAGGTCTTACCAGAGCAGAATAGAGGGGCAGAATCCCTGCTGGTACCACTGCTTTGGATGCAGCTCAGGACACAGTTGGCTTTCTGGGCTGTGAACACACATTGCTGGCTTATGTTGAGCTTTTCATCCCCCAGCACCCCAAGTCCTTCTCTTCAGGGTTGCTCTCAATCCATTATCCACTCAACCTGTATGGATACTGAAAGTTGCCCTAAGCCAGGTGCAGGTCCTTGCACTTGGTCTTGTTGAACTTTAAGAGGTTCGCGCATGCCCACTTCTCAAGTATGTCCAGGACCCTCTGGATGACATCCCTTCCCTCTAGCGTGTCGACTGTGCCACACAGCTTGGTGTTATTGGGAAACTTTCTGAGGGTGCACTCAATTCCATGTCTATATCATCATCAGATGTTGAATGTTAATGACTGAGAAGCAGCCACAAGGACCATCCCAGTTTCTGCAGAAAGCAAGGTACCAACGGACAACTAGGGTCCCCACACCTGTATGTGTGTCATGCACAAGCAGTGTCCACAGCTTCTTTATCTTGTGGTATCCCAACCTGTTTCTTGGGAGGATTTCAAATTTTTAGCCATTTCAACCTTTCCCTGCCTATAAACCAGAGTTTTCCGAAAGAAATATGTATGGAGCACAGCTAGAAACAATTCAGTATTTCTTAAGGAAGAAAATCATCCAGCAAATTCTCCTACCTGGTAAAATACTTCAAACTGAAGTCATTGTAATGCAAATAAGTGAAAAACGATCCTATCAGAAAGCAGCCACCCTCTCACTTTGCCCTTTACAGCACCCAAAGGCCTGAGCCTAATGTCCTGAGATGTTACAGAGTCACCTTCATTTCTAGAAAAGCATGATTTTAAAGATTATGTCATTGTCTCTGGTGGCCTGAGTTACAATTTTGGATATCTGGGAGTTGATAAGAGACCCAGTTAGAGGGCAGAGAAGGATGGCTCTCGCCCAGGACACTGGATATGCTGGGGGTCCAGGTATGCTCCATTAGCACACGTTGTCCAAGGAGCTGGTGGGAGAGGAGACAGACACACAGTTCATCTTCTGTGTAGGGCCCGGAGAACTCAGTGCTTGCTCTAATGGGCAATCCAGCACAGCTGAAGGACTGATCAGATGCCACTGAGGTGTAAAATTAAATTTTAGGTTAGGAAAGGAGCCTCAGAGGGTCCCCTGTCTGATCCCTTCTCCAAGCTGAACGGACTCAAATCTCCAAGCATCTCGTGTCATGCTCTCCAGCTCCTGGCCATGCCCATGACCTCCACTGGACTCACTCCAGTATTTCAACAACCTTCCTGGACTAGGGAGCCTGACACTGGACACCACACTCCAAATGCCACCTCAGAAGTGCAGACAGAGCAGAAGGATCTCATCCCTGGCTCCACTGGCTTCACTGTTACTAACACAGCCCAAGATGCAGTTGGCCTTATTTGCTTTGAAGACACAACGCTAAGCACAGCGTCCACCCCTCCCTTCATTCTGTGGGGTGTTTTTATTAATGTTTTTATGAGTATTTCTTGGAAAGAAGGCATGTGCTGGTGTGTTTATACCTCAGCCCAAGGCTCTCCGTTCACAGAGATCACATTTTACATCAGCTCCTTCCCCCTCGAGCAGCAGATGCTGCCTGGACTTGACAACCCTTCCATCCGTAGCTGCCCCACACCAGCTTAAAATTACAGCTTTGAAACTCAATTTGGAGATGCTGTGAGAGAAACAAGGGAGCTCCTGGGCTTTTATATTTAATGTTGTTCACAAGTCCATTTATCTTCCCTGCCAAAGCTCACATATTTCAGTAGCACACAGCCCCTGCCAATCCCACGCCCAGAAGGAAAGTATTAAACACCTGATTACTCCAAGCCCTCAGAGCCTCCCCTTGTTGAGGACGTACAGATAGAAGTGATGGGAAGGGTCATACACCTCGTTGTCTTCACATACACCCTGGAGAGTCTCCAGGGAGACCTTCTAGTAGCCTTCTAGTACTTAAAGGGTGGCTAAAGGAAAGCTGAGGAGGGGCTTTTTATCAGGGAGTGTAGGGCTAGGACCAGGCAGAAGGGTTTTAAGCTGAAAGAGAGGAGATTTAGATGGGATCTCAGGAAGAAATGTTTTCCTGTGAGGGTGGGGAGGCCCTGGCCCAGGTTGCCCAGAGAGGTCGTGGTTGCCCCATCCCTGGAGACGTTCAAGGCCAGGTTGGATGGGGCTTTGAGAAACCTGGTCCAGTGGAGCTGGATGAGCTTTAAAGTCCTGTCCAATTCAAATGATTCTATGATTCTATGGGCTGGGAAGTGACTTATCAAGAAGCCAGTCCTTGTGGGATGGGGATGCAGCTGCATTTACCCTTAATTTACCCTCAAATTCATGCAGTGAGTGCCCATTCAGTTCAGCACCCACAGCCTGGTGTATCCTGATTTCATGGAGCAGATGTTAAGGTATCACCAGCTGAGGGTATGGTCACCACTGGAAGCATCTGAACACATCACTCCCACCACCAACTTACACCATACTCAACTCTTCATCTCCCACTTTGCTTACCATCAACACCAAAAAGTCCACCATTTCCCTGCCAAGTTTCATGACAATTCCTGCCCAGAGCTCTGCTTTTGTGGGAGAGAGGGGTCGAGGCTGAAATCACAGCCAGTCTCATCTCTGGGCAGTGCAGCACGTTTTCCAGTCCACAGCATAACCACACAGCAAAGGAGGGGAGTCATGATGATGGCTTGAAAGTAGAAGAGTGAAACCCAGCAAAAATGTCAAGTTCAACATTTTAATATCTCACATCTTCCCCGTGCATTGTTTGGAGCATGTGAACCAAATCAACCACTTCCAGCCCATGCCAGGTCACAGGCTGGCTGAGATGTTTTCAACAGGCAGTGATCAAAAAGCCCGTACAGATTTCCTCTCATAAACTTTTCTGCTTGTGCTCAGGCAATTAAAGCAACCATAGTGTGACTCTGGGAGCTACCAAGCAGTTGTGAAATCTCTCCTCTCTGGACTTCCAGTTCAACTCTGCTCACAACTGAAATCCATTAGCATCTATCAGCTACCTGATGCCCCACGCAAGGGGAATCCAGTGGCTGAGATACCAGCTGCACAGAGGTGATGGACCAAGGAGGAATGGTCCCCTGATGTCTGGTAGGAAGGCCACTCAAAGGGGAGGACAGCAAGTATTCACCACTGGAAACGACCACAGCAGATCCTTAGAGCCATATACGAAATATATAGAAATGATTTCTGCTTTCAAACCAGGTTCACCACAAGCACTTCTTTTCCTGGAAAGGTGAGAGGTCAAGTTGAAGGGCCAAGTGCCAACGTGGAGCATCTCTTGGTACTGCTGAGTTTACTGTGGGGAAGAGGACATTTATCTCTTGTGATGCTAAGCGAGATCTCCAGATTTGCATATGGAGGTGTTCAAGGCCAGGTTGGATGAGGCTATGAGCAACCTAATCCAGTGGAAAGTGTCCTTGCCCATGGCAGGGAGTCAAAACTGGATGATGTTTAAAGTCCCTTCCAACCCTGAATGGTCATCCAGCAAATAACCTGAAGTGTCCATGTAGAGCACCTCTTGGTGCTGCTGAGTTTACTGTGGGGGAGAAGAGGACATTTATCTCCTGTGATGCTAGGCAAGATCTCCAAACTGGCATATGAAAACGTTCCCTTCCAACCTCTTCCTCTGGAGGTATCCTGGAAGCCACCATGATGCTCTATAGCTCCTATACCAACAGGATGCCTCCCTACCCATGGGCAATCATGCATTTTCCTCCCCATTCCTGCTCTGCTGTATCAACCCTGCCCTTGTCTTGTAAAATCACCTGGAGCTGAAGGGACCAGCCATCTGCTTTCTCTGTTTAAATACACTTTCAAAGGTATCTTCACATGTCTCATTCCTCCCTTTCTGCTGTAGCTAAAGGGGCCCAAGTCTTTCCTCACTTGAGAACACTCTTAGCATGATTTGTGGGAACAAAGGAAAGGGTCAGCCCATCTGTACATCGATATCTTTGGGATTTTGCTGTCTTTCCTACAAAATTCCAACCCAAATTCCACAGAAATCAGAGAAAAGTCTGTAAGTGCCTTGGCCCAATTAAAGGAAGAATCAGCATGTAGGTTCCAGAAGAAACACATGGAAGGAAAAACTCAACAGTGAAGACAAGACCACTTGGGAGATCATAGAATCATAGAATCACAGTGTGGTTTGGGTTGGAAGAGACTTGAAAGTTCATCCAGTTCCAACCCCCTGCCATAGGCAGGGATACCTCCCAGTGGATCAGGGTGCTGAAGACTCCACCCAACCATCATCATGGAGGGGGAAATGCCCCTTAACGAATTCTACATGAATTAGGAACAACTTGTTCAGTTAAATCCCACAATGTGGAAGGCATGCGTGTCTATGCTGGCCAGAGAAAATGCCTCGAGCTTACAAAAACCCTCTAAATATGAAGTTACTAAATAAATGAAATTAAGCACAATCAGAAGAAAAAGAGACCTCCCCCTGCCTGCCCCTTGGAAATAATATAGAACACATTTCACTGACTGTAGCTGAATGCTCTGCAGGAGGGAATACCGTGCTGGGATACAACCCTTTGCCATCAGGATAGCTGATATTGGGAAAGCTGGGCTGGAGTGTCTGTTGTACTGGTCACTCAGGACAGGCTGAGAGAGTTGGGCTTGTTCAGTCTGGAGAAGGGAAGGCTTCAGGGAGACCTTAGAGCAGCCTTCCAGAACTAAAGGGTGCTCCAGGAAAGCTGGGGAGGGGCTCTTGATCAGGGAGTGCAGGGGTGGGACAAGGGGTCATGGTTTTAAGCTCAAGAGGGGAAATTCTGATTAGATCTTAGGAAGAAATATTTTCCTGTGAGGGTGGTGAGGCACTCGCGTGGGTTGCCCAGAGAAGTGGTGGCTGCCCCATCCCTGGAGGTGTTCAAGGCCAGGTTGGATGGAGCTTTGAGCCCCCTGATCCAGTGGCAGGTGTCCCTGCCCATGGCAGGGGGGTTGGAACTGGATGACCTTTAAGGTCCCTTCCAACCCAAACCGTTCTATGATTCTATGGAAAGCTTTTTATTGCATCCCAAGAGCAACCCCGATACTCATAGCTCTGCAAAGTGAGAAAAGAGGAGTCTTCAGTGCTCAGCCTGCCAAGGTATAACTACTGAAAGGATGCCCAAGTGGCTGGATAACCAGGCTGGGTAGCTCTGCTCAGCATTATTAATTTTTCCAGAAGCAAAAAGGAGCCCCAAAGCTCAGCAGATTCCTGTCATAACTGTGTTCACTTGAGATGTCTCTGAGAAGGAGCAAATCCTCACCTTTCACTGGAGCTGGCATTTCTATTTCACACTTGTACATACACACCTGCAACCTGACGATCCCATGGAAGCACTTAAAGGTAACAGTAAACTCAAAGTGATTGATCTGCAGATAATTTGCCTTGGCAAGGAGGGCTGCAGGTCAGATATCAAATTTCCTGACAGATGCTGCACTCCTATACGCAGGAGTGAATAGCTCTCCCAGACACCGGCATGTCTACAGCATCAAGAAATGAAATGATTAGGGGCAAAGCTAGTGGTGCCTTAACATAGATACTGATGAGGGCATGCTGTAAAAAGACCTCAAAACCCATCAGCCAACTAAAGTTTCCTCCAACCTGCAATGTGGTCAAATGCCACTTTATTCTGGATCACACTGTCAGAATTAAAAGAAGAGAGAGAAAGTAATAAATGGCTTCTTGCCTTCTTGTCTGTTTTTTGAACAGAGAAAGGGTGTTCTCTGTTACCCACCATCTCTGGGGTCACTGTATAGCTCTTGGTGTCCCTCTACCACTTAAAGCAGTGGTTGTGCTTGCACTACAGGGAATTAAATGGATAGCAGAGGTGAAAAGAAGGACAAAAGCCATTTATATCACAAAGCACCATCAAGCAGAAACTGCTTCTTTATAAATTGGTCAGGATAAAACTGGGTGCCATGTATCAAACTCTCCTCGTGGTCAAGAGCTGTTTGGTCACATCTTGTGTGGCTGAAGCGTTGGGGATGGTACAATCTTCCCTGGCCTCCCACCACTCCTCAGCAGGGCACAGGCAGACTGGGCATGCTGGAAGGCTCCAGGACAGACTGGTGGCTTTGGAGTCCTCCTCCCCACAGCTGGGGACACTGCTTACTTGGCAGTCCTTGTGCTATCACAGCCTTGATGACAGCCACCTAATACAATGTTGCTACAGGACCCCATCTGCAAGCCAGGTGAGACGTATACACAGATTGCCATTCTGACTTATGCAAATAGAGAGAACAGTCAGTGATCATTAAAAATGATTAAAATCACTCTTACACATGAGATTTTAAGCCTCCACTTCAGATTTTCTCTATCCTGTAAATCTTATGGTGCAGGATTAGACCTAATGCCAGCAGGACAAATTATTCCTAAGTGTCCATCATACCCAGCACACACCTCCTGAACCCAAGCGTCCCAAAGAATATTTAAGGGACCTCACAACTCTCCTCTTTTTTTGCCCTTTTCTAAAGATGTTTGGCTAAAAGTAGGATTTACAAAGCTGAAATTCATTATAAGGTCACAGTATAAAACTCCAGCACAGACACAATAACAAAAGACAGAATAGCCCTTGCTTTCCCCTTTCACAACAATTTTTTTAAATTTCTGAATCAAAATGAGTCACATCATCTCATTTCCTCACTCTGGACTGTGACCCACACTGACTACAATACAGCTCTTCCATTTTCACTTACCTTGTCCATAAGAGACAAAATGAAAGGGCAGCATCTGAAATTCAGCAGCCCACGCACCTGTAACGCGTCTCAGACTGCCTCTTCCACTGAAGCCTCGCCAAAGACCGAGATGGAGCTTGAAAAAGGAAGATGAAAACTCCAGCCTCTCTGGAGGACACACTGAAAATCCTGCAGACTCTGGGAAAACTAAGAGAGCTGAGAGTCAACCCTGCTGACTCTCGTTCTGCCAGAGAGCTGCAGCTGGTGCCAGTGAAATATTTATGCAAAGACAGCAGATGTTGTGAGCAAACTATGAAGACATGAGTGCTGCAGAATTAGGTCCTGGCATCGAGTGTGGTGTTTGCTTCCGAGGATGGCCAGCTTCAGATGGTTAACAAGAATGTAAGAGAAGGACAAGCACATGGAGACACCTCCATCTTTCCAGTCTCTAGTGACCTACAGCTTAGTCGCTTTCTGAGGCACAGACTGTCTCTTGGAAATGTCATAGAACCACAGAATGTCCTGAGTTGGAAAGCACCTACAAGGATCATCGAGTCCAACTCCTGGCCCTGCACAGGACACACCAACATTAACCCCGTGGGGCTGAGGGCTTGGCCAAAGGCTGCTGGAATCTTGTCAGGCTGGGACTGCTTCCCTAGGGAGCTGTTCCAGTGCTCCACCACCCTCTGGGGGAAGAACCTTTTCCTCATGTCCAACCTAAACCTCTCCTGGCATCTTTCTGCCATTCTCTTGGGCCCTATAATTGGTGGCCAGAGATAAGGGATCAACACCTGCTCCTCCTACTTTCCTCGTGAGGAAGCTGTAGATTACAATGAGGACTCCCTTCAGTCTCCTTGCTCCAGGCTGAACATTAGGAACTTTTCTTGGACTCAATGATCTTAGAGATCTCTTCCAAACTTATGATTCTATGAAACCATTTAAATTTTGAGCATTCCCAACATCTCATGGCAATGAGTTCCATAGCTTCACTACAAGCTACATGGAAAATTCACATCCTTTCATTATCTGTCAACCTCTATCCTGCTTTTTTCATTTGTTGCCACTTAATTCTTCTGTAAGAAGAAACACTAGAAGTTTTTAATATCTGCAAGATATTGCCTGTTTCTTCTGCATCACCACTGCCATCTCCAAGGCTTGGGAACATCAGTCTGTACATCAATGGCAAGATCAGAAATAACACTTAAGCATTAACAGTTCAACCTGGTGCCTGGTGCCTGTTCCTGCAAGATCCGTATGAGCATCTCACCACAGAGGGCAGATCAGTTGAACCCAGACCTTGGCCCCAGCAATAAATGCAAATGAAATGTTGGTCCAGCAACAAATGTAAATCCTTTGAGCTCCTGGAAAACTCCAGTGTCTGCCTGGCATCAGCCCTTTCTCAGTAACCTTGCACTTAAGCAAAGTCAACAAGAGCAAAGTGTGGCTGGTGGCCCAAGGGAGCTAAGTTTAGCTTCCTCCCATATGGGTCAGAGATGGCTAGAGGTCAAGCCTTCATACGGTCAACAAATAGGTTGCTCTTGAGGATGAACTGCAGGGAAGCTTTACCATGAGCCCAGGAGACAAGGGGCAGTCTGTAATTCATGTATTAGAGAGGAGAGGAGTGCCCTGCTGAGAAACCCCCACCAGCTTCCTCATTTCCTTCAAACCATGCTTACAGTTCTCCACCCTCATCTTGAGGCAAGCAAGACTCATCCATACTCCATCTACCCTCACCAGCACAAAAGCCCCACCATAACTGCCTCGCCAGAAAGAAAAAAATAAATCTCAAATTGTCCATTTCAGTAAAAGAAACGATAGGAGGAAGCTGCTGTGCTGCTAGCTGAAGGGTTAAACGTGGTGCTACCCAGAGACAGCTCTTCCCAGCTCATCTCCCAGCTGCTGGGCTCTGGCCTGCTTAATGAAGATTGATTGCCTTCAGGAGGCCATCTCTGTCTATATTGCCTACGGCCCCCTTTTATTACCCCCACCCACACAAGCAAACCCAGGACCCAGGCACGGAAAAAAATTCCAGGCAATGGAGCAGCAAGAGAATAAATTGAGGTTTCTCAGAGCAAACAGAGCCAGGTCTTTCCCAGCCCTTTCTCTCGTGCATGGATTCTCTTGGGTCTAATAGAGGCTGAGACATTGATATCATTTTGTCGACAGGGGGTGAAAGAACATTTCCTTTTTCTACCCTGACTTTTATTCATGAAGTTTGTAGTAATCTACTGCCTCCAAGGCCTCTTGACTTTAGGTTATGACAGCACCAGGAAACTTCTGTCCTTGCTGCAGCAACCTTGCATAACTAGTACGATATTGTGGCCTCAACTTGCAGCAGGGGAGGTTCAGATTGGACATCAAGAAAGATTTCTTCATTGAAAGTGTTCTCAGGCCCTGGCAGAGGCTCCCAGGGAGGGGGTTGAGTCCCCATCCCTGGAGGGGTTTAAAAGATGCATAGATGAGGTGCTCAGGGATTGCATTTATTAGTGGACAGGCATGGTTGGACAGGATTATCTCAAAGGTCTTTTCCAACCAGGCAATTCTTTGATTTTATTACAGTCCCAGACTGTGCACACCAGCCTGCAGAGAGGCTAAATGTGTGCTGGGTCTGCTACATGAAGGTCACTGGAGTGCAGGACATCTGCTTTACAGGCCCACTGTCAGCCAGCGGGATTCCCACAGAGGCAAGGAGGACAGGAGATTATTGACTATGTGATCAGCTAAAGAAAGTCCTCTTGCTATTGAACACATGGACCAACAAAATGTTTTCTAGCCTCAAGGCCAACAGCTACAATATAATTTCTGTCCATAGAGCTAAATTGTCTTCATACCCCCATCCCCAGATATACTGCCTGGTCCTTGGTCCATACGTGCCCCAGACTGGACCTGTGTATCAGGAAGAAATTCTTCATGATGAGAGTGATGAGGCCCTGGCACAGGTTGCCCAGGGAAGTTGTGGCTGCCCCATCCCTGAAGGTGTTCAAGGCAAGGTTGGAAGGGGCTTTGATCAACCTGATCCTGTGGAAGGTGTCCCTGCCCATGGCAGGGGGGTTGGAGCTGGATGGGCTTTAAGGTCCCTTCCAACTCGAATCATTCGATGATTCTATGATTGATGGGGAGTGTAACAGTTTTCTCGGGATAAATCCATGCCAGGGGCTGTGCTAACAGTGGAAAAAATTTTCCATTCACTGATCTAGGAGCCCAAATCCCCTGGCAAGATGTGTCATCAATCTCCATAAAATGAGTGAATAAAAGTCACAGGTGGAACAATAAATAAGGTGGACCAAGACATACACTTGCAGACAGTAAAGGCAAAAAAGTGGAAGAAAGAGCATTGCACAGGAAAAGATGGGTGAGAATAAGACATGGGTATACGAGTGTATTTCGTGTGGGGAAAAGAAATGTTTAGGATAGAAGAAGGTTTCATTCTAGCCCTTTCAGAAGGGATCTTGAAGCAACTTCTCAAAACGTTGAAGCCCATGTCAAGTAACTCAAGGAGTGCTGTGGTTTCAAAGGTCTTTGACCATGAGACTTCTGAATAGATAGGTAGGTTCAATTTTCAAAATTCCACTGTCCCGCTCAAATTATAGAATAATTAAGGTTGGAAAAGATCTCCAAGATCATAAATTTCAACAATCAGCCTACTAAAACAAGTCCCAAAGTGCCACATGTGCACATTTTTTTTAACCCCTCCAGGGATGGAGACTCCACCACTGCCCTGGGCAGCCTCTTCCAGTGCTTCACCGCTCTTTCAGTAAAGAAATTTTTCCTAATATCCAATCTAAATCTCCCCTGGCACAACTTGAGGCCATTTCCACTCGTCCTATCATTTGTTACTTGGGAGAAGAGACCGGCACCCACCTTGCTACAACCTTCTTTCTGGGAGCTACAGAGAGCAATGAGGTCTCCCCTCAGCCTCCTCTTTTCCAGACTAAACAGTCCAAGTTCCCTCAGTCAATCCTCATAATCCCTGTGCTCCGGATCCTTCACCATCTTTGTTGCCTTTCTCTGCACACTCTTTCTTGTGATTTCCTAATTACCATGAGATGCAGGTTGGAGAAGCATTAATAATTATAGAATAATGGTCACAACAACTAGAAAAAAATATATTAGTGATGGTTTTCCTGGCTTTCACTGAAGGAAAAGTGAATTTGGTCGAAAATTTACAACACATTGACTTAAAATCCCATTGCCAAATAAAGGAAGGTCTGTGAGGTGGACGGCAATGCTGCAGCTTGCAAAACTTTTTAATATCTAGAGATGTACTCCCTTTCAATTTCCTTGTCACCAAAGGCTTTTAAAGCAACAAGCTCTACCTGGGGTGAACGCATAGTTTAGATGTTTAATGATAATGATCCTCTGATGCCTTGAGGGTAGAGTGAATTAGTGCATTAGTTTTTCATCTCGAGGCATGAGGGGGGCCAAACCCAGTCTTAAATCATAGAAAATATGAGGAGATTTGCAAGGAAGGAGTGTTGGCATAACTCAGCAAGGACAACAAGCTGAGCTCACCAGAGTGTTGCTTTCCGAGAGCAAAGTGGATCAGGACTCCGCATATAGAGGGGAGCCAGTTAAATGTTGGGCTCCAAAGGAGAAGAAAACATGCTCATGTTTTGATACACATCACTCTGATTCACTTTCTGGACAAGAGTAAAAGCAGTTTAAAAAATAAATCTCTCTTTTCTTCCTTTTTGAGTGTGTTTAGGTTATTTTAATTGAAATAACATTTCTAGGAGAACCCATCAATCATCTCTGAAAGTCATACTCACTCGCCTAAGGCATGGAGAGACATAGCCAATGCAGGGAGACACTCAACAGGGAAAAGCACTTCACATTGAAGTTCTTCCAGCTCATTTAAAGAGATGTCAAATTTAACGATCTTAAGGAATGAGGAGGAGGAAGGGGGAGAGGGCTAAAAAAAAAATGAAGTTATTTCTATTTTTCCCCCAAAATATGCCTGGAGTTTTTAGCCTTTACCATTCTTGACAAGTAACAACACACATACGCAGTTGCAGCACCAGTACGGCTTGATCGAGGAGTTCTGCTTTGGAAATCACCCAGATAAAACTTGGCAGTGGTAAATAAATGGAAACAAAAAAGAGGAGAGTTTAAAAAGGGTCAAAGAGGAGAAAGAAGGCCGTATCATCAGCAAAGCAGTTTCATGCATCTCCTTTTTGTCACAGAAGATC
Source organism: Neomorphus geoffroyi (assembly GCA_033558235.1). Lineage (NCBI taxonomy): Eukaryota > Metazoa > Chordata > Aves > Cuculiformes > Neomorphidae > Neomorphus > Neomorphus geoffroyi. Next base: position 928,496 of record JAUMJM010000112.1, read on the forward strand.
TGCTGCTTTATACTAGTGAGGGAGAAGCTCTGAGCATGTTAAACATCCATAGGTGAGAAAATCAGCACATGTACTTCACAGAAAATGAAACGTTTGAGACAGCAGGAATGTCTCCAGCTCCATTCAGACAAACAGTGGTCTTTTCTGAAATGTATGAGGAGCTAAAATGCAATGCATTTAGCGAATAACTGAAATTGCTGAGAAAATATCTACTAAGGAGGGAGTGGGAGGAATATTTGAGGGACCTGGAAGTTTTTGATGGAACGCGTAATCCTAAGAATGTGACAATTTATGGAGAGGAGAGAGACTTATCCCTTCTAACACAGCTAAAAATACATCAGTGATTTATTTTAGTTATTTCTAAAGCGATATGATATCATAAAAGCAATGGAAATTTCAAGTTAACTACCACAAAAGGCTTCCTAAGAGAGAGGCAAAAGACTCCTCCTCCCCAGGGCAAAGCTGTAAGAGTCCAAGGGCTGAGGCACTTCAAGCAAAGCTGGTGAAAGTAGAGTAGCACTTCTTGAATATCTATTGCTACGCATTCCCAAAACAAAGAGGAAAGAGTTGAGATGGAAAGTTTTGGTGAGATGGAAAGTTTTGGAGACCTGCACAGCAATAAGACAGCTGCTGGCAGAGCAGACTGAGATGCTTCTTCCAACAGAACTCGTTGAAAACTGGGTTAGATGAGGCATACAAAAAGGACATGTTCCTTGCTATTGCTATCCCAGAAATGCTCACCTACCACGGAGATGCGTAACGATGGCGAGGAGAAATTGTAATCCCTAGATCGGTTCCCTTTCTTTGCTCCAACTGGTGTGACCTAGTCTCTGCCCGTGGCTGCAGCTTAATTGTCCCCACAATAAAACTGTATTAATAATAAACTTTGGGACTAAAGCACTGTCAGGCCTGAAGTTTCTGAATGAAAAAAAAGCTAGGGCAGGGGAGAAGTCCGGGGAGAAGCTCTTTATCATTGAGTACAGGGATAGGATGAGGGGCAACAGTTTTAAGCTGAAGGAGGGGAGATTTACATTAAATTTTAGGAAGAAATGTTTTCCTGTGAGGGTGGGGAGGCCCTGACGCAGGTTGCCCAGGGAAGTGGTGGGTGCTCCTTCCCTGGAGGCGTTCAAGGCCAGGTTGGATGAGGCTCTGAGCACCCGGATCCAGTGGGAGGTGTCCCTGCCCATGGGACGGGGGTTGGAACGGAATGATCTTTAAGGTCCTTTCTGACCCAAACCATTCTATGGTTCTATGATCTTCATCTGCATGTTTTCATCACCACAGTCATAGAATCCTAGAGTCATCTGGTTGGAAAAGACCTCTGAGATCATCGAGTCCAACTGTGCCTGTCCCCTTACTAAACCATGTCCCTAAAAAACTCATCTATCCGTCTTCTAAACACCTCCAGGGATGGGGACTCCACCACCTCCCTGAGCAGCCTCTGCCAGGGCCTGAGAACCCTTTCAGTGAAGAAATTTTTCCTAATATCTAGTCTAAACCTCCCGTGGTGCAACTTGCAGCCATTTCCTCTTGTCCTATCGCTGTCACTTGGGAGAAGAGATCAGCACTCACCTCGCTACAACCTCCTTTCAGGGAGTTGTAGACAGTAAATGCTCCTGTAGACAGTCTGAATGCTCCTACTTTGTATCAGCAGGGATCCAGCTAAACCTCACCTCCAGTGGGTTAACCTACAAGGATCTGCACTTGGTGGTGCTCAGATGAACAGGAAAGGTGTCTCGGCCATGGAATGACGATATTTGCTCACAGGAGCTGAGGAGGCAAGGGCAATATTTCCCCTAACAATAACTGCTTAACTCTCAGTGCTTCAAGTCCCACAACTGGTTGTTCTCCTACTAAAATCCAGTTTGCCCTTCCCTCTTTTGCCCACACACTATTTCACAGATCAGGCTTGTGGTGGAAAACAGTGGAAATTAACCCAAGAGTTCACCCTCTGCATATCCCTTCCCAACTTGTCAGAACTGTCATTGATTTGAAATCTCATCTTTACCTCGCAGGGAATTCAGTTAGAGGGAACAATTGCCTGGAAGAGAAAACGAGTCCAGTCTTGCTTGCATAAATACCACAAGAGTTCTTCATTTTTTAGTAGGAGAAGCAGCAGGATCAGATTCAGACATGAGGAAGGTCACAAATGGAAATGAGCAGAGCCAGGTGAGGTATCTCAACCCAGAAGGAACCTTGCAGGGTCTTCAGAGACATCATTTATAGATGTCTGAGTTTCTTTTTTAACTGCTACTTATTGAATTATTCAACCTCTCTATAACCAAAGCCTTAAACCTGGCACGCCCCTCTCACACCATGGATCTTCAACGTACTCAAAACCTTCTGAACCATCAGGATTCATTTTCTCTGATTTCTCAAAAATACCACAGAGAAAGAGAAAATTATATAGTCCAGGTCACATCAGATGTCAGTCAAAAGACAGTGAGTCCACCACCATCACCCAACACTCAACAGTCTATCACTTTACCAGTTTTCCCATTCTTTGGAAGTGCCCTGAACACAGCAACACCAGTCCATGTGGACTGAAGAGTCCAACTTGTGTGTTTGAACTCCTTCTTTTCAAAGACCACCATGAAAATTATCAGTATCATTACCATAATGACATTGTTATAGGAGATGACACTTCACATCCCTTTTCAGCAGAAACACCATTGCTGATTGGGAGAGGAGAGGTATGAATGAACAGTGAAATATAGCTACAAAGATGTATTAAAACTCGGTAATGCCTCTACCTGCAGTAACTCTGCCTAATAATTGGTTTCTCTTTAATAGTGGCATCTCTATCAGGCCACAAAGTCAGAGGTGAAGTAGTCTAAGGTGATGCCAAAGGTGAAATCTAAGGTGAAATAATGAATTATTTGTAAAGTTGAGTTTATGTTGTTTTGTCCTGTAGTTGAAATCTTATTTAATTTTCCAGCTCTACTATTTCTATGCACAAACCTGTCTTGCATCCTTAGACCATCCTGACTGCAATAACATGGCCTCAAGAGCACTGCTGTCCATTCACAGTATGTGAGACAACTTGGCTGCATTGCCACGGGTTAGTGTTCACTCCTGGTAGAGAGACAGGGCTGAGAAATCACTCATGCTTATCCGATGCTTATACTGATATCACTGGATGTTCATCTTCCGAAGGTGAACTTATTTTTAAATTACTTTTGAAATGGTATTTTTAAAATATTAATATAATTTTTTTTTCCTATTTTCTGACATTATTTTGTCATTAATTTCAATGCGACGCGAGGGTTGAGAATGAAATTTTGAACGGATTTAATTTTCATTTTAATACGAGTCAATTATACTCTTAGATCTTAGATTTGTGATCAGGATCACTTGTGAAGAACGGACCAAACTGCAAACAAGGAGCTCGGCTTGTCGGTTCACCATCACAGCTGCGATGAACCAATCTCACTCAATGCAATGACAAGAAACAAGCACAGCAACTACATCTCAAGCCTGATATTGAGATGATCTGGGAGGTTTTGCAGTGATATGAACCCCCATCCCCTAAGTATTAGACCATGAACTTGACAGAGTAAGAGCTTTCCTCAGCCAGACAATTTGTCCCCAAACCTACCTCGTAATCATAACATTGAAAAGGATGTTAAGTATTCACTAGCCCAGACAAGACTGCCCTCCCAGAGGTGCCAGGCTACAATGAACAGCTCAAAATGCTTTATGAGCTGACATTTTAGGTTTACTGTTACACTGGAGCAGTTCAAAAGAAGCAATTTGTTCTGTGGCTTTAATGCATTTAGGAACCGAGGTGCGGTACATTTATTGTGGCAGAAAAACAATCTCAGAACTCCCCCCTCCCTTTGAAGCACAAAGAAAGCGAATGAAAGGCAAAGAAGTGAGCACCCAAGGTAGCAAAACCTTATTATTGAAGGGAACAGAAGAAATCGATCATTCTGAGCTGTGCAGCAGCTGAGGATTTGGAAGCAGGAAGCCCTGGAGACGTTACAAAGTGCCAGCAAGCCCGAGCAATCATCTTTGTTTGTTGCTAATGAGCCATGGTACTTTTTAATAATATATAAACCATTTAAAAGGACTTGATGGGAAGACCAAGGCAGTCAGCTGAAACGTTTCTACCTAGAGCAAGGCCAGAAAACACTGAAGTGTTTTGAGAAATGGGGTAATAATGAACTTCTGCCAAAGTACAGAACAGGAGCTCAGCAAAACTACTGCGATTCCCAGGGGGTCTCCCAGATGCTTGAAGCCCTGAAGTGTTATTTTCTGGCAGACTGTCCTTGGGTATGCCCCAAGCCAAAATTCCTGGAAACATCACAAGGGAGGCCCCAGAGTGCTCGGGTCTGCAGTGTTTTTTTCAAGAGACCATAGGTTTCCATCTGTAAACAAAGCCCACAAAGTACCCAAGGATTCCTGGGTGTCACTGCTGTAGTTTCCAGCTCTTGTAAGACCTGAGGACACGTTTTCCAACCACCCTGGGTCTCCAGCCCCCAGCTAAGGAGTTTGGAAGTCCTGGGATCTCCAGCTTGGAGTCAAAGAGCCTTGAAACTCTCACAAGTGAGCAAAAGAAAAGGACAATCCTGGCAGTTTCACCCCTGTCATTAGCTGCTTTTAGCAGCGGAGAAGCTGCCAAGGTTGTCACATTCCCTGAGGAGCTGGAAATCATAAACAGAAGTGCTTCATTTTTGGATGGACCGTAGTTCTTTGCAATGTGTTCATGGGATTTCACACTTGTGATATTCAAAGGGAAAAAAAAAAAGATTTGGATTTGATTCAGATCAAACTTTTATTAAAACCAAAATGAAATATCTACAACATGAAAATCCAGCTTGTTATGGATTCTATTGATCACAGAGGGCTCTGACAGATGCTTAGCATGGCTCTCCACACAACTTTGGAAAAGAAGACGCTTCATCCTGAATGATGCGCAGTCAATAGCAGAAAAAATGAACTTCTCCAACTGCAAGAATCCAAACCCACACTCTAGGACACAGGGATAAGGAGTAACAGGGCATCGGCACATTCTAATAAGGACAAAATAAAACTGAACCTGCCATAGACATTGTATTAAGCCCTACAGAAAGCTGATGCCAAACTGGAGAGTCCACATGTCGGGGATGGATCTTTGGAGCAGTTGTGCTGCTTTAATTAATGTTTTTACCATGACTGGCACGGCACGGTCTTCATCCTGACAGGAGAAACGAAAGTACTCAGTTGTGAAGGCAAATTCATAAATACATTTCAGTAGGTGGTGTGGGCGCAGCAACACTGGGTGCAACTCATCCCCACACTGATAACTCTGTCACCCCAAATCTCCATCTCCAGCATTGCAGTGCCCTTCTCTCCCACTGTAATATGTGCAAGGTCATGGCCAGAAACACCTCCTTTTCCATTGCTCTGAAAAGTCCATTTTTTTACCTCTGTCTTCCCCTGGGAAGCAGTGGGAGGCTGCTGGTACTATTGGAACCACACAGTGTCCAGGTCCCCCCAACACCACCCTTAGAGAACCTTTTCATCGCTTCTCCCCTTCCCAGTCCCTCCTTGTAGCCCTCGACCCCTTCCAAGCAAAAAACTGCTTTCCAGACCCAGTTTTGCTCCCTCGGTATCCAGTGCTTCTGGATACCATCATGGTGCCGTTTACAAGGGGCTGCGGTGCAGCTTCCCTGTGGCCTCTGAGAGCATGGGAGGACTTCAACTAATGTCTCAATGTCCAGATGGAGATCAGTAATGAGGGGTCTGTTCTGGCACTGGTGTTGTTTAATATCTTCATCTATGGCATAGACAATGGGATCAATTGCACCCTCTGCCAGTTTGTGGATGACACCAAGCTGAGTCGTGAGGTTGACACCTGTGAGGGACAAGATGCCAGCCAGAGGGACCTTGGCAAGCTGGAGAAATGGGCTTGTGAAAACCTCATGAGGTTCAACAAGGTGAAACGAAAGGCTCTGCACGTAGGCCAAGGAAACCCTCAGTATCGATACAGGTTAGAGGATGGAGAGATTGAAAGCAACCCTGTGGAGAAGGACCTAGGGATGCTGGTGGATGAGAAGTTTGACGTGAGCCAGCAATGTGTGCTCACAGCCCAGAAATCCAACTGTGTTCTGGGCTGCATCCAAAGAAGTGGGACCAGCAGGGCCAGGGAGGGGATTCTCACCCTCTACTCTGCCCTGGTGAGACCCCACCTGGAGTATTGCACCCAGCTCCGGAGTCCTCAGCACACGAGGGACATGGATCTGTTGGAGCAGGTCCAGAGGAGGCCACAAAATAGCTCTGATGGCTGGAACACCTCTGCTCTGAGGCCAGGCTGGGGGAGTTGAGGTTGTTCAGTCTGGAGAAGAGAAGGCTCTGGGGAGACCTTAGAGCAGCCTCCCAGTTCTTAAAAGAGGCCTACAAGAAAGATGGGGAAAAACATTTTAGCTGGGCTGGTAGCGACAGGACAAGGGGGAATATTTTAAGCTGAAAGAGTAGTGAGTTAGATGAAATCTTCAGCAGTATTTTTTTTTTCCTGTGAGGATGGTGAGGCCCTGGCCCAGGTTGCCCAGAGAAGTCCTGGCTGCTCTATCCCTGGAGGTGTTCAAAGCCAGGGTGAAAGGGACTTCGAGCCCCCTGATGCAGTGGGAGGTGTCCCTGCCCATGGCAGGGGGTGGAACTGGATGGGCTTTGAGGTCCCTTCCTACCCAAACATTCTATGATTCTATGACCTTCACGGTCCCTTCCATCCCAAACCATTCTATGATTCTATGAGTCCCAGGAGGCTGCTCAAGCAAGCTGGATTTCACATCGAAGCGTTAATTTCATCATGTAAACACAACATGGCACTTAGCATCTGTTTTCCTGGCCTCCCCGCCTGCGGTAAACGCCACCTCAGCGCCGCCATTGCCCTCCTCGCGGAACTACAACTCCCGTGATGCTCCGCGGAGCGGCACCATCGGAGGGAGCCGGGTCGCCGCCGCGGGGCATGACGGGAGCTGTAGTCTCGCTCGCGGAGCCTTGAACGCGGGGTGGGCGGGGAGGGAACTACCGGCTCCCGGGAGGAAGTGGGGGTGGCGGGAGCGGGGATCGGGATGCGGTGGCGGTGGCCGGGGGTGCCTCCTCGCTGCTTGGAGGCGACACCATGCACCCGGCCGTGGCGGTGGGGCTGGTGTTCGGCGGCTGCTGTAGCAACGTGGTGTTCCTGGAGCTGCTGGCCAGGTGGGAGAGGCTTGTGGTGGGGGGATGGGAGATGAGCCGGGATGGGAGCAGGGATGGGGGAGGATCCTTGGAGGTGCTGGTGGAGGAGTAGCTCGACGTGAGCCAGCAAAGTGAGCTCGCAGCTCATGGGGTTCAACAAGGAGAAGTGCAAGGTCCTGCACCTGTGTCGAGGCAACTCTCAGTATTGATGGAGGCTGGAGGATGAAGAGATTGAGAGCAGCCCTGCAGGGAACCTGGTGGTGCTTGGGGATGAGAAGCTCAACATGAAGCAGCAATGTGCGCTCACAGCCCAGAAGGCCAACGGTGTCCTGGGCTGCATCCAAAGTAGCATGGCCAGCGGAGTGAGGGAGGTGCTTTTCCCTGTCTTCTCCACTCTTGTGAGACCCCACCTGGAGTCCCGTGCCCATTTCTGGAATCCCCGACGTAAGAAGGAGATGGAACTGTTGGAACGGGTCCAGAGGAGGCCACAAAGGTGATGTGAGGGCTGGAGCCCCTCTGCTAGGAGGACAGGCTGAGACACTGGGGAGGCTGAGACTGGAGAGACCTTAGGGCAGCTTCCCAGTACCTGAAGGTGCTCCAGGAAAGCTGTGGAGGGTCTTTTTCCAACGGCTTGAAGTGATAGAACGAGGGGGAACAGCTTTAAATTGAAAGGGGGGAGATTTAGATTGGTCATAGGGAAGATATGCTTCACAATGAGGCTGGTGAGGCCCTGGCCCAGGTTACCCAAGGGAACTGTGGCTGACCCATCCCTGGAGGTGTTCAGGGCCAGGTTGGATGGGGCTTGATCAGCCTGATCCAGCAGGAGGTATCCCTGCTTGTGGCAGGGGGATTGAACTGGATGGGCTTTAAGGTCCCTTGCAACCCAAACCATTCTAGGATTCTGTGATCCCCCCCCGGGAAGCAGTGGGAAGCTGCTGGTGCTGTTGGGCCCACGTGGTCCCCAAATTCCCCAGCATCACCACTTGAGCACCCTTTTCTCCCTTCCTCCCTCCCAGCCTCTGACTGTATCTGTCATCCCCTTCCAAACACACAACTGCTTTCCACGCCCAATTGTGCTGACTTAGTGTCCAGTGTTTCTGGCACCACCATGGTGCTGTTGGCACGGGGCCACAGTGGGGCTTCCCTGTGGCCTCTTATAGCATGGGAGGACTTCAGTTAACAGCCCAGTGTCCAGTTGAAGATCAGTAGTGAGTACCCTTGTGTGTAATTCCTCTTCCCTTAGGATAAACACACAAGGTTTGGCACCCTCAGGCCCTGGGGCTCCTAATTAGGGTGCCAAGAGTGGCCCAAGCGTGGATTGCCAGGTCCCAGTCGTCTTCTATCACCATCTGATTGGTTTTGGGGAGGAAATTAGGGCTACCCCCCTCAACTCAAGCCCAGTGTGGTCCTGTCATGGTCTGTTTGGTGTCCTGCCCTGGCACAGGGGATCTCCCTGGCATAGGGACTACCATGTTCCCTAAAATCAATAAAAAGAAACTCCCGAAACAAAGTATTTTGCTTAGAGAGGAGACATTGCTTTAATTCTGTGCAGAGTGCTAGATAGGAGGTCTTCCACAAAACCAGCAGACTGACTGAGGAATGCGCTGCCCAGGGAGGTGGTGGAGTCACTGTCCCTGGAGGTGTTTAAAGGGAGATTGGATGAGTAGATTTAGACGATGAGTAAATGTGGTGTTGGGTCATAGGCTGGACTCGATGATCTTGAAGGTCTTTTCCAGTCTTGTGATACTGTGACCCCAAAGGCCTCGCTCGAGCGATGCTCAAAATCCCACCTAGCTAATACAATTGTTACACCGATCTAATACAGATATTCCTTAGGTTACACAACTCTACTTTAACACAAAATCCCTAATTTCCTTTCCACATCCTTAGTTAGGATAAGGATGTGATGGAATCATAGAATAGTTTGGATTGGAAGGGGCCATGAAGGTCATCAAGTCCAACCTCCCTACAGTAAGCAGGGATCTGGTTGGTGTTGAGGTAATTCTTAAAAAATTACAAATTCTCTATGATATCTCTTTCCTTGTTTCATCACGCGTTCTCAACTGTGAGTTGACTACTGCATTCATCATTTTCATAAGACTAAGTGAGTAAGTGACTACATGGCCTAGAGTAGAAGTCAGGATGTTTGTAGATGATATTAAGTGTCTGCTTCTCTGAGATCAGGATGTTTATAGTAAAGAAATGAGGTAAACAAGGTGCAAAATATATTCTCTTTGTCCCCTTGAGTAACAACCACATCAGTCTGGCCCTAAAGTATCATCACTGCCCCAGTCTCTGATTCAGGTGTCTCATACAAGGTAACACCTGAAATCCCAAGGAGAATTGTAGAATTGCTTGTTTGGAAAAGACCTTTGAGATCATTGATTTCAATTGTACCTGTCTACTACTAAACCGGATCCCTGAGCACCTCATCTACCCGTCTTTTAAACACCTCCAGGTGTGGGAACTCAACCACCTCCCTGGGAGCCTCTGCCAGGGCCTGAGAACCCTTTTGTTGAAGAAATTTTTCTTGATGTCTAATCTGAACCTGCCCTGACTTGCAACTTCGCAACTTGAGAAGATGCACAGGAGCTGGCTACAGGGTTCCCCTGGGACAGCAGGCAGGGCCAAGGGAAAGTCATCCATCTGGAAATGTGATCTTCGGCAGTGTCACGCGGCTGCAAAGCAGATGTGATGAGGGCAAGGAGTCACCTGTGGCACTCGGATCGAAGGCGAATTGCCAGGTTGCAGAGAGAGGAGGGCTGACCTTTGGGGAACATCCGAGCACTATGTCACCTTGCCCACCCTGATGGAGGAAGGCTGGCATGGCTTGGAGAGGGTGATGGTCTGCTGGATTTGTTTTCAGGGCTGGTCAGGAGGCTATGTAGGCAGAAGTGTTAGACCTGACTAGAAAAAAGTAATGGTGAACTGGTTCTGTGTCTACGGTCACAGTATCATAGAATGGTTTGTGTTGAAAGGGACCTTAAAACCCATTCAGTTCCACCCCCCTTGCCCTTGGTAGGGACACCTCCCACTGGATCAAGTTGGTCAAAGCCCCATCCAACCTGGCCTTGAACACCTCCAGGGATGGGGCAGCCACGACTCCTCTGGGCAACCTGTGCCAGGGTCTCACTACCCTCACGTTAAAACATTTCTTCCTAAGATCTCATCTCAATCAGTGAATCTAATCAATAAATCCCTGTGGAGCTGCATCCTCTGACCATTCAGTACTCTGTTCACTTTGGTCACACCCAGGCTTTCAAAACCAGTAGTTAAAACCTGCCTTTCTTCCTCCCCTACCCATCATCATCACAGAATATTAAGAGGGAAAGGGAGTGCAAAAGAGCCTGACTCCCTAAGCAGGGATATTTGCCTTGAAGTGGGAGGCCAGGACACACATCCCTTGACAAAAGTTTGCACAATCACTCAGCAACTACTAGATAAATCAAGAAGCAGTTCCTGGAGGAAGAGACTTCGTGTGCCGAGTTGGTTTTGCTCTCCGTGATTGCTCCAACCTCTGCTTTTCCTGCCTGTCTTGAGCTGCAACGTCAGTGAGGGAGGAGAAACTGGACCTCTTTGAAATGAAGAAAGCTTTGCAGCTGGCTTCTTGGAAGATCCTTGCAAGACACACTAGGCTTATGTGTCCTCCAGCCAGACCTTAAACCAAAAGTGAGCTCAGTTCCTGTGCCTCTCTCTTGCCCTCTTCATCTTTGGTCCCTAAATTGGGGTAACACTGGTTATTTCTTTGGCTCTTGTGCTGTTGGGAGGGAAAAAAAGTCCATCCTGAAGATGAATCTTCCCATAACAAGCAAAATCTTGGAGCAGGATCACAGGAAAAGGCAGTGACCAGACTGACTGTCTGGTAGGAAATAACAAAGGTGATTGGAAGAAACTTGATCAGGATTTATGGGGAAAGAGTAAAGGAATGAGAACTGTTTAGTCTAGAGATGCCTGAGGAGAGACGAAAGACTTTAAACACATGGAGAATAGCTGCAGAGGAGAGGAGATAATTTTTTCTGATGGGGTCTGGAGGCAGAACAAGAAATAAGGGGCTTAAATTGCTATGAAAGGGGTGTAAAGGATATTAGGAAAAAATTCTTCACTCAAAGGGTGATTGGCCATTGGAATGCGCTGCCCAGCGAGGTGGTGGAGTCACCATCCCTGGAGGTATTTGAGAGGAGATTGGATGAGGCACTTAGTGCCATGGTTTAGACGACAAGTAGGTGTTGGTGTTGGGTCACAGATTGGACTTGATGATCTCAAAGGTCTTTTCCAGCCTTATGTTACTGTGATACAGCGATACTGTAAAGCAGGCCAGGAACCCCAGGTTTTATGAAGTGGGTTTCTAAAAGAGAGAGCAGGAAAACTCCTTGTTGGAGGTTTGGACAGGGCAAGAAACACCATCCAATTCATTCCATTTCCCCTGTCTGGAGCAACCCAGCCTGTTCTGCTTGTGTCCTTTACTATTCTGTGAGTCTGTCTTTGGGCTGTGATGCCAAAGCCCACTGGAGCATGTTCAGGGCTGGTTAGACAGCTCTTCGCCTTCTGAAGCTGTGTCCAAGTGAGGTGCCTTCTCTACAGACAGTTTATGCTCTGCATAAGGGGGGTTTCTTCCCTTTATGGTGCAAATGGGGGGAGGAATGTTCTTCTGCAGGGCATGTTGAAGGAGTTCTCAATGAAATGAGAACTTCTGTGAGCTGGTAAGGTCCACTTACAGCCCAGAAAGCCAACCGCGTCCTGGGCTGCGTGCAAAGCAGTGGGAGCAGCAAGGTGAGGGAGGGGATTCTGCCCCTCTGCTCTGGTCTCATGAGACCTCACCTGGAGTCCAGTGTTCAGTTCTGGAATCCTGAGCACAGGAAGGACATGGATCTGTTAGAGCGAGTCCAGAGGAGGCCACGAAGATGTTCTGAGGGCTGGAGCCCCTCTGCTATGAGAACAGGCTGAGAGAGTTGGGGTTGTTCAGCCTGGAGAAGAGAAGGCTCCAGGGAGACCTTAGAGCAGCCTCCCAGTACCTGAAGGGGCTCCAGGAAAGCTGTGGAGGAACATTTTCCAAGGCCCTGGAGTGACAGGACGAGGAGGAACAGCTTTAAATCGGTAGGCAGAAGATTTAGATTAGACATTAGGAAGAAATTCTTCACACTGAGGGTGGTAGCAAAGGTAGCAATAACTGCAGGGCTCAGGCCTCTCTGGAAGGACAAAGAAGCTCAGCTGAGAGAGTCTTTTTTGAGATCAGATACTGTTTTGTGGCTTTTGATACCTTGTGGAGTTTGAAGACTTCAGTGCAAAGCATGTGTCTCATGAGCAAACTCCCTGGCTTGCCTGTCATGTGGGATTTAGATGAGTAGATGCAAGGCTCAGGGGTCTGATTTAGCAGTGGACAAGTACGGTTGGACTCGATCTCAAAGGTGTTTTCCGACTAAGTGATTCTATGAGCTGTTGTAGGTTCCTTGAATCCACAACCAACCTTTTGGTATCCAGCAGACGCAGGAGGGCAGAGAGCTAAAGTGTGCTGGGTAAATTGAAAGCAGGTCCGAGCTTGTGTTCACATGTTCTGGGGATAAGGTACAAGCAGAACCACAAACACCATGCCTTGCTCTGCAGGCATGAACCTGACCATAGCCCTTCCCTCATGCAGTGGAAGCAAGGGCTATTGGAGATCCTGCTGCCTTCCTCCTCGCTGGACTCATCATTTCATGTGGCCTCTAACAAACACAACAGCTTGTAGGTAGGGAGAGAGCTTTATCAAAACCACTTCCCCGGGAGAAAGAGGGAGATCAAGGTTCAGTGTGGTTGTCATAGAACCATAGAATGGTTTGGGTTGGAAAGGACCTCAAAGCCCATCCAGTTCCATCCCCCCTGCCATGGGCAGGGACACCTCCCACTGGATCAGGGTGATCAAAGCCCCATCCAGCCTGACCTCCAGGGATGGGGCAGCCACCACTTCTCTGTTGCAGCCAGTGCCAGGGCCTCAACACTCTCACAGGAAAACATTTCTCCCCAAGATCTTGTCTGAATTTCCCCTCTTTCAGCTTAACACCCTTCCTCCTCATTCCGTCCCTCCACTTCCTGATAAAGAGCCTTTCCTGTAGCCCCTTTCAGTACTGGAAGGCTGCTCTAAGGTTTCCCTGGAGCCTGCCTTTCCCTAGGTGAAACAATTCGAGCTCTCTCAGCCTGTCCTCATATGGGAGGTGCTCCAGCCCTCGGATCATGTCTGTGGCCTCCTCTGGACTCTCTCCAACCGTTCCATGTTCTTCCTGTGCTGGAAACTGCAAAACTGAACACAGGACTCCAGGTTCTGTCGGTGCTTGGTATTGCTGATTCAGATCTTGTACCCTGGTGGGATGTTATACAAACGTGTGAGATGTGACCAGTTTCCTCTTTCACCTCCTGACTCAGTTAACCATGTGCCCCATGATGAGGGTGGCTGCTTGCTTCCTTTTGAGAAATGCGTGAGGAAGAGATTGCTGCTCATGTAACTATGAGTGCAGGTGAGGAAATACCTGCAGGGAAGTGTTTAACAAAGGCAGCGTGAGAACTTGGACAGATAAAGGGTAAAGCCCCTCGAGGCTGATGCTCACACTGGGATTATGAGGCATTTGACTCTTTATTTGAGCCCAATGCAGTGTTTTTTCTCCATGGCATTGCTCTTATGCTTGTCTTTCTTCTCCATGCCTGCAGGCAATTTCCAGGATGTGGGAACATAGTGACGTTCTCCCAGTTCCTATTTATCGCTGTGGAAGGCTTTATCTTTGAAGCCAACTTTGGGAGGAAGAAGCCAGCCATACCAATAAGGTACAGTCTATCTGAATGCTTTTGCAAGGCACAAATTGACTGACTATCTATTATCTCAGGAAGTCTTTAATGAAATGGCTTATCCTGTCTAAATCCCCTCCATTCTGCAGTGTTTGCCTCATTGAGAACCTGTCATGCCTGATAAAATATGAACTCCTCGCTTATTGAGAATTCTTAGTTGGAAATTGCAATCAGATACTTTCCCATTCAAGAAATAAATACAGGGTTGTATTTTGCACAGTTAGGAGTCTGTTTTTTGGAAGAACTCTGTCTGGGTACAATGGGTGTGGGAGTGGGAGGTTGCCTGGAAAGGCATCCAAATTCATTTTTGCATTACTTCCTCAGGGCTGCTCTTGTCCTGGCAATAGCCTGGCATGTTCACGCTCTCCTTGAGCTGGCAATGTGCGCTCGCGGCCCAGAAGGCCAACGGTGTCCTGGGCTGCATCCAAAGCAGCTTGGCCAGCAGGGGAAGGATGGGATTCTGCCCCTCTGCTCCGCTCTCGTGAGACCCCACTTGGAGTCCTGTGTCCAGTTCTGAAATCTCCAACAGAAGAAGGATATGGAACCGTTGGAGCAGGTCCAGAGGAGGCCACAAAGATGATTCAAGGGCTGGAGCACCTCTGCTATGAGGACAGACTGAGAGAGCTGGGATTGTTCAGCCTGCAGAAGAGAAGTCTCTGGGGAGACCTTAGAGCAGCCTCCCAGTGCCTGAAGGGGCTCCAGGAAAGCTGGGGAGGGACTTTTTCCAACGGCCTGGAGCAATAGGACGAGGGGGAATGGCTTTAAATTGGAAGGGGGAAGATTTAGATTAGACATTAGGAAGAAATTCTTCACAATGAGGGTGATGATGCACTGGCACAGGCTGCGAAATTTAATGATTCTGTGATTCTGTTCTATGATTTGAATAGTTTCTCCTTCCAGTCCAGGTAGCAATGCCTGCTGGCAGAAATTAAATCCCTTCAAATCAAGCCTTGTCTTATGCCACAGACCGTAGGAAGGTGGAGTCTGGGTGAAGGCCATGCTGAAAGATCCCAGCTGGGGTCTTCTCACTTCTTTTTTCCTTCTGGGATTTGCACAAGCTAAGCCAGTGCAGGTCATCCTGCTTCCCTAAGGACTTCCTGAGGACTTCCCTGCTGCATCCAAACTGGATTTGACCTTATTAGTCCTTGACAAACACCCAAGAGCTAAGTGGGCTCTTGCTCAGCTCCATACCTTTCTTTATAACCTATAATCTGTTCCCAGGGTGTCCCCCAGAATCCTAGGGAGGTACCTGCACAGCGATCAGCTGATTTTTGTGTTGGTTTCAGGTACTATTTCATCATGGTAGCCATGTTCTTCACTGTCAGTGTGGTGAACAACTATGCCCTGAACTTAAATATCGCCATGCCACTGCACATGATCTTCAGATCAGTGAGTACTGTTGTACCATCCTTTTCCTCTTCATGTGACATCCCTTTACCTCCACATGCAGTCTCCCCAGTGCACAGCTTCTGCCACCTTCTCTTTCCCTGAGGGCACCAAACCCCTGTGCAAATACTGAACTCCAGCTATCCTGGTGGTAAGGAACCTTGCTCTGAAGGCTTAGCTCCTCACTTTCACAGTGTTGACCATTAAACGTCCCTGAACAGATAAGGAAACTGAGAGTCACACGGGCTTCATATTTCCAAAGGTGATGGGGAAGTAACGAGGACAAAACCAAGCCCAGACTTTGGCTCTCAGCCCTGGATGGGCTGAATTGCTGGTTGAAGGGACCTACCATTCCCTTCCACCACAGAGCTAAACCAGGTGGTTCATATCCTAGTCTTTAAGCATCATGGTTAAACACCCCAGGTCAGAGAGCATGGATTTTGCCTCATTCCACCTGCACTGTTCCTGCATAGCCCTTTGCTTTGGAAAATGATATTAAAATGCATCTTCTTTTAAGCATAGACGAGTGTCAGGCTAAAATATCTGTTAAAACCAAGCTAAAGCATGAGTTAAAACCAAAGATGGTGGAGCCACAGCTGTTGGGAATAACAAAATCTGCTGGGCAAAGTATATTCTTCCACAACACATCATGGAGGTGAAATACCTGGAGTCAGGAGAGGTTGGAAAGAAGAAAATGAGACGCATTAACCATGAGGGATGAGTCCTGTATTGCAGCTCTGCAGCCAATCTGTAGAGCCCTACTCCTGTTCCCAATGGAAAACCACAACGATCTGGCCATGTTCTTGTCTGCAGCACACGCTGAGTGTCATGAGTGGGCCAAAACCAGGGGAGACCCACTGGCCATTTGCCCCAGCATCCTTGTTCCCAAGTCTCCCAGCCCAACAAGAAACCTGGGAAGGGGCTTTTTCCAAGGGCCTGTAGTGATAGGATGAGGGGGAACGGCTTTAAATTGGAAGGGGGAAGATTTAGATTAGACATTAGGAAGAAATTCTTCACAATGAGGGTGGTGAGGCCCTGGCCCAGGTTGCCCAGGGAAGTTGTGGGTGCCCCATTCCTGAAATTTTCAAGGCCAGCCACCCTGGAGGTGTTCAAGACCAGGTTGAATGGGGCTTTAAGCAGGCTGGCCTGGTGGGAGGTGGCCCTGCCCGTGGCAGAGAGTTGTTGGGTTGGCTTTAAGGTCCTTTCCAACCCAAACCATTCTATGATTCTCTTAGTCTCACTGGCCCTATTCTGGCATTTCTGTTGTTTTTTCAACATTACCAGCAGAGTTTCTATGGGGTGGGCATCCCAATCTGGGGAATTCTGTCATCTTGACCTTCTGATTTGTTTTTCGTCTGTCTCTTCTTTCACAGGGCTCTCTCATAGCAAGCATGGCTCTAGGTATCATAATATTGAAGAAAAGGTAAATCCCAAGCCTGTGTTTTGTATAATCAGAGAATGCTTTGCCATTGACTTAATCCTGTCTGGTATTTGGTGCCCAGCTCTTTCCTGTTAAATGTTCCTGTTGCACTTATGGGGAGGCTGGGACACAGAGCTGTGCCTGAACTTGAGGCTGGAGTAGATCTCAGTTTCCAGGGAGGGCTATTTCCAGGTCCAGAGGAGGCTACGAAGATGATCCGAGGGCTGGAGCCCCTCTGCTCTGAGGACAGGCTGGGAGAGTTGGGGTTGTTCAGCCTGGAGAAGAGAAGGGTTCAGGGGGACCTTAGAGCAGCCTCCCAGTACCTGAAGGGGCTCCAGGAAAGCTGAGGAGGGGCTTTTTCCAAGGCCCTGGAGTGACAGGATGAGGGAGAACAGCTTTATACTGGAAGAGGGAAGATTTAATTTTGACATTAGGAAGAAATTCTTCACAATCAGGGTGATGAGACACTGGCACAGGTTGCCCAGGGAAGTTGTGGGTGCCCCATCCCTGAAATTTTCAAGGCCAACTTGGATGTGGTCTTGAACAGCCTGGTCCCCTCTTTTCTTTCCTCTTACTTGTGTGAGGTCGGTACTGCTCCTGATGGATGGAGGTACTGGGTCTGGCTGGGATGGGGTTAACTTTCTTCATAGCAGCCCACATGGTGGTGTGTTTTGGATCTGTGTCTAAAACAAAACAGTGTTGACAGAGTGCTGGTGTTTTGGCTATTGCTGAACACTGCTTACACAGTGTCAAGGCTTTGTCTTCTTCCCACTCTGCCTGCCTGGGGTGGACAAGAAGCTGAGAAGGGATGCAGACTGCAGAGGTGACTCAAAATGCCCAGAGGGATACTGTATGCTGGAACATGTCCAGAGAAGGGCAATGAAGCTGGTGAAGGCTGTGGAGAACAAGTGGTGTCAGGAGAGGCTGAGGAACTGGGGTTGTTTAGCCAGGAGAAGAGGAGGCTGAAGGGAGACCTCATCACTGTCTGCAGCTGCCTGAAAGGAGGTTGTAGTGAGATGGGTGTTGGTCTCCTCCCAAGTAACAAGTGATAGGACGAGAGGAAATGGCCTCAAGTTGTGCCAGGTGAGGTTTAGATTGGGTATTAGGCAGAATTTCTTTACTGAAAGAGCGGTGAAGCCCTGGCAGAGGCTGCCCAGGGCAGTGGTGGAGTCTTCATCCCTGGAGGGGTTAAAAAAACTTGTGGATGTGGCACTTTGGGATATTGTTTAGTAGACACGATGGGGTTGGGCTGATGGTTGGACTGGATGATCTTAGAGGTCTATTCCAACCTTAATGATTCTGTGATTTCTATGAATCAGTGGTGTGCGCTGTAATGGAAAGCAGGGTCAAGGAAGAAAGAGGTTGGGGGGAGTTGGCTTCTGAGATTGCCAGGCTTGTGAGAGGTGGTGAGTGATTGTTTTTGTATTGGTTTTGTTGTTGTTTTTCCTCCTCTCACCTGTTAAACTCTTGAGTTTTCCTACTCTTGCACTTTCTCGCTGAAAGAGGGGAGATTTAAAGGGGAGATTTAGATTAGATATTAGGAAGAAATTTGTTACTGTGGAGCTGGCGAGGCCCTGGCACAGGGTTGCCCAGGGAAGTTGTGGCTGCCCCATCCTGAGAGATGTTCAAAGCCAAGTTGGATGAGGTTCTGAGCAACCTGATCCAGTGGGACGTGTCCCTGCCCATGGCAGGGGGTTGGAACTGGATGGGCTGTAAGGTCCCTTCCAACCCAAACCATTCTATGATTCTAAGATTCTGCAATTCTAGTTCTTTTCCCCATTCTGTGAGGTTGAGGGAGAATAAGCAGCTGTGTGGATGCTTGGCTGCTGGCTGGGGTCAACACACCACTGGGAGCAAAGACATCAGGACAGGAGGGTCTTCCCAGCAGCTTGCGTCTGGCTGTGGGACCAGTGTGGGCACGTCCCCTGCCACCACTCCATCACTGTGCAGAGATTTGTGCTGGCTTTGGGATCCTTGGGGTCCCCTTTGGAGAAAGGATTCATTGCCACAGAAAAGATCTCGTTCCAAATGCCTGGAATAAGTCAGCCTTCCCTCCCAGTGATGTCCAGTGCTAGGTAATGAGTGTGTGCCCATCACATGAGTGTAGAACCACATGATGGCAAGCTCAGCCCAGTCACTGGGACCTGGAATGGCTCTGTGGGGAGAGGGGATGGGGCGAGTTGAAGCATTGGAAGATGTTGGCCAGGTCAGTGGTTGAATCCCCATCCCTGGAGGTATTTAAAAGATGTGTAAATGTGGCACTTAAGGACGTGGTTTAGTGGTGGAGTTGGCAGTGCTGGGTTTATGATTGGACTCAATTATTATGAAAGTCTTTTTCAACCTAAAAGATTCTGTAATGAAGCAAAATGCAATGCAAGGGAGCAGGGGATGAGCAACTCAAGGCTGGGCTGGGTCACTGACATCTCTCTTCTTCCCCGTGCAGATACAGCGTATATAAATACACATCCATAGCCCTGGTGTCCCTGGGGATCTTCACCTGCACTTTCATGTCTGCAAAGCAAGTGGTAAGGCTTGGAAAGGACCTGAGGTCGTATCTGTGAACCTTATTGGCAGGAGGAGCTGCTGTCAGCACCTTCATCAGTAATTCCTTTGCTTGTCTGTTACTGATTGAGAGACAAGAAGTCTCCCAGCTCAAGATCCGCTCCCTAAAATTGCTTGTTCTTGGTCACATTTTCCTGTGGTTTTGCGGGAAGGGTTGCACACACATGCATGTGGTTGTCAGGGCATCAGGAAACTGTTGTGGTTTAGCTCCAGCCCGGCCAATTTCTGTAGCTAAAACCTAGCAGCTGGGCTCCCAATTAACTCTCTCCCTCCCCAAGGGAAGGGGAAAGGGAAATGAGAGGAAAAGCCTTGTGGGTTGGAAACTAAACTAAACCAACTTTAATAAAATAGGAATAAATAGTAATAATAATAGGAACAACAATAATAATAATAATAGGAACAATAATAATAATAACAATAATAATAATAAAGGAAATAATAACAAAATAATAAAATATATACAGATATATGATATCGCACCCCCACCCCTCGGTGACTACGTCACCACAGATGCTGCAGAGCAGGCATGAGGGAATGGGTCCATGGCTGGAGGGAGCTGGACTCAGGAACTGGATTCAGGAACGCATGGATCCAGGATCAGGGGCAAACAGACAGCTGAAGTCCTCACTGGACATCAACTATTGAAGAAGAGAGCAATACCCTCATGATCCCTCAGTTTTATACCAAGGGCTGTCAGACCTCCAAGTGCACATCATTTAATAGGTGTTTCTACTCAGGGTGTCTGCTTCTACCTCACTCTTGGTGTGTGTGTTGTGTTCCAAGCAAGCCCATAAAACAAAGGCCAGCCAAAGCCTCACGTTCTCCAGAGCTGCTTCTCTGGCTGAACTGAGGTGGTGGGAACTCAGCCTTGCTCTGTTAATCCAGATAAGCTCTCAGCAGGCGTGGGCTTTTGGTGTGGCATACAGGGTTGTGACAGAGGTGAGTAATCTAATTTGCCTTAAACCACACTGAAAGAGTCATGCTATCGAGAGTTTTACCCTTGGCTGTCGACATTTACAGGCCTGCTTCCTCAGTTTCTTCACTGCCCTGGTTTTAGGACCCGACTGAGGCTTGGCCAGAGCCCATGTTCTTTTCTGTGCACCCACCTCTGAGATGGGGATGGAGGAACCTTCCTGGGAGAGCTTTCTAAGTGGTACTGATTATTATTGTGGTTGAAGAGTTCAGTCTCTGGCCAGGCCAGGGCATTTCTTTCAGAAAGGCTACTTTCTTGACCAGACATTTGCAATTTTTTCTGGAATCTGTTGTATTCCCTGAAGCAGAGTGGGAACCAAAGTTCCTACCACCTCACTTCATCCAGGGAAACAACTCTGGAGAACATGAGACTTTGGGCGGTCTTTGCTTTATGGGCTTGCTTGGAATGCAACATACAAACCAAGAGTGAGGCAGAGGCAGGTTCGAACAAGCTGCAGGGATGGTGACTGTGTTGTGTCTTCCTCTACCAGGCATCTGACTCCAGCTTAAATGAAGAGGATGGATTCCAGGTTTTCTTGTGGTGGCTGCTGGGTATGTGAGTGCAACGTCTCCAGCCGACCTTGCTGGGATACTGGCAATACTCGTCTCTCTGATGTCCTTGGCCATGTGGGTTGTACAAAGCCAACTGTTGTGGGAGTCCCTGTGTTAAGTTGTGCTGAGCATCTGGTGGGTGCTGATGTGCAAAGAATGGGGTTTTGGAGCACTCAGTAGCAGCTTTGTGCAAGGAGACACTCTTTGTTTGACCAACAAGTTAAATATGGCACCTAAGGGATTTCTACAAGGTGACAGAATGAAGTCACATGCTTTCTTGATTTCTCTTTGCAAAAGCAGCCCTAACTGATAAACCTGATGCTGTGAGAGAGTACAGAGGAGGCCACAAAGATGACCTGAGGGCTGAAGCACCTGCCATACAAAGACAGTCTTTGAGAGAGTCTGGCTTGTTCAGCCTGGAGAAGAGAAGGCTCTGGGGAGACCTTAGAGCAGTCTCCCAGTCCTGAAAAGAGTCTACAGGGAAGCTGGGGAGGGGCTCTTGATCAGGGAGCGCAAGGATAAGACGAGGGGAAACGGTTTTAAGCTGAAAGAGGGGGGATTTAGATGAGATCTTAGGAAGAAATTCTTCATGATGAGGGTGTTGAGGCCCTGGCACAGGTTGCCCTGGAAAGTGATGGAGGCTCCATCCCTGGAGATGTTCAAGGCCAGGCTGGATGAGGCTTTGAGCACCCTGATGCAGTGGGAGGTGTCCCTGCCTGTGGCAGGGGGTGTTGGAACTGGATGGTTTAAAGGTCCCTTCCAACCCAAACCATTCGGTGATCCTCTGATACGCTGCAGAGAGGGAGAGGGGCTGTAGTTGGTCACGTGTTCACTCAGTACAATATTTCCTGGAGAATTCTTTAAAGTTCATAATGTTGAACCATTCTTATGATTAAAGTCTGGCACTTGAGTCTATTTTTATACCTCCAACCTAGGTCTTTGATGGCGTTTCTAGGAACTTGGGGTTGATGTGTTGTCAGTTGTGACAAACAATTCTATCCCTGGGATCTCACCAACTCTGTTTGCCAGGGCTGAGTCTCTTTTTAAAGAGATGGTCTTTTCCAAAGTCTCTTGGCATCTCAGCCTTTTTTAATAAGATACCCTTGTCCTCAAGACCATTAGCAATTTTCTGCCCATCTTATCAAATGCAGATTTTTTTTTTTACTGAAAGCCCAACTGTCAGAGTCTTTGAGCTACCTGACTTAAGCTCTGCCGTCCCTGAGCAATGTCCCAAGGCTGTGCTTCTCTTCCAGGTATTTCTGCGCTCACCTTCGCCCTCCTCATGTCTGCCAGGATGGGGATTTTCCAGGAGACGCTGTACAAGCAGTTTGGGAAGCACTCCAAAGAGGCCCTTTTTTACAATGTAAGTCACCATTCTGTGTCTTCTCTGTTGCTTTTACTGGGTGAACAGCACTGCTAAGAAAGTCTCTTCCCCTCCCACCCTGTGCTCCATACTGATCCAAAGCATCACGCGTTGCAAGGCTGGAGCGGTGAAGGATGTGCTTTCATCCAGATGTGTGAGGATGGTTTCCCAGCATGAGAAGTGGAATAGGTTCACATAAATCTGTTAATATCATGTCTTTACTTTTCTCTCCAGCACGCGTTACCACTCCCTGGCTTTCTCCTTCTTGCCCCAAACATCTACCACCATGCAGTCCTCTTCAGCCAGTCCGGTGAGTGTTGCACAGAAGGATCCTTGCTCTCATACCTTTTTGTCCTCTGGAAGCTGTGAGAAGCAGTTGTGCAAGTCCAACTGTCATCTTGGGATATCCAAACCATTTGTATTTTCAGGTTGGACAGAAAGCCAAAAGCCAAGAAAAGCCCCATCCTGTCTTGAGGACATTGTCCAACCTTTTCCTCGTGGTGGGTCAGATGCCAGCATGCTTGGAGATGAGATCTTAGGAAGAAATGTTTTCCTGTGAGGGTGGGGAGGCCCTGGCACAGGTTGCCCAGGGAAGTCATAGATGTTCAAGGCCAGGCTGGGTGAGACTTTGAGCACTCTGATCCAGTGGGAAGTGCCCCTGCCCATGACAGGGGGGTTGGAACTGGATGGGCTTTAAGGTCCCGATTCCATGATTCTATGATCGTTGCAAAATACTTTTAGCATGCTACGCTGTGCAGTTGACTTATCGTGTTTTAACTGAATTTTAACTGATTTAGGGCAGCCCCAACACAAGAAAGCAAAACAGAGCTTTTCCTTTAAAGTCTTTTTTCTTAGCATGTTTCTTTGTCTTCCTTTCCACCCTGTGGAAGTCCAAGCAGAAATCTGCAAACTCTCTTGTATTTGTCATTTATCACAGTAAGAACAAAATAACTCTCCATTTGGATCAAAATCAAAATGCAGCCACAGCAGCAATGGCCTCCCGAAGCTGCAGTGTGTCCTGGATCGTAGTCAGTCCAGGAGAGGAGAGAGAAACCTCTCCTTGCATCCTCAAGCATTAGCAGGGCAGTGACCTCAGAATTGTTTAGGTTGGAAAAGACCTTTAAGGTGATCAAGTCCAACTGTAAATCTGACACTGCCAACTCCACCACTGAACCACATCCCTAAGCATCACATACCCATGGCTTTTATTTCCCACCAGGGGTTGGGACTCAACTGTTTCCCTGGGCAGCCTCTTCCAAATCTTGACCTTGCTCCATCCCTTCTCCCTGCAGAGCCGTTCCAGATCCCAGTGATTGGCCTGACCCTGCCAATCATGTGGTTCTACCTCCTCATGAACGTCATCACTCAGTATCCTGCCAAAGCTCAGCTTGAGATGCACTGTGGAGGTGGCAGTGGGGTGAGAGAGGAGGAATAGGGTGGGGATGGTGAGGTCTTGGAGTCTTCCCTGCATTTGGGAGCTGATGTTTATATAACTTGGTAAATACAGAGTCGAATTTAACCTGGGGCTTCCTTTTTTCCCAGGGTGGCTGAAGTCTGTCACCACCTCCCCAGGGACAGGCTGGATGGGATAAGCTCGCCAGCTCTAGGGCGGATCAGGAATTATTTGTAAAATATTGGTGTGGAGCCTTCCAGGCAGAGGGGAGAGGTCTGCAAATCTGATGAAGCTGAGCTGCCCTCAAGAAAGGAACCCTTCAGTCCAAGGCCCTGTTACTGTTTCCCTCTCACTGTGTCTTATTGATCCTCACACTCCTCCATGAAGCCCCCTTGTTTAATCTGCTTTTCCCTTGCCCCCTCAGGGCTGGAAAGATAATTCTGCTATGAGAGAAGAGCAGGGAATAAGGAGAATGAAGAAGTCTGATTTTAGCTTCCCTTGGCTCCTTGGCAGGGACTGTAAACCCTGTGTGCCGTTAACCTTTTGCCAACACATCAGTCCTGGAGGGGTGGTTTGTTGTCCCAGAGCAGGTTTGGGAGAGATCTGGAAGATCTGGGAAGATGTGAAGTTGTTTGTAGCTGGAGAAATGCTGATGTGAGGAGAAGGGAATTTTGTTCCCTCTATAACCAGACTGGGGATGTCCATTTCCCAGTCCTTTTCATTTCCAAAGGCTTCCCCAGATGTCCTCGCTCTTCAGGTTTGGTGCCTCCTTACCTCCACCCACCCAGATACGTCTGCATCCGAGGCGTCTTCATCCTCACCACAGAGTGCACCTCCCTCACTGTCACGCTGGTGGTGACGCTCCGCAAGTTCGTCAGCCTCATTTTCTCCATCCTCTACTTCCACAACCCCTTCACGGCCTGGCACTGGTTGGGCACCGCCTTCGTCTTCGTGGGGACTCTCATGTACACGGAGGTGTGGAACAGCCTCGGGCCCTTCCTGGCCCACTGGAGGAAGAGGCCGAAAGAGGAGTAGCAGCCGGGGACTCTCTGCGGGGACCTTTTTATTGTTTTATAGAGCAGAGCAGCAGGGAATCCCCCAGAGGGGGGCTGTTTTTATACCACAGGGGAGGTGTTGGCCGTGCCAAGCTCCTGGGAAATGTGGAACCTCCTCTGGGAACCTACCTGAGAAGGATCCTGGAGAAACGATACGGTTATTTTTGCAAGGTTACTTTTTTTTGTGCAACTCCTTTTGCTTCCAACCTCTCCTGTTGTTTTTTTCATTTGAATAACCCTTTTTAAGTAACGTAAAAGCTGACCCAGTTCTCTGCTTAGGAGCCCAACCTTGTTGTGGTGCTGTTGTTCCCTCCTCCCAGCTTCGATGAGCTGGACCTTGAGCCTGTTTGGTGCCGTCCTTTAATGTCCAGGTGTCCATCATGGATGGCTGAGCCCTGGGAAAATGCTGTTTGTGCCAGGCCTGGCTGGCAAACCAAGTCCTTGTTGCCCAGTCCCATTGGATACACCTTCAGCTGGAGCCTTCCAGTCTACCCAGTAGATCCTCCACTGGGGAATGGCTCAGGTGGCTGATCCAAGCCCCATCACAAGTAGCAGGAGCTGGTTTGGAGCCTGAGGGAACCAAGAAGGGGTGATGAAAAGGGGACAGAATGTGCCATTGCGTTACCTTTGCAACCTTCTCAGGGAGATGGCGAATTGCTGTTGAGGCTTTGCTGTGGCCTCAGGTATTGCCCTGATGCTTCACCAGCTGGAGGAGATCATGAGATCCTCCTGCTTTGCAGTCAGTGCAGTGCAGTCAGTGCAGGTCACTTGTCCATTGCTTCCTGCTGTTGCCCTCATCACAAGCGTGTTCAGTGGGCTTCGTTACCAGCAACAAACTGCACCGAACTCTCAGTGCACCTGTGATCCCCCCGCATCCAGCCCCACCTCAGGGTTCAAATGATGCCAAGAATCTTAAGAAGGGACAGAACAGCTGAGCTTATTTCTGCTGCTGGGGGGAGCTGGTTTTGCTGTTCCTTCACCTAGTTCTTCTCTCATCTTTTGGGCATCAACTTTGCTCATGACATTTCTCTGCATCATAGCAGCTCCTACCTCGCGCAGGACTCATGTCCCTTGGTGTCATCCCTTGGCTGGAGAAAGGGTGGGCTGCAAGAGCTTTGGATGTGTAGCTCTCAGCAAGGTGAGGAGCAGCAGCCACAGCTCTTCCAGGAGCTCCTCAGTGTTGAGTAGAGCGTTCACAAACAGCTTTGGAGATGCAGGGAACACTGTTTGTGCTGCCTCACTTTTCCTGGAGCACCTTGTCCTCATCACCATGATGATGTCCCCACTCAGCTGGGATAATTAAGCCATTCAGCAATGTCAGCCTGATTCACATCAAGCTTGGCCATGTAGTCCTTCTCCATTATTCCTCCACCTAATGTCCTGATGGCTTCCAGCCTTGGTGTTTACCAATATTCAACCTGTGCTTGTGGTGGGTTAATCCTGGCTGGCAGTGAAGCACCATGACCAGATTGGAGGGAGATGGGAAGAGCAAACCCAAGGACCATTGTGAGTAGAGCTGAGGGTGGTTTAATAGCAAAGGAAAAAGGAAGGGAATAAGGCTCAAGTGATGCAAAGGCAGCCCCTCAGCATCTCCCACCATCAACCAGCCCTAGGGCAATGGCTGCCTTTCCCAAATCTCTTCCCCTCTGATTTTATTGTGGGTTTTCAGCTGTCTTGGCTGCCCCCCTGTGGCCTGATCATTGGTGGGGGAAAAGAGAAAGCCTGGATGGTATGCAAGCAACAGTGGTGTTGGCAACACTATTTTAGCCACAAATCCAAATCCCAGCACGGTATGGGCTCTTATGGCAAAAGTTAACTCCATCCCAGCCAGTAGGATGCTGGTGGGACCTGCAGCTTGCTCCCTCCTGAGATGCTGAAGGGTTTTCCCTTTTGGTTTTGATTTGTCCTGAGCCTGAAAAAGCTCTTGTGTTTTCAGTGTCAGACCTGGGATGCTTCCAAGGATTTTGTAGATGGGGAAACTGTTTCCCTACAGCTGCTTTGGCACGTTGTGTGGGTCAGCTGTCACTTCCAAATGTTTGCATAGGCTCCAGGAAGGACCCAGAGAGGCAAAACCTTTATCCCTCACCTTGATCTTCAAAGCTGTTTACGCAAAGCTTCAGCTGAGGGAGAGGCAGGAGAAGGGAACACAAACCCAGCATGAAAGCATCAGGGACCTCACGGTTCATCAGAGCTTAAACCACGCTGGTGTGACACAAGACTGAAGGCAGGAGCTCTAACTCCTCATTGGTGGCCATGGTGATGGATGCTGTAGCCTGGGCTGGGCGTTCAGCAAAGCACTCGCTAGGTCAGTCTGTATCAGCGTTGCACATTGTCTTCAGTTTCTGTGTGGTGCTGGGAACTCTGGGGATGCTTGGGTTTCTCCTTTTTGTAACCACGTGCCATATTTGGTCTTCACTCAAATCAGGTGTCAACAACGATGGGTTATTATTTGTTGTCAGGAATATTTTTTTAACTTTACCGTGTGATCTGTGTTTCTGAATATTTATAATTGTCAGAGCGTCTCAGAAGTGGCAGCGGTTCCCTCCCTGTGGTGGGAGAGCAGGTGAGCTTGCCCAGCTGTGAGGTGGAGGGGAAGGTCCATGCAGGAGGGCCCCATTAGCCAAAACCAGTATTTGAATCCAAGGCTCTCCCCAAACCAGAGCTACTGGTTTCTTTGGTTTTAATATTTGCTATAGAGATAATAGCACATATTTTTTAGCAGAGGCTAAAGAAGTGGGTGAGCCAAAAGACTTCTTGACCGGTTGTGGATTTGCAGAGCTGTTGAGTTGGTTGGATGGGTTTAGGGTGGCATTTTTGTTGTTTTTTTAAAAACAAAATAAATGTGTATCCTCTTCAAACCAAGTTGGTCCTCTTGATTCTCCATTCACACAAGGTGATTCTGCCTCTACTCTGGTCTCATGAGACCCCACCTGGAGTCCTGTGTCCAGTTCTGGAGTCCGCAGCACAGGAAGGACATGAATCTGTTGGAGCGAGTCCAGAGGAGGCCACGGAGATGATCTGAGGGCTGGAGCACCTCCGCTATGGGGACAGGCTGAGAGAGTTGGGGTTGTTCAGCCTGGGGAAGAGAAGGCTCCGGGGAGACTTTAGAGCAGCCTCCCAGTACTGAAAGGGGCTCCAGGAAAGCTGGGGAGGGGCTTTTTATCAGGGAGTGCAGGGACAGGATGAGGGGAACAGTTTTAAGCTGCAAGAGGGGAGATTTAGATGAGATACTAGGAAGAAATATTTTATTTGAAGCTGGTGAGACACTGGCACAGGATGTCCAGAGCAGTGGTGGCTGCCCCATCCCTGGAGGTGTTCAGGGCCAGGTTGGATGGGGCTTGGAGCCCCCTGATGCAGTGGGAGGTGTCCCTGCCAATGGCAGGGGGTTGGAACTGGATGATCTTCAAGGTCCTTTCCAGCCCAAACTGTTCTGTGATTCTATGATTTGGATGGGGAGTTGGCTTTAAGGTCCCTTCCAACCCAAACCATCACATGATGAATTGTGCTGCACGTGGTGTCTTCTTGCACCCAGGTGGGTAAGTTGGGCAGCCAAGTTCCCCAGCAGCGCCCACAGGGGTTGGGAGACCGATCTCAGGGTGGGATTTCAATCCTGATGCATTTGATACTGAAGAAATGATTAGCATTTTAGGTCCTCAAGCAATACCCAACAGCCGGTTTAGGCTCTCTGTTTCTGGGAAACCCATCCATGCTCCTTCTCTTGCTGTGTTATCCCAGGAGGGATTGAAACAACAAATGAAGCCTCCTGGTGTCAGTGCTTAACCGTGAACTCAGCTGACAGTTCCAGCTGCCCACATGGGACCTGGTTTAAAAACATAAATCACAAGAAATGAAGTGATTTCTGTCGTCTTTCCCCACCCCTGGTGACATCTCCATCGCTGCAAAATCAGCAAGGGGATGTTAAAATCCTCGCCCTAACTTCCCATTTTAAACCTGCGCCATCCCAAAGCTTTAATGGGTGCGCTTAATTCTCCAGCAGTAACCAAGTAATGTAATAAATCATCTTTCCCCAGGTCCTGGCAGCCATTACTTTAATAAATCCTCATCGGCTGGGGCTTGCTTTCATCAGCTTTGAGATTTCTGTTCAAAATCTTTAGCCTTTCATTAAATCTGGTGTTTATTATCGCTTTCAATCTTCCTTCAGCGTGTCACAGCCTGATTCGCCAGGGTGGGTTGGAGAGAAACATGAGCCAACAATGTGATCTCACTAGCCCAGAAGGGCAACCATGTCCTGGGCTGCATCCAAAGGAGTTCGGCTAGCAGGGCAAGGGAGGGGATTCTGTCCCTCTATTCTATTCTTGTGAGACCCCACCTGGAGTCCTGTGTCCAGTTCTGGAATCCCCAACACAAGAAGGAGATGGAACTGTTGGAGCGGGTCCAGAGGAGGCCACAAAGATGATCCAAGGGCTGGAGCCCCTCTGCTATGAGAATAGGCTGAGGGAGTTGGGCTTGTTCAGCCTGGAGAAGAGAAGGCTCCAGGGAGACCTTAGAGCAGCCTCCCAGTGCTGAAGGTGCTCCAGGAAAGCTGGGGAGAGGCTTTTTCCAAGGGCCTGGAGTGACAGGATGAGGAGGAACGGCTTTAAATTGTAAAGGGGGAAGATTTAGATTAGACATTAGGAAGAAATTCTTCACAATCAGGGTGGGGAGGCCCCGGCACAGGTTGCCCAGGGAAGTTGTGGGTGCCTCATCCCTGGAGGTGTTCAAGGCCAGACTGGATGGAGTCTTGAGCAGCCTGGTCTGGTGGGAGGTGTCCCTTCCCATGGCAGGGGGTTGGAACTGGATTGGCTCTAAGGTCCCTTCCAACCCAAACCTTTCTATGACTCTACGTTTCTAAAGGACAGGGTTTTCTTATGAAAGCAAGAGGGAAAGCCTTGAACTCCTTTGGGAACGG
The DNA here is from genome assembly GCA_033558235.1 of Neomorphus geoffroyi. NCBI lineage: Eukaryota > Metazoa > Chordata > Aves > Cuculiformes > Neomorphidae > Neomorphus > Neomorphus geoffroyi. The sequence continues at coordinate 958,082 of JAUMJM010000112.1, forward strand.
CGATGAAATCCTTGTCACATCCAAGGTGCTTCCACCACTAAATTAAACGAGAAGGATAAAGATGTCTTTGTAAATCACTTGGATCCACACAGTTCATTTCTGCTCAGTGTCTTTCATTATAGCATCCATAAATCAGCAGCTGGATCCCAAGAGGACAAGAAGGGGAGATTTATTGATGGTGGAAATTTGGGAGGGGAAGAGCTCAAAGGATACAGAACCCTTTTTTTTGGCCTCCAACAGGGTCCAGGCTCACAGGTCTCTGCTGGTACCTTTCCTTCTTCAAAAGCTCTCTGAATTTTCATAGAATCATAGAATGGTCTGGGTTGGAAAGGACCTTAAAGATTGCCCAGTTCTAAACCCCTGCCATGGGCAGGGACATGTCCCACCAGACCAGGTTGCTCAAGGCCCTATCCAACCTGGCCTTTAGCACTTCCATGTTCCAAGTTTGCTGGAAATTGTTAGTATTCATTATTGTTTTTCCACTGCCATACAGTTATAACCCTTTGCTCCTCCCCTCTCCCTGAGCAGCTTGAAGATGGATGCACCAACCCTGCATTGACCAAAGGACCTCAACACAGGGCATGGGTACAGTTAATCAGGTACAGTCTAAGAGGGAGGAGGCAAAGCAAGAGCATCCTTCGGGGGACACCTCATTGACCTCTTCAGCTCCCTGAAAGGAGATGGTAGTGAGTTGGGTGTTGGTCTCTTCTCCCAAGTAACAGGTGATAGGACGAGAGGAAATGGCCTCGAGTTCCACCAGGGCAGGTTCAGATCAGACGTTAGGAAAAATTTCTTCACCGAAAGGGTAGTCAGGCACTGGAACATCTGCCCAGGGAAGTGGAGGATTCCCCATCCCTGGAGGTGTTTAAACAACTAGTAGATGAAGTGTTCAGGGATGTGGTTTAATAGTGGACAGGTTACAGTTGGACTCTATGATCTCAAAGGTCTTTTCAGACCAATAGATTCTCTGGGAGGACCCTCAGCAGGGGAGATTTTTAACTGTGGAGCCCTCATGTCTCCATGCTGGACATTGATTTACACCTTTGTGCTTCTACTTGCTCTGAGGTATGAGCAGGGAAAAGCACGAATGATAAAAATCTAGGAGCCGCTGCCTCCTTCGCTGCAGGTAACAAATTTCAGCCTCAGCAACAAGGTTTCCTCTCTCTCCACCTTACAGAAGGCAGAAAGAAAATATCTCAGAAGCTTTAAATATTTTGTGAGGGTTACCAAAAGGGTACATCCATGAAGCAAGATTTAGTGCAGAGCTTACACTGGGTCTGCAGTGCTGAGTGCCAGGGCTGACTCTGCACCAGGAGGCACTTGCTTGAGCTCCAGCCCTGCAGACCATGGGGAGAGGGCTGTGTGACTCCAAACACAGATGGAAGTAATAGTTCTTAAATGGATGAGGGACTCAAAGAAGTTTTCAGGGATGGAGTTGTTGAAGCAACACTGTAAAATGCTGGGGAAAGATCTGGTGGTCTCCTTGAAGCACTGGTGCAGCCCCACCTCAAGTACTGGGTGCAGTTTTGGGTGCCACAGTATAGAAAGGATCTAAAGCTACCGGAGACTGTCCAGAGGAGGCCACAAAGTTGGTGAAGAGTTTAAAGCGGAAGTCGTATGAGGATTGGAAAAAGTCACTTAGTCTGTTCAGCCTGGAAGAGACTGAGGGGGGACCTCATTGGGGTCTGCAGCTTCCTCACAAGGGAAGGAGGAGCAGGCACTGAGCTCTTCTCTCTGGTAACCACTGACAGGACCCCAGGGAATGGCAGGAAGATGCCAGGGGAGGGTTAGGTTGGACATGAGGAGAATGTTCTTCCTCCAGAGGGAGGAACAGCTCTGGAACAGCACTGGAACAGCTCCCCAGGGAAGCACTCACAGCCTGACAATATTCCAGACGCATTTTGCCAACGCCCTCAGACACACGGTGTGAAAATTGGGATTGTCCTGTGCAGGGCCAGGAGTTGGATTTGATGGTCCTTGTGGGTCCCTTCCAACTCAGGATGTTCTGTGATTCTATGAAGCCCTTCACTGGGTTTCCCTTGAGTCAGGGATGCAAAGAGAAACACGGGCAGTTGGTGCAATCACACCAAGCTGTAACTCCCCTCGCCTTCACCGCGGTACCATTAAAAAAAATGATAATTCATTTTGACAGCTGCCAAATCTGCAGTGTATTATGCAGCACATTGAATTAGACAAGCTTCTGAGGGAGCTGGCAGAGGTAGCGGGCAGCCCACCACTGCTGGGCATGACATGGTGCTTCAGGAAGGTATTTTTAGAAACGGATGTGGATGTTCTGCAGAGAAATAAACAAAGCTTTGGTCAAAACTGGCAACCACTCCCCATCTGCTCCCACAACATGCTTAATAAAGTGAAATAAACTGTAGCAGCTGGATTCGCAGGGGTCTCACCAGCAAGCCAAGCCTCTACAGGTGGTTTCTTGCTTCTTGTGTTTCTAAGGCCCATATCAGAGGGTTTAGTGCAGGAGAAAAGGCAGGGAGATGAAGGTCAGAAGCAAACAAAACCAAACCATTTTGGACCGATTTTTTTTTAAAACACAGCTACTAATTACTAGGAGGTGGTGAAGGGGCTGGAGAACAAGTCTTATGAGGAGCAGCTGAGGCAACTGGGGTTGTTTAACCTGGAGAAAAGGAGGCTGAGGGGAGACCTCATCCCCTCTCTGCAGCTCCCTGAAAGAAGATTGTAGTGAGGTGAGTGTTGGTCTCTTCTCCCAGGTAACAAGTGATAGGACGAGAGGAAATGGCCCCAAGTTGCGCCTGGGAAAGTTTAGATTGGATATGAGGAAAAATCTCTTTACCAAAAGAGCGGTGAAGCACTGGCAGAGGCTGCTCAGGGCAGTGGTGGAGTCTCCATCCCTGGAGGGGTTCAAAGAACCTGTAGATGTGGCACTTTGGGACACAGTTTAGTAGGCACTAAAGGGTTTAGTAGGTGGGGTTGGGCTGCCGGTTGGGCTGCCGGTTGGGCTGGATGATCTTGGAAGTCTTTCCCAACTTCAGTGCTTCTATAAGCACACCACTACATCCTCGGGCTGGTAAAGTCATTTGCATTCACAAGGCAGCAACCACAGTTACTGATTTTATTGAACGCTGAATGTTTAATTTAGAAAAGGGAAATTAAACAGCTTGTTACACTCCCCTCTGTAAAATCCAAGACTCGGAGACTTGTTTGACTGTAACTAACTTAAGGTGTTACTCTGCTGTAATCCAAACACCCTCCCTGCCAATAAAAACAGAGTTCCCTGAAACAGCCCTGCTTTTATCTGCCAGTCTTTAAATATAGAGGCACTGAGTTACAAGTTCTGTACTTTCAGCCAAAAATAAACTCTCTAAACTAAAACTGAGGAACTGAGAAGCTTCACAATCTGCTAAATGAAATGTAAATGTTACATATATAAAGTCTGGGGAGACATTATAGCGGCCTCCCAGTACCTGAAGGGGCTCCAAGAAAGCTGGGGAGGGACTTTTTACAAGGGTCTGGAGTGATAGGATGAAGGGGAACAGCTTTAAACTGGAAGGGGGAAGATTTAGATTTGACATTAGGAAGAAATTCTTCAAAATCAGGGTGATGAGGCCCTGGCCCAGGTTGCCCAGGGAGGCTGTGGCTGCGCCATCCCTGGAGGTGTTCAAGGCCAGGTCGGAAGGAGCCTTGAGCAGCCTGGTCTGGCGAGAGGTGTCCAGGCCCATGGAACTGGGTGATTTTAAGGTCTCTTCCAACTAAAACCATTCCATGATTCTATGATTGATACCAGCAATCCAACTGCACTTCTGTGTTGAATCTTGGTCAGGTGTTCCACGCTTCAGGGTGCAGGAGACAAAGGCGCGATCAGTGTCAGGCGGCTTGTAGATCAGCAATCTTGTAGATCACGTTTGTGATTTGAGCCCTGGACTGGTGGCGTGTGGACAAAGGGTGACTGAGAGCGTGCAGGAGGGAAGGCTTAGGGAGGGAAGAAATGGAATAGTTTGCTGAGTTGACTTCAGCACATTTCTAACTTAAGCTCCTCCCTGGTATTTTAAAATCATAGAATCATGGAATAGTTTGGGTTTGAAAGGACCTCAAAGCCCATCCAGTTCCACCCCCTGCCATGGGCAGGGACACCTCCCACTGGATCGGGTTGCTCAAAGCCCCATCCAACCTGGCCTTGAACACCTCCAGGGATGGGGCAGCCACAGCTTCCCTGGGCAACCTGGGCCAGGGCCTCCCCACCCTCACAGGAAAACATTTCTTCCTAAGATCTCATCTAAATCTCTCTTCTTTCAGTTTAAAATCGTTCCCCCTCATCCTATCCCTGCATTCTCTCATCAAGAGCCCCTCTCCAGCTTTCCTGGAGCCCCTTCAGGTACTGGGAGGCTGCTCTAAGGTCTCCCTGGAGCTTTCTCTTCTCCAGGCTAAAGAAGCCCAACTCTCTCATCCTGTCCTCATAGCAGAGGTGCTCCAGCCCCTGCATCATCGCCATGGCCTCCTCTGGACTCGCTCCAACAGATCCATGTCCTTCCTGTGCTGAGGACTCCAGAACTGGACACAGGACTCCAAGTGAGGTCTCACCAGAGCAGAGGGACAGAATTCCATTCCCTTGCACTGCTGGTCCCACTGCTTTTGATGCAGCCCAGGACATGGTTGGCTTTCTGGCTTGCAAGAGCCCAGAAAGGGTGCTACACAGTTGGCTACTTCCATGAAAGGTAAGGATCTAAAGGACCATGAAAGGTAAACTCCTAAACACCACCAGATGTTCCATATTTGGAAGTATTTGCAAGCTCAGGACCCAGAAACTGATTGCAAAATAGGAGATTCTCTTCAAACAGAATTGTCTGATACAAATGCAAGTGAGGTAACCAATACCCTGATTCAGTGTTGATGTTTTCTCAAGGCACTCACAGAAGAACAAATTATTCCTTTTTCGAATGAAGAAATAAGAGTAACATATTTATACTCCACCCGAATGCTCAACTCTGTATAATCAAAAGAGAGAAACAATTCTGGCACTGGAGAGCTTAACATTTAAGACCTTTCCTGTAAATATGAGTAGTTTGGATTGCCGTGCTCACTCGCTGAAGATGTACAAGGCTTTGGCAGGCATTTCCACATGATTCAGGGACAACTTGTCATCTTTTGTTCTGTTTTATGCAGAAGGTAGGGGTCTCATCTTTCTTCTGTTGTTCACTAAAAGCCTTGTTGATATTTTGACCCTTAAGGACTGAATCCCTTATTCCTTGGATTATCATGTTTCTCAAGTCTACCATGTTATTCTGGTGTTCTGGATTCTGATTATCCCAATTGGCCATTGCAACGGCCATTTTACATCCCCTGCGGGCCCATGCTGATGTCTCTGATCCCAATTTCTCATACCCGGCATCCGTATCATCCCTCGTTCTTCATTAGTGAACAAAATTCTTAAAATGGACTCCATTTCGTCCCAGGTCCTAAAAATTGATCAAAGCGCTCTGCCACTCCTAGGGGATCTTCCAGTAGTTGCCCAATTTCCTTTTTGAAGTCTCTAACATCCCCTGAGCTAAGGGGCACAGAGACAAATCCCACCCCAGGTTGTGGTCCTCCCATAGCAGTTTCTCTTAGCGGGTACAACAAAGTTTCCTCCCCTCTTTTTCTGGCTTGGCTTCTAGTTACCCTTTGGCTAGGAGGAGAAGTCTCTCCCTCGGGTTGTGGAGGGGTGGTAGAAGGGAGATCCCGATCTGGATCTTGTAATGGCGGAAGAGGTGGAACATAGGGCGGGGGAGACATCGGTAGACTGTCCTCACCCCCCTTTTTCCTTCTGTTATTTCTCTTTTCTTTCAATTGGAACAAATTAACAGGCTGGGCTGTACCCAGGATCCATAAAAAGGCATATTCACTCTCCTCCTTATTAAATGGTCGCTTATTATTAACATATATATTTAATTGTTGACAAATCCAGTCCTCAAAACTTCCACAAATCGGCCAATATAAATCCTTTCTAATCGGTTTACCCCCCCAAACTTTCATACAATAATTCACCATCTTTTCTCTAGACTTCCCTTCCCTGGAGGGAGAGTCATCCCAATTTTGGAGCATCAATCCTAGTGGGCTATCATGGGGTATATCAGGGAGCCCACCCCCACCCCGCTTCTCCTGCATGGATCCGGAAGTTTTACTCTTTTTCTGGCCCATCTTCCGAGAGTGCCTTTTTTTTTTTTTCTCTTCAAGCCACACACTTCCCCCTTTTTGTGGCCCACGTCCTCGCGGACAATGGAAACCGCACTACTCGCTTCGCCCAGTGGACTACTAAGTCCGGTGGACGTCTCAGTCACTCGCACTCTGGGTCCCCAGGTCCTGACCAGACGGATACCCTTTATACTTACTCCTCCGGAGTCTTCGTCTGTCGTTTTCTGGGGCCAAACCCGACCCGACGGATCCCCTGTATACTCACTCCCTCTGGAGTCTTCGTTCGGGTCTTCGTGCACAAAATTTATGGGGCAAATACAGGCCTTATTTCTTCTCAGTTGCTTTCTTATCCTGACCAACCTGTTCAGAAAATCCAGGCAAGCCTAAGTCAAAACCTCCTCCAAGACCATCCGAAGATGGGGCGCCCTCCCGGAATGGGAATTTTGACCTAGTTCACTGGATCCGAGTCACGGCACCAAATTTGTTATAGTCAAATCACGACAAATACAGTCGTAGTGTAAATGATCACAGGTTTATTAAGATAAGAAAGCAAAAGCAGCGCTGGGCGGCTGGGAAGTCGCAGCTTCACCAAGGCTCACAAAAATTCAGGTGAGCTAAGAGATCCTTTTATACCCTCTTGTGGCGGTTGGTCTCAAGGCTTCTTGGAGGTGTCTTCTTCTGTGTACATGGCCTTCTCCAGTTTACCCATTTTGGCGGTTACAATACCAGCTAATCTTAAGCAAAGCAGACTTACAACATCGGCTAATTGTAAGCAAAGCAGACCTGACCAACAAAACCAAAAGTTTCAGTTAGTGCTGTGCCTTCAACAGGACGTCTTGCCAAGGCTTCAATAGGCCGGTGGTTGCAGCAGATGTTACAAAACGATGGTTGCCATGGTTTCATACTGGTGTCATTTTGCTTCGGAAAATTTTAATCATGTACTCGGTGCGACCCATCTCCCTTTCGAGTTTGATCAGCAAATATCTCTTTTATTTATTACAAAAGCAACCATTTCAAAGGAAGGGTGGAGGGCTGGGGCTGAATGTGGAAGTGGTTTTCATAGAATCACAGAATCATTGAATGGTTTTGGTTGGAAGTGACCTCAAAGCCCACCCAGTTCCAACCCCCTGACATGGGCAGAGACACCTCCCACTGGATCAGGCTGGCCAAGGCCCCATCCAACCTGGCCTCGAACATCTCCAGGGATGGGGCAGGCACAGCTTCCCTGGGCAACCTGTGCCAGTGCCTCCCCACCCTCATCATGAAGAATTTCTTCCTAATGTCTAATCTAAATCTTCCGCTTTCCAATTCAAAGCCATTAAAAGAACAGACAGTGGGGCTTGGACTGCTTTGGCTTGGAGAACTGAGCAGGAATGGCAGCAAAAGGAAAGGGACTCTAACATGTCTAGTATCACCCAACACCCACTGCCCTTATTTTCCAGACATCTGTCTGTCCAGACAGCAATGCAGAGCGGTCCACCTACACAGGTTCCTGCACTCATGCCCAGGAGAAAACTGATTTATTTATCTGCTCTGCCTGTGCTACCTTCCCAATTTAAGCAAGGGGGTGTGATCCTTAAGGTCCTGTCCAACCCAAACCACTCTACGATTCTATGATTCTACCTTGTACTTATTCATTAACCACAACACTGGTAAAATGCCTGAAAATAGCAAAAATGGATACAGCTTCCGTGCCAACCAACCATGCAGCCAGCTCTAACAGCCAGGCCAGCATTTCCAAAGGTATTTACAGAGGGAGAGTGGCCGTGGAGAGCCCTGTGGGGTTTGTGGAAGAAACTGTGGAGTAGTTACTCAGTGGCAATCAGGTACCCACCACACAGAAATTACAGAATCATTAAGGTTGAAAAAGACCTCCAAGATCATCCAGTCCAACTGTCAGCCCGACATCACTGTGCCTTCTAAACCATGTCCCAAAGCGCCATGTCTAGACACTTTTTGAACACCTGCAGGCATGGGGGCTCCACCACTGCCCTGGGCAGCCTCTGCCAATGCTTTACCCCTATTTCAGTAAAGAAATTTTTCCTAACACCCAATCTAAACTCCCCTGGTGCAACGTGAGGCCATTTCCTCTCATCCTATCACCTGTCACTTGGGAGAAGAGACCAACACTTACCTCAGTACAACCTCCTTTTAGGTAGTTGTGGAGAGCAATGAGGTCTCCCTCCAGGCTCCGCTTCTCAAGACTAAACAGTCCCAGTTTTCTCATAAGACTTGTTCTCCAGGCCCTCCCCCAGCTTCGTTGCCCTCCTCTGGCCACGCTCCTGCAGCTCAACCTCACTGAACTGCCTTGGGAAAAACCCAGTAAGGTTGAAACTACAGCTTCAACTGCCTGAACTCCTCCTGAACCCAGGCCAGAGAGCGGCCGCGCTTTTTGTTCTGCCAAAATCAATGATAAAAAAACTGGTGCTTGGGAAGAGCTGTTATTCTTCAGCTCGAGGATCCAGCCAGCTGCTACAGAGAAAGAAAATTGTGTAATAAAAAGCTGAGTTGTTTTACAGGCTTCACTGGAATTTCAGGTCAGGCAATCTGAATCGATCCTTTACTTACCATGAGCTGTGCTGCTTCGTTCACTTCAGCCTATTTAAACAACGAACCCCCTGAACGTGCACAATGAGATAAACCAGAGCTCTTCCAAGAACAGGACTCCGCGCTGTGACAACGAGTGAGTGTTGTGGTTTTGAATTTGTCCGAGGAATTTTCCTTCCTATTGCCAACAAGGGGGGGCGGGGAGAGGCCGTTTCCGGGGAAACGGCGCCCGGACATCGGGGTTTGTTGTTTCTTTCCCGCCTCTGGGGAGGAGAGCTGGATTTTTCCTTCCGTTTCGCGCGCTTTTCTTGAGGCAGGAGCGGAGCGGCGGCGCGGAGCAGCCACAGCGGCGCCAACAGCGGCGGAGGCTGAGTTGTTGACTCGTGGGGTTCTGCAGTCTCTGGAGGAAGCATCATCGGTCATCTCGTTTTCCACAACTCCCGCAGAACTCACACGCCTCCTTTTTCCCTCGTTCCCTTTCCCGGCCCGCAGCGGCGGAATCGCATCCTTAAAGAGACCTGCACCGCATGATTTGGGGTGCAGGGCTCAACCCATTTAAAGGTTTTAGGGTTTTGGTTGTGGTTACTGCTAATTCTGCTCTGTTTATACATATATTCATACCTAAGAACTGTTATTTTTTTCTATACAATTTTTTTTTATTAAATATTTTTAATATCTGATTAATATCCTAGTTTTTATCAAAACTAAGTCAGTGAGATCTGCGCGTGCAAAGCCCTCTGAGGACCTGCGTCACAATGTGAATATTGAACACCCCTCCTCGGGGGAATCTGCTCGGGCTAAAGGGCTCCACTCTCTGCTCTAAGGACAAACATAAACTCAAAAGTTTTATTTACTTGTCAGAACTTTGCTCCATACACAGAAAAACAAATTTCATTTAAAAGTTCTCAATAACTCCAATACAATTCTGTGACTCTGGTTTTCCAGTGACTCCTTACCAGGTTGTTTAAATACACTTTGCAAATCAAAGAATTATGTCTCTCTCTTCGAAATAATTCACTAATACTCCAATAGAGACAATATTATTAGAGGCCTCAATGCTTCCACACCCCAATTAAATCTATAACATAGGAGGGGGAGGAAAGAGAGATTAATGGAGTCATGTGGCTGGTAGGAAAAAACCTACACCACTTCCCTGCTATGAATCCCTGGGGAAATAATTTCTAGCTTTAGGAAATACAGAAATGACTTTTTAATAAAGTTATAAATGAGTAACTTTTTTGGAGAGTTAATCAGAAATGGATTTAGAAATAATATTTGACAACTGCCTTATTGAAGAGAAATACACCAAACCCAGTATTCCTGTTAGAAAGATTCGGTGCGGAATCAAGTTTCAAGACAAAGAGTTGGCCAGTAGTGGCTATTAAGGGTTGGTCTTCTTCCACCCAGGTGGGATTGGAGGTAGAACAGGTTTGGAGCTGGGTCCTGGCCAGTTGACGAGCTGAGGCACTTGAGAAGAACCACTCCTGGACTTGCCGTGTATTCTCTGAAGACTTTCAGCAGGGATTTCAGTCTCTGCAGAAATTATAAAGAAATGAAGAAGCACTAAGAGGGTATTTATTTCAATGAGAAGTCAATATTTACCACAAACCGTATCTCCAGCTGAAACCCCGGTGTTTTGGGAGGTAGGGAAACAGTAATTTCTTCCCATAGTCTAGTGGCTGCTTTACCTCATATGTAGAATCATGGAATCATTAAGGTTTGAAAAGACCTCTGTTATAGTTGAATTAAGACAAATAAAGTCTCAAATGGTTCGCAAATGCAGTGCTGGGCGGCCGGGAAGTCGCAGCTTCACCAAGGCTCACAAAGTTTAGGCAGCTCAAGCAGTCTTTTATACCGTTTTTTTCTCCAACTTGCTGATTTCAGCAGTTACACAAACAGGATAGCAAACAGGATAACACCACCTGTTAATCTTAAGCAAGATAAAGCAAAAGCAAAAGCAAGTAACACCTGTTAATCCTAAGCAAAAGCAAAAGCAAGGACGTTATGTTAACATAATATTTCACTAAGCAGACAACACTGTAACCTTGAGATAATGCTGCACCTCATTCTTTCTTAAACAGGGTGTTTTGTGCCTGGAACAGTGAGGCCGTTTTCTCCTTGTATCCTTTGGTTTAAGCAGCAAATTGTTCTTTATTTCTCACACCTCCAAGACAATCCAGTCCAACTGTCAGCCCAACATCACTGTGCTGAGTAAACCATGTCTACTAAAACACATGGAAGAGTGACTTTACGCCTAAGCAGTCACTGTGTTTGATTTCACCAAAAGCTCACTGAGGGGTTGCGTATGCTGCATTCACACTGTGATGGTTCTGCCACATCGCAGCATTGCTGCTTATGAGTGGCATTACCAGAAGCACTAAGAAGCTGCCTTGTCACCCAAATAAATCCACCATTACAGTTATACATGGCCTGGGGCTTTTATTAGGGACTGCAGGCAGAGGATGAGGGGGAATGATTTTAAGCTGAAAGACGAGAGACCTAGATCAGAGAAAGAAATGTTTCCCTGTGAGGGTGCTAAGGCCCTGGCACAGGTTGCCCAGAGAAGTTCTGGATGCTCCATTCCTGGAGGTGTTCAAGGCCAGGTTGGATGGGGCTTGGAGCACCCTGATCCAGTGAGAGGTGTCCCTGCCCATGGCATTGGGGGTGGAATTTGATGGGCTTTAACGTCTCTTCCCACTCAAACCATTCTATGAGTCTGTAAAAACTGAAAACTGTTATTTTGGAAAATGGTTCAAACCTTTCAATCTGCCCGCTCTGTTTTCAGGTCCTCTTGGATCTTGATTCTCAGCTTTGGTTTTTTTGGGAACAGGGATCCGAACCGGCTGACCTTGGGAAGTGGGTTTAACTGCTGAGATTTGAAATAGTCCACTAGCAGGACCAGACTTTCTGTAGCTGAGGAGGGAAATGATTCATGCTTTAAAACAGCAATAAAAAGCGCACATGCACTAGACTTGACAGCATTACTGATGTTGCAGTCACACAACTCAATTCAAAGTCAGAAATAAATCCCAGTACTTATCAGCTTTTTCATACCTTGCAGTTCTCTCAGAGCTTCTAGTGCTGGCAAACACAACCACTACCTCCCTCATTTTTTCATGTATTGGTTTAATTAATCACACAGACAAAAAATAATAAACAGGTTCGGGCCACACAGTGAATCAGCTTCAGATCTGCGATCAGAACTCAGAGCTCCTGGTTCCAAACCTGTGGTTCATCACTGAGGACGACGTTCTCTCCTAGTAAGTAAGAGAAAATAAGAATTGCCTTGAAGTTTCTGTAGCACCCAAGTGACAACACGGGCCAGGAGCAGCCATTTACCTGTGAGTGGTACACAAGGCACCTCCAACCTCTTACATCTCTTGCAGAAAACCAAGTCAAAGACAAAATGTGAGTGGTTTGGGATCCTTACAATGATAACGACCATGTTGTAACTTGTTCTGATAAAGGCTTCCCATTTCTGTCTATATAGTATCAATTTGCTTCAAGATAAGTAAGGGAAAAGCCTTGACTGATTATGGAGAGATCAATAACTACCTACTTAATGTGAAATCATAATACAGAATCACAGAATCATAGAATCATAGATCATTGGGTCCAACCATGAATATATATCTGAATATATATCTGGAGCAATGCTTAAGACATTTCATAATGTCTCTTTTTGTACAGAAAGGGCTGTTCTGGTCTAAGTGAGAGCAACCAATTATGAATCTGGGAGGAACTTCTAGTGGGAGGTGTCCCTGCCCATGGCAGGGGGTTGTAACTAGATGATCTTTAAGGTCCTTTCCAACCCAAATCATTCTATGACTCTATGATTATCTACCCTGACCTTATTCATAGTGCAGGCTAAAAGAATTTCATCCTGTAATTCTTACAAGGAGCATTTTAAGTTGTGAGCATACTGTGATTACAGTGTTCTGGTGAATAGACAGGAACTGTTTCAGTGGTATTTTAATAAATCTATACAATATGAAGAAAGGATCATGAATAATAAGATAAAATAGGGCGGTAGTTCCATAAGAAACAGGTAATTAGCTTCTCACTAGATGTACTGGGGCAGTCTGTGAGAATTTTGCTGTTGCCCTCAAGGTAAAGGAAATTATATCTGTAATATACTGAATGCTTGCGTCTTCCTGAGGTCCACTGCATCCAAGGATGCTCATCAATCACTGAACGCTCTAGCCAAGTCTTTAACCCTAGTCGTAATCTCATTTTAGCTGCCTGTAATACGCATCAGACACAAGTGTGGCAGGGATAAGCAATTACTATGAGCAGTAAATCCAGGCTCAGTATAAACAGCAGCTTGGACTCTTCAACATCATCTACTCCAATTTCTACAAGGGTGACTATTTCTCCTTTTGCTTCAGAGAACAGAGTCACACACTGACCATCAAATAAAGGCTGAAAATAGAAATCACACAGTTAGAATTAAACCCCTATGGATCTCTAGCCGTAATGACATTAATGCATTATATTAAAACCCAGGATCACACAGTACTGAAGAAAAATCTTCATTGCTTTTCTCTCCAGCTGTGCCTTTCTTAAAGTACAGAAGATAAGGTGAACTGTGGGAAATCATTTACACACCACTTGGCAAAAAGGGAAGGCAGATACCCAGGCCCTTCTAGTACAAGTATCATAGGAAACATTTAATTTAATTAAGGTTTCTTGTAAAACTACTCTAAGAGAATAACATAAAAAATAAGCGGGAAAACAAGATCTTGTGAGGTCTCTGCCACCTCAATATCCAAGGTATCTGGGAAGGTGGGGCAGAGGAGCTGAGAACCTACCTCTCCTTTGTGCTTTTCCCAGGTGACTTGTAAATGAGATTGGATAACCTATTGTTAGTTTTTGCCCGACAGCCTCAAAACAGAAAACAGAATTGCTATAGGTGATGCAGGCATGTGTTCCCTCTAGTAAAACTTCCTGGTCAGCTACATGGAAAAGAAAATAAAAACAAGAAGCTTAAAAAACCCTCCAGTATTACCTCATGGAGTAATGAGATAAATGGATCCCGTGTGCACTAAATACAGAATATGCTAGTAATGAGTTGAGGAGTAAAACACTGGACTGCTATAGGATCTGTCTGGATTATGGTTGCACTGGACTGTCAAACTCTAAGCTAACCATTTGCATAATATTTAAATTGATGGATATTTTTCATTTGATTCTGTTTGGCAGGAATGGGGACATGTAATTAAATAGCTGAGGCAGTTCCTTGTAAAATTAACTGGTCAACGGTAGGTGAGGTTCTGACTCCACCCTCAAACTGGCAAATAACAAGATATAGTAACAGATTAAGAAGTTGAGTTTCTATTCTGTAACTCATTGTATTTTCCCTCTCCTCTCTTCTTGCCTCCTTGTTTTGCTGTAACCAGATCATTGCAATATCCTTACAAACATCTCTGCTGGTAAAAGTGAGCAAAGAAATATCACAAGCAGGGACCTAAAGAATTTATCATTGCCTACGGTGAACAGCAGTCCTTTAGAGTATCATTGTAAGATCTATTGCCCTTAAGGACTGCTGCTCACCGCAGGTGATGATAAAATTGTTTAAGCCTATGAGTGAAAACAAATGGAATCTCACGCAAAAAAAATCCACACTTTCATGTGTGGGAGAGTTCAGCCTCCAGCAGAGGACTTCAAAATCCTTGGAAACTGGCATGGTGTTTGCTTTTGTGAAATCAAGAAAGTTCAGATCATCATAGGTTACTTCCAAGGAGAAGGCCATAGGTGCAGTCTTGGCAATGAGAAGAAGCCATGGATGTAATTAGAAACTGTCCTGCTGAAAACTGCGGGTCAGCAGGCAGACATCCAAACACAATCTTTGATTTTCATAAATAAAAGCAATCAGGATCATCTATTTTACTTCCAGAGCAGAAGTATCAGAACAACTTAAGGATCAGAAACCAAACAGCATTAGTGACCTGAAAGTTCATAGAATGGTTTGGATTGGAAGGGACCTTAAAGATCATACAGTTCCAACCCCCCTGCCATGGGCAGGGACACCTGCCACCAGATGAGGCTGCTCAAGGCCCCATCCAACCTGGCCTTGAACACCTCCAGGGATGGAGCAGCCACAGCCTCCCTGGGCAACCTGGGCCAGGGCCTCACCACCCTCATCGTGAAGAATTTCTTCCTAATGTCTAATCTAAATGTTCCCCCTTCCAACTTAAAGCCATCCCCCCTCGTCCTGTCACTTATGATAACAATGCTGTTTCCACCACAGCTCAAGCTTAAATAAAAAAAGCCAGATTTGAGAAGTAATAATTTGGGACCTGGACACAGCACTGTCCAGTGAGGTATCGGATGAATCTGCAGTCCTTCATCTTGGAAAACATTATTTCCTTTACTGCCTGTGCCTGGAGGTCAACACATTCATGCTCTCACCCCTTGATGGTTTTTTTTTTTTTTTGGTTTACTCTTTCTTCCATTCCAAATGTTGAAAGCATAACATTGGAGAGAAAGAAAAAGAAAATATTAAACCACCTCAATATTCAAATAAAATCACTACAGGCTTTCCTACAATACTTCAGAAATGTAGGATTTTTCTCACCCCTATTTCAAATGCATCTACACAACAGCATTTCCATCAATCATGTCTATAAGCAAATTCCTTCCAAACTTCCCATATTTCCCTTGCAAAAGGATTTGACAACCTGACTCTGTACAATTTCGCTGTAGGCCGTGATGCATGCACAGAAAATGAATCAGATTAGCAGTTTGCTTTTTCTCTCCTCGCAGCTGTTTTTCCACTGTGTTATTAACAGTGCTAAATGAAAACACTGCTAAAGTCAAAACACCAAAATGTGGTGGAGTGGAAAGACATATTTATTCCCATATGCAAAGGGTAAGACCTTTACAACTCATCAAAGCTTCACATTCATTTGAGTTATGGGTCTTGCCTCTTCCTGGTAAGGACAGATGATGCATAATCCCTCAGCAGCCTATTACGCACGTGCTTTCTCTCAGACGCTCGCTCTGTTCCCCTTCAGCACACTCTGCTGTGGTACAAATACTCAGGACAAATGAATCTGCAGAGGCCTAGGGTTTCAACCTTTTTAAAGCATGCTAATTAACTACTTGTAATTACAGCAGCAGGTAGTACATCACACTGAGGGAACTGGCGGTCTCTCTGGGATACAAACGGAACAGTGAGGTTTTTTTCAACAGCAAGTTTAAGCATCCTGCTTAGCAGAGGAATAAAGTGAATGGGTTGAAATGTTATAAAGATGTTCAGCATTTCTCATAAGTCTGATCAAGCTCAGAGAGTTGGGCTTGGTTCAACCTGGAGAACAGAAGCCTCCAAGGAGACCTTAGAGCAGCCTTCTGGTACCTGAAGGGGCTACAAGAAAGCTGGGGAGGGACTCTTACGAGGGCAAGTAGTGATAGGATGGGAATGGCTTTAAATTGGAAGGGGGAAGAGTGAGGTTAGACATTTGGAAGAAAGTCTTCATGATGATGGTGGTGAGGCCATGGCACAGGTTGCCCAGGGAAGTTGTGGATGCACAGTCCGTGAGGGTGTTCAAGGCCAGGTTGGGTGGGGCCTTGAGCAGCCTGGTCTGGTGGGAGGTGTCCCTGCCCATGGCAGGGGGGTTGGAACTGGATGATCTTTAAGGTCCCTTCCAACCCAAACCATTCTGTGATGCTATGATGTAATGTGAAAAGCTGCCTAATGTGCTTTTAGGAGGAGAAAAAGCATGGTATGGGGTGTTTAAATAGAGCAGGCAAGTTACCTTGGTTTGTAGGGAATGAGATGGTATCTTTACCAAATGTGGGGTTGAACCCATGATCAAATTCAAATTTACCAACAGCCATATAGTACAAATTTCAGCTCATTCTAAGCTGCAGCTTTTGGATGAGCGTTATGGTAGGTTCTGAGGAGTGAGCAGAGCATGGCTACAAGCACACACCCATTTCCTAAAGTGCATGAGGGATCTGGCATGTTATGCTTCACTGGGTCATGCTGTGTGGCATCCGGCTGCTTCTGTGTATCCCATCTGGGCATGAGATCACAACAGATGGCCAGAAGAGGAGAAAAAACCAGCTTATCCAGGATACTGCATAGAAAGGCCGCAATGTCAGCTGCGTCAACAGCAGACAGGCTTGTTGGCAGCCAGAGCTCACAGGTACTGATGGAACAGGACCATTATAGTAAGTCACAGCCCTTTGTAGGAGGCAATGTTTGCCCACAGAGCAAGTCAGGAAAATATAGCCTACTTCATAGCCTGAAAGACACTGCAGACATAGCCTCTTCAAATCTTTTTCCATCCTCACCTCTCTACAAGCTTTAAATGAAATAGGAGTTGTCTTTCTCTCATACCTCAGAGCCTTTTTAGCTGTGGCACAATAAACGAGGCTGTTCAATACCCACAAGCAAAGCTGCTGGACAAAATACGAAGCTCAGCAGTAATGGTTGAGAGAGTAAGACAAGGTAAAGGTACTACAGAACTCGGTATCCTGATGGGATCTGCTGTTATCATGGATGAGATGTGAATTTGAAGACCATGATATCGCCCAAAGCCTCCCAAATTATATTCAAGTGTGACTGTGGTAATCCTCTGAAGAGACAAAGAGAAATAATTCTGATAGCAATATCAGGTAAATTTGTCTTAAAAAAATACTTATCACTCAAATTCTGTTTTCCTATCCCTGGACTAGGTTTCTTTCAGCATCTTTTCCCCTTCAAACACGCTCTTGACAGAAAGCTCTTGAAATTCCCTTTCTGTGTATGTGAATTATGGTGTCTAAATGAAACCATTCCCCTGAATGACAAGACTTTGTTTTATGCTGCAGTGACACAAGTCTAATAATGCTGTTAATGTAACAGATGAGACAACTGCATTAGCTTGGGAAATGGTTTTAGATCTTGTACGTTGCAGCATTTAACCTTCATTCCATCCAGCGATGATCCGCTGTCTCAGGAACTGAACTCACCAGCTCTCTGGGTTAGTCAAGGAGAAGCTCTGGTCTTGAGCAACATTCCTTCTACCTGAGAGCAGAGGAACACGCGTTGTTGGTTTCAGTAATTCCTGATGGGAGCTGCTCGGTGGAGGAGTGACTGTCAAGACCCTAAAATGACACACTAAGAAAATAAATGTTTGTTACATGCATTGATATACTCTGATGGCATAATTAGCCCTTAGAGAGTTCAAAAGACCTGTTCAGACGGAGGGAACCATCAGCTCCAGTGGGAGAGAAGCAGCAACAAGCATCTGGGCATTCTAATTCAGTCAGTTTATAGCCAAGAGAGAGGAACAGTCACAGCTACAGTCTGAATAAACTCAAGCTTAAGTAAATGTCTAAAGGAAGTTGGATGAATCACTCTCCACTGAGACAGATCAGTGTAGGGCAACTTGTATAGACAGAGACACCCCAAATTGGGTGAGATTAATCCCACCCCTTGTGACTAACTCACAAAAGGCAGAAGATTCATCTTCACTGCCATTCATAAGACCTTCAAAAAGCATTCCTGGTAATTTGAGTATTGACATCGCTTTATTTATAGACTCGAACCCCAGAGCTAAAACCAAAGAGATGCGGCACTGCTAAACATGACAGGTCCTTAATAATCCTGAAGTTAAAATTATAACTCTTGGAAGATTCCATACATCCACCTCCTGTAGCAGAGCCATCCCACCGCCACATCTCAACTGAACTCTGAAGGAATCTGTTTATTTTTATATCTGTTTATTCTGTCCAGAGGAGTGGTGGATGCCCCATGCCTGGAGGTGTTCAAGGTCAAGTTGGAAGAAGCTTTGAGCAACTCAGTCCGGGGAAAGTGTCCCTGCCTATGGCAGGGGTGTTGGAACTGGATGATCTTTAAGGTCCCTTCTGACTCAAACCATTCTATGATTTTTAAAGGCAATAAGCCTATGTAACTTTTGTGTGTACTGTTTTCTAGTTTCTCTAGGAAGCTTGGCAAGAACATTTTTAACTGCTGAATGCTCGCTCCATGGAAGAAGCTAAGTTTTTAGGTAGGGTTAATATCTGTTCTAAAGGTTCCTTGCTACAGTTTGGGAAAAACACCCAAACTGTTAAGTTCCTTAGGATGGGGCTTTGCGCACCCTGATCCAGTGGGAGGTGTCCCAGTCCATGGCAGGGTCTTTGGAACTGGATGATCTTTAAGGTTCCTTCCAACCTAAACCATTCTGTGATTCTTCCACAAGTCCTTAATCATGCCCATAGGCCATTAAGGCAACAAGCGCACCACTGCCACTTTCCCACAGGAAACACAGAGGCTGGAATCTCAAACTACCTTTTCATCTTGCCAGAGTAGGACTATTCCCCGCTGTGGGTTTTCTGGTGCTTCAACGATGACGCTTTCACTGCATTGCAAGCACGTTTTTTCTACTCTTCATCTTTCAATTTCCCTTTCTTTAGTTTCTTCTTATTATTAATACCCATAAATAAAGCTTCCCTAGTGTAAGGCCTCAAGCTGTTATTGTTTCACTGTCAAGCAACCACCGGCTGGTAATGGTGTTTGTTCATTATCGGCTCAGATCAAAATCCGAACCAATTACACAGGAGAAAGTGCCTGACACTGTTAATGGCCCCCAGAGCTGAGTGCTTTCAGAAATCATTCCTTGCAAATCCACATCATGGAAATATAAATAAAATTAATAAAAAGAAAATCTCTCAGCAAAGAACCCTGTTCAATGTACAGCACAGAAATACACAGCCTTACAACAGAGGTTAAAGAAGAAATCTGAAGGCAGGATTCCAGGCCAACCCTGTAAGGACTGGGTCACCATGGAAAAATGAACTCTAAGTTCCTGGAGCGAAGGGTT
Organism: Neomorphus geoffroyi; assembly: GCA_033558235.1. Classification (NCBI taxonomy): domain Eukaryota; kingdom Metazoa; phylum Chordata; class Aves; order Cuculiformes; family Neomorphidae; genus Neomorphus; species Neomorphus geoffroyi. The sequence continues at coordinate 977,590 of JAUMJM010000112.1, forward strand.
GGATTCAGAAGCCAAGACTCACTCTCAGAAGCTACATGTTAGTTGATAATTAAACTTAAAACAACCTTCCTGATAGATAAGACAAACATGTATTTTTAATGGTGTGATAGGGATGTGTTTTTCGCTTTCGACCTCTGCACTAAATTTCTTCTTTACATTGCATTTCAAGTTCTGTACTGTCATTACAGGTGTTTAGGCTTGGAGTGTAACTCAAATTGCTCCAGGATGCCTTAGCTCCAGGGAAAACAACCCCAGGAAAAGTAGTGAGGCCCTGGCACAGGTTGCCCAGAGAAGCTGTGGCTGCCTCATCCCTAGAGGTCTACAAGGTCAGGTTGGATGGGGCTTTGAGCAACCTGATCCAATGGGAGATGCGCCTGCCCATGGCAGGGGGTGGGACTGGATGGGCTTTGATGTCCTTTCCAACCCAAGCCATTCCATGATTCAATGATTCTATGAAAACAGGCTGTATAAGTTGAAAGGCACCCTATAAAAAGGCACATCCAATCAGTTCAGAATAATATCCTAATTTTGTCATTATGAGGGGCATGGAGACCAAACTTGAAAAGCAAAATTACACTGAAGTTGACAAGACAAGAGCGTCTGCAAGACATGAATGCAACCACACACATGCAAATCTTATGCTCACAGCAAATAAATCCAACCTGAAGAGAGTGTCCCAACTACAGGTAATATTATGGACCTTCCCAGTTCTGACAAGGAGCTCCAGTCAAACTGCAGAGTATATGAATTTCTTCCAACTCAGAAAAGCAAGATTGTATGTTGTAAATTCTCCTCTCGGTGATGCCTGCTCTTGCTTACTCCAGTTCTTTCACCAACATTTAAACAAAACCAAGAAGTTAATCATTAGCTGAAGGCCTGATCTGAATGAGACTTCAACCCAATCCCTTATTTATTACTCTCAAACATAGAGATAACTAGAGAAATTACTCAGAGCAAACCACTGAACGTTGTCCTGACATTATATTAGGCAATGAGACATCAAAATGACTTTAATTACACCTGCAAACAGCCACAGGCAAAAAATAAAGAGGCCAGGTTTTCAGTAATTTGGATTTAAGAACCTAAATTTATGTAGATAACCCTGCAGCATTGCAATAAATAAGACAGGTTAGATTTTTGTGTGACACCACTTTTTAAATGTTCTAACACATACTCAGGAAAACTGAACAATATATTTCAGTTTGGATTAAAATGCGTAACAATGAGATTAAGCATTAAAGAATCTTTAAATATTTACAGATACAGAAGAAATTCAAAACACCTAATACCTTCAAAACTTTTTTTTTGCATATATCATTTTTGTATCAGTTTCATATAGTTCATAGAATTGAGATTCACCCCTAACTGAAGTAGGGTTCTCATTCTCTGCAGCACCACGGCTAAAAAGCCAGCTGAGCTGCCTCTGCCCTCAGCCACATGTGCTCCCAGTCCTCTCTCAGCACCATTTACAGGCTGCCCAGAGTAGTCCAGGTTGTCCAGAGAAGTCATGGCTGCCCCATCTCTGGAGATGTTCAAGGACAGTTTGGATGGAGCTTCAAGTACCCTGATGCAGTGGAAGGTGTCCCTACCCATGGCAGGGGTTTGGAACTGGATGGACTTCGAGGTCCCTTCCAATCCAACCCATTCTATGATTCTATAATTCTATGATTCTGTAATTCTATGATTTTGTGATCATGTCAGCACAAGTGGTTCTTCAGAGAGCGAGTGGAATTGATCTGGCTGAAATCAACAATCTTTTTGTCTGGCAAAACCTGATCTGTACCTTTCTCCAAGTCATCACTAAGCTGTGTGACACTGCAGCTCGTGGTACACAGAGTGGTCAACAGAAGAAAAGGAAGGGGCAGGTGTGTCTGAGCCAGCTCTGCCAACTGAAGAAATGCTAAAATTACTGAAATCTTCCTCATTGCATGACAAAATTGTTTTGACACAAAAAAAGGCTACTTTGCACTAATTATCCTTTTAAATCACAGACATAAGGATACGAAATCTCAAGTAAAACACTGCTTTACTGGAGCTACTTGTATAGTTTATACAATTAAAAATTAGTCCAACAGCTAAAAATATCTTCAATTCAAGTAAGACATCATAGAAACTTCTAGCTAGTCATATTGATATTTCTATGCAATAAAAATATGCATAATCCATTACCTGCATATCTCACAAATTTGTTCTTTGTAAAGTATAATCATCTCTTTTTTTAAAGTACTTGCCTTATTTTGCTTCAGGTTACCTGCAGTGCTCTCAGTGGAACAAAGTTTCTTTCTATGCCAACTCCATCGCACTTGGCAAGCATAGGCCTCCTTGTATTTCCCAATGCAATTTGAAATCAAGCTGCTTTAACCATCACTCTTCTCTATGTCTGCCCCACTTTGCTCCAAGATGTCATCTCCCCGGGGTAGAACAGACAGAACTAAATGCCTTCTTGCTTCTCCCAGTCACAGATCTGCACCTTCAGTCAATTCAAACTTCATGGGAAGTTCAGGGTGAAAATGAGGCTTTACATTGGAATAAGTAAAGCAGGGATGCATATTCTTTTCTGTCAGGTCCTCTAAAGTAGTGCTGCTCCCCAGCGAGGAGCACCACGGCAGCAAGATTTCTACATCAAGATTCATCAGCTAAAAGCCTGTACAAGGCTTGCTACCAGTGAAAGAAATTACATTTTTGCATAAACAGCAGCCTGATTAAGTGGACAGAATACATTTATGCTCTGCTGCTGACAGTGAAAATATAGAAAAGGTTTATCATGTTCTAAAGAAAAATTCATCAGAACAAAGCTGATAAGATCAAAGCAAGATTTTTTTAAAACCATATTTTAAACAGGCACGACCAATCCTATTTATGTAGTCGAGCAAAAAAACCCCTTCAAATAAAATACAGCTCAGAAAAAAGTAACTTAAACCATGGGTATTCCATAGGAGAGAGAAATCTGGGAAGCACTAAAGACGAGATGGATCTAGACATAACAACAAGATGAAATGTTCAACCTGGATATCTAATAATGGCTGCACAAAAAGATTGGTGTAATTTTTGAGCAACATATGCAGCAAGAGTGAAGTACTGCACTTCAGATGCAGGCTGTAGTGCCAGCACTCGGAGGGACACTTGAAATAGCCTGGAGTGATCAATTTTGAGATTTAATTAAAAAATTAGAGAGGCTTTATAGTAATTCTACTGAATTTACTAAGCATAGACTTAGAGAGAAAGACGGAAAGGCATTACAATAGATACAGTTTAATTAAGAACCATGGAAAGATATAAAACAAGGTAACCTTCCAACTACCTTAAAATTATTAGGATGCTGCTGCTAATATTACTACGACTAATGACATAATGAGTTAGAATCATAGAATCATGGACTCTTAGAATGTTTTGGGGTTGGAAGAGCCTTTTACAGGTTATCTCACCCAACCCTGCTGCAGAAGCAGGGACATCTCTAACTCGATCAGGTTGCTTACAGCCCCATCCAACCTGATCTTGAATGTTTCCAGGGATGGGACTTCCACTGCCTCCCTGGGCAACCGGTTCCGGTGTCATCTTGGTTGCACAATCAGTGTACAGATTCCTTGCTTAGGCCTTGATAAACACTAAAGAAAGTCACATCACCCTATACTTCCTACCAGCTGAGCGTGCACAGAGATGGTTATCACAGCTGAGATGACATGCAGCAACCTTTTAAGGTACTCATGACCCAAGTCCATAGTTACACACTGAAAGAAAGATCCATCGAAGCCGAGGTGAGCTTTTCCAAGGTGAAAGTCCCTGTCTTGTGGGCATTAAAACTTGATTTGATTCTATATGAAAAACCATGCTCAACAGAACAACCATGCACTTGCTATTGGACTGGACTTCACGACCTACCAGGTTCTCCATGAATCGCTACATTTCAGGATTCAGATCCTCACTCAGAATTTCAACCATTTTATAGCATTCATATTTATGGCACCTCTTGACTTAACATCTTGCATGGAATGGTGTGTTGTCTACTCTTGCCTTCGATTCTGCGCAGCACATCTATCCCAAGAGGCGTGGCGACTGCAAATGCTGATTGGGGCTGACAGGATTTTCTCTCACCTGCCTGCCAGCTCCACCAGAAGCAGCCTCACGATAGCTCCAAAATCAGCTTCGGTTTTGTGGAATGAAGGGAGCAAAGAACCACAGAGTAAGGCAGACTCATGAACAGTTCACACTGCAGCACTAAATCGAACCCAAAACATCCAGCAAAAGAAAACACCAATTTCCATTTTTCTTCTCATTGCAACATAATTTAAAATGAATGAATCAGCTGCTTAAAAAACTTTTTCTCTAAGTAAATATAAGTAAACCGCATTGTAATTATGCGTCTCTCTCTGTAAGCTTCAGCCATTGGGCTTCTAGAAACAGTTTAATTCAGTAGGTTTTTATTCTTTCTTCTTTCTAAGAGTCAATCTCCAGACTTTGCCATTGGAATGATTTTTATCAACACGTCTGGTACGTACAATTGGTGACTGCATTTGTAGAGGCCTGAAATGAACTGAAAGGCGTGAACTTTTCTTTCTGATCATTGCTGATTTAGAGGCCTTTGTGATACTTTAAATGTCAACACCATGAGCCTTTTCATGGCAGGTAAAAAGCAAGCAAATAAGAATTCAGATTAGGAAGCTTTATACCAGGGGAAGGCAGGAGTGCCACAAAAGATCAATCAAAGAAGGTACACTGAGATTCATAGGCTTTCAACACCATTTTTGCAAGGCTGTAACTATGAGGATGAAGAAGAAAGAGAGAGAGTCAAGCTAGGATCCATTTTCTAATAACTAACTAAAATTAGGAAATAGAATCAGCTTTCAGAAATTCTAGTTTAAACAGAGACATCCACAGAAGACGTAGTGCAGCGAACAACCTCGTGCTGAGCAGGGCTGTGACTTTCCAACACTAATTACTAGTAGTGTTAAAAAAAATGTCGGAGACTGTGAGCTGCCAGAAAAATGGTCCTTTTCTGCTCTCTCAGAGAAGCAGCATACAGTAATTCTCTGCTTTTAGACAAGTTAGCTGTGGATGGCTCAGCCTCATGTATTTTTGGCATACATTTTGAGACCGCTGCGCTCTCAAGTCAAAAGATAGGCCTTGTGTAATATATTTTACACAACAATCCTGTGTAGTGCTCCAGGCTTGGGGAAGAGTGGCTGGAAAGCTGCCTGACAGAGAAGGACTTGGGGGTGTTTAGGCTGAGGGAAGACCACATCGCTGTCTACAACTCCCTGAAAGAAGGTTGTGGTGAGGTGGGTGTTGGTCTCTTCTCCCAAGTGACAGGTGATGGGACGAGAGGAAATGGCCTCAAGTTGCACCAGGGCAGGTTCAGATCAGACATCAGGAAAAATTTCTTCACCAAAAGGGTTCTCAAGCATAGGCTCCCAGGGAGGTGGCTGAGTCCCCATCCCTAGAGGGGTTTAAAAGCTGGGTAGATGAGGTGCTCAGGGATCTGGTTTAGTGGTGGACAGGTGTGTTTGGCCTTGATCTCAAAGGTGTTTTCCAACCAAATGATTCTATGATTCTGTATTTGCAGGGCTAGATTTAAAAGCGATAGAAAGGAGAGCTGTCTGAGATCTGCAATCCCTGACAGTTTCTTATCATTCATTCTTAAGAACAGTGGAGAAGAGACCTTAAATAGGCATTTTTCACTTTATTGCAAAGGACTTGGCTGGAAACACTCTACATTACCTTTGAAACATCTCGACGTACGCACTAGGTGCCTTCTCTGACAGAGCCTGACGTGCTGCAGAATAACGCCTTTGGAAAGAAGCTTCTTCCTGACAAAGAAATATGACCAACTTTATACAGCAACTTAAAAGTATATATGGTAACTTAACGGCTGTGATATTCCTCCCTCTTGCTAAGGCTCTAGAGTGTATGCATTTATATGTTCTCTGAAAATAGCAGAGCTATGTTATAACAAACAAAGTGCTAAATATGATTCATTGATCTACACAAACCAAATCTTGGTCTGAAATCTTGCTGGCTTTGAAAAATAAGGATTTTCATATCTAACGAAACTCTATTTCTTCACAGTAGTCAAAATGGAGCCCCACAGAGTTAGGGTTGTTCAACCTAGAGAAGAGAAGGCTCTGGGGAAGCCTTAGAGCAGCCTCCCAGTACTGAAAGGGGCTCCAGGAAAGCTGGGGAGGGGCTCTTTATCAAGGAGTGCAGGGATAGGATGAGGGGGAACAGTTTTGAGCTGAAAAAGGGGGAAGATTTAGATCAGGTCTTGGGAGGAAATGTTTTCTCGTGAGGGTGGTGAGGCCCTGGCACAGGTTGCCCAGAGTAGTCATGGATGCCCCATCCCCGGAAGTGTTCAAGGCCAGGTTGGATGAGGCTTTGAGCAACGTGATCCAGTGGAAGTCGGAACTGGATGACTTTAAAGTCACTTCCAACCCCAACCATTCCACGATTCTATGGAAATGCCATGATGTAGCAGGAAGAAATATCTGCAGAGAACCATTTCTGATGCATCCCAACATCCCAGTATGTTAAAGCACGGATAACTCTACCTACACCAGAGTCTTAAGACTCTTTTCACCACTGAGGGACTGAATATAAAAGAATTTACCTCTGCTACATCTTCACCATTGTCTTAAGCTTCTTCTCACCAGCAAGGGACTGAACACAGAAGAATTTGTCCCTGCTACATCTTAACTACACTGTCTTTGTCTCCTTCCTCCAGCAATGCAGGAGACCTGCCTTACCAACTCTATATCAAACAATATTCCCTCTTCGGAGTAGGAATTAGTTTTGCAAATTTCAGTTAGTTCCAATGACTTTACATAATGAACACATTATGATTTCAGCAGACTGGAAAATGTGGCCCTGAGTTTTAAGGGCATGTTAATTAACACGTGCTGTAGGACAATGTAATTTCTCAGGCTGGACAAATGCAGCATTACAGTGTGCTTAAAAAGTAAAATGTAAACCACAAAGCAAAGTTATCAAATCCTGCTTTGTTATTAGCTCATGAGCATTGATATTTATTGATTAAATAGTTAAATCACGTCAGAGGTATTTTGTCATGGCTTGAGAAATAGAAGAGAATACAGTTAATCTGCTGGACGCTCACATTATGACCACTGTGAGTTCCTTCACTATTTATTCTAAGTGAGGCTCTGCTTTGATGCTCACTGAGCTTGTGTTTTGTTTTGCTTTCTTTTGGTAAAGATATAATTCTGACCTTTTTTTCTGTGGGGATTATAGATACCTTTCTATTCACACCTTGTATAGCTAATTACAGCCATACAGAATTAGTGCAGGGTTGGCAAGCTCCCAAGGGACAAGGCTGGAAGGGATAAAGAATCAGCCCTTCCCTGAGCAGCAGGTCCTGCTTCTTATTTTGCTTGTGGATAATTCCCATTGATTTCTTCATATTTTTTATTTTCCAGTTCTACATGACAAGAGTGGAACGTGGTTTCTGCAGTGACAGCACATTATTTGGATGCCAAAAGCGTAAAAATCATTTGCAGTCCCAAATTTAACAGTTTAGACGAAATTTTACTTTAAGGTCACAGACATATTTATATACTTCGCATTAAATATGGTCTAATAGGCACCTGTGTCTCACCTTGAACCTTTTATTACATTGACACTTCAGCTAATGCTGTAAAGATTTCTCTGCATGTAAAAAAATACTGGAAACTTAGGGTAGTAAATAATGAAAAGGTATTACCAGCACTGAACAAGGAGACTAATAAGAAAGAGAGCCTTGTGGCCACTAAGTAAGTTAAACCTAAGGTAAATGATAGCTTCCTTCATCATAAACCACTTCTCTTTGACTTGACAAAATGTGAACTTTCAAAATAAAAATAAAAAAAGATGAAAGAAAAAGTGAGAAAAATAAATTGCAGTGGTAGGAGTGATGGCAGAGTGCCACCAAGGTAAGAAATACTCTGGCTTCTCACTCCTATTAAACTAGCAAACCTTTGGATGAAAGAAACAGGAAAATGAACAAGACTTGTGACAGCAAGTTTGCAGATGACACCAAGGTGAGCAGTGCAGTTGTCACAGCAGCAGGACAGGATGTCATCCAGAGGGACCAGGACAGACTTGAGAAGTGAGGCCTTGGGAACCTCATGAGGTTCAACAAGGCCAAGTGCAGGATCCCACACCTCGGTCAGGGTAATCTGCAGTTTCAATAAAGACTGGGGGAGGACGTGACTGAGAGGAGCCCTGAGGAGAAGGACTTGGGGTGTTGGTGGATGAGAAGCTCAACACAAGCCACTAATGTGCGCTTGCAGCCCAGAAGTCCAATGGTGTCCTGGGCTGCATCCAAAGCAGCGCGGCCAGCAGGGCCAGGGAGGGGATTCTTCCCTTCTGCTCTGCTCTGGTGAGACCCCACCTGGAGTCCTGTGTTCAGTTCTGGAGTCCCAAGCAAAAGGAGATGGAAATGTTGGAATGGGTCCAGAGAAGGCCACAAAGATGGCTGGAGCACTTCTGCTATGAGGACAGGCTGAGGGAGTTGAGGTTGTTCAGCCTGGAGAAGAGAAGGTTCAGGGGAGACCTTAGAGCAGCCTCCCAGTCCCTGAAGGGGCTCCAGGAAAGCTGGGGAGGGACTTTTTCCAAGGGACTGGAGTGACAGGACGAGGGGGAACAGCTTTAAATTGGAAGGGGGAAAATTTAGATTAGACATTAGGAAGAAATTCTTCGCTCTGAGGGTCGGGAGGCCCTGGCCCAGGTTGCCCAGAGAAGCTGTGGTGCCCCATCCCTGGAGGTGTTCAAGGCCAGGCTGGATGGGGTCTTGAGCAGCCTGGTCTGGTGGGAGGTGTCCCTGCCCATGGCAGGGGGGTTGCAACTGGATGGGCTTTCAGGTCCGTTCCAACCCAAACTGTTCTATGATTCTATGATTCTCTCTTATATTAAACTAACAAACCTTTGGATGAAAGAAACATGAAATTGAACAAGACATGACATTTTTTTGCACTCTGCTTGAAAAGAGGTATTTCATTTTGGAGAACTGAAGTGTGGGAGGTTCCCTGTTTATGCCAGGCATTTTACAATCATACATTTCTCCACACCTAAGAGAACCCTTTTTAAAGCTTGGGAAATGGGAGAAGGGGGGGGTCTCTTACTTTGCTCCATCTGTAGCACTAATTCTAAACATCAGAGGTTGTTATAAATACAGAGCTAGTGGCAAAATTGTACAGCGAGTCATGCATGCCAAGCCATCATTCATCATAATGACATCATAACCCTCAAATGGAACAAAGTTTAAAGCTTTCATTTTTCTTTTTCTCTTTCCCCTGTCGCTGTCATATAAAAAAAGCATTAGACACATCTGCTTCATAACCCCAACTCCCCCACTGCCTGCAAGGAAAACGAATGCCTTTAGGGAAAGGACTATTATGGAGAAGTAAAAAAAAAAGAAAGAGAAATGAAGCTGAAGTTGCAAAAGGTTATTTGAAATCCAAGCACATTGTTGAATCTGTGGATTGAAAAGGTAAAAGCATGTGAAAAATGTGCTTAAATTTGATCTCTGGCAGTTATCCCCAGCCGACACTCTGAAAGCCTCGGCTGAATGAGTTTTTCCACTGCCACTGGATGGCGTTCATAAGTAATCTTCATTGTCCTATTAACTGCATCTGTTTCCTCTAAATAGGATGGTTTCATATCTTGCCGTAGAACCGAGAGATGACATTCAGCTCCCTTACATCAGTACACAATTGGATGAAATCAATTACCATCAACAGATTTATTCTGGTGTAAAATGGAACAGAAAAGACAGCCTGTCTTCTAATCTGAGTTTACCTGCCTCATTCTCATCAATCTGCCTTTAGCTCTGGGGAACTGGTAAATATGGTTGAAATAAAAGACGTCCAGAGAACAAGAGTCAGTTCTCTCCGGAGAAAGAAAGGTCTGACTAACATGCATATTTTTGCATTTAGTTTTTCATATCTGTCTAAGATGGGAATAAATTCTCCTTACCACAGAGCCCAGCTGTGCAGCAAGTTTGTCTGAGGTGCCTCCTGGATAATTCTTCGCAGAAGAGTCCAAGAACTCCCTGACATGTGAAGGCTGAATGGTTCCTGTAATCCCTCCGCTGTCTGACAATTCTTGCTCTTGTAAGAGCGGAAGACTTGAACCTAGTGTGGAAAAGAAAAAAATATTCCAAACAACACTTTGCTTACAGCAAGCAGAAAGAAGACAGTCATTGGTAACTCTGATCCGCTGGCTTTTGGCGCAGTTCTGGATTTGCAAAAGATAGCTGTGGAAGTTATAAAGGACATAAACTGTGTGGTTCCCAAATAGCTTTTAAACCTTACAAGTAGTTCACAGATACAACGGAATTGTCCTGCCCAAAACAGTGAGGCAAATCAAAGTTATGAAAAATCTAAGAAAATCACCCCTACATTAATGAACTGAGGGACCTGAGGTTGTTTAGTCTGGAGAAGAGGAGGCTGAAGGGAGATCCCATTGCTTCCTGAGAGTTGTAGCAAGGCAAGTGCTGGTCTCTTCTCCCAAGTAACAAGTGATAGGATAAGAGGAAATGGCCTCAAGCTGCATTAGGGGAAGTTCAGATTGGATATCAGGAAAAATTCCTTTACTGAAAGCACTGGAAGACACTGCCCAAGGAAGTGGTGGAGTCACTATCCTTGGAGGTGTTCAGAAAGTGTGTAGCCATGGCACTTTGGGACACTGTTTAGTAGGCACAGTGGAGTTGGGCTGACGGTTGGACTTGATGATCTTGGAGGTCTTTTCCAACCTTAATGATTCTATGATTCTACAACTGGGAAGAGGTGCTTAACCATATGTAAATGAGCTCATTTTGTTATGGATGCTCTCATATGCACCACTGTTATGACCACTAATCTAATTACAGTCTACCCATTTAGAAGTTTTAACCTTCTCAGAGCTCTTGGAACACAATAGGGAGTTGGAGCAGGGCACGTTTTCTTCTGCTATTTATCTAAATTTCTGTGAACAATAATCCAAAGACTTGCACCACTGCTGGAATCAAACCTGAACATGAGCTGGAAAACTCAAGACACAACTAAAGTACTTTTTGAAAACCCAATTTTTTCAAAGTTGGAAAAATTCTGCTAACTGGGATTTATCCTGTCTACAAAATGGTATCTAAATATGAAATAAGCCACAGAAATATTCTTGAAAGTATTGGTACATGTTAATTGCAGAAATCTAGTCTTAAGGAAGTTTTAACTGTAGTGTGTGTCATATCAAAGCAAAAGAGCTCACAACCTAAGAATTCACCTACAAAGGGAGTGGATGAAAAGCAAAGAGACATTGGATCCATAGGCATTGCAACATACTAAATACAGTTATTTTTCTTAGCATATGCCTTTATAAAAATGTTTCAACAGTCATAGAATCATAGAATGGTTTCGGTTGGAAAAGACCTTAAAGATCATCCAGTTCCAACCCCCTGCCATGGGCAGGGACACCTCCCACTGGATCAGGTTGCTCAAGGCCCCATCCAACCTGGCCTTGAACACCTCCGGGGACGGGGCATTCACAAATTCTCTGGGCAACCTGTGCCAGCACCTCACCACCCTCACATTGAAGAATTTCTTCCTAATATTTAAGATAAATCTCCCCTCTTTCAGCTTAAAACCATTGCCCCTCTTCCAATCTCTGCACTCCCTGATAAAGAGCCCCTCCTGCCGCACTAAGGTCTCCCTGGAGCCTTCTCTTCTCCAGACTGAAGAAGCCCAACTCTCTCAGCCTGTCCTCATACTGCAGGTGCTCCAGCCCTTGGATCTTCTTCGTGGCCTCCTCTGGACTTGCTCCAACAGATCCATGTTCTTCCTGTGCTGAAGATCAGATGTCTCTCAGCCTACCCGCTGCCCACAGCTGGTTTGCAGCTGCCAGAAGATTTTCTGTTAAGAAGAGAGGAGCTGAGATTTAAGACTGGGGGCTTCTGTTGCAGGCACAGTAAACTACTCACTTTGACATTGAGTGAGTAGAATCTTCAGAGGTGCAGAGCTTCACACTGCCGTAACTTCAGTGGGGTTTTGGATGCCCAGCATTACAAATAATCAATCTTTGGCATAAATGTCTCTTTCCTCATTTGTAAAATACAAATAGTAACACATACTCCCCAGGACTGCTGTGATATATAATTAATGGTCATAAAGTATCAAGCTCCATAGATGCAAGCTGCTAATGTAAGTACAAAGCATCATCAGCTCTGAAATGTATTATAGTTCTGCTATAAAAAGTTTTTGATAAGAAGAACTTATCTATTTTCTCCCAGTATTTTTACTCTATACATGAGCAAAAGATCTTGCACAGCAGTTCATTAAAAAAAGAATTAACAACCTATCATAATCTCACACAACCAATCTTCCCCTTGCTACTATCTTACTATAAATGTCCATATTAAAGACAACCTTGGGGCAAGTTTTTTAAAATAAATTATTTCACACAGGCTATAAGAAGAGATGATTTCTAGAAATAGGATAGTTAAATTTATTTAAACACCTATAAACGAAGCTTTAAATGAATTTAATGGTGCAGAGTAAATTTAAAAGTTGCTTTATGGACAGCAGAATTACCAAAATCTAGCACTATTAATGAAGTTTCTGTAAGTAGTGACAAGTCACTCACTGAAAGAACTCTGCTGAGGAATACAAACTAAGTCCTTTAAAGGAACTTCAAATACATATATAATACCTTCAAAAATACCATGATTACATACAAATCTTCAACCTTTAACCCTCCCTCTTTTTCTTTTTCTAATCTTGTTATGGTTTGGTGGGTTTGTTGACTGACAGAACAAAATGACTCCAGTGTGTTTAAGACAAATAAGCAATATAATAGTAAATAAGGCAAGGAAGTCTTCTTTCTCACCTCAAACAAACATGGAAACTCTGGAATTGAAAATACAATCTACACAGTTTAAGATTAAACAAGATTCTTCAGAGAGGTCCTCGCTACTGTAAGAACTAAGATGCCACAATATGTGTAGAAGCTTTTTCTTGTCCACTGGGAAATCAGTTTTTATTCATTCTTTCAGGGTACAATATTACTTGAAATGATGAAGTGATTAATTTTACACTATCCTTCATTAACATTTTCAGATATTTTTGCTTTCTCTTCAGATACCTTTACTTGCAGCCTTCTGAGCCACGTAGACGGTCATGGAAATTGGCTCTGTGATATTTAGGAAACTCGTTAATCCCTGGGTTGTAATGCATGCAACCAAGACAGCCATAAACCAGAGAGGTTCTTGGAGTTAGAGAAAGAGTTCACATAAATGAGCTTGTTGTTGGCCCTTGTAGTGCAACATCTTACTACCGTAATGCCTGGTTCTTATTTCTTTTTCTTCAGTATTTTAGAAACCATATTCTGCTTCCATCCTAGCTGTTAACCCACTCTGTCTGGAATAAATTCAAGGGTTACAGCTGAGTTCTCACAACATGTTAAGGTAATCTTGGTTATGCTGCCTTTGACAAGAGTAGTCCTCTTTTCCTCCTCCACAGGTGGCCATGGAGTTCCTCTCCCCTACCCTTCCTTCCTTGAGCCTATTCTATAGCTGCATAGAATCATGGAATCATGCGTATTATTGCCTCAGTAAAGTACCTGGACAAATCTCAATTAAAGATTCGGATTCCGGGGAGGAATCAGCACAGGAGACCCATAAGACAGAAGCATGTAGTCAGGGTTAGAACAGGCTCCCCAGGGAGGTGGTCAAGTCCCCTTCCCTGGAGGTATTTAAAAGATGGCTAGATGAGTTTCTCAAGGACATGGTTTAGTAAGGGGACAAGTATGGTTGGACTTGATGATCTCAGAGGTCTCTTCCAACCTGATGATTCTATGTGGAGATTTCAGAGACAAGCAGTCTCAGAGGTTGCCTTATTCACAGATTTCAGGTCTTGTAACATTTTAGTAGGAATAATCTTATAAAACAATAGCAGCATGTGCCCAGACACAGTACCTGCTCCTTCTCTGCTGTTGAAGTCCTGAACGCTCTCAGAATGTGCAGGCAGGTCCAAACCCAGGTATGACTTGATGAGCAAACTCAGCTCTCTCAACGCTTCATCCAATTCATCTGCAGAAAGGGATGTGCATTTCATGGCAGAGATAAAGGATATGTAATGAAAAAAAACAAGTTACAAAGGTACAAACCACAGAAGTTTGACACAAAAATGCATTCTTAACTCATCCACCCCATCTCTTTGGGAGAAAAATCTTTATCTTCATGAAGAGCATATTCAAGAAAATAATATGAAATTCATCTCAGTTTCTGCACTTAACTAAATATTCTCCTTTTGCAATTTAGCTGACTGTGTTTTATTTCTTTAATTCTGTATTTAAATTGTAAGCTTGTTATGCCCTCAACAATAACTACAAAGACAATATTTCACACCATAATGATAAGGTTCACCATCCCTGTGGTGAAGCCACAGAAATCACCTCCATGAAAGGGCAACCAGAACGAACTAGAAGAGGATTCTTCTCTACCCTGGTCCAGTAGGAGGTGTCCCTGCCCGCGTCAGGGAGTTAAAACTGGATCATCTTTAAGGTCTCCAAACCATTCTATGATTCTACTCCCTGCTATCCTCAATTCCTAAATATCAAGAAGCAAGAATTTGCTTTAATGAAATATCAACCACCCTGTTTCAAGCTGGGGCATTCGAGCAAGTTGCTAAGCAGAGGAGTCCTACAAGGAAACGTTTTGCAACAGCCTCTTCTTTACAGTGAGGCACTGTCCGATTGCACATCAGCTAGCATTTCAATACTTGAAAAAAGTCCTGCCCAGAGGTAATTAGGTTTGTTAGATCAAAAAGCACCTCTGAACTCTTCCCAGAAAACAAGAGACAATTACTACAAAACAGTTGAATATTCTCACAGGAGACAACTCTTAAAAAATGTGCTGCTGAGTCCAGTAGTTGCTTCGCTTTCTGGATGGGCCTAAAGCACGACTTGGACATAACAGAGTAGTTCAGTCCTGACAGATCTGCAGAGTTTTTGGATTCCTGGGACAAGAATTAACTGGGAAAATCAGTTAAGGGATAGTTTAAACTGTTATGCTGAACATCAAACCATTTGTCATCCTTAGTTTAATGTTTGCCAGAGGCTTTGTCTGCATAGCCATTTCAGTCCACCAATTGGTGTGACATCAGAAGTCAGATTTATAACATGAAAGAGATTAACTCACCTGTGTTGACTACTGCATCAAAGTATCCTGGAAAATCCTGACTTATTTTGATGTACATGTCCACCCTGGAGACTGCCTCTTCAATCTCTGGCCTGCTGAACAATCCTTTCCTCCACAGGCGTTCCTCATATTTTTCTTTGTTCATTGGTACTAACAGGAAATATCTGGGTTTAAAGTAGGTGTTTTTCAAGCTACGCACACCCTTTAAAATTAAGCAGAGAAACAAAATGTTTTATTCCTGGAAGTGTTTAGGACAACGCTGTGTTTATCACACATTACTGTGAAAGCAGTACTGGTAACCTGTATCCAACCGACAGGTTGGATGTTGCATCCAACTTCACAAAGCAAGCAACTTGAAGGTGAAGTGCACTAAAGCTTCATGTTGGAAGCCGTATAAAAACAGTAGAATTTTATTCTAAACACTTTTGAAAGAATGATTTTAGTCAAATTCCACAGGGATTTAAAGCATCATACTCCTCACACCCACCAGTAAACAGCTTTTCCTTCTTTTCCACCCTTTCTATAACATCAGGACCTGATTATTCTAAATCTGCGTGTCACTGACTCACGCTACTGTACTGACACGCAGTCCAACTCATCTGCATCACCATCTCGGCCCTTTTCCCAACTATGATCAAACTGACAATTTTAGCCTTCTAAGTGAAAGTGTGCAACCTCATCAAGATGCAGGCATATTTATTTTGCTGGAGCAGCTTGCAAGGTTACCCCCCCCAAAACTGAGTATAGCCACAATGCTCTAGCAGAGATACGATGTACTCGTTCTTCATCTGTTAACCCTGTAGTTGGCCATCTTAACCTGAATCATTTTTACTACCTTGAATACCACTTAGAATCATGGAATGGTTTGGGTTGGAAGGGACCTTAAAGCCCATCCAGTTCCAACCTCTGCCATGGGCACGGACATCTCCCACTGGATCAGGTTGCTCAAAGCCCCATCCAGCCTGGCCTTGAACACCTCCAGGGAAGGGGCAGCAACTGAACAACCTGTGCCAGGGTCTCACCACCCTCACAGGAAAACATTTCTTCCTAAGATCTGATCTAAATCTCCCGTCTTTCAGCTTAAAACCATTCCCCCCCATCCTACCCCTGCACTCCCTGATCAAGAGCCCCTCCCCAGCTTTTCTGTAGGCCTACTTTAAGTACTGGAAGAACTTTTAGTACAGCAGCCTAGGCAACATTTACATGTGCCTTGCATCAACTCTGCTGTGAGAACAATGGCTCCAATTGGCATCAGTTGACAGCTGAGGACTGCAAACACCTGTAATCATTTCAGCTATATCTGAAAAAGGAGACCTGTCTGCATTGTAGGACTCAAAGACAAGGTCTTATTAAATGATGCAGGTAATGGTACCAATCCTGAACTTCTGACAGCTTTCCTTTGCAATAACTCATACTTTGAAGGATCTTTTCTCTCTCCTTCTATTTACATCTAAATCAGAAAGTAACCAGGTAGCCCTGTAATATGGTTCTGCCATCACCAGATCTGTACTGAGTTTTCAAGGGCTGAGAGCCAAGACTCGCCCAGCCCACTCTGAACTTTTCTTGACCTGACTGTAACTTTGTTTTACTTGGTTCAGCTGTGACATTTCTCTTGTTGACCCGATCTCTCTATGAAATTGTTTTACTTTTGTTTATCTTTCTGTAGCACATATAGATAGCAGTAACAAGCAGTTGTTCCTGGTAGAATGAGATGTTTACAACCCAACATAATAACATGGTGTAGATAACTACAGGCTTGGCACGATAGCAAAGACCTTGAGAAGTGGAAACACAGGACACAACGCAGAGGACTACAGGCCTAGAATCGTAAGAGATAGGGCCCAGTCTTGACACTAGACATGTCACAATTATAAACATCTCAATAATAGTGAGTTAAAAAACAGGCCTGGAGTTGGACAAAGCTGGGTTTAGGGGCAACAAGAAAAAATAATACCTAACAAACACACATAAAGGGCACCATATATAATGAATTTTCATATCAGCAATAGTGTGCCCAGCAGAAGTAGGGAAAGGATTGTCCCCCTGGACTCAGCATTGGTGAGGCCACACCTTGAATCCTGGGTTCAGTTTTGGGCCCCCAAGTACAAGAACCACACTGAGGGGCTGGAATGCATCTGGAGAAAAGAAATGGAGCTGGGGAAGGGTCTGGAGCCCAGGGGTTATGAGGAGGGGCTAAGGGACCTGGGACTGTTTAGTCTGGAGAAGAGGAGGCTGAGGGGAGACCTTATTGCTCTCTGCAGCTTCTTGAAAGGGGAGGTCTTGGTCTCTTCACCCAAGTAATAAGCAACAGAACGAGAGGAAATGGACTTAAGTTGTGCCAGAGGAGTTTTAGATTGGGTATTAGGAAATATTACTTCACAGAACGGCTTGTCAAGCACTGGAAAAGATACCTGGGAAATAAAAAAAGGAGTAAAACTTGAGTTTCCAGAATATGAGGTCAAGAAAGACTGAAGGACTACCCGAGCTGAAGACATCCATTCATTTAACACAGCTAAAGCACTTCAGTTTCTTCAGTTAACAGCATGGGGTTATAGAAAAGATGTGACTAGTACTATATCATACTTCCTTAGAGTCCCCAGCCTGAATGACTGCATAACCAGCA
The DNA here is from genome assembly GCA_033558235.1 of Neomorphus geoffroyi. Lineage (NCBI taxonomy): Eukaryota > Metazoa > Chordata > Aves > Cuculiformes > Neomorphidae > Neomorphus > Neomorphus geoffroyi. The sequence continues at coordinate 995,367 of JAUMJM010000112.1, forward strand.
ATGCAGTAGAGAGCAGTTTTTGGCAGGAGACAAGGTGTACTTATGTATTAGGAGGAAATTCCTCACAATGAAGGTAGTAAGACACCCGCACAGGTTGCCCAGGGAAAGTGTGGATGCCCCATCCCTGGAACTGTTCAAGACCAGTTTGGATAGGGCATTGAGTAGTGATCCAGTGGGAGGTGTCCCTGCCCCTGGCAGTGTGGTTGGAACTGGATGATCTCTAAGGTCCCTTCCAACCCAAACCATTCTATGTTTTTATGATTCTATATTTCTGGAAGCAGAATGAGACACATTAGCCACTCTGCCTCTACACCCTTGGTTGGAACAAGCAGCTCCTTTAATTGCTGCATAGGTACTGGCAGCTACACAAACAAAGGGAAAGCATTGCCAACACACTGACTCCAACACGTAACTGTGCATCAGAATCAGAGCAGCTTCACTAAATGGGAGCGTAGACTCAGCAAGATTTCACTTTTACAATTTGTGTCAGTCTCCTTTATCAGTGACAGATAGACTTTAGATTAAAGGGAATGAACAGCTCTAAATTTTCAGTCTTAGCCCACAGACCATAATTAAAATTTCTTTTAATAGTGCTAAATCACTTTTGTTATGAGCCTCGCAGAAGATAATGGAGTTTGATAACTTCTATTCAGATACATAACTCACTGTTATTGTTTCTCATCTGCTAGCAGAGTCCGTAGTGATACAAGACTATGCATAATTACTATGTGATCTTGAAACTTCAGTGACAAAGGAGTTTCTTAGCTGTCTGTCCATGAGAGCAGCTTTGGTAACACGTGGTAAAACTTACGGTCACTGCCTTTGTCGCTCAGTTAACCCCCTTATGAATAAACATGACATTCCATTAAGTTCTCTCTCCTAAATTATTTGATAACACATCCACTTTTTGAAGAACTGACAGCTTTAAAAGACACCTCACTCCATCATATTTCATCTTCTCCTATTTTTCTTCCGTTGTAAATTTAGGGTCTGTCTGACAAGACAACAAACACACTCAAAGCCTATTGCAATCAGTAGAGACTGAGTGTGACTCACAGTTCTGACAAGATCGAATAAAAAAGAGGAAATGGAACTACACAGAGACTAAGTTATTAATTTGCTGTTTAATATCAGGCACTTAAGAGCAGGATTGCAGCATTAAATTGTGAACCATTTGAGCAAGGAGCTACTAATTTTTTAGTGCTGACATGCTGTCATTCTGTTATTTGAACATTTATATGCAAGCCACTAAATATGTACAGATTTATTTGGGCCAAAGGGCAGTAAAGCTCCTTCTGAATACTAAGGTTCTTAACAGAAATCAGGTTTTTAATCATCATTTTCAAAACCAAAATGATCCTAAAACTAACTAAATTTAGTATCAATTCTCACTTAAGTCTCCCTAGTTATTCCTCTAAATCTGGATGCACAACTGAGGATCCTATGCTAGCACTGCTATTCCTTTTTGCCACCTCAACCCATAACTAGTAAATCTCAATCTAGGATAATGAGAAGTACATAATTAAAAAACTAGCTAAAAAGTTATTCTTTTGGGACTCTAATAGATATGATTTTGACACTTGCTTTGTGACCCAGTTTCTTAATACAGCAAGACTTCTGAGATTCTGCCATCTGTACGTGTGCACCTGACAAATCTCAGAGAGGGTGAAGTAATCCCTCAAAACCATTGTGTCTTTTAACAGTTCTGCCCAAAATATTGCCTGAGGCCTGCACGCATTCTCCATCGCTTCATCAGCAAAGGAGAAGCGTTCTTCTAGGGGTCATTAGCAAGTACAAAGCTCTAGAGAAGTCCCACTATAAGTGTTCAGATGAAAGTACATGGATGAAAAACTGAGGGTACTGACACAGCACGGAGATGCAGTTACTGAAAAACAAAAATAGAGGTTGGGAAATTTCAGGAAGCCAGCAGGATCCATCTGACTAAATGTGGGTGTGAAGGGAGTGTTGGGTGTAATTTACATATTGACAGTGGAGATACAGGCAGTATCAAGAGTTAAAAAGAAGTTAAAACAGGAGTTAAAAACACAGTTCATCTGACCAAACAATTATTATCTCCAGTGATGGTAATGCAGCCCACCTGTGTCGTCAGCAGCTGCAGGCTGGGCAGAAGCCATGGGATGTCCCTTGTGTCACGAAGTGGCTACATCTAGGCAGCTGCAACCATAGTTAAATCCTTCCCTAGGACAGTGCTCACAGAATCCTAGAATGCTATGGGTTAAAAGGGAACTTTACAGTTCAACTAGTCCAGTTGCCCTGCAGAAGCAGGGACATCTTTAACTTGATCAGGTTGCTCAGAGCTCCATCCAATCTGACCTTGAATGTTTCCAGGAATGTGGCCTCCACAGCCACCCTGGGTACCTGTGCCAGCGTTTCACCTCCCTCATTGTAAAAAATTTCTTCCTTATATCCTTTAAATCTATCATCCCTTAGTTTAAAAACATTGCTCCTTGTCCTGTTAAAACAGGCCTTGCTAAATATCTGTGCCCAGCTTTCCTGGAGCCCCTTTCAGTACTGGAAGGCTTGTTATAAGGTCTCCCTGGAACGTTCTCTTCTCCAGGCTGAACAACCCCAACTGTCTCAGCCAATCCTTGTAAGAGAGGTGCTCCAGCCCTCAGATTATTTTTGTTGCCCATGAATGACTCATTAAAAAACAAACAGGCAATAAGCAATCCTTACCTCTATTTCTAAGTGAACAAAGGTTGCCAGACCCTCTCTGGCAATTGATTCTACAGTGTCTCTTCCAAGTCCGTAGTAATAGCCACTGTATTTATAGGTGGCTATAAACTTCCCCTGGAATTCAAAACAGCAAGTGTAATGAGGAAATATTTTAAGGGAAACAACTTCCTTAAAGGAGCATAATTGCTCTGGACTTCCTTGCTTGCCCTCCCTAAAAGGTTTCTCCCTGCCTAAATCACCAGTGGTGATGAGGCCAATGGGAAGACAAAACTTGCAGGGAAAAGTACAGAGTCAGTCCTACAGGCTTGTACGTTGTTCTTGGATAACAAAACACCAGTGTCCTGAAAACGAGCTGCTGACAGGTTACATCTTTCATTGTTATTCATACACACTGTAAAGAAAGCGAGATCTAAAGCAATAGGCATCTTTCTTCCAACATCACATCAAACCATATGGTCACACTGTACAAAAGAGAAGATGCCAAAGAAAAGAGAGGGCAGAAACAAATCTGCAAGAATATATAATTGGCCAAGAAATTTCAAAGTTAAAACCTGACAGTTGAAACTCTGGTTCCCAGCAGCATGTCTAAAGAGATGTAAGCAGATTATATTCTTTTAAAATTAAACTACTTGATTACTGAGAGTTATCATTAAGGACCAGATCAGTTGCTTAAGTCTGTGTTGGCTCTGTCACTTGTATATGTACAAATAATGAGCTCTGTTGCAGCTTTTCAAGCCAAAGTTTTATTGCAGAAACAATAAACATCAGAAACAGTAGCTGGAGGCACATTGCCTTCAGAGAGAAGCACAATGCCTTCAGGGTGAATTTGATAAACTTTAAAAGACTGCATTCCCTGCAGGGTTCCTGGAAGGTTTTGAAAAAAGAAAGGAAAAAAAAGAGGTGGAAAAAAAGACGCTATTTCAAAAGCTGTCTAGCTATTTGCATATGGAAATAAGTTTATTTCTACATTAAACTACTGCTTAAAGGTTCCTACTGACCATTACACCCATTTAATGGTTTCTGTACATTCATACAGGAGAAAACCAGCATAAATATATAACAAATTTGTGGTTTCTATCTATGAACTTAAGTCACATAACTGGGAGTGAAGAATCATGCACACACAAACATAAACTTAATATAAAACTCCCACAAAATCAGGCCTGGACAGAAAAGTTGAGTTCTCTCTGGGTGTAGGAAATAAGCCTTCTAGGATACTACTTACTGTTTTCACCATATTGTCAAATGCTTCTTGAGAAACGAAATGGTAATCAAGTCTGTTTACTTCGTCAGAGTAAGCTGGCCTGGTAGTGTGACAGGGACTGGAAGATATATGGGATAATAAAGAAATAACCTGTTTTCAATCATAGAAGTAGCTAGGGAATAGGAGGGGGGAGGGAAAGGAGAATACTACAAATCATTTTATTTTTAAGAAGAGAAGATATATGAGAAATATAAAGAGGTGCAAATCATCCCGCTAATGCCGCCTATTTGAAAGATTAACCCATAAATAATAAAAAAAAGTTTAAATGTAACATTCCATTTTGGCTATAAATCCCCCCTGGCCCAGGACAGCCTGAACTGGAGCTGTCACCAAACCCTGTAATAGAGAAATGATGAAACCATTTTTTCCCCTGTTATGTCAGCTTGCGGATGATATAAAGTAGAATTCTAAATATGAAAGAGGAGACTAGGAGTTAGGCTGAACTGTGAGGTTAAGAAACAGATATAAAGACAAATCTTTAAATACACCCCTAATAGTAAGGGGAGAAACAATCCTGAAACTGGGGAGATAAGTGGGATCCAAGGCAGGGAAAGTAATTGCCTGCCAGCACATGAGGACAAGAGGATAAACCTCACATCCGTGGAGCTTACTACCAGGGTGAAACACTTCAAAAAAACCCAAATGAAACCAAAAACCTGCAGCTAAGTCAATGCAGGCAGCAATTTTAGACTAAAGTACGCAGTGGCTCATGTTTTATCTCAGAAAATGATATTTTGCTACTTATTTCTGCTTTCATTTTAATTTTTACTTTGTAGGATAACAGGAACACATGTGTAATGCTGAACTTTGGCACTGATTCACACCAACACCATTTTAACGCTGATTTCTGCTTGTGTTGTCCTGGAAAATACCGCAAAATATATACCACCTACTTGTATGCCACCTACCCGGCCTCTTCTGTTCATGTATTCAAGGTGGCTGAGTTATAAACCATTAAGAAGTTGAGTCTATAATGGACAGATCTTAACTATCACAGCATTACAGGGTGCCACCTTTTTTATCAGTGGCAAATGAGAACACTGTGCTGCACATGCACTCTGTAAAATCTCACTTCAAAGGCCTGATTTTTTTTTTTAAGATATTATGGGTGCATCCAGCCTTAAAGGTCATTCCTGAGCACTAGCCAGATGGTTTGAGGGTCCAATTTCACTTTATTTCTCGAAACACTTTTAAATGTTACAACCCTTTTTTAATTGCAAGGCCATGTTTACATTCAAACTGCCAGGGACTCTTGCATGAAATACATTTTTAATGAGTGGAATGTTTGAAATTTAAAAGTGTAAGCCATAAAATTGCTTAAGTCTCCACTGAATAATTAAAACACAACTTTGCTTTATGGTTGCAATTTTCTGCTCTGTTAAGATTCTGTCTCTCTCCCTTTCTTTTCCCTTCACGCATAAAACTTTAAGGAAATAATATACACAACATAAAAACAATGCTCTTAAAAAAAACCCCACATAGTGCTTGGAAAATTTCAATTGGCGTTCAATTAGTTTGTAATCTAGTCTTTCAAAACACAGGCAAAAAGTCAATTTTTCCAGTCACATAACCTGCACAGATCTTCTCTTAAAATGTCCTTCCTGCTTCCCAGTTTAATGACCTTATCCAGCAAGTGGTTGCAATGGGAGTCAGAGCAGAAACACATAAAGGCAGCGTTGCAGGCTTGGGGAGGAGTGGCTGGAGAGCTGCCTGGCAGAGAAGGACCTGGGGGTGTTGGTTGGCAGCGGCTGAACATGAGCCAGCAGTGGCCCAGGTGGCCAAGAGGGCCAGTGGCATCTTGGCCTGTATCAGACCCAGCGTGGGCAGCAGGAGCAGGGAGGGGATTGTGCCCCTGTGCTCAGCGCTAGTGAGGCCACACCTTGAATCCTGGGTTCAGTTTTGGGTTCTTCACTACAACAAGGACACTGAGGTGCTGGAGCACATCCGGAGAAGGGAACGGAACTGGTGAGGAGCTGTGTTATGAGGATCAGCTGAGGGACCTGGGGTTGTTTAGACTGGAGAAAAGGAGTCTGAGGAGAGACCTCATCACTATCTACAACTGCCTGAAAGGAGGCTGTGGTGGCGTGGGTGTTGGTCTCTTCTCATGACAAGTGATAGAACGAGAGGAAATGGCCTCAAGTTGCAGCAGGGGAGCTTTATAGTAGAAATAGGAAGAATTTCTTCACTGAAAGGGTTCTCAGGCCCTGGCAGAGGCTCCCAGGGAGGTGGTGGAGTTGCCATCCCAAGAAGTGTTTAAAAGACAGGTAGATGAGTTTCTTAGATATATGGTTTAGTAGTGGGCAGGTATGGTTGGACTTGATGATCTCAGTGGTCGTTTCTAACCAGATGATTCTATGATTCTAAGGCTCCTTCATCGTGGTGTGTTATGTTGGAGAAGAAGGCTATTAGACATCACAGCGACATGCAGAGCATGGTCCTGTGATGCTAAGAATGCTGAGAAAGCATTCTCACATATGCATGTGCCTTACGACTCACCACTTCAGCATCTAAGAGCACAAAAATACAGACCCTGGTCCTGTTGTGGCAAATGCCAGACATGTGAAACTGTGGACAAAGTCTGGTTAAAAACGAACGGATAAATTTGTGTACTAAAAATCTGAGAAAAAAAGAGGATAGACAATATAACAGTAACATAGACCAGTGCTTTATAGCATGTGCTATACGATCTATGAAAGTGAGGTACTGTAAAGAATGGAACAGGTGGACAGGAGGAACAGCTCCACCACCTAATTTCAGGCAACAGATAGCAATAATTTAACTTAGCCAGACTTCCCATCTACTGAAAATAGGTAGGTGCCTCTGGGAAGTGATTCACAAAGGCTGAACCTCCCTTGGAAAGAGAGAGTTTCTCTTTGCTAAATACACAGTGAGCCCAAGGTGGTGAGGATCATAATTCAGGCCTTTCTGATAGGGAATATTAGTCCTCCCAGCAGGCGGTGAAGTCTGAAAGGTGCCATTTGCTTTGATAACACTGTTCACAGGATAATAAACTGGTCCAGCAATTGCACTTTCTATCTTCTGGATGCAGTCTGCACATGCATGCTAATGCGTTGATACGCAGGTACATTACAAAAATTAAGAGAAATGGATACATATCTACACAGATGAGGGGCTTTAGTGAGCATAGATAGAGTAGATCAATAAAAGGAGCACTAAATGACACATTTTTGTTTGTTTGTTTGCTCTTCACCTTTGGAAAGATCATGATAAACAGCTTTTCTTTAAGGAAGTATTTGATGACTACAGGCAATCAAGCCCTGGAAAGAGATAATATGCATAACGATGAACATTTATGGGTTGTCTTTAATTTTTAACTTCTGCAGCAATTCTAGCCTTGATCACTTGGTGTTCCTTTAACCTTGTGGAGCAAACTTACCCGTATCTGAAGAAACTGTTGAACTCCCTGCAGATCTCATGAGTGAGCTCTCTCTTGCCACAGGCCAGAGGGCCAACTAATACCACCATGGCGTAGGCAATATCGAGGCTCGGTGAAGTGCTACAAGAAAGGAAAACGAGGAGTCATTACATTGCCTACAAATGAAATCTTCAGTAATTTCGCATAAAGCTTCTGCAGAGACCTTTTTTCATCATTTCAACCAATCTCACCTGTCGATCGTGCTATTCACATTGTTCACAGTACAGACAAAAATGAGAAGTGTGTGCGTGGTTTGATATGCCCTAAACAAAAATATTACAAAATACTGCATTAAAGACCCTCAGGTCTCTTTTGCAAAAGGAATAATGTTATGTCTGCTATAAGCTTTTCCATTTTATAGCCTTTTCTAAAGCTTCTTCTGCAGTGATGGTGTTGCTGGGATTTGTTTTAAGAGTCTTCTAGGTTTAACACCGAGACTGTAATATTTTAATGATCAGGATAATAAGCCTAGCATGAACCTGGACTCATTCCTAAAGACCTTTATGCACTCCTGTATGACTCTTGCTGACTTCCATGGACTTGCCAGATGAACGTGGAAAGTTGTAAAGAACTCTTCAATTCAATACAATGAAAAACACTAAGATCCTTAAACTCCACTGAACACAAATAACACTACAATAAAAGAACCTAAAGAGCTGCAAAAACACAAAGCCCTGCATTTTCTCCATGCTGAGCCAATGGGTCAATCCTCAAATGTCCAGTTCCAGCGATAAATACTAGAATGAACAGCGTTTCTGCACTATTGACTGTCCAGCAATTTATTCAGACACTTAAAAATGAAATGCAACTTCAAGCTCTCATTTTTAAATCTCAGCTACATCTTAGGATGATGCCATTTGATGATCACAGAATCACAGAATGGTGTGGGTTGGAAGGAACCTTAAATATCATCCAGTTCCAACCCCCCTGCCATGAGCAGGGACACCTCCCACTGGATCAGGGGGCTCCAAGCCCCATCCAACCTGGCCTTGAACACCTCCAGGGATGGGGCAGCCACAGCTTCTCTGGGCAACCTGGGCCAGGGCCTCCCACCCCCACAAAAAAATATTCTTTCTAATATCTCATCTAAATCTCTCTTCTTTCAGCTTAAAACCATTCCCTGCACTCTGTGATAAAGAGCTGCTCCTCAGCTCTCCTGTAGTCCCCTTTAAGTGCTGGAAGGAATATGTCAGAAGTAGCTGAAATAACTACAAACACACACTTAATTTTAACTATTAAACAGCTTCGACTAAATTTAAATTTTCAAGTGAAAGAAAACCACCAATGTGCATCAAGCTTCCATTTCATGTGATTTAAAAGAGGTGAACACAAATTCCTGAAAAAAGAGTATATTTATTTCTTTTACTTTTTGCCTTATGAGTAACTAACTTTATAAGAAGTAATGATAATCATCAAACATCAGCATGGAGCAAAAAGTTTTCAAAAAGTAATGGCTTTACTCCTATTCCAGGTTCAGCAAACCAGCACTATTATCTACCAGATGAAATGCATATAATGGACTTGATGCTTCAGAAACACTAAGGCAATAATGCAATTCAGTCTCCTAATTCTCCTGTGGAGTACTATTCCTGTAGAAGAAATAACAGCTACATATAATAAATTAATAGACTGTCTCGAGTTTGTACATAACTGTGAAATGAAATCGGATCCTCGTTCAGTTTTGTGTCCACTGGACTATTTTAAAGCAAAACAGTAGCAGAGCCCTTGGGAGATTTAAGTGTTTTCTAATTACTGTGCCAACTGGTGACATTTATAATACATTAAACATTAGCACAATAAGCTCAATAGCATAATACATTAAAAACACAGGAGAAGGCAAAACTGCATCTTAAAAATCTTTATTTGAATCTGGTTGTGACATTCTGATCAATTCTCCTCTCTTGATGATTGGAGCTGTTCAGACTCTTTCCCTTTTCTGACATTTGTGGTAAGGAAAAGACTGACATGATCCCAGGAGAAATTAGTGATGGTTGTGGATACTGCAAGTGCATTATAATAAACAAACCATTTCAAAGATGGGAATTCCAGGAAACACCCTTAAGTGGCCAGAGATTCAATATCAATCAAGATGCAGCAGAAAGGTTCTTACTCTTGCTCAACGCCATGTCCTTCATGGGTAATGATGCCAAGGCAGGTCTGTGAGGACAGAACTCTTATCTTCAACTTAGTTTTAATATATTCTTTCTCTGCGCACAGAACCTGGTACACGCTTGCAAATTGCAGAATTCCTCTGTACTCTTTTCTTTTACAAGGAAGTGTTATAGCCAGTAATGATACAATACATGATAGAATCACAGAATCATTAAGGTAGGAAAAGACCTCTACGATCATCCAGCCCAACCGTCAGCCCAACCCCACCATGCCTCCTAAACCATGTCCCAAAGTGGCACGTCTACACGTCTTTTGAACACCTCCAGGGACAGGGACTCCACCACTCCCTGGGCAGCCTCTTCTAATGCTTCACCTCTCTTCCAGTAAAGTCATTTTTCCTAATATCCAATCTAAACCTTCCCTGGTGTAACTTCAGTCCATTTCCTCTGGTCCTATCATTTGTCATCTGGGAAAAGAGACCAATACCTGCCTCACTCCAGCCTACTTTCAGGGAATTGCAGAGGGGTTGATCATTTCTTGATATGACTATACTTAGAAATCAAATTCCCTTAAATAAACTTCCGTCACTCAAATTCCTCATATCCTCAAATTCCTTGGATTTACTGAGGTCTCTTTGGTTTTCTACAACTTGTAAGGAGTATCTTGTGAAGAGTTCTTGGCCCATTTAATGTGTGTCTTTCAACTTTCCTTATCTTTGGCAAGTACAGTAATCATAGAATCATAGAACCATTAAACTTGGAAAAGAGAACTCTAAGATCATCCAGTCCAACTGTCAGCCCAACACCACTGTGTTGACTAAACTATGTCACGAAGTGCCACGTCTACATGTTTTCTGAACCCCAGCAAGGATGGGGACTTCACTACTTCCCTGGGCAGTCTCTTCCAATGCTTCACCACTCTTCCTGTAGAGAAATTTTTCCTGAGATCTAACAATACACTGCTGCGCAAGATTAATAGATTTCAAGGCCAGAAGGGACTACTGTGATCATTTAAGTCAGAGTCCCCTTATCACACCAGCAACAGGATTTCCCCACGTTAGTTCTTGTTTCAAGCCTGATACCTGGGGTTCCGTTAAAGCATATTTTAATTAAAAGCATTCTAATTGTGAAGAATACTTCGTACCCTCAGAAAATTGTTCCAATGGTTAATTACCTTCATTGTTAAAAATAATCATGCTCTATTTCTTCTCTGAATGAATTTCTCCTCAATAGCCAGAAACAAATCTCATCACATGCTTGCCCAATAGACTGAAGAGCCCTCTGCTATTTAGTTTCTGCTCGCCATGTAGCAGTTCTAACTATGATCAAGCCACCTTTTTAGATGTCATGTGCGTTTATAGTAGGGGAAAAACACACGTAATATTGTTCAGTGGTGTGTCACCGTGTCATTAAAGAATCACAATGCACACAGAGAGAGGGGATAGATTAAGAAATGTAATATTTTCTGACTGTAAACTACGCAGCAATATAACTTTTTGCTTTGTCTTCAGGTTTAATTTTTAATAGAGATATTACTAAATTAATTATAATCTCGGATGCAAATGAACTACACCAATCTGGTTCCAATAAACATTTTATAGTGTAGAAGACTGTAACACATCATCATTAGGAAGATTTCATTAATGACTGTGTTGTGTACTTTCCAGCTGAGCATGGGCAAACATTCAAAGCACCGTTAACAATTTTGGTCAGCACCATAAATGCTGGGCTGCGTGTTTATATGTTTGTGTATGTAATACCTCTGACAGAAGACAGAGTTGTTGCTTTCCAACAATGATTATACACATACACAATCCAATAAACAAATATTTAAATAGACTCTGTGTCTGCATTGGAAGAAATCCATGCCTTTAGGTAAAACTATTGTGCTTTTTTCTTAAGAATTCTCCAACTCTGCCAAACAGTAAATGAATTTTGGGGGTTTTGCTTTCAATAGGCTGTTTAGAATTCTCAGAGCTATCACCACCACTGGGATGGTTCCTGTCTTTCATCAACAATACCAGAAAAAAAAAGACTCGCAATAAAGATATTCTAAAGATATAAATGTCTTGAGTTACCAAGTCATGGATCTTAAATCAAATTACTCAAGTTATGATTACTTTGCAGTGTGCACTCACAACCCAGAAGGCCAACTGTATCCTGGGCTGCATCAAAACAAGTGTGACCAGCAGGGCGAGGGAGGGGATTCTCCTCCTCTGTTCTACTTTTGTGAGACCCCACCTGGACTATTGTGCCCAGTTCTGGAATCTCCATCGTAAGAAGGATATGGAACTGTTGGAGTGGGTCCAGATGATCAGAGGGTTGGAGCACCTCTGCTAGGAGGACAGGCTGACAGAAAAGAATTACTCAGCCTGGAGAAAAGAAGGCTCTGGGGAAACCTTAGAGCAGCCTCCCAGTACCTGAAGGGGCTCCAGGAAAGCTGGGGAGGGACTTTTTCCAAGGGCCTGGAGTGACAGGACAAGGGAGAACAGCTTTAAACTGGAAGGGGGAAGTTTTAGATTAGACATTAGGAAGAAATTCTTCACGATGAGGGTGACGAGACTCTGGCACAGGTTGCCCAGGGAAGTCATAGCTGTCCCCTCCCTGGAGGTGTTCAAGGCCAGGTTGGATGGGGCTTTGAGCAACCTGATCCAGTGGGAGGGAGGGTGGCGCTGGGGGAGGTTGGAACTGGATGATCTTTGAGGTCTCTTCCAACTCAAACCATTCTATGATTCTATGAATTAAGATGTCCAACATGGTGCTAAAAAAGAGTGCAAGGCACAAAAATTGTCTCAATACCCACTGTCACCAGTGTAATAATAAACCCTCTAGATTTCATAGTATTGCTGTCAAAGCATTTTCCAAGTATTCATCAAGCAAATTATCTTCACACATGCAGAGCAGCAAAATGCGGTCATTTCTATAGAGAAGTCACCTGGCACAGTAATGGCAACACTGGAAAAAGAACATTCATTTGCCTCTCCTTTCTGAATTTATGTGGCATCCGGCATCATCGCCTCCCAAAGGCAGAAGTAGCTGGACTTCTCCAAGCACAAAATTTCAATCTTATGAATTTAAATGTGCCCTGAAGCCACTAAATAAAGTAATTTTGTTCACAATGGGACGTCAATAGTGTGAAGAGCAGGATAGGAAGAAGGTATGTTTTACAGCTCTCTTCTGCCTCCAGGGATTTTTCAATTGCCTTTGGGCATTGATAGGAATTTTGCATCTTTCTTTTATGGTGCAAATGGCCATCTGTTTCAACAGATTGTTTAAAAGAACTGGAGCTGTGGACAATCTGTCTCAGACTTTAGGGGTGAATGACTAACTTCATTTCATAATCAATTTTAACCAAATAAGATTTGCCTCATTTCCAGGCTGCTAACAGAATACTTCCGAACTTCTCCTCTTCGCTGCGTTAATTTAAAGGTGGGAGAGGGACAGAAAAATGTCCCTCTAAACACGACAACATATTCTGCTTTACTTGAGTGCCACCCTCAGGAGCAGATATGAAGTGGAGGTACGTTTACCTGTCAAAGATCCTCTGGGGCTGCCGCATGCTGTTCATAACATTAGTCATATGGTCTCCAGCAGCAATGACTTCTGGAGGAGGATCATATTTATTCATGGCTGCAACCTGTTCCCATAGTTTAGGGGCAAAAGGAAGAAGAACAGTGATGTAATTTTCTCCAGCTGCAATACACTTCGCTTATCACTATGAGTAACGACGGCTTCATATTTATGAGGGTCACTCTTTGCATTTGGCTCGTCTGTGAGCACTCTGCTACATAATTCTTTTCAGGAGATTTAAGGACAATTTGATGGATGGATGGAAGGCAGCCAGATGTAGCTCACCATCTTTAATATATTCAGCCTTTTACCAGAAAGAAAACAGGATGCCACATAAGATGCAAAGTAATCTTGCTTAGGTTTTAATTATCCATTAATTTGCATCCTCTCAGTCCTGGTGGAAGATGCTGAACTAAAATCCTTAGGGACTGAAGCCATTCATTTATTCATCAGAACAGGAATAGAATGGGCATTAACAAAGTGAGCAAACTGCGGTTTTCTCCTGACGATGCATTTCTGTCTTGCCTTGGAGAAGGAGCACTCCAACACCAAAGAGTACCCACATTCATTCTGGTGAAAGCTCTATTGTGGGCACTGACCACTAATGAGTTGTGTATTTTTTAGCACTATTAACTTGTTCCTGAGTAGGCAGCATTAACAACTACTAAGTTGTTTCATTTCAACCATCAAATATCAACACTGCTGCAAAATACGCTGTTAGATCTGATGACAGCCATGCCCATGTTAGCAAGGAGTACAGTGCAACAGAACTGGACCTTTAAAGCAAAACATTCTGTGCTTGGGACCCAGTGTTACACAATCTGGGGGGAGTGTGGGAAGTGAGACATGTCACTCTAGCTCCAGTGTGGTCCTTTGGTCTCAGTTAGTGGCTAGGAGCACATTAGGTGCATCCTGGTGCACAAGGTTAGTCTAAAAGAAATCTAGTTCAGATGTTGAAAGAGTATTCCATAACGAGAATCAAGCATGGCAAGTTGAGCAACTGGGAGTTTCACTTCAAAACTGTTCTTGTGGTCTAAACTATGAACTTGCTGTATATCCAGTTTATGTCTTAGTAAGACAGAAGAGCTGGGACTTCCAAATTCAGTTTGACAAGAGCATTTCTGAGGTTAGAATAGACATCCTGAAGTAACCCAAGTAGAGGATTTTCTGAAATAATTTTAACCATGGAAAAGTTAAGTGCTAGTTCAAACCAGTCAATTAGGATTATTTTTACAGTCCATAGAGAAGGAAAAACTACTTAATATGTCCAAAATATTACTGGAAGCAAAATAGGTTGCCACATAACTACCTACAGGAAAGCTGGGGAGGGGCTCTTTATCAGAGAGTGAAGGGGTAAGACAAGGAGGAAAGATTTTAAGTTGAAAGAGGGGAGATTTAGATGAGATCTTGGCAAGAAATATTTTCCTGTGAGGGTGGGGAGGCCCTGGCGCAGGTTGCCCAGAGAAGTGGTGGCTGCCCCATCCCTGGAGGTCTTCGAGGCCAGGCTGGACGGGGCTTTCAGCAACCTCATCCAATGACAGGTGTCCCTGCCCATGGCAGGGGGTTGGAACTGGATGGGCTTTAAGGTCCCTTCCAACCCAAACCATTCTATGATTCTATGATTCTATGAGACAAAGTCTAAAAATAACATCTTGGGCAGGTGGGGCATATCACACTCTGGTAACAACCCCTTCTCTACCTTCATTATAGGGAGAGCCTGGCATTGAACAAGATCCCTAATATTTAAGCAGCTAAAGTTAGGAGCAATGAATTTCCTGTAAGGATCATTTTACAGAAGAATTCTCTGAAATCCAACCCCAATTGGCAGCTGTTAATCCTAACTGTTGTAGCAAGTCTTGAGCCCAAACACTATAGGCAGCAACCAAACTGCAGTAAAAGCAGAGCAAGATGGAAAGATTTATATTACAACGGGAAGTTGCTGTAAGCTGTCTGAGCAGGTGTTTTGGGGGAGCAGATTTTACAGTGAAAGCTGAATAGAGTAGAGCTGCAAACAAGCATTGATATAAGTTCCATGACATGAACATGACACTAAAAATATCGGCATTTTAGAAGTAGCACAGTGGTTATCAGTGCAGAGTATTCAATAGATGGAGTTAGAGAATCACAGAATCAGAATGGTTTGTGTTGGAAGAGACCTCACATTTCATCCCCTTCCAACCCCCTGCCATGGGCAGGGACACCTCCCACCGGATCAGGCTGATCAAAGCCCCATCCAACCTGGCCTGAACTCCTCAAGATGGGGCTTCCCCAGCTTCTCTGGACAACCTGTGCCAGTGCCTCATCATAACAATTTCTTCCTAATATCTCATTTAAATCTCCCCTCTTTGACCTTAAAACTGTTCCCTGTTTACATTGACTCACTGAGTAACAACAGCTGTTAAGTAAACGTATTCACTGAGCAAGGCATTTTCATATACCACAACTGTTCCAGAAATTCTGTAGATTTATATCTGGATTTAAAAGCAAAAGTCTCTGAATTTGTAGCCTATCTTGGGGGCTACAAATCACTAAAAAGCTACATTTGCATGCACAGTGTTTTATATTGTTTATTTAGAAAAATTCCAGAATGATAGGAGTTTACATACCTTTTCTTCCACAGAAATCTTCTTGAGATCCAGTTCAGTTAGTTGGAGTATCAGGAAAATCACTGAGAGCCAATAACCTGTTTGCTCCTAAAGGACAAAGTTTCCACTTTCACAAAGTATTTAACTTCATCAATTCAATATTTAATTTCAGTAGGTTGAGAGTAAATTGGTCTTAATACATTGCAGCATGAAAAGCTTTTTACCCTGGAGGATGTCAATACATTGTACAAATTGACCCCCCAGCATAAGCTCAGCTTCTACAACAAAAGCTAGAAGTCTGCCATACGTTGTTCAAAAGGTCAGGATGGGAATTAAAAATCACCACCACACCCACTAAAACACCAAGAAAGACTGTTGGAGAATCGTAGAATGGTTTGAGTTGGAATGGACCTTGAAGCCCATCCAGTTCCACCCCCTGCCATGGGCAGGGACACCTCTCACCAGACCAGGCTGCTCAAAGCCCCATCCAGCCTGGCCTTGAACACCTCCAGGGATGGGGCAGCCACAACCTCCCTGGGCAACCTGTGCCAGGGCCTCACCAACCTTGTGAAGAATTTCTTCCTAATGTCCAATCCAAATTTTCCCCCTTCCACTTTAAAGCCGTTCCCCCCTCGTCTAATCACACAAAAAGCGTTATCTACACTGGGATTATGCACTAAACCATGGTTAATACTTCTAAACTTAGTAGTACTGTAGGAACTTTAACAGAGAATTTGCATTATAAATTTGTCATCACACGTGCTCTTAAGTCTCAGACAATAAACAGATTAATTAAAAATCAAATGAAAAAGTTGACACTGACAAGTTCATGACGATTCTTAGTTCTAAATACAGAAAGATCCAGTTAAAACCACTGAAATTCAGACAGGGGTCTTAAGATGACTGTTGCAAGAGTGAGTTATTAAAGCAGCAATTGAGAGGAACAGGATCAGACTTCGCTTAGGGGAAGGACATCTAAACAAAAAAAGGCTTTTGGATTACAGAGGACCAGGTGCTGCCTATTTTGGGTATTTTTTCATGCTAATTTTATTGCATGCAACGACAAACCATTCCCATGAAAGCCAACACAAACTGTCAATTCCAGGAAAGAGAAGTTCAACCCTGGCCAGTTTTATTCTCTCTGACATTGGAAATCACTGTAAAATTCAAATATAATTTAGAAATCGCAAAAGCCAGGGTAAAATCATCTTTGATCACGCAGGGCAAATTAACAACTGCAGGGCCAAAGTCAGAATTTCTGACACTTTGCCATTGTCATTGTTGTTTATAAAATGGATTTTAATTCATTAATTGAGGAATATTATGGGAGCCATAAATGAGGACTGAGTAAATCTTAAAGAAGAATAGAGACACATGTCCTGCGCATGTCATTTTAAAAGGGTTACTATTAAGTTCCTTAGACCTTTTCCCAGGAACAACTGAGCACAGACCTTCAAAGCAAATGAAAATGGGATCTTTTCTCAAACAAAAATCATGGCATACTCTGAGTACAAATGTATAAATGGATTCACAAATGGAATTATATAAAATTCATGGATTTACTAGATGGATATTAAGCATCATGATTCATATTCAGCTTTGGTTCAGAAAGACAAAGGTACATAACCATGCCAGGGAAACCATCAGCCATTATCTCTTGTGCTCATTCCCCTGAAATGAGCTGGCCACTCTCAGAGACAGAAACCGAGGATAAATGGATTCCAGTGTAATCCAAAACACCAATTCTAAGTTCTTATTTTTGGCTTCCTCTTTAGTTCTTTCTTACCTGGACAGGATTTTTTAAGAGATTTAAAACTCTGAGGAGAGGGAGATCTTTAATCCGTTCAATTTCATGCAGCTCAGCAATCTAATTAGTGACAGAAACAAAGCATAAATCAGCAGCAACAGAATCCATGCTAACTTTGGGGCGGGGGCGGGGAGGGAAGCATTTTAATCCCTGCTTTTAAAATCTGGACATAAAAAAAAATGATTATACTCACAAAATCGGAGTACATGTTAACTGCACTCAATAAGGCACTTCAAGTCACAAAAGGCAGACAACTTGGATGTTAACTGGAGTGGCACTATAATACAGACAGCAATTTCAAGCCACCTGCGTTTTTCCAGTTCTTTCAAATGTCAAGCCCTAACGCATTTAGCTTTTATGTGGCTGATGCGCTTAAGTGCCGCAATTCTGCCGTTATATTTGTGCTTCAGTTGACTAGTAAAAAAAAATCATTCTAAGAAGAGTTTCTTTCCACTGGAGCTGAAGTTCATCCCACCTAACTCACAGCACTTGACTGAAAAGGATCAGCATAGTTGTCCTTGGCTGCTTGTGTCCAGAGGGTGATGCATTCCACTTAAGGTCCCATCTATCCACAAAGAAAACCTGGGTTGGTTGCATTCAGGCACATCAGATGAGCATTAGAAGTTCACACGGGATTAAACCAAGTTTGTGTGCGCAAAGCAAAGTTGCACTAGAGGCACTCATGCCAGACCCTGAGCGAACAGTTGTAAGGCTCCCAATTAAACCCAAACAGGCCAAACAGAATTCATGACACCTCATTTTAGCTATCTGTTCCGTTAGTCAAAGTTAGTTGCTTAATCTCCCTTTATAATCAGTGGAGAAAGGCTGTTTCAGAGGTCATCTGATCCATGGTAGGCTGGGATAGATTTCCTTAAACTTGTTTTCCCTCTACTGCTGGAAGATTGAACCTAGAACACTTCAAATTCCATCCTTAACTTATATTCATCTAATATAAAGTGTCTGAATGGAAACAGAAACCTCAACCACAGAGGCCACAAAGACGATCCAAGGGCTGAAGGACCTCTTGTACACTGACAGGCTGAGAGAGTTGGGGTTGTTCAGCCTGGAGAAGAGAAGGCTCTGGAGAGACCTCACAGCAGCCTTCCAGCACTGAAAGGGGCTCCAGGAAAGCTGGGAAGAGGTTCTTTATCAGGGAGTGCAGGGACAGGGAAAGGGGGAATGGTTTTAAGCCAAAAGAAGGGAGATTGAGATCTTAGGAAGAAATGTTTTGCTCTGAAGGTGGGGAGGCTCTGGCACAGGTTGCCCCGAGAAGTCACGGAGGCCCCATCCCTGGAGGTTTTCAAGGCCAGGGCTTTGAGCAACCTGACTCAGTAGAAGGTGTCCCTGCCCATGGCAGGGGAGTTGGAACTGGATGACCATTAAGATCCCTTCCAACCCAAAATATTCTATGATTCTACACAATATTCATTTTGAGATAACAAGAAGCCCACTGTGGAATAGTTTTGACTGAGTTAAATGTCATTTGGGTGGATTTCTTAAATAAATCATGGAATGACAACCATCAGCTTTTGAAAATCACTGAACCTGTATAAGAGATACATGTTCGCAGACAAACTCATCATGGGCATTTTTGAAAAATCAAGCCTTTAAGATACTTCTGGGCGGTAGCGAGGCGAAGCAACTCAGATCTTTCTGTGTTAATTCATTAAAATTCGCTTTAAGTTATTCTTCAGATGGAAATGTTCAAAAAATGGAGACTCATTAAACAGTTTCAATAACATCATTAAAAAAGGCAAATTTTGATGAGGTAAAATTAACAGCTTTTGCGTGCTGTAAAGAACAGTGGAAACTATAAGAAGCAATGGAAGTGGTGTCATTAATGCTAATAGCAACCATATTATTAGTTAGTTTCCTGTCTTGTGCAATTGATGTACCTTTAAATGTCAGCCTGAG
This sequence comes from Neomorphus geoffroyi, assembly GCA_033558235.1. Lineage (NCBI taxonomy): Eukaryota > Metazoa > Chordata > Aves > Cuculiformes > Neomorphidae > Neomorphus > Neomorphus geoffroyi. Next base: position 1,014,751 of record JAUMJM010000112.1, read on the forward strand.
CACAATGTGAGAAAAAGAATTCATAGCGTCTTGAAATAATTCCTCTAAATGTATCTTGCAAGTGGGGAAAAATGACAGAAAATGTTCAAACCCAGGGTTATATTTTATTACTTATTTTCTTAGATTTGCTTTGCATATGCAGATCTGTCTTTGATGTCAAAATGATTCATGAACTGATGGCCTTTTCAGTTAAGGACCCGGGAAGATCAATATCAAAAGCACCATGTATAAATGGCTTGGCTTCAAAATTCAAATACAAATGAGCTGGATTGTGTCATTGTATTTCCAACGAAAATTCCCTGCATAACAAAAGCCACTTCATAATAGAGTACATGCAGTTCTCCCTTAGAGAAAGTTTCCAGTTGAGAGCACAGAAGAATCTGTGGTCATAAAATTGGGCTGAGAGATATTAGCAAATCCTCCTGAGGCCTGGCAGTAGGAAAGCTGCAATGTAAGTAAAGATCCTCAAGAATAATCAGGCTGAAAAAGCTGCATACTCATCCCTATCTTATCCACTCAAGGGAGCACTGTTAGTTCGTTGTGTCCATAAGCACTCAATACTACAGAAGTGATACCCACATACAGATATACCCACCTAGCGATACTAAACAAGGCCTGAGGAGCGTAATGTGAATCAGCATGTGAAACAGGATTGGAGTGAAACACCAAAGGAAAAAATGTCCTCTTTTCTAACATTCATTTCTTGCAGTGTTGTAAGATTTTTTGATTAAGCCTTAAAGGAGCTGAATTTTAGAAAAGAAAAAAATTCCATGCATTCTTAGGAAAAGCTAAGGTCAATATATACTGTACCTGGTTATCCTCTAGGTTGATCACCTCTAGCAGATCATGTTTCTTCAAGCCTTCTAGACTAGTTATTTTATTGCTCGATAGATCCAGCTTCCGTAGAGTTTTCAAGCTGTCCAACCCAGTTATCTTCTCAATCCGGTTAGAGCTCTAAAAAGAAATGAAAGCATATAAACTGTTAATAAATTCTACAGGTGGAAAACAACATTCCTGAGGAAGCACAGAGTTCACTTTATTATCATGGAATTATAGAACCACAGAATCTTCAAGGTTGGAAAAGACCTCTAAGCTCAGCCAGTCCAACTGTCAGCCCAACACCACCGTGCCAAATAAACCATGTCCAAAAGTGCCAAGGTAACACACTTTTTGAACACCTCCAGGGATGGAGACTCCCCCACTGCCCTGGGCAGCCTCTACCAGGGCTTCACCACTCTTTCAGTAAAGAATTTTTTCCTAATATCCAATCTAAACCTCTCCTGGCACAACTTGAGGCCATTTCCTCTTGTCCTATCACTTGCTACTTGGGAGAAGAGACCAGCACCCACCTCACTACAACCTCATTTCAGGGAGCTGCAGAGAACGATGAGGTCTCCCCTCAGCCTCTTCTTCTCCAGACCAAACAGCCCCAGGTCCTTCAGTCGCTCCCCATAACCCCTGGGCTCCAGACCCTTCCCCAGCTCAATTTTCCTTTTCTGGATGAGCTCCAACTCCTCAATGTCTTTCTTGGAGTGAGGGGCCCAAAACTGAACCCTGAATTTGAGGTGTGGCCTCACCAGCACCGAGTCCAGGGGGACAATACCTTCCCTACGCCTGCTGGCCACACCATGGCTGATCCAGGCCAAGGTGCTATTGACCTTCTTGGCCATCTGGGCCACTGCTGGCTCATGTTCATTATTGAACATCCTATTACAAACTGGCCTTTTATACAATAGCCCCATATTCATCTTGAGATGACATATTACAGCTTTCCACATTGCTCACAAAAAAAAGAATTCACTATCTTCTGATTAACTTATCTTCAACTCACCTTGAAGAGCAGAGAGAGACAACAGCATAGAGAGAGCTCTAGCATTCTTTTAAAGCTGATACTGAGTAAAGGATAGCCTTGTCACAATACAACTCAAAGTTTAGGAAGACATATGCATGTAAATTGTAGAATATATATACATAAATACATAGAATTTCCCTCTGTAATCATGGTTATATTTACACTTATGATTAGAGAGTAAATAATGAAAATATTAAGGTAGAACAATGCAGTACTGTTTTCTTTAGATTACAGGCAGTCTATAAAAATATCTCTAGGATACACATATTCATCTTAATGCATACGAAGTGAAGGCAGACCTTAGTTACTGTCAGAAACAGCATACACAGAAATGTTAAAACCCCCCATGAAACCCACCTTACTGTAAGTTCATAGAATCACAGAATGGTTTGGGTTGGAAGGGACCTTAAAGCCCATGCGGTTCCAATCCCCTGCCACGGGCAGGGACACCTCCCACTGGATCAGGTTGCTCAAAGGCCCATCTAACCTGGCCTTTGAACACCTCCAGGGATGGGGCATCCTCTGAACAACCTGTGCCGGGGCCTCGCCACCCTCACAGGAGAACACTTCTTCCTAAGATGTCACCCAAATCTCCCCTCTTTCAGCTTAAAACCACTCCCCCTCATCCTATCCCTGAACTCACTGATAAAGAGTCCCTCCTCATCCTTCCTGTAGACAACAGTCATCTGTACTCTAACACAAGCAATGAACCAAGCTTTTGAGAACTCACAACCAGCTATCATTGGTTTACGTTCCTTCCAAACAAGGTACAGGACAGAAAACCTACATTTAGCACCAGACACCAGATGGCTTCATTTCTCAGGGCCTCACCAATCATACACTCGTTTCTGCTACGAACTCCAAACAGTTATAACATGCCAGGTTCCATACTCGTCTTTGTCCCAGTGGTCACACATGACCCAGATGGCCTCTCAACATCATTCTTTCTGTATGACCTTGCAAGTTACGTTTTTCCATCAGCATCACCTTGTGCTGAAAGCTTAGAAGGCTCATATTGTATTAATAAATATTTAGGAACTATTGAAATAAATAAGCCAGCTGACTCTAATGTTAATCCAGTTGTCTGTCCTTGACATTTTTCCTGACTTTTAAATGTTTAATTAGGTTATTAATAGCATGGAGTCTCCCTCTTCTCTTCCTGTTCTTCGTTAGACCTTCCTTTAATAGGATACAGCTCAGAGCTCCACTTGCAAAATGCCACGCAAGAGGAGCACATAAAAGCGTGAACAAAAGGGGTTTGTGTAGAGATCTTTTCTTGCAAAGTACAAAATTTCTAAGAGTCCAGTTCATTAGAGCTGCACTTCTTATTTTTTGCAAACATAAGCAGAATAAAGGCTTTTTTTGGTACAGCTGGGTGGTATTTACAGTTTTTGAAGCCTTTCTTCCAAACTTCAGACTTTACTCCTCTTTCAACCTAAAAAGCTCAAGGGAAAATGGAAAAGAAAGCTGAATCAATGGGAAGAGAGGGGATGATGGCTTCCATGAAAAAAAGAACTGCATTCTATTCTAATTAGTAAAAGAAAATGCGATGCTAAAATCTGTCTATTTACATCATTTCCACATGACTATCTACTTTGCTAATTAAAAAAGACAAGCAGTTGTATAAATAATCATATCAGCATGTAAGAACCCAAACTGAAGAACGTGTTCACATTAATAAGGCTTAGCTGTTAACACGACATCCAAAACATTTTACAGAGCAGATAACCATTACTAACAGAATTATTATTAGGCCTTTTAACAGATGAGGAAATCGGCGCACGCAATGGTTGAGCGGCTTACTGTCATTCTCCCTGAAGAAAGCATTTAGAGAAAAGATCTTCCTGTCAGCTTAGATTGTCACACTCCTATAGCTCATTTCAGAACTTTTAGACATGATTTTGCCAATTGAAGTTAATCTTATCCACTAAAAATGAGACAAAATTCAATTTTATTGCCACTAAAGGCATAACTGGAAGCTACTGAAGGCAGCATATATCTGAAATATAATAAATACATATTAAAAATTATATATAATATAATAATATATAATTAAAATACGTATTATAAATGCGTTACTGAACACTATTGGAATATTTTATTCAAAACATACTACTGTCCACTTTTAAACAGGAATACCGTTTCTGAATATTGAAGTAGTAATAAGTTCAAGGGCCAATCAGGCCTTGATGGGTACAGACCTTTTCTATATCAATTATTACAGAATAGAAGAAAAATCTTTAAAATTTTAAAAGGATTGGAAAAGAATATTTCTATTCTTGATAAGGGACTCATTCGCTTTACCTGAAATATTTATGTAGGTGCTTAAAAGTAATGTAGCAAATATGACCATATTTCTATGTATAGTTTTTCGGTGCTCATTTTAAAAATCCTATTAAATATTTCTAAAATTACTATTACAAAGTAATAGTAATTTAAAGTAATTTAAAGAGTATTGAGAAGTCACCTGATGTATTTTATACCAGCTGAACTGCATTAAAAATAGTTTTTGCTTGTGTTTCTGTGCAACCTATATAGAGATGGCTCTTCCTATTAAATGATTTAGAAGAGAGTCTTGGTGTTATTAAGGACATTTTGCAAACATGGAACTGAGGAACACTGAGATAAACACCTTTGCAAGATCTGTAAAAGAGAGAGATGCATGCAAACAAGTGGAGGCATTAACAGGGAGAACTCTAGGCCCAGTCATCCTTTGCTGTTTTCATAGAACGGTTTGGGTTGGAAGAGGCCTTAAAGCCCACCCAGTTCCAACCCCCTGCCATGGGCAGGGACACCTCCCACTGGATCAGGGGGCTCAAAGCCCCATCCAACCTGGCCTTGAACACCTCCAGGGATGATCTTCATAACCAACAAAGAGAAACAGGCACTGAAGCTTCTTGTGTTAATGCAGGTGTCAGCAGCTGGATCAGAATAATGAGGTATTTAAAGTATCCATTTCTCTCCACTGAATTTTGAGGCAGCAGAGAACAACTACCTCACCCGCAGTTGTCTACAGTGCAGAAACCTGAAGCCAGATAAGATAAATCCTGCTGAAACATCTAGAAGCATAACCTAGAAATGTTGTATTTAAACAAATAAACCCTAGGTTTTTTTATGGAAAGCTGGCAATATAAAGCTTCCACCCTCATTACAAGATCCTTAAAAATTAAACAAAGATCCTTTAATAATGTATCAGATTTGCATACCAAACTTGACTCGTTCTCTAAAATGAATACAGGCTTCACAGTTCATTCTTTTCCCTCTTCAGCCCCAGCTCACTGCTATCGCGAACACAACTTCATGAGAAAACGTACTTTGAAAAACCACAGTAAGTAACTTCTTACACATCACCTAAGCAACAACAAAACCTCCTCAGAGCAATGCAAAATATCATAGAATGGTTTAGGTTGGAAGGGACCTTAAAGATCACCCAGTTCCAACACCTCCGCCATGGGCAGGGACACCTCCCACTGGATCAGGGTGATCAAGGCCCCATCCGACCTGGCCTTGAACACCTCCAGGGATGGGGCAGCCACCACTTCCCTCGGCAACCTGGGCCAGGGCCTCCCCACCCTCATTGTGAAGAATTTCTTCCTAATGTCTAAACTAAATCTTCCCCCTTCCAATTTAAAGCCATTCCTCCTCATCCTGTCACTCCAGGCCCTTGGAAAAAGCCCTTCCCCAGCTTTCCTGGAGCCCCTTTCAGCACTGGGAGGCTGCTCTAAGGTCTCCCTGGAGCCTTCTCTTCTCCAGGCTGAACAACCCCAACTCTTTCAGCCTGTCCTCACAACAGAGGTGTTCCAGCCCTCGGATCATCTTCATGACCTCCTCTGGACCCATTCCAACACTTCCATATCCTTCTCACATTGAGGCATTCTTCAAATATCTTTAGAGAAATTCCAATCCCAGCTGGACAAGGCCCTGAGCAACCTCCACTGAAGATGGTTCTGCTTTAAGGCAGAAGCTGGGTCAGATGAGCTTTGCAGCTCCATTCTGACCTGTATCATTCTGTGATCCTGTATTAATAAGAAATGTGTTCAGTGTTACACGTATCTTTCAAATTGTGTTATGTATTTACCTTCACATTTGTTAAGGCATTAATATATTGATAAAACACAGACAGGAAAACAAGTACAAACACTTCTTTCTTACCAGATTGAGTATTTTGATAGGTAAATCCTTCAGGCCACTGATTGCAACGAGTCTGTTGTGTGACAAACTAAGATGAGTCAGACTGTGACACTTCTCCAGTCCTCTTATCTCCTCGATGTTATTAACTATACAGAGGGGGTTGCATTTAAGGAAAATAACTAAACATAGAACTTTAGCAACAATTAGCAACTAAATTAGCCAATGGAGTTGAATTTTATGGTATACAGGGATCTGGACATGAAATGCTTGATTCTAAGGAGTTTGAAATCCCACCTGCTCACACTCATCCCTATTCTGGAATTCACTGTCTCCTTCTTTGGTTGAAAACAACTATTTTGTAGGGCAGCAGGACAAGTGACACTGATGCAGCCAGATAAATCCTCCTGTCCTTTTCTGAAGGAGCTTTTAACCCCAATTGTTTATGTCATCTGTTTTACGGTGCAACCGTTCAACTCAATGTGCAGCCATAACCAGGCTGACGGCAAATCAAGAAAGTAGTCAAAATGAGGCAACAGGAGTGTGGGGAAGAAACTGCTTCTGCCAGCATCTTGCAAAGCTATGTTGTAAATCTCTGGACTTCTAATCAGATGTGTATGTGCAAGCTAAATGCGTTTGAATTTAACTGGGCACCAGTCACATTAGGTCACCTGTAGAATACAGGCACATGGCTGAGCCATCAGAGGAGGGCATATTTTAGTGATGGGGAGAACTTAATATGGCTCCAAACTGACCTTGACCTCCAAGCATTCCACACAATTTGCCCAAGTAATAACAGATGATACTACTATATGAAGGTATTTCACTTCGAATTACTCCTGTTCTATACTGGCCATCAGTATTGAAAGGGGAAAGTATATTTCAAATTAACATTAAACTCAAAAGCAGAAATAAAAGGAGTTTGGAGTCCTCTCAGCAAACTTCAGCATTAACATAACTACCCAGATTATGATTATTTAAATGAAGTAGTTGCCTTTGACAACAAGCTATCTCAGGCTGTGCTCTCACACTGCGGTCAACTGCAGAGGTATCTGACTCAATATCTCTTGCTACAGTGAAATCAGAGAACTCTGATCCAGGCATCTCTTTGCTTGGTGACTTAAGTCAGGCAAGAATAATTGCATTGATCTTATAGCTGGAACTAGTTACGTAACCACCCCCACAAAACAACTGAAAACCAGCCAGAACATGCAGGACACAGAGGCAATCACAGAAGAAAATATTTTTCATCAATTTGACAGAATGAACTCTGCCTGCAAACATGGGAAGTGAGTTTTCATCCACGTTTCCAGTCTCACCAGGCAGTGGCCAAACGATAACACCTTTTTTCTCTCAGTCTGAATGATACTGTAACCAAAGAAAATGTAAACTTAGCCAGGGCCAACAGAATACTCTTGTGACCCAACTCTGTTTTTCCCAGCTACCTTCCTACATAAAGGCTTCATTGTACACTACCCAAGCTCTACACTCACTGGCATAGATAGGGAAGGAGGGGAGGAGAAATGAGCTGGTAAGCACAGATTTATCTGTGTCATCTCTGTCATTTTAGAAAAGAAACCAAAACCACCCACAGGCATTGGTATCTGACAGATGTTCATTGACTTGCATACAAAATGGGACTCCTCCCCTTTCAACCGAGAAGGAAACGTTTTGGGGAGGCAAAAATATTGTTTAAGCCATAAACATCAATATGAAGCACCAAATTGCTCAGCACTAAAAAGTAATCCAAGCAGTTTCCCTCTTTTAATGACTTGCTGCGATGCTTTGTCAGATGTTAATGCCCAGAAAAGCTGTAGATGCCCCATCCTTGGAGGCTTTCAAGGCCAGATTAGATGAGGCTTTGAGCAACCTGATCCAATGGAAGGTGAATCCCCCCCATGGCAGGGGATTGAATTTAAAGTCCCTTCCAACCAAACCATTCTACGATTCTATGACTCTATGAGCTGTCTTCCTTTGTGGTTTGGGCAGTTTCCTCCTGGAAAACTCATTTATAAACCTGTCAGGTGTGCTTGTGTGTGCACTTGTCAGAAGGAATTTACAATGACTGTACCATCTGCATCTTAATTCACTTATCTATGGTCAGAAATGTTTAGCTACTCTCAGTGAGAAATGTATGCCAAATATTTCTGCTACTGCATGATATTTAATACAGTATTTTCATTTACGATTACAAAGAACAGCTTGTTTTGTCTGCCACGTCTTTGGTGAGGAGTACTCGACATGGGTTAGGATCAGAGCCACTTCGCTATCCTCCACTCCTCAATTCCGCACTCATTTTCTTCTATTTCCAAGGGTCCTGAATGCATGAAACAGTTTTTCTCCCCATTTCAATGGTGCCTTCATTGACAAATGAATAAATTGAGACAGCACACTGCTGCATTGAAATCAAATGAAAAAAAAAAACCCGATTCACATCCACAGTACAAATCTCTGATCTTTTCTCCTTTTAATTTTGCCGTAAGGTTTTTTCGCTCTGCAATGGAAAATTAGAATTGCAAAGGGATAGTGTCTCAATGCCATTTTCTGACAAGAACCATGTCACCTGCATACCTTGTAAAACGTGTGAATAACGTAACCTGGATGCCCTGCAAATGCTTCATCTGCTCCTACATGAAAAAGGCATTGTATTAATATCATTTGGTAATGGGATACTTCGAGGACAAGAGATAAGAGAAAAAACTGCAACAGCCTGCTGTCTACTCCTTTTCAGGGAGCAGAATTTCAAGATGCAATTTATGAGGCAAAGAGGAAAGGTTCACGCACCCTTGGGAAGCGATTGTAAGTGAAGCTGCATGCCAACATGAAACCCCAGGAGATCACAGCATCATAGAATCACTTGGTTGGAAAAGACCTTTGAGACAGAGTCCAATCGTCCCTGTCCACTACTAAACAAGTTCCCTCAGCACCTCACCTACCCATCTTTGAAACCGCTCCAGGGATGGGGACTCCACCACCTCCCTGGGAGCCTCTGCCAGGGCCTGAGAACCCTTTTGGTGAAGTGTTCAGTGAAGGGAAGTATCTTTCAGAAAAGCATAGGAGAATCCTTAGGGAGACTAAGAGTAGTCTTGAAAGCCTCGGAGAAGGAAGTAATGGAAACTTGTCTGCAGTTTGATATTGGCCTGATCTCTGCCAGCACAGTGTTTCTAATCCCACAAACTGGGCACGGCAGTGAAAGTGCTGAAGGCGGGCAGCAGAACACCTTTGCTCTGTGTACTTCTCTCACTTAAGGATTATCTTCATTGTCATTAAATGGGCTTCTCCTTCACAGTTCCCATGTAATTAGCTTTGTCTAAGATTAAACAACATGCATCTTCTTCGTGTAAGGGAGCTTAGTGTTCCAAGCCGATTTCCTATTAACCTTGCTTATATAAAAATACTGTGACTATTTATTACCTCTGCCGTGCACAGACAGCATGACATGCTGCTTTTTCAGTTTACATGATGCAAACTGGAGGGTTTCTTGTGTTCCTCTAGCAGGCTAATACCTTACATATATATGCAAACACCTTTAACACGCCCATGCTTAAGTAAATTAAGACCAGTTTCACTGCCAGGATGACATTTTTAATCCTGCTTCTCAAAGCAAAACTAGCATGAAGGAAAAATTCAAAGAAAACTGGTACCTATTTGAAGCAAATGGCTGTTCAGAAAACAAACAAGAAACTTTTCTGCTATTCAAGCCTTCATAAAGGATACAATCCAGCAAGAGCTTAGTAAGTGACTGGTGTGCTGACAAATCTTCCATTTTCAGTATTTGATTGTATGAAAAATCCACTTCCTAAACAAAAAAAAAACATAAAATGAATTTATTTTCCTCGGCACTTACAGCTGTCTTGTGAAACTAAGTAGCTGTTACATTAAACTTGTAATTAAGGGTGAGGAAGAAATAAGATGATCGTTAATACTGGGGCATAAACAGAAAGGCTCGTTTTATGGCACACAGAATTCACGTTTTGGGAGTATTCTATATCATACTTTCTTCCAACAACATTATTGTTAATGGCCCTGTAATCATGCATACATGGTAAATAACTAACAAAGAAGACAGACATACACAAAGGCCATGTTTCAAAACAACCTCCTGCTTTTTATAACCCAAAGTGGTCTACAAGAAGGCAAGAGCAAAGGGAGAACTAGCACACAGCCACACTTAATGTACGTATTTCACAATAAGGACTAGAACCAGTCAATTTGAAAGGGAGGAACTTATCTCATTAAAGGTCTGATGAATTTGACAAGCAAGGAAAAAATTCTGGCTGTATTTAGCTTTGGCTAGAACAGGTAGTTATGCTGCACCGGTCCATGGCATGCCAGGGTGTAGAAGAAAATAAAAGACTGAAACTTGCAGTGTAAAACACCCAAATGTTTGGAAAAGCTATTAAAATGTCAAATGAAGCAAGGAAGAAGAATAAGGAAGGCATACAAATTTGCTTTTGCGTATGTCAAATACAATGTCTAAATTAAATTTAGAAAACCATTTTGAATGTAAACTATACAACACACTATTTCACAACTAACCTTGAGATTTTTCGGTGGTTTGAAAGCAAAATATGTAGTCAATTCATTGTGGGAAGCATCCAGTTGTAGTAAGTAAGGCATGTGACTGACACAAGAAAGATCTGGTAACAAGAAACAAAATGTTAAATCCCATACATGACTGCATAGGGAAATACAGAGAGAATCATGTCAAAATGTGATAATTATGTCCAATAGCAATCAAGAATCACTTTCAGAGAATCATGAAATGCCAGGTTGGAAAGGACCTCAGGGATGATCTGGTCCAACCTTTTAGGTGCTCTGTAGTTTAAATGAGATGGCCCAGAACCCTGTCAAGCTAAGCCTTAAAATATCCAGTATAGAGGAATCCACCACTTCCCTGGGGAGGTTATTCCCATGCTTCACTGTTCCCATGGTGAAAAATTTTCTTCTGCAATCCAACCAGAATCTCCCCAGGAGGAACTTCCACCCCTTGTCTTTTCCATGGGACTCTTTGTAAAACAGGAGTCTCCAGCCTCTTGGCAGACACCCTTTATCTACCGGTACATGATAATAAGGTCTCCCCTAAGCCCTCTCAAGGCTGAATAAACCCAGTTCTATCAGCCTTACTTTGTATGGAAGGTTTCCCAGTCCTCTGATCATCTTAGTGGCCCTTCTCTGGGCCCTCTTCAGCCTGTCTGCATCTTTTTTGTATAACGGGGACCAAAACTGGACATTCAGAAAGCCATGTTTGAAATTAAGAAATCAGATACATTACCATCTTCTACTAGAAAAAAAACGATGGTTTCTAAATCACAAAAAATATTCAAGATGCACATGAAACTTCCATTATGTCAACTGATTTGTCTATAAGCCAGAGCATAGTTTTATACTCTAGCTACCTCCAAAACGACAGAGAGACCACCTCTGTCCTAAGTTATTAATTAGTGGAGACAATTACTGGGCTGCATCAAAAGAAGTGTGACCAGCAGAGCGAGGGAGGCGATTCTACTCCGCTCTTGTGAGACCCTCCACCTGGAGTCCTGTGGCCAGTTCTGGAATCCCCACTATAAGAAGGATATGGAACTGTTGGAACGGGTCCAGAGAAGGCCACGAAGATGATCAGAGGACTGGAGCGCCTCCCATACAAGAACACGTTGGGCTTGGGCTTGTTCAACCTGGAGAAGAGAAGGCCCCGGTGAGACCTCATACTGGCCTTCCAGTACCTGAAGGGTGTCTACAAGAAAGTGGAAGAGGGACTTTTTTTCCAAGGGTCTGTAGTGATAGGATGAAGGGAATGGGAAACATTGGCAAAGGAAAACCCAAGGCTGGGAAAACTGTATCAGACATAAGTTTAAATATTATGACATCAGCACATGTAAAATCTCAACCTTAACCTTGTACTGACATGCTTGCTTGCATTTTATGTTCAGATAATCAACTGGACAATGATTTCCATGTTCACACTGATAAGCACAAGCTGGTACAGCTGTCTGAAAAGACCATACATCATTCTTGCGAAGATCCAGCCAGTGCCTCTTTATGTACAGCTGGAGTAGTTATGCCACTAAAATGTAGACTGGGCTTTGTGCTATTAAAGCTACATGGTAGAGTGCATTTCTCATCTTAAATGATTTCATAACCCAAGAATTTACTAGTGTATTTACTACATACCATTAATTTTATTATATGAAAGTTCCAGCTTCTGTAGGTGAACGTAACCGCAGAGAATGCTAATGTCACTTAACCCATGACCCTGGAAAAATAAAGCAGAGAGACTTTAATAACTAGCTGTATAACCTCGCTGCTCTCCTGAGAGGTACACAGAGGCAGGAGACGTTGAAGAGGTGCCCCAAAGTCCCTCCAGCGGGATGTGTCAGAAGAGGATGACATATACAGAAAGTGATGTTAAACCTGCAGACCAGCCATGAATGAAGAAAATGTCAAAAGACGACATTGAAACACAATCAGGAGAGACAACTGCAGCCAGGAGAAATGCCAGAGAAACAAGGCTGCACAGAAACGGGAACTGCAGCAAGTAATCTTTAGACACAACTGTTTTAACTTTCTGAATGGAAAATGAAGGCAGCATTCACAGGTATTTATCATATTCCTCTGTTTTTTTGTCTCCAGCTGAGTGAAGCAGGAAGATATATTTTTATACCCAAAGACTGGGTAAAGAAAAACCTTACTGATGTTGCTATGAAGTCAAAAAGCAACACCGATATAGAACCACAGAATCACAGAACGTCCTGAGTTGGAAGTGTCCCACAAGGACCATCGAGTCCAACTCCTGTCCCTGCACAGGACACCCCAACATTCACCCTGTGGGGCTGAGGGCCTTGGCCAAATGCTGCTGGAATCTTGTCAGGCTGTGACTGCTTCCCTGGGGAGCTGTTCCAGTGCTCCACCACCCTGTGGGGAAAGAACCTTCTCCTCATGTCCAACCTAACCCTCCCCTGGCATCTTCCTGCCATTCCCTTGAATCCCATCATTGGTCACTAGCAAGAAGAGCTCAGCGTGTGCTGCTCCTCCTCCCCTTGTGATATGGCACTTGCCGTGCTGTGTCTTGTCAAAATTCACATTTAAACAAAACGGCATTGACAGGCAGAGACAAAAACCTTCCTCAGGATTTTGTTTTACTAGACCAGCTTTTAAGGGTTGTTTGGGAAACCTTTAAGTGAGAAGCCCTTTACAGTGATGTTCTTTTCTCATACTTACTGAAAGTGACAGATTAAGATAAACGTATTCTGTACCATGGGCTGAGCGCCCCAGCCTGTTAAGTCCCTCAGCCACGGTGTCTTCATCCAACACACCATCACACCAACCCTGTAAAACACCAGAAAGGGAGGGCAGGGAGAAGAATGGATTAAGGAGAGATTTATGAAACAGAATCCCCCACTCGGTAGAATCTAAGGGCTGCTTCGCATGCAACTGGGAACGGAGTTTAACAAAAGTCCTCGATCAAATGCTGCGTTTGGTACTCCATCACCCTATCAAGGCACTACTTGTTAGGGAAAATGATTAATACAGCCCTCAAAATAGATAAATAGAAACAAGTCTTGTACTAAGCTCTATACAATTAAAAAGGTTTAACAGCTTTTTGTTGGGGTTTTCCCCCTCCTTCTAGTTAAAATACACAGCTCTAAACAGGACCTGTTTCCAGAGAAGTTGACCCGTGAAAATCACATTGATCATGGATGTTAACGTCTCATGAAATCAGAACTAACACAACCCCAGTGTTGTACCCCAATATGCACATTATTGGAGGCCCTTTAAATCTGTTCAGCACGAGCAGCTAGTGCTGCTCTTGAGAGAACAATCTTTGCCAAAGAGGGTACTTGACAGATGGCACTAATGAACCACTGCGTAGGTTTAATGAGAAAATAAGCCAATGGCTTGTGAAATTCCTATAAGCTTGGAAAGAAGGCACACAACAATTGCTAATCTAGGGACCAAGATAAATAATGTTTCAAATGGTGATCATTTAAATTATAGCACCTATACAATACAGCAAAGGAGGCTACTGATGTGTTTCCAGCAGGTAAAAATATGAGGTGGTAACACTGTGGCAGTGGACACCTTAGAGCCCAGTATAGAGTAGGGAGAAAAATCTTCACTTGGTTCCAGGGGCTGACAGAATCTCAGAGTTGGGCATATGACCAGGAAAGGGGTTTAATTTGGCCAACCATTTGCCAGCTTATACATCAATGAGGAAGAAGAGAATCCAGAACTATCCTGGATACCACAGGGATGGAATGGACACTAAAAAAAAGGCAGAAAGGAGACGTGAGGGGAAATGGACCAAGACAGGCTTTCTCTTCCTTAGAGAAATGAGAAATCATTGATTCACAGAATGGTTTGAGTTGGAAGGAACTTTGAAGATCATCCAGTTTCAAGCCCCTTGCTATGGGCAGGGACACCTCCCACTGGATCAGGTTGCTCACAGCCCCATCCAACCTGACCTCCAGGGACAGAGCATCAACAACTTCCCTGGGCAACCTGTGCCAGGGCCTCACCACCCTCAGCATCAAGAATTTCTTCCTAATGTCACATTTAAATTTCCCCCCTTCCAATTTAAAGCCATTCTCCCTCGTCCTGTCACTATAGGCCCTCATAAAAAGTCCCTCCCAGCTTTGCTGGAGTCCCTTCAGGTACTGGAAGGCTGCTAGAAGGTCTCTGTGGAGCCTTCTCTTCTCCAGGCTGAACAACCCCAACTCTCATCCTGTCCTCATAGCAGAGGTGCTCCAGCCCTCTGATTTTCTTTGTAGCCTCCTCTAGACCTGTTCCAACAGTTCCACATCCTTCTTATGCTAGAGATTCCAGAACTGGACACAGGACTCCAGGTTGGTCCCATGAAAGTGGAGTAGAGTGGCAAAATCACCTCCTTCACCCTGCTGGTCCCGCTGCTTTTGATGTAGCCCAGGACATGGTTGCCCTTCTGGGCTGCAACTGCACATTGCTGGCTCATGTAGAGCTTGTCATCCACCAGCACCCCAAGTCCTTCTCAACAGGGCTGCTCTCAATTATGTCCTTCCCCGGCCTATACTGAAACCACAGATTGCCCCAACCCAGGTGAAGGACCTTGCACTTAGACTTAGAATCGTAGAATCCCTTGGTTGCAAAAGACCTTTGAGATCAGCAAGTCCAGCTGTCCCTGTCCCCAGGGATGGGGACTCCCTGGGAGCCTCTGCCAGGGCCTGAGAACCCTTTTGGTGAAGCAGTCTTTCCTATTGTCTAATGTGAACCGCATGAGGTTCACACAGACCCACTTCTCCACCTTGTCCAGGTTCCTCTGGATAACATCCTGGCCTTTCTGATGAAAAAAACGCCCCACTCAGCTTGGTGCCACCTGCAAACTTCCTGAGGCTGGTGCACCCTCTCTCTACTTGGTGCCCCTATTGCCTCTCCCTTCTTCCCCCCAAAAGGACATCGAGTGATGGGCGGGGGGAGGAGGGGAGGGGGCAAGACCTCTCCCCACACTTGGGGGGGGCACTGAGTTGAACCTTTGTGTGCTGTGACTCCTCTTCCTCCTCTTTCTCATCTTCTCGGTGAGGCGGGCTGAGCTGCGGCTCGTCCTGGAGCTGCTCCCCGGAGACCTCCTGGGAGAGGCGTTGTGGGTCCCCACGAGCAGGGAGAAGAAGCTCTCCGAGGCTTCTCCTGCTCTCCTCGCTCCCCTCCATGACCTGTAAACAAGCACCGAGGAGGCTAAGGAAGCCACGCCCCCTCAGGGCCCCGCCATCTTGTTATCTTGTTTGCTCTGGGGTTGCCATGGGGACGACGGAAGCACCACCCCCCCGCTGCGGGGAAAGCGGATTGGCGGCAGGCGTGCCACGGAGCACGACGGGAGTTGCAGTTCTCTGCGCGAGGCGCGCACACGGCGGGCCGTGAGGGCGCGGTGCATGCTGGGAGTTTTAGTCTCCCTGGCGGGTGGGGCAGGTTGTGGGGCTGAGGGCTCCTGTGGTGGAGCTGGTACCGAAAATACCGGCAAACAAACTCTCTGAAAAACTCGGGTTTGAGTTTTAGAAAACAAACATGCGCTGGGCGCATGAGGAAATGGATTCAATCCTGCATAAGAAGGGCTGGGGACAGAACATATTTCCCACTTATGTGCATGTGTATAAATTTTTCCCAGAAATCTTATGCATATTCTAGTACTCTAGCCCATCCAATCCAACTGGGCTTTGAACACCTCCAGGGATGGGGCATCCACAGCTCCCCTGGGCAACCTGTGCCAGGGCCTCACCACCCTCATCCTGAAGAATTTCTTCTTAATGTCTAATCTAAATCTTCCCTCTTTCAATTTAAATCTTTTCGTCACTGAAAGGGTTCTCAGGCACTGGCAGAGGCTGCCCAGAGAGGTGGTTGAGTTGCCATCTCTGGAGGCGTTTAAAAGACAGGTAGGTGAGTCTTTTAGTGACATGGTGTAGTAAGCGGACAGGTGAGGCTGGATTCAGTTATCTCGGAGGTCTTTTCCAACCAAATGATTCTATAATTCTATGATTCTATGAGCCATTCCCCCTCATCCTAGCACTCCAGGCCATTCGATAAAGCTCCTCCTCAGCTTTCCTGTAGCCCCTTCAGGTACTGGAAGCCTGGTAGATGGTCTTCCCAGAACCTTCTCTTCTCCAGGCTGAACAACCTCAATTGTCTCAGCCTGTCCTCGTAGCAGAGGTGCTCCAGCCCTTGGATCGTCTTCATGGCCTTCTCTGTACTAGCTCCAACAGATCCATGTCCTTCCCATGCTGAGGATTCCAGAACTGGACACAGGACTTCAGGTGGTGTCTCACAAGAAGAGAGAAGAGGGGCAGAATCCCTTCCCTTGATCTGTTGACCACATTTCTTTTGATGCAGCCCAGGATATGGTTGGCTTTGTGGGATGCAAGCACATATTGACGAGTCATACTGAGCTTCTCATCTAGTAACACCCTAAAGTCCTTCTCTTCAGTGTTTCAGTCCAAACAAGAAGCGTTGGACTAATAAAAATGTTTTACAGGTATCAGTATTCTCAAGCTAAATCTTAAGAAAAGATGCAGAGTTTTGTGCAAGCGCGTTGTTTGATAAGTTGAGTTGTGCATAGGAAGTGCTTTGCTCACTGTGGCAGTGAGTTCCACAAGTTCATTAGCGCAGAATAAAGAAAACTTATTTGTTTTCCTTCATTTTAGGCATCCCCTGTTCCTGGTCCATCATCTGCCCTTTTTCTTACATTGCAGAACCAGGTAAAATGGGAATGTAAAACCAGAGAAAAAAGGAGGGGAGGAAGATAAGATCTGCCAGTACATCTTGAAATACAGGTCCCTGTGAGACAAACATAGGGAGAGCACTGGTCTTCATTGTAAAACCATTTAACGCTGGGAAGGAGGGATTCCTGTAAACTGCAGTTGGTCTTCAACATGGGTCATGACAGCCAGGTGAGCCTTGAGAGTCTTGTAATTCTGGGTTTTAGCAGTGCATAATTGTCTTCACTGTGTTTGTAAAAGGACACTCGTGTTGAAAAAAAACCAAACCAAACCAAAACAGAAAGAGGAAGATATCAAAACTCCTTATGGACCTTATCCATTGGCTTTTATCTTTGTGCTTCAGGGAAACATTATAACTGCAATAAAGCTACCCCAAATTACCTTCCTTAATTATCTCACTGGCCATAAATGTTAAAACCCTTAATGAGATTTACTCCTTTTCCACTAAGCACTCCATGCCTCCTCTCGCAGCCCTCTGGGCAGAGGGGCTGCCCTGCCTTGGTGGCTCTTCTCCAGATGGTGCACGTGTAGGGCTGTGTTTGGAGATGGGCAGCAAAGGCAAAGGCTGAAAAAAGCTCAGGGCTGGATGGAAAATCCTGAAAGGGAAAGAAGGATCCTAGCTGGGAGTTTGTTTTGTGAGGCTTTTGGATTTGTTGTGGCTTAGGAGAACAATTCCTGAAACACCACAGCTGCGAAGCCAAGGACAGGCTGCTTGAGGACAGTGGTTACTTACTACTATTGGGCTGCTGTAGCTCTTTCAAGCTTTCGTGATATCTAGGATATTTGCTCTCAAAACCATACAATTTTATAGTTACATCTGCAGGTTTTGCCTTCTGCAAACAGGGAAACTCAGGTTTCTTTGATGTGAACCCTGCACTCCTCGACTGCAGGACTATCAGAACCCATTTTCTTCCTGCACTGGAGCTCCCAGTGACCACAGGACGAGCCTGTGACCCACCATGGGCCATACCAGCAGCCAGATGCCACATTGCACAGGTGAAATGACTCCTACCTGTCCCCACCACACACCTGCAATGTCCAGCCTCATACTGGGCTGCAGACTGCATGGGGGGGCTGATCCTGCTCTGGCTGCCTGCTGCCATCCATACGTGACAAGCACAGAGGCAGACAATGAGCACAGAAGCACCATCAGCCAGGAGAGTTGAAACACAGGCAGCAATTGCTGAGCCTGCACAAACATCCTCAATGTTCACTGCAAAACAGAACCACCTGCTGTTTTGTGGAGCACAGACGTCTTCAGAACAGCTTCGTGTGTGCAAAACACTGCTGCAATGACACAGGACAGTTCTGCTGTCTCTCTCTCAACCAGCATGAGGGTTTTCCTACTGTGCCCACCACGTTTGAGAACAGAGGGTAGTTGGGTCACCCTCAAAGGAGATGGGACACTCTTTCCCCAGCTGAGTTGTGGAAACATCTGTCTTCAGCTGGAGCTTGTTCAAAGGGCTCTTAAAGGGCTTAGAGCTATCTGCAATCTGGGCAATCTCTGTGCTTTGGAAAAACTTGGGGAGATCTCAGAGCACCCTTGAAATATTTAAAGGGGTTCTACAAGAAAGATGGGGAGGGGCTCTTTATCAGGGAGTGCAGGGATAGGATGAGAGGGAATGGTTTTAAACTGAAAGACAGGAGATTTAGATTAGATAATAGGAAGAATTTTTTTCCTGTGAGGATGAGGAGGCCCTGGCACACGTTGCCCAGAGAAGTCGTGGATGTTGCCTCCCTGGAGATGTTCAAGGCCAGGTTTGAGCACCCTGATCCAGTGGGAGTTGTCCCTGCTTAAGGCAGGGGGTTGGAACTGGATGGGCTCTAAGGTCCCTTCCAACCCAAACCCTTCTATGATTCTAAGCTATGAAGTTTTAGAGACGAAATAACCTGCAGAGAACCTTTTGTTCTAGATCACAACTTTGCTTGAGTCGGACATTATGCAACCACACAAGAAGGAGCACCCTGCCTCCCAAGCCAGGTTACTACTGCAGCCAAAAACACCTGAAGGAACAGAGCCCAGTCAAGATCAGACACTTGTGTGTCTTTCCTGTCACTCAGCTGACACCTGTTGGAGATGCAGGGCAGGGCATACGCGACTTCTCTGGACAATCTGTTCCAGTGTCTCACCACTCTCACAGTAAAAAATTTCTTCACTTAAATCTTTGACACAACAGAGATTGCACATACAAAATAGGATTCTGAAGTAGATGCCTCACAGATAAATTGCTTGTTATCAACCGTTACTATATTGATCACTCCTGAAAATTCAGCATTTACCCATAAATGCTATGATGCAACGTGATAGACATCATCTTCTTTTTCTCTTATTAACATATTTCCAGAGAATTTTGTACAATGGAATTCTAAACACCTTCTCTTAAAGGTGTCCCCGCCCATGGCAAGGCTAGGGGTTGGAACCGCATGATCTTTAAGATCCCTTCCAACCCAATCCATTCTATGATTCTATGACCTGGAGTCTCACAATTGCTCTGGAGACTCCATCATCTGTGGTGGGCAGCAGTGATAGCAACCAAGTGCAGATACTGCTAGGCAGAACCCATCCACCCCAATTTGTGTAGGACAGAGAACACCACTGCAGCCCACGCAAAGCACAGTAGTAACATTTGGCTGTGGCTGGGCTTAAATCCCTTTGCGTGCATGTACATATGCCTTTCTTTTTCTTTTTTTTCCGTCCATTGCTCTGTCTTTGCAACCTGGAAACCAGCCAAATGCCTCACTACTCCCCAGACTCCATGCAGGCAGGTTAACATCAAAGGAGTTGCGAGCAGATGGATGGAACGAAGGCAGCTGAGATGCTTGAATTAGCATGCAGTGGGTTTACAGGAAGATACTTGCCCGAGCTCTAAACTCTCCAAGAGGCAAAGGCCACACGTAATCAAATTAATAGCTAGCTGGGCAGCTTGTCTGTGTAAGATGGGGCTGGAGATTTCATGGGAATAGATGAGAGGAAAAGGGCAGGTCCAAAAGCAGTTTACATGGACTGCCATCGAACTTGGAGCAGAGCCAGCCGGGCTAATGAGTTCTCTGCATGGAAGTATCCCAGAGTTTTATTTCCCACCATCTGGAAAATGCCTGCCCTTCCACTGGGATGTGTGATGATTCAGACAGGAGAAGGGATTATTAAAACCTCAGAAACACACTTGCCCTCCCTCCCTGTCTCTCCCCACCCCATCTGTTTGGCTTGGCAGTGCAAGGACTGGCTGCTTGCTCATTCGCTCCGAGATGGAATAGCTCCTTTAAGACCCCTTTCCATGGAGGATGGCAACTGGAGTGAAATTAGCCTTATGCATTTTTGGGATAGAGACAGATTACTCCTGAATTGCTGGTGTCCAGAGAAGGGCAATGAAGCTGGTGAAGGGGCTTGAGAACAAGTCTTAAGAGGAGTGGCTGAGGGGTTGTTTAGCCTGGAGAAAACGAGGCTGAGGGGAGACCTCATCGCTCTCTGCATCTCCTGGAAAGGAGGTTGTAGTGAGGTTGGTGTTGGTCTCTTCTCCCAAGTGACAAGAGATAGGACGAGAGGAAATGGCCTCAAGTTGCACCAGGGCAGGTTCAGATTGGACATCAGGAAAAATTTGTTCACTGAAAGGGTTCTCAGGCCCTGGCAGGGGCTCCCAGGGAGGTGGTGGAGTCCCCATCCCTGGAGGCGTTTAAAAGATGGATAGATGAGGTGCTCAGGGATCTGCTTTAATAGTGGACAGGGATGGTTGGACTTGATGATCTCAAAGGTGTTTTCCAACCAAGTGATTCTATGATTCTATTCTGTGATTCTATGATTCCATTCTACGATTCTATGAACGGGGCCAGTTAAAAAAGTTGGGGAGAGGGGTTAAACAAAAAGCCTGGGTGGTAATTGTAACTTGTTGGCGTGATGGG
Organism: Neomorphus geoffroyi; assembly: GCA_033558235.1. NCBI lineage: Eukaryota > Metazoa > Chordata > Aves > Cuculiformes > Neomorphidae > Neomorphus > Neomorphus geoffroyi. The sequence goes on from JAUMJM010000112.1 coordinate 1,035,865, forward strand.
AAACATTCCCCTGGACCTCCTCCTTCTAGTGCCACATCCCTGGCCCAGCACAGCAAGTCCAGCCAGGGGATTACCCTGGACATGTTCTCCTTCCTTAGCAGAAAGGATATAAATTGCCCTTTTCCCTCTATAATTCGTGTAGTGCAAGTTGCACACTGAAAGCTACGGATGGCCACCCCCAGCAGCTCTCTGTCCGTTTTCCTCCAGGAGCAGTGTTGGGTTTTATGCCTTGTCAACAATTTGGGCACATCCTTCTTCTTTGTCTTCATCCCTCTGTACCCCAGTAGCTGCTGCCACTTTTTAGCTCCAGTGGTCCTGGTTTGATACCATTTCCATGGCCAGATTTGCTGTTCCCACTCCCAAAAATTTACCCTGCCCCCTGGTTTGTTTAGTTATTGTGCTCACCTGGATGCTCCTGAGAAGAAAGTTTGGCCAGGATAATCCAGAGAAGCCATTTAGGGGCAGCCACCTGGTGTCTTCATGGAGAGGAGTCGAATCTGAAGGACTTTTTTTTTTTATTTTGCACCAGTGCCTTTGAAATTGTCAGGAGAGTGAGGTGGGGGTGGGAGGTTAGCAGTAATTATGTTTATGTAAATAATCTTCAAACACCACCCACGAACTGCTCTTTATTAACACTTCAGCAGGCGTTAGATCCAACTGGAGCCCATGTGCTGTGCAAGCAGCCTTCACAACGACTGTGCAAGCACATGCCAGACCATGCTTTTCACCTCATTGTGCGTGTGACACTGAGGGGATGGTGGTGGCTGCTGGAGCACGCGGTGGGCTCAGGCTCCAGGAAAAAAGAGCTGTGCTTACATCCCCACACAGCTTATCTATAAGCTGTCTGATTCCTTTGATGCTTGTCCTGTTTGGAGATCTTTGTACCACCCTGCCTTGCTCCTCTCCATCGGTTAGCAACCAGCTCTCCTGGCTTACTGCAACACTTACTCAAAATTTGGAGAGGAAAATTTGCAGCACAGCTGCACAAGGAACCATTCTGTTAGGATGACCAGGCACGGATGGCCTGGGGAGGAATATGGCAGAAAAGCCGGAGCACGATGATTTCATGGACTCCCAATGGCCATCGCTGAACATGCAGGTCTGGTGGGATGTGGGGCTTCACATCGTAACATGGCAACTTTTGTCCTAGCAGTGGGACCCCTGGCTCACCTGAGTAGCCACAATGGGCACATTGTACTGGCTGCCTTGTTGTGAATCTGTGGAGAGCAGGGAGCATCTGCCCATGTTGCTGGAGAAGATCTGCCAGGTCCCACATCACCATCTGTCTCCATATTTGACCAACCATCTGTAAAGCGTCCTCTGCAGTCCCATGTTGTCATCTTTTGGAGATGCCCAGAGCACTCTTACTCAACTTTTCCCTCCTCCCTGTCCTCCACGCGGCAGGGGTGATCCCCTTCTATGAGAACTGGTGGCTGTGTGCCCATGGGTGTCTTGTTGTCCTCCCATGCAATCTCTCGGTATTTGGTAATGTGGACTCTCTAGATCCAGTGAAAAGATGGGAGAGGTTGACACAAGGGATTCCCTCTGATTGCCCAGAGCTTTTGGGGTTATCTACTCACATTTATGGAATCATTAAAAACACAGGAGCTGTTCAAAGAGCGTCCTTTTTCTCTAATCATCTGGGAAAGAGCTAATCATGCAGATGAGGGACTTTTACAGTTCCCCTAAATGCCTGGGCTTCTCTTCCGAGTGATTAATGAGCAATAGCTCAGTGTGCAGGCTTGGTTATTCACAGCCTCATCTGACACCTTGCTGCTCTTCATGTGAGAAGGGAGATTTCTGGATGCACCAAGGAGAGATAAATCTTCGAGGTAAACATTCAATCAGGGCATGGTGAATGGCAGGCTGGTAGCCAGGAGGGTAAGAGAAGGGGCAACGCACATCATGGCCAGCCTGGCCCAGTGAAGATCAGTGGTTTGAAGTAGATTCAGCCCCCAAAATGTATCTCAAAGAGCCCTCACTGCGCTCAGCTTCTCAAGATGAAAGATTAAAGGGGATGGAGTATTTTGGCAGGTGAGAAGTGACTCTGGCTGTGTTAATGAAGAAAAACTCATTAATCAGCTGTTCCTTCATTGCCAAAAGGGCTGCTGTGGCACAGAGGGTGAGATGTTTCCCCAGACATTCAATCTTGATGTCGCATTTACAACGGTGCTTTGCTGTGGTGCAAAACGTTCTCCAAATTCTTGTGGCTCTAGAACAGCAAACACTGAACCGAGCATTAAAATAAAACCCTAAAACCAGAACTGAAGCTCTAAATCAGCAGTTATTATCCTAATAAAACCTTCCCACTATTGACAGAGGGAGCATTTCATACTCTGAAGTGTTAACAGCAAATGCTGGCCTTAAATACATTGATTTACTATTCAATTATAGAAACAATCAGCTCCCAAGTACATGGCACATGCAAAGCAGATTTATAGGCACCCTTGCAGCCTGATAGCTCTTTGCACTTGCAGAAGCCCCATGCAAATTCAGCTGGTGACTCACCAAGAAGCACCAAGCAATAAAGGCACTCAGCTGGATGTAGGGAGGAAGGGGAAACCTGAAATGCTGCCTTTGTGCTCTTGAGCAAGAAGATAAGCAATGGGCAGTTTCGATGTGTGGTGTTGAACCCAGCCATGAAGGTCCTAGTTTTCATGGCAATGGGGCAGAGGTGTGAGTCTTTTTGGCTTCTTCCACTCATCTTATTCCTGTGGTTGTATTATTGGCTTTCAGCCTGCTGGGAGCACAGCCAACCTCCTTAAATCAATTCCCTGCAGCCATTGGCTTGGGTTTACTCATTTCCACTTGATCCTCTTGTGTTTCTTGCTGTGCTTCCCTGAGCTCTTCCGCTGGGGACTTGCATGGGTGTCTGTGTGCATCACATCAAGGCTGGCTGCCTTGAATTTGAAGAAGGCACCACATGGGGACAGCTGCCTGCACCCTGCATGGGGAAAGCAATCCTGGCATCATGGAATGGTTTGAATTGAAAGGGACCTTAAAGCCCATCCAGTTCCAATCCCCCTGCCAAGGGCAGGGACATCTCCCACTGGATCAGGTTGCTCAAAGCCCCATCCAACCTGGCCTTGAACACCACCAGGGATGGGACATCCAAGACTTCTTCTGGGCAAACCATTCCAGGGCCTCACCTCCCTCATAGAAAAAACATTTCTTCTTGATATCTCTTCTCGATCTCCCCCTTTTCAGCTTAAACCCATTCCCCCTCATCCTATCCCTGCACTTCCTGAGCCCTTTTCCAGCTTTCTTGTAGGTCCTTAAACTACTGTATGGCTGCCCTAAGTTCTTCTTGGAGCCTTCTCTTCTGCAGGCTGAACTCTCTCAGCCTGTCCTTGTAATGGTCTTAAAATTCTTGTATCAGGGGTCAGAGAGGCTTGGGGAAGCACAGGTCTCTCTCTCATTAGATCCCTGACTTTCTGTCAGCCTGAGCCTGCTGGGGACTTCCCACGAAGGCAAGGTGACATCAGCAACCCCTCTCTCAATGTCTGTCCCAAACCTGGAGCTGAGATTACTTTACTTAGTCAAACACCCTGTCTGCTTCCAACCCCTCATATACCAGAAACTCTGCTCTTCTCTGATCCCTTGCTGGTGGTGGTGATGGGATGTGCCACCAGCTTGGGGACAAACAAGGCACTGTAGGTGTCTTAAAAACTGTCCCTTAGCATGGGGGGACAAAGACACTGACAGCCAGTCCTGCTGGAGAAGCACTGTAGGTAACTTGAGAGCTGACATCTAGTCACTACAGAGCTGATGGAGTTGGTTGTGTTCAGAACCGTGAAGCCACTGCGGTGTCCTGTGTCACTGTAAGGTGTTTTGTGTCTCTGTTAGGTGTCTTTAACAGGGCAGGGACCAGCAAACAACAGTGCTACCATGGGAAGGAGAGACCTAAGGAAAGTTATTCAATCTCAAGACTGGGTCTTCTTGCATCTTTCCCCTTGAGGACCAGGAAAAGAGTCTGTATGATACAAATATCCCCAGTTCTCACAGAACCACAGAATGTCCTGAGTTGGAAGGGACCCACAAGGATCATCGAGTCCAACTCCTGTCCCTGCACAGGACACCCCAACATTCACCCCGTGGGGCTGAGGGCATTGGTCAAATGCTTCTGGAATATTGTCAGGCTGTGAGTGCTTCCCTGGGGAGCTGTTCCAGTGCTCCACCACCCTCTGGGGGAAGAACCTCATCCTAATATCCAACCTAACCCTGCCCTAAGGAGGACTCTCCATCAGTCTTGCTGTGGTGGATTTTAGTCCCTGTACCGCTCAGCCTCGCCTGCCTGTGCTTGTCAGAGTCCAGCGATGGAGGGGGGACTTCACAAAGAGTGGGAGCAGTAGCTTTACCTCAGCTGAATGACAGAGGCATGGAAAATAACCGTGATATTCATTTAAGCCACCACAGCTCTTTGGAAGTGCTCAGCACCAGGGTTGGCATTCAGGCTGCTCTCTCTTTCTCTTTTCTTTTCCCCAGCCCTGCTTTCACCTCTCCAGTTGTCAGAGCCACAATGATGGCTGGGCGCCTCCAGATGAGCACACTGAGCTGTAGCAGCGGAGAGAGTGATTTGTCTGTGCCAAATATATTTCATGCTGTAACTCAGTAGAGGAAATTACAAACACTGAAGTCCAAGACCCTAACAGTCCAGTTTTCTCCACTGATTTCCACTGTGTCTAAGCCTAACAGAGTAAATAATGAACACCAATGCAATGAACTTCTCAATAAATTGCTCCTGATGAATTTCACACAGGTCATCCAAAAGCAAATTTAATGATTATATGCTGGCCGTGGCTACCTCATTTTTTTTTCCTGGCTCAGTTGTTAGATCCAATCAACAAAGGAAGGAACAGAAAATGGAATAAAATGCCTCATTTCTGAGCACGCTCCCTATTTGATGCAAAAAGCTAAAACATGAACTGCAGGGCACAGGCAGTCCCAGCTCGGATTGACAAGATGGCTTTGCCCGGTAATGAGAGAGCAGGGCTTGTACACCAGGGACCATGGCCTGGAGAGCAACATTTGACTTCCCTGCATCTCAGTTTCCTTTCGAGTTTATCATCCATCACGCCTGTTTGGAGTGCAAATTCTTCAGGGCAGAACATTCCCCGCTACGCTCATACACCACGGTGGACATTCAGCCTTGCCCGAGGCTCAGGTTGCTACTGTGATATAATTGATGTGGGTCATTGGGCATTTAAAGCACGGTAGGACGAATCCTTGGGTAATAAATTCCTGAAATTGGAGCACAGTCAGATTTGTGGCCAAGGTCTGCAGTGATGGACGGGGCTTGTGTATTGTAGTATGTGTCCACTATGGGAATTAATCCCCAGGACCAAGGATCAATGCACAAGGGACCATGTGTGTGACTTCTCAATGTCTCAGCTCAGTATAAATGACTCCCTTTCACCCCTCCAAAAAAAGCTCCCCACTTGTGTGAGAGCAAAAGAATCAACATTACTGCAATGCTAATTTCCTCTTGGCAGCTTTCCTCTGCTCCCTGTCTGATTGCCCTCCCCTTTATTGCCATCTACCACATTCAAAAAGAAATTTGCAATTATGACTCATGATAATAAAATAAAAATGCAGCCAATAAAAGGCAAAAAGAAAATCTTGGTGGAACAGCTCCTCAACAAACCTTTCCAGCCGGTGCTGTCTCTGAATGGCCATGCTCATCACATGTATGGCATATGAGGAAGTCGGGGGACACACACTATGATATCCCTGGGGCTCTTTATCCATTTATGGTGGAATCATAGAATGGTTTGGTGTGGAAGGGACCTCAAAGCCCATTGAGTTCCACCCTTGCTGCCATGGGCAGGGACACCTCCCACCAGACCAGGCTGCTCCAGACTCCATCTAGCCTTGAACATTTCCGGGGGGGACATCCACAACTTCTCTGGGCAGCCTGTGCCAGTGATTCACCACTCTCATCATGAAGAATTTGTTCCTAATGTCTGTTCTAAATCTTTCCTCCTTCCAATTTAAAGCCGTTCCCCCTCATCCTGTCACTCCAGGCCCTTGTAAAAAGCCCCTCCCTGGCTTTCCTGGAGCCCCTTTCAGAACTGGAAGGCTGCTCTGTGGTCTCCCCAGAGCCTTCTTTCCTCCAGACTGAACAACCCCAACTCTCTCAGCCTGTCCTCATTGCAGAGGGGCTCCAGCCCTCGGATCATCTTCTGGACCTGTTCCAACATTCCATACCCTTCTTATGTTGGGGATTCCAGAACTGGACACAAGACTCCAGGTGGGGTCTCATGAGAGTGGAGCAGAGGGGCAGAATCACCTTCCTTGACCTGCTGGCCACACTGCTTTGGGTGCAGCCCAGGACATGGTTTATCTGTCTGTTTTTCCCTCTATCTATGCATGTGTGTATATACATATATGTGTCTGTATATCTGTCAGACAGGCAGATTTATATCATCCTTAATCAACAGGATGTCAAGAAGGAGGAGGCACTTGAGAGAGGACGAGCTGGTGATGGATATGCTGCTGTCAAAAGAACTGGAGCAATTTGCTTTACCTTCCGCTTCTGCTCTTGTGTCTGGCATAGGCTTCAAAATAGCATGTTAATTAAAACCTAGTAAAGATTACGAGGCTGTAAAGAGAAAACTGTGAAGCCCTCATGAACTTTTACAGCCCCCTTGAAAACATTTCGTTTTGCAGGCTGAAAGAGTATTTCCTTGTCTCTTTAAGAACCAAAGGGCCACATTCATGTAACGATTACTCTAAGAGCTGGCAGTGTTTCACGTCGCGTTACAAACCACAATCTCTATGCCTTGTCCATAAATCTTCGTGTCCTGCAGGGCCATGTCAGGACAGCACAACTGCTGTAGGCAAGAGTTGGTGCAGAGATCAGAATCAGAGATCACCTGTGGTCTTGTAAGGCAGCTGAGGACTGGGTTGTGGGGTAAATCACATTGTGCATAGCTCAGATCTAGAAGGGGGTCCTGGGTCCAATACCCTCAGATGGTTTGTTCCCTGTGGGAATTTGTTTTCCACTGTGAATGTGTAATAAATGCCCCCACCTGTGAGTCTGCATTCCACAGGCTGGGATGGAGAACTTGTCACCAGAGAACAAAACGCCAAAGAAAGGAAACATAAATGCTGGCAAGGCAGTGTTGGAAAGTGTCCCAAATGATGCTGGTTTTAAAGTAAGGGAGAGGAGATTTAGACTGAATATAAGGAAGAATTTTTTTATGAGGGATGGTGGAACTCTGGCACAGGTTGCCCAGGGAGGCTGTGGAGGCGTCACCTCTGGAAGCATTCAAGGTCAGGTTGGATGGGTCTCTGAGCAACTCCTGATCTGGTTAGAGATGTCCCTGCTCCTGCAGGGAGGTTGGATTAGAAGATCTGTAAAGGTCTCTTCCAACCCGAAGTATTCAACGATCCTCACAGAAGACTTGTGCTTCTGTTGAATCTATAAGAGCTGATAAACTCAGGAAGCCCAGAGCCTGCCAAATTGACTCAAGACCATGAGCATCAGCAAGGGTCTGCATGACTCGGACCATACCCGAGAGGGTGGTGGCTGCTCTATGGAGGAGTAGAGGATTACAGACACCTGGTGAGACAAGATGCTCTGGAGGGACTTTCCAAACACCTACTTAGAAGCCACTGGTGTGTCAGTACCATCTTTTTCTTCCAACTGCCTTTGAGGTTGGGCTCCCAACTGTGGCTCCAGATGGATGCTTATGAGTGTGTTTGTGGACATCGCGCGTGGATAAGCCAGCGAGTTGCCCAAGTAGTCATTTCCCATGAAACATAACAGCTTGACTCCAGCCAAAACGGCTTAATGAACAAAAGATGCTCCCAAAAGTTCTCTCCCCCACCCACTCAATCCCCTTTTAGTGAGAGGGGATTTGCAACAAACACCAACACACAAGCCAGACCCCTTGCAAGGAGACTCTCTTCTTCCTGGCAGGCTCGGTGCCAAAACAGCCCCCTCATTGCTCATATGGTCCAGCAAGTAGGTTGCTGCCATGACATTAGCGCTGTCTGGAGACACACATGCAGTGGGAAACTTGCTGGGAGATGGTTTAGCAAGGCAGGACTGCACCGTGCAGAGGATGGGTCTGATGATTATTTAGTGCTCTCTCTTGGAAAGCAGCACAGAGGGTGGGTGATCTAAACACAACATATGCACACAAAAAAACTAGGAGCACTGCCTAAGTATGAGCTAGCTGGAGACTTCTAGGCTTGTTTAGAAGAGAAGGCTCTGGTCTGGGGGTGACGTTATAGCAGCCTTCCAGTACTTAAAGGGGGCTCCAGGAAAGCTGGGGAGGGACTTTTTCCAAGGGCCTGGAGTGACAGGACAAGGGGGAATGGCTTTGAATTGGAAGGGGGAAGATTTAGATGAGACATTAGGAAGAAATTCTTCACGATGAGGGTGGTGAGGCCCTGGCCCAGGTTGCCCAGGGAAGCTGTGGATGCCCCCTCCCTGGAGGTGTTCAAGGCCAGGTTGGATGGGGCTTTGATCACCCTGATCTGGTTGGAGGTGTCCCATGGCCATGGCAGGGGGGGTTGAAACTGGGTGGGCTTTGAGGTCCCTTTCAACCCAAACAGTTCTACAATTCTATGCTTCAAAATCATCATCTTCATTGTGCGTGTTGTACTTCTGAAACGCCCGTTGGCAAGAAAACACGGTGCATTCAAAAGCTTCCTTTCCTGGAAAAAGTATCCAGTAAGGATTTGCTAAGGCTGACATCTTGCTCCCTCATCTTCTCATGAGGGAGCAAGAAAGCTTGTGCAGAGTATGTGTGTATGATGTGCTGCTCTTGCCTTTCTCTGGCAACCCTCTGTCCCTTTCTGCCTTTTGTGAGACCATTTCAAAACACAGAGAGAATATTAACTTCCCTTGCGAAGGTTTTGATAGTCTGAACACTTGAGGATAGAGCTGTGAGCTAATTATATACTGTAATTACCTCAATTGCAGAACCTTTTCTTTCCTCTACACCAGGCTCTAGGTGAGTCCTTGTATATTCCTGCCTCTCCATAGTCATGCCATGGTGTCATTGTGCCACGCAACACAGCAAGGCTCTTCACCCACCTCAAGCATGGGCGAGGGCTTTGTATTTACACCTCATGGTGGCGCGATGAACAACGTGAGGTGCAGAGTCATTGAAATAATTTGCTTTGGAGGCAAACATACTCCCAAGTTTGAAATGTTCTTGATTTCATGCAATCTGTCATGGCACCCACCAGCACAGCTGCTCGATGGGTGGAAAATGTGGACTGCAAGGCTTGAGATCAGTCATGTGAAGACAAGACAGAGCCTCAGATAATTAAGCAATTAAAGACGAAAGGAATCAAAACCAGTCTGACCTTAGGCCACAGGAGCCCAGTCGGAATTCAGAGCTCCTCACACATCACTTCTGTACCTCGGAGGGTCTAAAATCTCTCTTACATGGATTGTGCAACTGTTTTACCTTCCTCCAAAGTCTGGATATGGAATAGCCTGCTTGCCTGTATCTACACTGCAGGACATCTTGGTAGCTGAGCAGGTGAATCTAGACCTCATGTGTTACCCCAGAATGACCCACATCATCATACGAGTTACCATGATGGTCTTCTTCACCCTCACTTGTGCCAATGCATCAAGGAAAGGAAGGAAGTCTTGTACTTAATGGCCAATATCAACGTAAGAAAAACTGGGTTCATGAATAACATGGAAACAGAAACCAGAAGATGATTCCTAACAACTGGAACTGCTGGGTTCTGCTTTTAACATGGAGGTTGAGACATTTCTTGTCCAGTTGGCCTGCGGTAGCTGGGGATCAGACTGAGTGATTCAGAAGACCACATCCACAGTGATGTGACTTTAGAGAACATATGAATTCAGCCCTGGAAGGGAATCTTTCAAATACCATAAAAGTAGCAGTTTTTTTCTTATAAAACACCAGACAAAGCACGAGAGACTTTGAGGAATCTTTAAGCATCCTTTAATTTTGCAGTTTCAAGATTGACACACAAGCAGTTACGCAGCTCACAGAGAACCTATCTCAGGATGTGAAACTCACATTGGGTTGGCAATCTACTTGACAAATACAAGTCTGGAGGGATGGTGTAAACTCCTCAGCCTCAGTGAACAGGGGAACCTATTACCAGGTGGCTTTGTATGGTCAAGGCAGGGCAGAAACAGTGACCTGAGTGCACCTCAGATTGCAGAGCTGGGATCTGCCCTCCTCCTGCCGTTGCCGATCATCAGTGCTGGGCTCCATAAGCCTGCGCATCCTTCCAGTACATCGAATGACGATTACAAAACATCTTTTGAGCTGAGGAGACTCAAAAGATATATTCAGAAAAAGAGAATTAAGTTTTGCTATTACCTTATATTGGCAATTTTCTCCTACATCCACCATCACCCAGTGCCGCATGTGCTGTAGAAACTGAAGCCATATGGCTCCGTGATAATGAAAAAGTAGAAGTGGAAACAAATGGTCCCGTGTTACCTCCCACTACGAGAATTGGCTTATCACTATCTGAAGGAATAAGCAACTAGATCTCTGCGCAGCGGAAACAGCAGAAAGCTTGGTGCATCTACAACTGGAGAATAGGATTGGCAGAGCTAGAACAGGCTCCATGCAGCAACGCTGTGGGAATGCCTTCAAAACCATCAGGATCGCGCACGTGACCAACAGGTCTGCACACCACTCTCCCGGTGCTGTTGTGTGGTCTGAACTTCCATGGAAGGTTCTGACCTAACCCAGTGTGAAATCTTCTCTTCTCCCACTCCACCAGAGATCAGCTTGCCTTACATCTCAAGGCAAAGCAGCAGCAATAGAGCAAAGCCAAATATCCCCCACCCTAATCTCCACCAGGATGCCTGTTCCTGCTGTGCAGTCACTTTTGGGAGAACATGTTAAGGAACATTACAGGATCACACATCAACCCCCACCCCAAACAACCCCAACCCCAAATCTCACATGGCATTTCCCTCCTCGCTAGTACAATGCCACCCACAAAATATGCACTTTTGCCTTTGATTATAAGAGAAATGCAGAGGCTTAACCCTGCTGCTCAGTTAAAATGAGCGAGAGAGCCGATTACACAGTGGTGATTTTCTTGTCCTTGGTGGCCTGTTTGATAGCAGCCTGCTCACAAATGATCTCCTTCAACCGCTGCAACCTCATGTTCTGGGTGGTTTGGTCTCCCACACCCGTCTGGCTCCGGTGCAGTAAATTCAGGGCATAGATGTATTCCAGCTCCGTGTACTTTACCCCTTGATCCACCACGAGGTTTAAAAGCTCATCTGCTGTGTTGTAGAGCATCTCATAATACTGCCTGAAAAGCAAGCAAACAAAAAACCCCCTCTGGTGAACAGTAATACTTGATCATTAGGGTTGAAAAAGACCTATAGATCATCCAGCCTAACCATCAGCTCAACCCCACCGTGCCTGCTAAACCATGTCCTGAAGTGCCACATCTAGATGCTTTTTGAACACCTCCAGGGATGGAGATTCCACCACTTACCTGGGATGCTCCAGACCTTTATTTCTGTAGAATACGATCAACTATTACTTTAATTCAGTAGTGCCATGAGCACCAGAGGCTGTATCACATGCTGTACAAGGGCACAAACATAGAATCATAGAATTATAGAATGGTTGGGTTGGAAGGGACTTTCAAGATCACCCAGTTCCCACCCCCCTGCCACGGGCAGGGACACTTCCCACCAGACCAGCCTGCTCAAGACCCCATCCAGCCTGACCTTGAACATCTCTGGTGATCGGCCAAGTAGCCCATCCATGCACAGGGGAGCCAAAGTCACAAATCTGCTCCCCACACCCTTCCATACTCAGTAAAACCACAAACTACAGGGAACTGAGGGCTCCTCTGTCCTAGTAGTTCCCCTCAGCCAAGATGTCACTGTGGTATCTGCCCTGCAGGAAGCAATATATAGATATAAATGCATAAAGATAGATATCCATGGTGATGTGTAGTCAGTCACTCAACCTGCAAGAACAGGAGTCTTCTGAAAAGGAAAAGAATCACAGGGGTAGGGGGAGTGGAAGTTTTCTTGCCTCTGATGAAGCTCTTTTGCAGTGAGATGCTAATACAGAGCACAGGAAGAGCTTCAAGACCCAAACTCCAGAGGTCTCCAATGCTACTGAGAGACACGCTTTGAGAGAAAAAATATTAAATTATGCAAAGTAAAATCTGAGCCAGGATCCGAGGAGCCCCTTTTAATAAGTATAAGATCATTTGAAAAGAAAGCAGAATATAGAGGCTGCAGCGCAAGCTGGTTTATATTAAGTAAAGTGGCATTAGTGAAAGAATGGATTTCCAAGGAAGGGAATTTAAGCAAATACTTAGCAGAAGGGAAAATGTGTCACAGCCCAGGGAAGCAGCGGGGCAGTTCTGACAGATGCCAATCCAGCCACTGCAGAAAAGTGAGCTGGGACTGGATATGTGGGACTGGATGATTTGCCTTGACTCCACAGCCCAGATGGAAAAGGTAAAAGAACCCAACATAAGAAGGATATGCGACTGTTGGAATGGGTCCAGAGGAGGCCACGAAGATGATCCAAGGGCTGGAGCCCCTCTGCTCGGAGGACAGGCTAGGAGAGTTGCGTTTGTTCATCCTGGAGAAGAGAAGGCTCCAGGGAGACCTCATAGCAGACTCCCAGTACTGAAAGAGCTACAGGAAAGCTGGGGAGGGGCTTTTTCCAAGGGCCTGAAGTGACAGGACAAGGGGGAATGGCTTTAAATTGGAAGGAGGAAGATTTAGATTAGACATTAGGAAGAAATTCTGTACATTGAGGGTGGTGAGGCCCTGGCCCAGGTTGCCCAGGGAAGCAGTGGTTGCCCCATCCCTGGAGGTGTTCAAGGCCAGGTTGGATGGGGCTTTGAGCAACCTGATCCAATGGGAGATGCGCCTGCCCATGGCAGGGGGTGGGACTGGATGGGCTTTGAGGCCCCTTCCAACCCAAACCATTCCATGATTCTATGAAAACCAATGAGAGCTGCTGGGGCCCTTTAGAAAATTTTCTTCCTCCCCTTCATTTATAGTGCAAACTGATTAAGGTCTGATAGCTGGAGAGGAGTGTGTGGCTCCTGGAAATCACTGCCTATGGGTCACACAACAGGAGGGGGATCAGGCCATTGTGCCTTTTATACAGCATGAATTCCCTGCACAGCCTTTTCCATTCACACAATTGAGCTCTGTGCCTCAGTTTCCCCATCTGTACCAAGGAGTAAGGTCTGGTGTCAGGATTTTATGGTCTAGATATCACCAAGACAAAGCATCCTATCTAGAGGGAGATGTAAAAATAAAAGACTTTTCAAAGCTTCTTGCAGTGGGGGGTTCCCAATCCTGGACAGACCCTTCCAGGTCAGGGATAAAGGAAATGTTCTCACACTGCAGCAAATTCCATCAAACAACAAACCTTGGCTGTGGGTTTAGGTCTCTTTGGGGTTATCAAAACCAGAAAAAGTGGTGCATGGATGAAATGTACCCCCTTTTCTAGAGGAGAGCTGGACAATCACCAACCGCATGAAGTTTAACAAGGGCAAATGCCAGGTTTTGCACCTGGGACACAGCAATCCTGGACAGACAGACAAATTGGGGAGTGAAAGGCTGGAGAGCAGCCCTGAGGAAAGAGACCTGGGGGTTCTGGGCAATGGCAAAGTGAACATGAGCCAACGGTACCCTGACAGTCAAGAGGACAACTGTGTTCTCGGAGGGCACCAAGCACAGCATCGCCAACCATGCAAGGGATGGGGTTGTCCCGGTCTGTCCTGCACTGGGGATGCCCCACCTCGAGTATTGGGGGCAGTTTTGGGTGTCACAGGATAAAAAGGACATCAAACTACTGGAGAGTGTCCAGAGGCCACAAAGCTGGGAAAGGGTCTGGAGGGGAAGTTGTATGAGGTTCAACAAGGCCAAGTGCAGAGTCCTCCATTTGGGTCACAACAACCCCATGCAGCGTTACAGGCTTGGGGAGGAGTGGCTGGAGAGCTGCCTGGCAGAGAAGGACCTGGGGGTGTTGGTTGGCAGCGGCTGAACAGGAGCCAGCAGTGGCCCAGGTGGCCAAGAGGGCCAATGGCATCTTGGCCCGTGTCAGACCCAGCGTGGCCAGCAGGAGCAGGGAGGGGATTGTGCCCCTGTGCTCAGCGCTGGTGAGGCCACACCTCGAGTGCTGGGTTCAGTTTTGGGCCCCTCACTCCAAGAAGGACATTGAGGGGCTGGAGCGTGTGCAGAGAAGGGAACGAGGTTGGGGAGGGGCTGGAGAACAAGCCCTGTGAGGAGAGACTGAGGGACCTGGGGGTGTTTAGCCTGGAGAAGAGCAGGCTGAGGGGAGACCTCATCCCTGTCTACAACTGCCTGAAAGGAGGCTGTGACGGGGTGGGGGCTGGGCTCTTCTCACAAGTGACAGCGACAGGACGAGAGGAAATGGCCACAAGTTGTGCCAGGGGAGGTTCAGACTGGACATTAGGGAGAATTTCTCTACTGAAAGAGTGGTCAGGGACTGGCACAGCTGCCCGGGGAGCTGGTGGAGTCTCCATTCCTGGAGGTTTTTAAAAAACTGGTGGATGAGTTTCTTAGGGACAGGGTTTAGTAAGGGGACAGGCACGGTTGGACTTGTTAATCTCAGAGGTCTCTTCCAAACTTATGATTCTATGATTCTATAAGGAACAGTTGAAGTCACTTGATCTGTTCAGCCTGGAGAAGAGGGGGGACCTTATCGCAGTTTACAGCTTCCTCACAAGGGAAGGAGGAGGAGCAGGCACTGAGCTCTTCTCTCTGGTGACCAATGACAGGACCCCAGGGAATGGCAGGAAGATGCCAGGGGAGAGATAGCTTGGACGTGAGGAAAGGGTTCTTCCCCCAGAGGGTGGTGGAGCACTGGAACAGCTCCCCAGGGAAGCAGTCACAGCCTGACAATATTCCAGAAGCCTTTGGCCAACACCTTCAGCCACACCAGGTGAATGTTGGTGTGTCCTGTGCAGGGCCAGGAGTTGGACTCCATGGTCCTTGTGGGTCCCTTCCAACTCAGGACATTCTGTGGTTCTGTGTGAACAGGTTAACTTTATAGCTTCCTGCAGGTGTTAGTCACTCTTGTAAAGAAGTAAGGAGCTGAAAAGCTCAGGGAAGGAGAAGTGAAAAGATCCCTGTCTGTCTGCACACATCACACACCAGTGAGGGCTTGTTCCAGCCAAATACCCAGCACTTCTTTGGCTGAAGAGCAAAGCAAGGCAGAAATTGCCAGAGCAGCTGAAGAGGTCCCTGTGTGACTCCTCCATGTTACTACAGGAGGACAAGGGCAGGCTGCAGTCTAATCCTTAGGTCTTGGTGGAATAAATTATTTAAAACCCAAGAGCAAGGGCTCCAGGAAAAGTTCTCACCTCCCTCCCTTTCTCTCATCTTTGAATGCATTAAAATAGCAATCAGGGCAAACATGGCAAAACTGCATATTAGATTTCTCTTGTTCTTTGCTTTGCAGGCTCTCAAGTCTGGCTTAGCTGTGCTTTTGCAGAGAGCATTCTGCGTGCTGCTGGACTGCAAATCACTGCAGCGATGAGTAAGACAGGTTTGGAGTGTCTCAGGGCTCACCTGCTGGCGTGGCCAAGCTACTAGGCTTCATAGATCTGCATTTTTATCTCTTCTGTCTCCTTCAAGACATCACCCGCTGCTGTGACCTGAGCATTTGCTCCTGAGGTTGAATGTCTGCATCGACACAACTGCTGCCAGGGGCCAGCTGGGATCAGGTGCCTGGTGGAAAAGGACCTGGGAGTGTTGGTCAACAGTGGCTAAACATAAGCCAGCAGTGGCCCAGGTGGCCAAGAAGGCCAACAGCATCACGGCTTGGATCAGAAATGGTGTGGCCAGCAGGAGCAGGGAAGGGATCGTCCCTCTGTACTCGGCACTGTGGCGAGGCCACACCACAAATCCTGAGCTCAGTTTTGGGCCCCTTACTCCAAGAAAGACATTGAGGAGCTGAAGTGCGTCCAGGGGGAATGATCTGGAGCACAAGGGTTATGGGGAGCAGCTGAGGGACCTGGGGATGTTCAGTCTAGAGAAGAGGAGGCTGAGAGGAAACCTCGTCACTCTCCACAGCTCCCTGAAGGGAGTTTGTAGTGAGGTGGGTGTTGGTGTTTCCTCCAAAGTAAAAAGTGATGGATGAGAGGAAGTGGCCTCAAGCTGCACCAGGGGAGGTTCAGATTGGATATTAGGAAAAACTTCTTTACAGAAGGTGTGGTGAAGCATTGGAAGAGGCTGCCCAAGGCAGTGGTGGAGTCTCCATCCCTGGACAGGCTCAAAACATGTACGAAGGTGGCACTTCAGGACATCTCTCTTTCAGCTTAAACCGACACCCCCTTATCCTGTCCCTGTACTCCCTGATAAAGAGCCCCTCCCCAGGATGATTCTCAGTACTGGAATTAGGGAGAGGGAGACTAAACCCGACCTCATCTCCAGACATGGGAACATATTTAGCAATTTAATTGCTAATGATGGCAACACTCTAATCCTGGCACAGAGGCAGAGTCTCAGCACTCTCCTGAGACACGCACAGAGAACTCTCTGAGAACCTCTCAGTAAGGAATGCCAAGACACGGCACAGGAGCACATCATGGAAAGGCTTTTGTGTCCCATCAGCCTCTTGCCATGCTGATGGATATTCTTTAAATCTTGTCTTCTCTTGCAGGTAGACACATCTACCCCCAAAAATAGCAGATTTCATGTAGTTAGTTCCAGAAGCATCACAGCCTCATGATCCAAGGAACTGAGCAACTCCCATACGAGGACAGGCTGAGAGAGCTGCGGTTGTTCAGACAGAAGAAAAGGCTCCAGGGAGACTTCATAGTGGCCTTCCAGTACTGAAAGGGGCTCCAGGAAAGCTGGGGAGGGGCTCTTGATCAGGGAGTGCAGGGATGGGATGAGGGGGAAGGGTTTTAAGCTGACAGAGAGGAAATTTAGATGAGATCTTAGGGAGAAATGTTTCCCTGTGAGGGTGGGGAGGCCCTGGCCCAGGTTGCCCAGGGAGGCTGCGGCTGTCCCACCCCTGGAGGTGTTCAAGGCCAGGTTGGATGGGGCTTGGAGCAATCTGATGCAGTGAGAGGTGTCCCTGCCCATGGCAGGGGTTGGGACTGGAAGATCTTGAAGGTCCCTTCCAAACCAAACCATTATACGATTCAATACCCTATGCCTTTTTAGCCTGTCCCAAATCTTGGATTACTGAAGAATTCTGCCCCTAATAAACACAGGATTCGCCTGTCACTCTTCAGGATCAGATTATTTTTTAATTAAAAATTTCCTACAAAATATAAAAAGAGAGCAAGCGAGACAGCACGAGTCGGCAAAAGGTATGCATTTTTAATTGGGTGCAATTAAAAACCTGCCGCTGTGGCATGGCATTGCCTTCGGCCAAACCCTATTTGCATGAGTAATTATTCACTCCATTACAAAGTCGGCTCAACTTTGCCCCCCTTGTCTTTGAAAGTATTAATAAATATTGATCAGACACACTCTTGTTTGCCTTTGCCCAAGCAGCTCTGATGGACTCATCTTCTGATGTTATCAAATAATGAAATATGAACAAGTGAATGGGATGAGCTTCTTGTTCTATGATTTTTTTATTTAGGCTCTTCATTTTATTTTCAGAAGTGTATTTGTCCCTGTTATTATAAATGCTCTTTTGATTATCAAGAAGAGGTTGAGGAAAGCAAGGTAGTGAGGGACGGGGAAAATAAATGGCCAACAAGTGAGGGAGATCTCTATTCCAAGAAATGCTGGCAAAATGCTTTTTTTAAAGCTGAGATTTGAAACCAGAAGAATTAATATTTATCAAAAGCTGATTATATCATCTGACAAAGAGGTTAATAAATAATAATAGCAGATTAACATCCCTGACCAAAAAGCAAATTTAGCTTCCCAAGCCGTCAGTCAGCACCCACGTGAGCACAACTAAGCACACCTAAGCTGTTTTATCCCACACGAATCCTCAGCCTGGGCAGTCAGATCCTCCCAGTGCTCAGTGGTGAGATTTTGTAGTGAGATGCTTGGAGTAAGGAGAGAACAGATCGAAGCTGAACTCACAAATTCTTCCAAGTAAGAAGTGACAGGACGAGAGGAAATGGTCTCAAGTTGTGCCAAGGTTCAGAGTGGATATTAGGAAGTATTTCTTTACTGAAAGAGTAGTGAACTGTTGGAAGAGGCTGCCCAGAGCTGTGGTGGAGTCTTCATCCCTTGAGGTGTTCAAAAAGTGTGTAGATGTGGCAGATTTGGCCATGTTCTAGTAGGCACAATGGGGTTGGGCTGGTGGTTGGACTGGATGATCTTAGAGGTCTTTTCCAACCTTAACGATTCTATGGTCTTTATCTACCTGAGTATGAAGTCAGGAATGCGGCTGATGGGAACAAAGTGACCTGGGTGATTCACTTCATGAGGGAAATCTTTTTGTTTGGGTGCTTACTTGCATGGGTTTTATGTATTTGTATCATGCTGAAAAGCATAGATGGGTTTTGTTGACCTGATACGACGGGTCTTATACACAGAAATGTGGTACAGCTTCTTACAGAACATCTCTTCCCATTTGCTGTGGAAGCAAAACCAGCTCCTGTTTTACAAGAGGAAGGAAATATTAATCTGGCTCCAGGCCTTTGGCTCTTTTGGATGGTAAACACTTGGCCAAACTCTCCACTGATGTTCGGCTTCAGCTTTAATTTCCATATTTTGGGTGAGCGAGGAGAGACGGTCTAAGATGTGTGAGGCCATGGAATCATAGAATCATTAAGGTTGGAAAATACCTCTAAGGTTATCAAATCCAACTGTCAGCCCAACCCCACCGTTCTTACTAAATCATGTCCCAAAGTGCCAGGTTGACATGCTTTTTTGAACCCCTCCAGGGATGGACATTCCATAACTTCCCAAAGTCCTTACTAGCCTGCTCATACACGATGATGAGCTGGTTTTGATGGCTCGTATGACACAGATTGGTTCTTTTTTAAAAAATAAAAAACATCCTTACAATGCTCCTTCTTGCTCTCTCATAACCCTGCAAGTCAACCAACATAGACATCTGTTCCCCTGGCTACTGGCAGTGAGACTGGGTTCAGAGATTCTGAACTTGAATTATTCAGGCATTTTTATTAGGACAAAAATGTACCTTAGAGAAAACAGTGCCTAATCAAAGGCCAAACACAACTGTACTCTTTCCGCTCACTGGAATTGGCCCAGGAAGATCTATCACCATCTGAAGAATATTTTTCTACTAAAAGCAGATAGGAAAGGATAAATATCACTGGTGGAAATGGTTCCCAGGTGAAAGAAAAAATGTCCCATGGGCAAACAAAACTGAAGAAGCCAATTGGGGTTGTTCAGCCTGGAGAAGAGAAGGCTCTGGGGAGACTTCCTAGAAGCCTTCCAGTACTGAAAGGGGCTCCAGGAAAGCTGGGGAGGGGCTCTTGATCAGGGAGTGCAGGGATAGGACGAGGGGGGATGGTTTTAAGCTGAAAGAGGGGAAATTTAGATGAGATCTTAGGGAGAAATATTTCCCTGTGAGGGTGGGGAGGCCCTGGCCCAGGTTGCCCAGAGCAGTCATGGTGGCCCCACCCCTGGAGGTGTTCAAGGCCAGGTTGGATGGGGCTTGCAGCCCCCTGATCCAGTGGGAGGTGTCCCTGCCCATGGCAAGGGGGCTGGAACTGGATGGGCTTCAAGGTCCCTTCCAATTCAAACCATTCTGTGATTCTATAAATTAACACACAATGGTTGGATTTGTTAAGTAGCAGTTTTAAACCAAAACATCAAGTTGCCAATAAGGTAACCATATTGCAAGGATGCATTTTGAATATATATATACATCCATATATATATATGAATGAAAAGATGCTCTCTCTGTTCTTGGTGAAAGAGAAAAAAATAAAGAGGCTTTCTCATTTAGGAAAAAAAAATCTCTAGGAAGGCAATCAGGATGAGACAAGCTCCTCTGAGGGCTATTAATACCATTCTCCATTTAAATGCTAATGTTAACCTATAACCCAAGGCCTGTGTGCAAAAAGTTTTTCAAAAGATGGCCAGGTGAATTGAAAATTAAATTCTGATTTCCTTGACAATGACTTGATCTTTTCTTAAGAGAAAGACCTTCAGACGAACAGAGTGATGTCTCAGAATTAAAGATCTCCGTTTAATTATTCCTTCATTATACAGCTGGGTGCCTGCTCTGTAGTGGTGGACACAGGAACAGATTCCTGAGGTAAGAACTGGGCGCCGATTTACCCAAAGGGAATGAAAAAGTTCTGTGCCTTATCTACCTCCCTTTTTGGGGGATTAATGAGTCACTTTTATAGCACCCAGAAATATCTTAGGGGCTCTAATAAGAAAGCAAAAAAGGTTAAGTATGAAGCACTTTGAGACTAAATCTAGACAAAACCCATATATCCAAGAATATCCAAGAGAAGAGGAAAAAAGGCCAAAGTTGCAGTCATAAAGTCACTCAGTTTTGATACATGGTGCAACCACTACATTTAAATATATGGAGGAGATAAGTGAGTGCAAAGAAGGGAAGACACAGCAAGTACGGAAGCTGCTCTAAGTTTTCCCCAGAGCCTTCTCTTCTCCAGGTTGAACAAACCCAACTCTCAGCCTGTCCTCCTAGCGGAGGTGCTCCAGGCCTCGGATCAAGAGAGTAAATACCACTTACAAAGCTAAAATGTGCAAACACCCAAGATGTGGAATGATTTGTGAAAGAAAATAAAACATGAGAGGAAGAAATAAAAGGGCATTGATAACATAACTGTGTTTAATGCTCCTATGGTAGCTCTGCAAATCACAGCCCTCAACAAACAATCAGGTCTGTGATGTAGGGATAGTAACAGCTTTTTTAGTACAGCTGGAAGGACTGAGATAAAGATGAAGTCATTTGTCCATGGTAGAAAACAGTATCAGAGATAGGAAGCCCTTGCAACTTCATCGGTACCGTACTCGTGTTTGGGACGGCAGCGCGCAGAGCTTTGATCAGGGTGCAGGCAAGAAAAGTAGGTGTATCTGTTCACAAGGGTGTAGGTAGTCTTCTAATTCACAGAATCAAAGAAGGGTTTGGGTTGGAAGGGAGCTCAAAGCCCATTCAGCTCCAACCCCCCTGCCATGGGCAGGGACACCTCCCATCGGACCAGGCTGCTCAAAGCCCCATCCAACCTGGCCTTGAACACCTCCAGGGATGGGGCAGCCACAGCTTCCCTGGGCAACCTGGGCCAAGGCCTCCCTCACAGTAAAGAATTTCACAGAATCATAGAATCGCCTGGTTAGAAAAGACTTTTGAGATCACCAAGTCCAACCAAACCTGTCCACTACTAAACCACTTCCCTGAGCACCTCATCTACCCATTTTGTAAACATCCCCAGGGATGGGAACTCCACCAACTCCCTGGGAGCCTCTGCCAGGACCTGAGAACTTTCGGTGAAGAGATTTTTCCTGATGTCCAATCTGAACCTGCCCTGGTGCAACTCGAGGCCATTTCCTCTCATCCCATCGCCTGTCCCTTGGGAGTAGACACCCATACCCACCTCACTACAACCTCTTTTCAGGCAGTTGTAGACAGTGATGAGGTCTCTCCTCAGTCTCCTCTTCTACAGGCTAAACGACGCCAGGTCCCTCAGCCGCTCCTTATATTTCTTCCTAATATCTAAATCTACCCTAATTAAAGACAACCAAATTATAAAATCAAATTACTTTCCCTTTTAAAACTTAAACCACACAGACAGCATGTGACAAGAAATACAAACCAGCTCACCTATGCGTTGGCTTCTACACATATTAAGTAGAACCACAGAATGAATCACAGAATGACCTGAGTTGGAAGGGACCCACAAGGATCATCGAGTCCAACTCCTGTCCCTGCACAGGACAAAATTTACACCATGTGTCTGAAGTAGCTTTGTTTCAATGGCCAGCACCTCAGCCAGCACCTCTGGGTGCTCTGTGCAGCTCTGTGTCCCTGGTGCACTCAGTTTTCTCTTGGCTGCGAACCTTTTTGATCAACAGAGATGATAAAACCTGTAAAACGCAGTGCTAAATAGCAAAGTAAAGGTAAGGTATGGGCAGAACGTAACCACTCCTTAAAAAGCCCTGTCCTTTTCTCTCTCCTTCTTTTCATTCCAACACCTGCTCAGCTCTACCTTATCTACTACTTTCGCTTTAATATTTCCTTCTTATTTCCTTTTCCCTTCCTCCTGAGGTTGGTTGCTTGTGCCTTGAATAACGTCGTTCCTCCTGAGGTTTGTGGCTCGTGCCTTGGACCATGTCATTCCTATTGAGGTGGGTGACTTGTGCCTTGGACAACATCGCTCCTCCTGAGCTTGGTCATTTGTGCCTTAGACAATGTTGTTCCTTCTGGGGTTGGTCACTCATGCTTTGGACAACATTGTTCCTCCTGAGGTTGGCCACTTGTGCCTTGGGCAACATCGCTCCTCCTGAGGTTGGTCAGTCATTCCTTGGAGAGCATCCCTGTCCTAGGAAGTACCTGGAAGGAGGCTGTGACGGGGTGGGTGCTGGGCTCTTCTCGCAAGTGACAGCGATGGGACGAGAGGAAATGGCCTCAAGTTGCACCAGGGAAGGTTTAGACTGGACATTAGGAAGAACTTCTTCACTGAAAGGGTGGTCAGGGATTGGCACAGCTGCCCAGGGAGGTGGTGGAGTCCCCATCCCTGGAGGTGTTTAAAAGACGGGTAGATGAGTTTCTTAGGAACATGGTTTAGTGGGGAGACAGGCACGGTTGGACTCGATCTCAGAGGTCTCTTCCAACCTTATGATTCTATGATGCACAGGGATCTCTGTGTGGCGTCACCATGGCAGGGAACGCATGCAGGTGTCATTTCAAAACCATTCCCCAACCACCTCCAGCCACCCTCGCGCCATGCAGTGATACGCAGTAATTACATGGCTTTTCAAGGGAAGGATAAATCCATTAAACCCCATTAAATAATTTTTCAAAAACAATGTCTGAGATGCTCCTTGTAGCTCCACACTGGCTGATATAATGAAGGATGGAATTTTTCACTCTCCGAATGGAACTTTATAGGGTATTAAATAAGCACCCTCAGCACTTATCTAAATCTTTAATTAGTTCTATAATATACTGATGATATCAAGGCTAATTAAATTTATACAGATAAAGAGCAATGAAATTCTAACCAAGTGAGCTGGAAAGTACATATTAAACAGTAAATTTAATGGTTTGAGCAGATAAATGCAATTTTATATAAAAAAATTAAATTCAATTTACATGTTGTATTAAAATTGATTTTGAGTGTGCAAATGATTGGAAAAAATCTTTTTAGTGTATCAGTAAAAGTGCTAATCCGTCCTGTTTAAATATCAGTTATTAATGCCAGCATTTGCAAATAAGCCACACGCATTTGCATTTTTACTGCATGTAGTAAAAAGAAAAAAAATATCTATACCATATGCCAGTTTATAAAGAATATTAAGCAATTTTTTCCCCTTGCCTCATGCATAAATGAGAGGAAATGTGGGAACGAACGTAGCCCGAAAGAAGAGAGAGTCAGCAGTTCGATGGAAAGTGCTGCAAAGATTCCTCCAGTCAGCAAAAAATAATATAATTTTAGCTACCCTTTGGGAACAACAATTACTGTGGCAACCCCCAAAAGCTTTATTTAGGATCAAGTGGATTGGAACTGGATATGAAAAAACCCGATGCTGTAATTGGGGAGATGCTCAGTGGTGCACGTTTGCTGATTTTAATAAAAACAGGATTGTCTGGTAGCTACCGATGGGTGAAGGACACGTCTGATGAGGTCTGAACCACTTGTAGGAGTCAGGCAAACACTGGAAATTCTGGAAAACTCCAGTTCATGTTTTTTTCTGGCTTTGTTCACTTGGTTTGTATTATAGGATCATGGAATCACAGAACGGTTTGGGTTGGAAGGGATGTGAAAGTCCATCCAGTCCCAACACCCCTGCCGTGGGCAGGGACACCTCCCACCAGCCCAGGCTGCTCAAGGCCCCATCCAACCTGGCCTTGAACACCTCCAGGAAGGGGACATCCACAGTTTCCCTGGGCAAAGGATGCTCCCCGAATGCTGCAGTGGCTTCAGAAATAAGGGAATCGAGATATTTTTGTGGACATGCTGACTCCAAATTCAGCTTGTTAGCATTTATTTGTTGACCAGGTCGCTGCTTCTCATGAAAGAGCCTTTTACTGGATTCACTTGCCTCATGGTACTATTGTTTCTTCTGGTAGTGGTGTCCAGCATCATTACCTTCTGCCATCCTGGGAATCTCTGAGGTTGGGGAATCACAGACTTGTTAAGGTTGGAAAAGGACCTCTAAGGTCACTGTCTCTGGAAATGCTCAAAAAACATGTAGATGCAGCACTTTGGGACATGGTTTAGTATATACAGTGGTGTTTTGCTGATGATTGGGCATGATCTTAGAGGGCTTTTCCAACCTCAGTGGTTCTATGATTCTCAGTACTTCTCCTGATGCTTAGAAACCTTCAGATTTGCAGGCTGGGTGGTATTTGTGGACAGCTGCTACTCATTTGCTCTGCTGCAATATTTTAGGTGGAAATTGCTTCTCCCTCTCTAACGTACTTAGGGCAAAAGATGCATTTACAGAGGGAAGCCATTGCCTCTCTAAGGTATCACTTTTATAGAATCATAGAACGTCCTGAGTTGGAAGGGACCCTCAAGGACCATCGAGTCCAATTCCTGTCCCTGCACAGCACACCCCAACATTCACCCCGGGAGGCTGAGGGCAATGGCCAAAGGCTGCTGGAATCTTGTCAGGCTGTGAGTGCTTCCCTGGGGAGCTGTTCCTGTGCTTCACCAACCTCTGGGGGAAGAACCTTCTCCTCATGTCCAACCTAACCCTCCCCTGCATCTTCCTGCCATTCCCTTGGGTCCTGGCATTGGGCACCAGAGAGAAAAGTTCAGCGCCTGCTCCTCCTCGTCCCCTGGTGAGGAAGCAGTAACCTTCAATAAGGTTCCTCTCAGTCTCCTCTTCTCCAGCTGAACAGACCAAGTGACTTCAGCTGTTCCTCATACAGCTTCCCCTCTTTGTTGCAGTGGGCAAAGCAAGCAGGCCACTTTTAATTATTCCTTTCAAAAATTACAGCTTGGGACAGAACATTCACCTAAGCCAGAGCAATACCAACACTGCTGTGCGCAGTACAACTATGGCCTCTTCTGGCCATTCTGGGTGAAATTTTAGCTCCAGTGATCTCAACCTTTTGAGTCAACGAATCTGCACTACCAAAGGTTTTTCAAGATAGCACAAACCCTTCACATTTGTAATTAAAACACTTTTGAGGCAATGTCAGTATAGGGTAAGACCCACAGGAGTGCTGAGCAAAGGGATGCGTCTCTGAGATGCTCATAGAATCATGGAATGCTTTGGGTTGGAAGGGACCTTAAAGATCATCCAGTTCCAACCCCCTATCATGGGCAAAGACACCTCCCACTGGATCAGGGGGCTCAAGACCCCATCCAACCTGACTTTGAACATTTCCGGGGTAGCCACAACTTCTCTGGACAACCTATGCCAGTGTCTCACTCTCCTCAGTGTGAAGAATTTCTTCCTAATGTCTAATCTAAATCTTCTCCCTTCCAATTTAAAGCCGTTCCCCCTCAGCCCATTACTCCAGTCCCTTGTAAAAAGCCCCTCCCTAGCTTTCTTGTAGCCCCTTCACGTACTGGAAGGCCGCTATGAGGTCCCCCTGGAGGCTTCTCTTCTCCAGGCTGAACCCCAACTCTCTCAGCCTGTCCTCGTAATTTATTAATCTCCTCTCTGGTTCATCTCACCACATGTTAGAGACACCATGTGCAGAATATCCTCCTTCTTCTGAAAAGGCTGCTTTGCAGTTGAGAAAATAAAGGCCTGTTGAGATGGAAGGGTCAAAGTGAAGTCCTCTGTGCGTCCAACAGAATGGTGACATCCCAGTAACAGCAATTCCCATGCTGATGCTCACCAAGTAACCACTCAGGGCCAGCCTTCCCGCTGTTGTCTCTCTTTGAGCCCTATCCTGGGACTAAAAGCACGTTTTCCTGATGATTCTCAGAGGTTGCACACTTGCACGATACAAGTGAAGGCAGAATGCATTTCACCCAGCGCACCAAACAGTTAACAGATGGCAAAAAATTACAGTCATCTACCAAGTTGCGTTGGGCTTCAGAAAACAACCTGGAATGGGAAGGCACTGAATCTTATTAGAAAAGACATATTTTACACATCGCTTCCTCATAATACAAGCTGTTCTCTGTGAAAGCATGAAACTTGCTATTATTTGCACCTCTTTTCTTCTCCTCTTTGTTTTTGAACACATGACAATGTGGAATATGTATCTGATAGACGCCTTCTGTATGCACTTGAGAGACTGGCTTCAGCTTTAGATGTCAGTGCACTCAGGTGATGCGAGATGTCATCTCTGTTTTAGAGCTTTCTTATATTATTCGATCTCAAACCTTGAATACAAATTGTAAAATACGAGGCAAGCTTTACAGGCTTCAATAAAACCCGAGTAAGAGATCACCCACTGCAGACCGTTTCCTGAAGGTGATACATATCTGTATCTTGTGAGACTCCACCTGGAGTCCTGTGTCCATTTCTGGGATCCTCAACATAAAAAGGATAGGGAACAGTTGGAGTAGGCACAGAGGAGGCCATGAAGATGATCCAAGGGCTGGAGCCCCTCTGCTATGAGAACAGGCTGAGAGAGCTGGGGTTGTTCAGCCTGGAGAAGAGAAGGGTTCAGGGAGACCTTGGAGCAGCCTCCCGGTACTGAAAGGGGCTGCAGGAAAGCTGGGGAGGAACTTTTTCCAAGGGCCTGGAGTGACAGAACGAGCGGGAACAGCTTTAAATTGGAAGGGGGGAGGTTTAGATTAGACATTAGTAGAAATTCTTCATGATGAGGGTGGGGAAGCCCTGGAAAATACTGTCCAGAGAAGCTGTGGCTGCCCCATCCCTGGAGGTGTTCAAGGCCAGGTTGGATGGGGCTTTGAGCACCCTGATCCAGTGGGAGGTGTCCCTGCCCATGGCAGGGGGCTTGGAACTGGATGGGCTTTGATGTCGCTTCCAATCCGAACAGTTCTGTGACTCCATGTTGACATCATATGTGTCTATTCAAGCGCAGTGGTCTGGATGTAATGATTTTAATAACTTCTTAAAATATAGGAGTTGAGGCTTTTGCTGTTTACCTGAGCATATGGATTTCTCTGGGCTCCGGTGCTGGTAGCTGTGTCATGCTCAGTTGTTGGCTGGGGTTAAACCACCACAGTTACGAAGCCCAGGTTCATTATGGGACAGATTTAATTGCTACATCAGAGTTTGTGTGTTGATATTCTACATTTGACGTGTGAAAGTTCAGGGATGCCAATCAGGCACGGTGCAGATGCCACTCTGCAAAATGTTCTCAGACAGTCTCCATCTGTCAGATATGGTAATGCTTGCGCTCCATCAATAATTCACCTCCTTAACTCCATGTTCCCTGCATTTGAGTCAGAATTCTTAATGTCAGCCTCACCAGAGGATCCACCTTGGATAGAGAGGAACTACCTGATCTGCATTCCGCGTTCAGCCTGTGTGGTTCTGTGCCCTGGAGCCAGTTGCCTTCTACAGCTGAAGACTCATCTCTCGGTTTACTCATTTTTTTTACTGATTTAGCTGCAAAAATCACAGCTTCCCATTTGGGGCAGCATTTTCATCTCATTCAAGGATGGAAGTCAGAGAGTAATCATGACAATCACACCTTAGCATCCAAAATCACAGAATGGTTTGGTCTGGAAGGGACCTTAAAGCCCATCCAGTCCCACCCCCTGCCATGGGCATCTCCTACTGGATCGGGGGCTCCAAGCCCCATCCAACCTGGCCTTGAACACCTCCAGGGATGGGGCAGCCACAGCTTCCCTGGGCAATCTGTGCCAGGGCCTCCCCACCCTCACAGCAAAACATTTCTTCCTAAGATCTCATCTCAATCTCCCCTCTTTCAGCTTAAAAACATACCCCTTGTCCCATCTCTGCACTCCCTGATCAAGAGCCCCTCCCCAGCTTTCCTGGAGACCCTTTCAGTACTGGAGGCTGCTCTAAGGTCTCCCTGGAGCCTTCTCTTCATAAGGCTGAACAACCTCAACTGTCTCTGCCTGTCCTTAGATGGGAGGTGCTCCAGCCCTTGGATCATCTTCGTGGCCTCCTCTGGACTCACTTCAACAGATCCATGTCCTTCCTGTGCTGAGCACTCCAGAATTGAATGCAAGGGTCCAGGTGAGGTCTCACAGGAGCAGAGGGGCAGAATGACCTTTCCTTTAGGGAAAGCAAGCACTGAGTCGGCCAGAAACTCCAAAACAGACCAGAAGTGAATGAATTAAGGATCTTGCTAGTTAGAGATTAATTAACTGTAGAGGGAAATGGAAGTATGCATCTCAATCTGCCTAAATGCCCAGAAAGACAGCCACTTCTCGCAGGTGACAGGAGATAAGACAAGAGGAAATGGCCTCAAGTTGCACCAGGGCAGGTTCAGACGAGACATCAGGAAAAATTTCTTCACCAAAAGTGTTCTCAGGCCCTGGCAGAGGCTCCCAGGGAGGTGGTGGAGTCCCCATCCCTGGAGGGGTTTAAACGATGGGCAGATGAGGTGCTCAGGGATGTGGTTTAGTAGTGAACAGGTACGGTTGGACTTGGTGATCTCAAAGGTCTTTTCTGAACAAATGATTCTATGATTCTATATCCTGGGCTGTATCCAAAGCAATGTGACCAGCAGGTCGAGGGAGGGGACTCTCCCCCTCTACTGCTCTCTGGTGAGACCCCACCTAGAGTCCTGCCCATGGCAGGGGGGGTTGGAACTGGATCATCTTTAAGGTCCTTTCCCACCCAAACCATTCTATGGTTCTATGACACATTTCTGATTCCTGGATGCCATCGCATCAGTAGCTTGAAATGAACTCCCAGCTCAATCTAATTAAGAGGGACCTCTGTGAAAGATGTGACTTCAGTGCATAGGAAAGTGATGAGCAGCAACTCTTAGAAACCTATCGCACAGATATCTGTTATTTCCTCGCAGATTACCGGGTATGAAGCATTGGGGTTTCTAATGAGATCTGACTGACAGGGTAAACCAATCTGCTACTTAAGGACTTGCACGTGTCTTTCTATCCGTGGGGCTTGCGCTAGAAAGATGCAGCCTGCTGTGAAAAAGGCAGGACATCTTTCTAATTGCTTCCATTTGCAGGCTGGAGTGAAGCGACAGCGACGCATTTCAAGCTGACAATCCAATATTTACTTTTATTTCAGCTGCAGTCAAATGCTGAGAAGGTTCTTCACACACTGATGGTTCCCCTTCTCTTGGCAATTTTTTGTTTGCCATACCAACTTCTTAAAAAATCTGCCCATTCCCTGGCAGCTCTATTTGCTCTGCGTTTAAGCTGAAGCTCCCCGCAGATACCACTCCTCCAGGACACAAAGTCAGGATGGGAGCAGAAAGCAATTTCTAGATTGAACAGCAGCTCCAAGCAGGTTATGTGAGAGCTCAGACATGGAGTTCACATCCACATACACTCACAGGGTTGTCTCTTTCTGTGGGATGACTCTGGATATTTGTTCAGACTCAATCTGGAGCCTGGGGCTGAACCTTGACCTTGTTGGAACAGTGTCAATCACAGCAGGCCAAGGCAACGCAACAGAAACACCTCAAATCAGAACATCATGGAGACATCAGAGAATGAGATCATAGAATGGTTTGGTTTGGAAGGGACCCATCCAGTTCCAACCCCCTGCCATGGGCAGGGACACCTCCCACTGGATCAGGGGGCTCACGGTTCCATCCAACCTGGCCTTGAACACCTCCAGGGATGGGGCAGCCACCACTTCCTTGGGCAACCTGGGCCAGGACCTCCCCACCCTCACAGGAAATATTTTTCCTTAATAGTTCATCTAAATCTTTCCTCTTTCAACTTAGAACTGCTCCCCCTTGTCCTATCCCTGCACTCTCTGATCAAGAGCCCCTTCCCAGCTTTCCTGGAGCCCCTTTCAGTACTGGAGGCTGCTCTAAGGTCTCCCTGGAGCCTTCTCTTCTCCAGGCTGAACAACCCCAACTCTCTCTGCCTGTCTTCACTTTGGAGGTGCTCCAGCCCTTGGATCATCTCCATGACCTCCTCTGGACTCACTTCAACAGATCTATGTCCTTCCTGTGCTGAGGACTCCAGAACTGGAAGCAAGACTACAGGTGAGGTCTCACCAGAGCAGAGCAGAGGCTCAGAATCTCCTCCCTCACCCTGCTGGTCACACTTCTTTTGAATCCCAGGACACTGTTGGCTTTTTGTGCTGTGAGTGCACATTGCTGGCCCAAGTCCAGCTTCTCATCCTTCACCACCCCAAGTCCTTCTCTTCAGGGCTGCTCTTAATCCATTCTCTACTCAGCCTGGATTTGTGCTTGGGATTGTCCCGACCCAGGTAAAGGACCTTGCACTTGGCCTTGTTGGACTGCATGAGGTTCGCACAGACCCATCTTTCAAGCCTGTCCAGGTCCCTCTGGATTCATCACTTCCCTCCGGATTCATCCCTTCCCTCCAGCGCGTCGACTGCACCACACAGCTTGGTGTGATCGGCAAACTTGCTGAGGGTGCCCTCAATCCCACTGTCCACGTCTGCAACGAAGATGTTAAATAACACTGATCCCAATACTGATTCCTGTGGAACATGAGTTGTCACCTGTCTTGTGCAATGCCTGATGTGATTTCCATATCCTGAAGCTGTGGAAGTGCAGGGAACCAAGTGAAGACAAGGAGGAGAAGATCTTTGGACACAAGTGAGAGAAGAGGATTGCTAAAATGTTCCCATGGCATTTTTAAAGCAAACAAACAAAGCAAGTTGCTCTCTAAAGGCTCTAAAAGCCTTCCTGGTCTCTTCATGGCTAAAGCCAGTGGTCTTGGACATGTTTTATGCTTTATGTGGATGTAGAAATGAGCTTTCACATTCATCTTCATATTTCTATGGTATAAGAAAGGTTGTATTAAGATGGGCAGTTTCTGGATGCCATAGTGGGGCTGTGGTTTTGGTCTCCTGATTCAGACAGACCTGGTCCGCAGACTGTGGCAGCTCGGGGACCCAGCGGGAAAGCCTGTGGCCTCTTTTTAGTCCACTTATTTCATGTTTCATGAAAAAAACACAGGTGCAAGGAGAGACTGAAGGCCACCTGGGTGGGACTGGACATCCAAGGCTGGAAAACTTGATGCAAGGAACACCAAGACCTCCTTGGCCCACCCACACCACACCATTGCTGACAACGTACAACTTGTTTTTGTGCTGCATTTTTGCTATGAACACCCACATAATAAAATCTTTGTAGACAAATAAAGCAAAGGTTGACGAGTACTCTGTGATTTCCAAGAACCGCCATCAAGTTGACAGTGAACACCAGGACTCACACCCACAGGATGTGCTTTCAAAACCTGGACTGCAAAGAAAATCAACAGGCACCCCACGTACTGCAGACCTGGATAAACAAAACAATCCAATTATAATATCATAGAATCATTAAGGTTGGAAAAGACCTCCAAGATCATCCAGTCCAACTGTCAGCCCAACCCCACTGTGCCTACTAAACCGTATCCCAAAGTGCAACCTCTACACGTTTTGAGCCGCTCCAGGGATGCAGACTCCACCACTGCCCTGGGCAGCCTCTGCCAGGGCTTCACCGCTTTTCCAGTAAAGAAGTTTTTCCTAATATCCAATCTAAACCTGCCCTGGTGCAACTTGAAGCCATTTCCTCTTGTCCTACCCCTTGTTACTTGGGAGAAGAGACCAACACCCACCTCACTACAACCTCCTTTCAGGAGCTGCACAGAGTAATAAGGTCTCCCCTCAGCCTCCTCTTCTCCAGACTAAACAGCCCCAGGTCCCTCAGCCGCTCCCACAACCCCTGAGCTCCAGCCCCTTCCCCAGCTCCGTTCCCTTCTCTGGATGCACTCCAGCCCCTCAATCTCTTTCTTGGAGGAAGGGCTCCAAACTGAACCCAGAATTCAAGGTGTCGGCCTCACCAGTGCTGAGCACATGGGGACATTCCTTTTCCTGCTCCTGCTGGGCACACCACGGCGGATCCAAGCCAGGGTGATGTTGGCCCTCTTGGCCACCCGAGCACACCACTGGCTCATGTTCAGCTGCTGTTGACCAACTCTCCCAAGATCCTTTTCTGCCGTGAAGCTTTCCAGCCCCTCTTCCATAGGCCTTGGACCTTCTATTAAAGCAACTGCAGTTCTACAAGTACCTGGTCTTTGGCAAAGTGTTGTCACGGAGGCCGAAGTCACCACAAGCATAATTTAAGAAGAAAAACTTCCAATAGAAAAATCCCTTCCCTTTAATTACTGCTAGCAATGCAGCATGACAGAGAGAGATAAACACACACGCACCTACACAAATAGGGAGCTTGGGAACACAAAGTAATTACTTTGATTTTTTTTTCCCCCACCAACATTCAAAACTTATTAGTCTGAAGAAAGCACGTATCAGCAAAAGACTGTCACCTCAGGGATAAATGAGGAACTTGTTTGGAATTCATTTCCAGGAGAATATATCCTGATGTTGCTAATGCAGAGCCAGAAGGTGCTCTGGCCGAGTATAACGGCCAAAACCCACTTCTTAAAAAAATTTTTATTTACAACTTCCTGAGCTTGTTTGTGTCCCTGGAAATGCGAACGCCGCTTTCTGCTGGCTGAGAAGTTCACCTCCATTGATTGTTTCACTAACACGCTGAGAACCAAGTGAAGAAAGTCAATGAAGCCTCTAAGTTTTTTTCAGTCCATTTCCAGTTTAGAAATATTGAATTAATCTCTTTACTCTGAGCATCTCAGACATCCACATTCAGGCAATGAAAATCATTACAGAAGCCACTAAAACCTATATCTTTAAAGGTTACAGAGTGAAGATTAAAAGCGTCTCCTGGAAAAGTGAAATGATCAAAATAAAACTGCTGAGTCAAAAGTGGAAATCCCGGGCAGGACCAGTGCTTTCCAGTACCAACTGGTATTTTAAGATGCTTCCTCTGCTACGTGGAGTGATACCAGGGAAGACTGGATGTTATGTGATTTCACACATCGCAGTGTGTTTAGACATTATTCCCGTCCTTATTCCAGTCCGTTATTCCCTAGTCTGCTCTCGTGAGACCCCACCTGGAGTTCTGTGTCCAGTTATGGAATCCCCAGCATAAGAAGGACATGGAAATGTTGGAACTGTTCCAGACCAGGGCTACAAAGATGATCTGAGGGCTGGAGCACCTCTGTTGTGAGGCCAGGCTGAGAGAGTTGGGGTTGTTCAGCCTGGAGAAGAGAAGGCTCCACGGAGACCTTAGAGCAGCTCCCAGTACTGAAAGGGCTCCAGAAAATCTGGGGAGGGGCTTTTTTACAAGGGCCTGGAGTGACAGGATGAGGGGGAACGGCTCTAAATTGGAAGAGGCAAGATTCAGATTAGGCATTAGGAAGAAATTCTTCACAATGAGGGTGGGGAGACACTGGCACAGGTTGCCCAGGGAAGCAGTGGCTGCCCCATCCCTGGAGGTGTTCAAGGTCAGGCTGGATGGGGCTTTGAGCAGCCTGGTCTGGTGGGAGGTGTCCCTGCCCATGGCAGGGGGGTTGGAATTGGATGATTTTTAAGGTCCCTTCCAACCCAAACCCTTCTGTGATTCTATGATTAGGGATGTAGGAACTGCCAAATGAATTCAGCCCCGTAATCCAGTTAATACACAACTGCTGTAGAGTGTAAAAACCTATGGAGGGTGCTTATGGATTGATCTGCCCACCTGCAAAGCCACCTCCTGGCCCCAGCCAGCCGAGGAGGGGCTCATCTTACCCAGTGATAGGTGCCTGCTGTAGATAATTCCACCTGAGCAGGCCACCTCTGCTCCCTGATCCTTGTGAGAAAGCAACAGGCGCTCCTAGGAGGCCCTTCATCTCATTTCAAACAAAATTTAAACCGATTCAGAAAATCACACTCTAATCATCCTCGCTTCTTGCTATTTGCTGTAAAGGGAACCGAGGGCAGCCAGCTCCGATGGAGACGTGACTGTGGTGAACCTCTAGTTATAGAGCAAGTATTCATTGGTTCAATGGGTCAACGCATATATCTGAAAGTTAAACTCAGCCTTCAATACTTTTGTTGGACTTGTGTGTTCTTCGAGCTGCCATGGCCCATGTGTCTACAAAATGCCTTGTGTGTGTTTTAATTACAAAACCAGCAAAATTCCCTCCTTGAGGAATTTATAATCCATGCAGACACCAAAGGAAGGGGAGTGACGTGCTGTCATTACCCGGTGGTTCAGCCACTTTCTTTCCATCTTCGTGTGCTCAAGTGCTCTCATTATGTGAAAATTACTTAAGGACAAACACAAGAAATGTCATCCCCCAAGAGTCAGGCTCTTTGCTTCCGAACATCTGGTTTGTCACCGTTAGGGCATTTTGGAGTTTTTTTTCCTAATGTAGAGAATCAGCAGCAGGCGAAGCATTTCCCAGACATGGGCAAGGAGTAAGAAATCTGCTGCTCAGCAAACCTGACAACAACAGTTGTCCATGCTTAGGCTGGAGTCAGGCCAAGTAGCCCGAAGATGGTGAGGGAAGCGCAGCGACTTCTGCATAAGGACATAGTCACTCCTCCTGCCTCCCCTCTGCTCCAACCTCGACCAATTCTTTCTTCAATTCTTTGTCTGCCCATGGCAGGGGGGTTGGAACTGGATGATCTTTAAGGTCCCTTCCAACTCAAACCACTCTATGATTCTGTGATTCACCCCTATCCTAATTTAAGATAAAGTTCCATTTGCAGGAACATTATCATTTTAGAGCCTTACAGCTCATTTCCTTGTTTGTTCCCTCTCCTTCAGTTGTGCCAGCACAGCTGTTTGCAAGGCCTGCTGTGAACCAAACCAGGGAGCTGATCCTGCCAAAACAGAGAAAAAGCTGATCCGAAACTCAAAACACAGCCCTGCCCTACAAGCTGGATCATTTCCCACTTTCAAGACCGGGTTGGATGAGGCTTTGAGCACCCTGATCCAGTGGGAGATGTCCCTGCCCATGGCAGGGGGGTTGGAACTGGATGAGCTGTAAGGTCCCTTCCAACCCAACCCATTCTATGATTCCATAGGGTTTGCTGTGCAAAGGATGAGAAGAGGAAGGTGGTATTGGCCAAGGTGTTGTCAACGTGAGGTATATGGAAGTGCAACCACAAATTCTCACCGAGCTTTCAGGGCTCAGTGCCGCTTTCCTCCTGTACGATGGTGCACTGTAAAGAGCTGCTCATCTTTTCCTGTGTACTGGCTACGCACTTTGCATAGCAAATAAAATGCAATCTGTTTTGGAGGTGGTTTTCCAGATGAGGCAGATAAAGCACTTAGTGCTGTCCTAGGGAGGAGCTGCCCAGCAGAAAATGACCAGGGGTTGCTGGTCAACAGCTGGCTAAACATTAACCAGCAGTGGCCCAGGTGGTCAAGAAGGCCAACAGCATCCTGGCTTGGATCAGCTATGGCATGGCCAGCAGGAGCTGGGAAGGGAACATCCCCCTGTACTCGGCGCTTGAATCTTGTGTTCAGTTTTGGGCCTCTCAGTACAAGAAGGACATTGAGGGGCTGGAGCGTGTCCAGAGAAGGGGAACCAGGCTGGTGAAGGGACTGGAGAACAAGTCTTACGAGGAGTGGCTGGGGTAGCTGGGGTTGTTTAGCCTGGAGAAAAGGAGGCTGAGGGGAGACCTTATTGAGCTCTACAACTCACTGAAAGGAGATTGTAGTGAGGTGGGTGTTGGTCTCTTCTCCCAAGTAACAAGTGATAGAACAAGAGGATATGGCTTCAAGCTGCACCAGGGGAGGTTTAGATTGGATATTAGGAAAAATTTCTTTACCAAAAGAGTGGTGAAGCATTGGAAGAGGCTGCCTAGGGAAGTGGTGGAGTCACTGTCTCTGGAGGTGTAGATGTGACACTTCAGGACATGGTTTAGTATGCAGGGTGGGGTTGGGTGATGGTTGAACTAGATGATCTTAGAGGTCTTTTTCAACCTTAATGGTTCTAGGAATCTACAATTTCAGATCTAGACAAACCAAGGGCACCGGGATTTACTCACATCTGATGCCCATCAGGATGGCCAAAGATGGGAGAAACAAAACCCTCCCAGCAGCTGATTGAACCGAACCGCTTTGGGTGCACTGACCCTCCAGAAGGGATAGGGTAGACATGACCCAGACAACAGAAGACTGGCCAGAGCACAACTCTCATGCAGATTATTCTCTGAATAAATTTACCATCTGCTGTCACTGCCGGTGAATTTTTAGTAATTTTAAGCCTTCAGACTTCAGGAGAGCAAGGTCATCCACAGATGGTATAAAGATTCCATCTCCAAATATGCCAGGATATATCAGGGTCCACAAAGAAGTCCGGTTTTGTGGCAATGAAGAAATACCTGGTCAAGGTTCAGCAAGAACAGTGCAATCCCTGACATTGGGAAGGCTTCCCTTCCTGAAATGACAATTCTGGAATGGCAAGAAATGGTTTCTGAGTCCTGGGAGAACATGCGCTTCAGAACATGGGTCCCCCTCGCTCTAGTGAGACGACGTGAGAACCATTTTCAGATTCAGGAGACGGGCATTGCTTGTCCTACATATCCCAGCATCATGGACCAGGGATGCAAAGACTGGCCAAACTCCTCTCTAAAACACTCCTGGATGTAAAGCTTTCACCAGCCTCTTACCCTGGAGAACTGACGAAGGGACGAGCAGAACCTTTTGGTTTCCAGCACTGTAAGAAGGTTGGATGCATGCACGAGACTGAAACCAGCCAGTTTTAGCACAGATAGGGTAAGCAGAAATGCTTGACTCAACGTCAACTGGGACCCATCTGTGATCTCCAGTCCTGGGCATCAAGGTGAGCTATCTGGGAGCACTGCATTTTCCAGTGTATTCTCCATAAATATCAATCAAGCATCTGAGCCAGTCAGAGGAGCCGAGACCTGTCCAACAGCCAACGGGTTGGTGGGGCTCAGTGTAGGGTACACTGATCTCCAACAAGTGTCAGGACACACGGTTCTCAGTTCTGCTCTTACTTCACCAGCTTAAGGAACTCTTTGGTTTCTTTCTGCTCTGTTGTGACCAACCAGATGAACTGCGTGCCCAACTATGCAGTATTTCCCTGTGCAGCTCCATGGAGAGCAGAACAGTGATTTAGAATCATGGAATGGTTTGGGTTGGAAGGGACCTTAAAGATTATCCGGTTCCAACCCCCTACCATGGGCAGGGACACCTTCCCCCAGACCAGGTTGCTCAAAGCCCCATCCAACCTGGCCTTGAACACCTCCAGGGAGGGGGCAGCCACAGCTTCCCTGGGCAACCTGTGCCAGGGTCTCCCCACCCTCACTGTGAAGAATTTCTTCCTAATGTCTAATCTAAATCTTCCTCCTTCCAATTCAAAGCCGTCCCCCCTTGTCCTATCACTCCAGGCCCTTGGAAAACGCCCCTCCCCAGCTTTCCTGGAGCCCCTTTCAGTACTGGGAGGCTGCTCTAAGGTCTCCGTGGAGCCTTCTCTTCTCCAGGCTGAACAAGCCCAACTCTCTCAGCCTGTCCTCATAGCAGAGGTGCTCCAGCCCTTTGAGCATCTTAGCCTTCGTCTGGACCCGCTGTGGGTTTCCCCAGACCAGAGTCACGTCTTCCAGAACCGCCTCTCATTTCTGGGCAGCTCCAGTGAAGGACATGGCCATGCTATGGCTTCCAGAAGCTCATGCAGAACTGCAAAAGCTGGAAGTTTGGTAAGTCTCAAGCAGGCACCTTGCTGTAAATGTACTGAGAGCTGTCAGAAACTCCAAGAAGCACTCTACGAACGGTTGTGAAGGCATATATTGGTGTCCTTATAAAACTCCAAGCAGCTGTAGATTTAACTGGAAATTAAACTACACGGATGGGTCATCTGTTACAGTTTAAATGAGTCAGGAACAGGGCAGCTGTTTGGGACGTGCAGGGCATCACCCAGCAGCACCCATCTGGGGAGGGACCTTATGGGGACACAGTCTCTGATCCCCTAAAGCACACGGGGGAAGCCAAAGGAGGAGGGAGAGGCGGGGACATCAAGCTGAGGGGTGTTTTTTAATTCTCTGTTGTTGGGATTTTTGGTTAATGCAGTGAAACCACTAATTACAGCTAATTAAACCTGCACTGAGATCAAAGCTCAGTGGAAACTATGGGGTGTGTGTCGGGGGGAAGAAAACGAGACAGAAAAGAAAGGAAAAGAAAATATGGGTTTTGTTGTGACCAAGTCATTAATTGAAAACTAAAGCAGCTTTGTTAATTAAAAGCAGCAAAACCAAAATGAGGGCACGCTCCACAGATACACAACATGAGTCCAGCATCGTGATGGAGATAACACGTCTTTCCCACGCTGTCAGCAAAGAGAGGTTTTTCTTCTAGAGCTTGTTTTGCTTCTGGCTCCTCTACAGGGAAGAGCATTCCTAGAATCCCTGCTGCAAAGCATTGGTGACTTTTGCCTTCCACAGCACTGAGAACCTTGGGCTATAAAGCGAGGGGAGATGGAGTCCTCCAGACTAACACGCTTGTGGTTTTTATGAACAAGGAAGAGTTTTACCCTTCAACAAAGAGCCAGCGTGGCCAGCAGGAGCAGGGAGGGGATTGTGCCCCTGTGCTCAGCGCTGGTGAGGTTGCACCTCAAATCCTGGGTTCAGTTTTGGGCCACTCACTCCAAGAAGGACCTTGAGGGGCTGGAGCGCGTCCAGAGAAGGGAACGGAGCTGGGGAAGGGGCTGGAGAACAAGGGTTATGAAGAGCAGTTGAGGGAACTGGGGCTGTTCAGCCTGGAGAAGAGGAGGCTGAGAGGAGACCTTGTCACTGTCCGCAACTGCCTGAAAGGAGGTTGTAGTGAGGTGGGTGTTGGTCTCTTCTCCAAGGGACAGGCGATAGGACAAGAGGAAACGGCCTCAAGTTGCACCAGGGCAGGTTCAGATTGGACATCACGGAAAATTTCTTCACCTAAAGGGTTCTCAGGCCCTGGCAGAGGCTCCTGGGGAAGTGGTGGAGTCCCCATCCCTGGAGGGCAGACGAGGTTTAGTAGTGGACTGGCGTGGTCGGACTCGATGATTTCAAAGGTCTTTTTCATCCAAGAGTTTCTGTAATTCTATAATTCTGTGATCTTAAACACCCCCAGTCTTCTCCTGGCTTGAGTGCAGCCTCAAGAAAGAATATCTGAGATGCCCTTCTCACCCAGTCCTGTGCCACAGCCAGCAGAGGGACACCACAGGAGCACTGCAAAGGCATCCGAGAGCAGAAGAGCATCTGCCACTGAATGAAGGGGACCCCAGTCAGGATCTGTTCAGCATGGGGTTCAACACACACAAGTCAAGCATCAAGAGTGACCCTCAAAGGAGGTTTCCCTTGACCAGTTACAGCCCCCGGCAACCCGGACACCCAGGCAGCAAACACAGCCGGCTGTTTCCCTATCTATCACAAATGAAATCAGAAAGAGAACTAACATTTGGCAAAGAAAAGGACTTCTTTCAGAGCACTGGGGCATCTGAGGAATCTCTGACGAACGCTGGCTTCCCTCTCCCTCTGCAGCACCCAGTAGATGGCAGCAAGTTACTGCTGATTCCTCCTGCCTGGGCTAGCCTTGCGTTAGGCAAGAGCCACAAATCTCTCCTGTCCCTGTATAATCAAATAAAAAAATTCCCTGCCTGACAGTAGGAGCCCTGATGCTGAGCATCCGAACCAGAACTGCGCTCAGAAATACAGCACCCCCTGAAACCCCGCTGCTGTGGTTCAGAGATTGTTCCCAGAGGTATTTTCCAATTCTTCCCATGTAAGAATTAGAGCTGGATGGGACAACCCTGCCACCTCCATGGATGCTTGTGCTGAAAGCAACAGGGGTGTCTGCACTGGAAAATTGTAGCACAGGGGCATCTCTGCCTCTTGTCACCAACTCAGCCGATTTTAAAGCCAGAGGGTTGATGGCCACTCTGATGTCGGCACTGACTCAAACTTCTGGGCAAAAATAGCACTGGAACAGAGATGAGGCAGATCCACTGCTTCCCAAACTCACACTGGTCTCCTCCCATCCCACTGTGTGACTCCACGCAGATACAGAATCATGGAATGGTCTGGGTTGGAAGGGACCTTTAAGACCATCCAGTTCCAACTCCCCAATCTTCCACTGCATCAGGGGGCTCCAAGCCCCATCCAACCTGGCCTTGCACACCTCCAGGAATGGGGCAGCCACCACTTCTCTGGGAAATCTGGGCCAGGGCCTCCCCACCTTCACAGGAAAACATTTCTCCCTAAGATCTCATCTCAATCTCCCCTCTTGCAGCTTAAAACCGTTCCCCTCATCCTGTCCCTGCACACCGTGATCAAGAGCCCCTCCCCAGCTTTCCTGGAGCCCCTTTCAGTACTGAGAGGCTGCTCCAAGGTCTCCCTGGAGCCTTCTCTTCTCCAGGCTGAACCACCCCAGCTATCTCATCCTGTTATCTTGACACCTTGACCCTGGTACCCAACCCAACCAGTGATGCAGCAGTTTGATACTGGTTCGAAAGACAGCTCGTGCTCCAGCTGCATCCTCCTCCATCAGTACTTCGACTCTCCTCACCTAAATGATGATGGGGTTTGGTTAAAGGATGTTTTTCCAAGACCTATTTAGGGTAACTGGTGTAATCCTAACTGCTTCCTGCAACTCCTTGGCATTTGTCACTGAGGTTGAAACCAGTATGAGGACTGGTGTCGTTCTCTCCTGACGCCCTGAAGGTGACTGTATGGGTGCAAGGAAGATGCTTGCGTGAAAATTTAAGAATACAAGCAAGTACATGGACATGGTGGGATTGTGGGGGTCACTGGGAGAGCACAGGCACAGAGGAACAAGGTCAGAGTACCAGTTGCAGCTGTATTTTTCTGGGGAGAGGAAGCAAATGTCACTCTTCGGTGAATAATAAGAGTTCCAGCAGCCCTTGCATAGCGATAGTTTTGATCACTGGTGTCTGAATTACATTTCCAGGGCTTATTCATAGCCAATCTGTGAACAATTCTCTTGGCATGCTGATGGCTTCTCCCCATGCCTTCTCACTGGGGACTTCTCAGAGTGGCTGGGATCCACTGGCAGTGACAAAGTTGGTGCCACGTCTTCTAGAAAGACATAGTCTTTATAGAATCATATAATATAACCGTCTTTTAAACGCCTTCAGGGACGGGGACTCCACCACCTCCCTTGGAGCCTCTGTCAGGGCCTGAGAACCCTTGCGGTGAAGAAATTTTTCCTGATGTCTAATCTGACCCTCCCCTGATGCAAATTGAGGCCATTTCCTCTCATCCTGTCACTTGAGAGGGGAAACCAACACCCTCCTCGCTATAACCTCCTTTCAGGGAGCTGTGGACAGTGATGAGGTTTCTCCTCAGCCTCCTTTTCTCCAGGCTAAACAACCCCAGTTCCCTCAATAGCTCCTTGTAAGCCTTGTTCTCCAGCCCCCTCACCAGCTTCATTGCCCTTCTCTGGACGCGCTCCAACACCTCAATGTCTTTCTTGAAGTGAGGGGCCCAAGAAGGCAGCAAGAAAAGAGCTTCCTGGTCCCTGTGGGATGCATGGCCATTGCAACAACTAAGTTGAACGGCAGCAGCAGGGAAACCTCTGCTCTATCTCTTGGTGCACAGACACCTTTGGGTTTCTTCGCTGCAAACAATTTAAGGGATGAAGGACACTTTCCGACTCGGTAACGATGAGCACCGTCACTCAAAAACCTTTATCTCAGAGGTCAAAATGACATCGTGTTGTATGAAACGTTCACATTTCATCACTGGTCTCTCCTTTCCCCTTGCAACCACCCCAATTAACTTCCAAGAATAGGGCAATTTTATCACTGCTGTGTGTCTGAGAATGCTTTTTTTTTACAAATGAAAAATGAACATCTAAGAGTGGAATGATGTTTTATATGAGAAGTCTGAAGCAGAAATCTTGCCTTTTTCGACTACTTCTGATGAAATCTCTGCATAAACAGGCAAGTGTGATTTTTAATGGGGATGGAAGGGGAGTAGGAAAGAAGGGACAAAGGGAAAAGACTTGGATTCAAATTTAAAGCTGAATTTTAACCGTCTAATGCCGTAAATCTAATTTTGGGGCTGAAACTTCCAAAATTTGGAAGAAATCATGCACAGTCCTAGACTTTGTAGTATATGCCTGGGTATTATACATGGGAAGAAAATACTGCTTTCTCTTTAATGTATTAGTGGATGCCCTAACGACTGCGTTTCTGCTGGTCGAGATAGTGAAGACGCATAAAGGGAAAAACCTATTAATATTTGCAGGAAATACAGCATGTGCTACACATTCTTTTGCGACACCTCGGCAGTCAGAACCAAACTATTTTACTCTTTCTCCTCTCTCTCTTCCATGGGCAGGGACACCTCCCACTGGATCAGGGGGCTCAAAGCCCCATCCAACCTGGCTTTGAACACCTCCAGGGACGGGGCAGCCACCGCTGCTCTGGGCAACCTGGGCCAGGGCCTCCCCACCCTCACAGGAAAACATTTCTTTCTAAGATCTCATCTCAATCTCCGCTCTTGCAGCTTAAAATCATTCCCCCTTATCCCTGCACTCCCTGATCAAGAGCCTCTCCCCAGCTTTCCTGGAGCCCCTTTCAGTCCTGGTATCTCCCTGGATCCTTCTCTGGACAACCTGTGCCAGGGTTTCAACACCCACATAGGAAAATATTTCTTCCTAATATCTCTTCCTAATCTCCCCTCTTTCAGGGTACCCAGGAAATCATGACACCCAGGAAAGGCTTTTGACTCTTTCTCAAATGGTCAAGTATTTCCAATAAACTTGAGATCATCACACTTTAAATGCATTCACCCTCAGAAAAGGACCACATCGGACCCGTTCCAGAGTTAAACTTTACTGTATGAAGAGTGATCATAGCAGCAGTGATATTCGGATCGTTAATTGTGGCTGTTTGCTTCTTGAACCTGTAGTGTCACACTCCAGCGGACAAAGAAATGTCAAGAGGTCAAGGGAGCAACAGGGGCAATGAACTGACTGTCCAGGAGAAGTGTGAGCCAGTCAGCTTTACATGAGGCTTAGATCCAGTCTGGAGGGCAAAGAGCTTCATAACTGCCTGAGAAAATCTATTTTTCTGTGGGTATGATAAAAACCACTAATAAATTTATTATGCCTTTCCTTGACCAACGGAGCCCATGGCTTCTGATCAAGTTCCTTAAAGAAATCAATGTAGGTGTTGAATTATTTTGCATAAGGGCAAATGCAAAAATCAGAGAGGGGGCAGTGATTCCCAAGCTAGGTTAGACCCACTTCGGAAATCTCTCCCTTTCTGTAACGACCACCCTGGAGAAGTGAGGCAGGGAGGGAATTATCCCAATTACTGGGAGGTGCAGAGGGGAAGGAAAAGTAGGTGAGTATTTACCCGTCATCAGCTCTGCCACTGCTTCCATATGTGAAATAACCACTTGCTCTCCATTTCTCATCTTTAAAAAGGTGAAAATAATAGTTTGCTACTGCACAAAGCATTTACAGATTCCTATATGAGCAATATCACAGAAGTACAAATCACTTTTATCCTACATTGATGTTATTTTATGCTTTCTGGGGGTGAACTGTTATGTTTATTTTATAGTTTGGGTAGACCTCAGTAACCGGAGCCCCTGGGGTAACAGGAGAAGTTGCTCAGGTAATTGTAAATTCAGGTGAGCAGGGCAGAGTTTGGATGCATGAGACGTCTCGTTTATGTGAAAGGGGAATCTGGGTAATAACCATTGAGGAGGCATTTGAAGAAT
This sequence comes from Neomorphus geoffroyi, assembly GCA_033558235.1. NCBI lineage: Eukaryota > Metazoa > Chordata > Aves > Cuculiformes > Neomorphidae > Neomorphus > Neomorphus geoffroyi. The sequence goes on from JAUMJM010000112.1 coordinate 1,079,609, forward strand.
AAAAGAATAAAACATACTCTCTAGATCACAGAAATCTGCCCCAAAAGAAAGAGGGAAGCAATGCAGTCATGAAAGCTAAACCAAAATGTTGTTGAATTTATGTTATGGGAAAAAATCTGCATCTCAGGTACCACAAAGCAACTGATGCTGCTGTACAATAAGCTCAGGTATCTCTTCCCAGCTCCACAGCTGTCGATGATGGCACCGGGCAGCTCCAACAGCACAGGAGAAAATCTATTTGCCACGTAACTCAAAGTAGCTTGGTGTTTCTGTGTTTGATGTTGTGAAAAATCCTAGAGTCACAGAATGCTTTGGGTTGGAAGGGACCTTAAAGATCATCCAATTCCAAACTCCTGCCGTGGGCAGGGACACCTCCCACGGGACCAGGCTGCTCAAAGCCCCATCCAACCTGACCCTGGACACCTCCAAGGAGGGAAGATCCATAGCTTTCCTGGGCAACCTGTGCCAGGGCCTCACCACCCTCATTGTGAAGAATTTCTTCCTAATGTCTAATCTAAATCTTCCCCCTTACAATTTAAAGCCTTTCTCCCTCATTCAATCACTACGTGTTCAGCAAGACGGGGGAACACACTCCCTCCTCGCCCTTCCCTTCAAACTCCCTGTCAAGTTGTGCAGCTCTACGAGTCGGAGCTCTTCAACCCTTACCACAAAGACCACCCCAGAGAACGGCCAGCCGCGCCACGCCAGCCTCCAGCAGCGCTTGGTCAGCGTTTCATTATTTGGGTGCCAGTTGCTGTCAGCACACGCTCAAGCTCTGTTCTGCCTGCCAAAAAACTGGGTTAATTTATTTAGCATTTCAACAGACCAGGGGAAAAAAAAAACCCACTTAAAAAAAGGAAAGATTGAATTTGGTAACTCTATTCCTTGGAGAGTTAGTAATGGAGCTTTCTCTCTCCCCTTGCTTCTGGCCTCACTATTCATAACTTCTCCACATCGATGTTATTATGAAGGAACCATTTCAATAATGACATCATTTCCCATAAGAGACCCCGAGTAAACGAGGCACTCGGCCACATCTACTCTCCCTCATCTGAGGGAGTGCTGCTTCTCTTGCAATTCAGTCTCCACAGGTGATGGCCAAATGATGACACCAACTGTTTCCAGTGCTTGTGGTGGGTCATATCCGAGTGTGTCGCAAAACTCTGTCATTTGAGCCACATGCCTTAAAGTGCAAATTCCAGACTCTTCCTTTGGCTGCCCATTGCCGAACCAATTGCTGAGCCATTACCGAACCACCTGCTTCTACTAAGGACCAGCCGATACAGCTACAAGTAGTCAGCGCCCTAAGTCCACGTGCAAACCACGCGCCATTTAGTGTTTGCTTATTCCTCAAACCACCCCCCTTTAGTGAACAACGCAGCAAGATGGGTGAGAAAATTGCAGGGGATTCATCATGTCCAGTTTTGTTTTTATTTTGCTATCCCTACTATTTTAAGAGCAACAGAGCTTGCAGAGAGACAGGATCTGGCATCCCAGAGGTTCACACACACTGCTCCTATGAGTTGCTAAAAGTTTAAGCCTTCAACAAACCAAAGCATTTCTTACCTGGACATGAATCCAGGCCTTGGATTCATCCAGTTTAAGTTCCATGCAGGACCTAAACCTAGAAACTTTTCCTTGTTTCGGTTTTGGTCTTGGGAGAAGCATACTACAAGGAAGCCCCAGGCTCGGACGCTTTGGTGGGACCTCCACTCTGAGCTCATGCTGAGCTCAAGCAATCCATGTTGCTCAGAACGTTGCTCAAAAACGCAGAAAGTGAATATTATGTCTAACACTTCCATGAATTTAAGTTGATATCCATTCAATTGCATGCACAAGTGGTGAAACCTTTGGAAGGAGTTACCTCTGTCCACATGGACATCAAAACAGTAACAAACAGAAAGTGGGTCTCTCTCCTCACCTTGCGAAGTCCAGGTCAGCTTCACGTGACATGGTGATGTTCGTCAGGTTTTGCTGGAGGATGAAGATGTTCCTACACATTTTCTTGATGCCTGACTCACTGATGCGCTTGAAGTAGTGGGCACCGTTGATAAGAATGCAGGAAATAAGGTGGCCCAGACCTGCAAGGGTAAGAAGGCAAACGAACAATAAAATCACAGGAGGAAGACATTTAGTGACAATTCTGGCAATGTGCGCTCGCAGCCCAGAAGGTCAAATGTGTCCTGGGCTGCACCAAAACCAGCACAGCCAGCAGAGCGAGGGAGGGGATTGTCCCCCTCTACTCCGCTCTCGTAAGACCCCACCTGGAGTCCTGTGTCCAGTTCTGGAATCCCCAAAGTAAGAAGGATATGGCACTGTTGGAATTGGTCCAAAGGAGGGCTATGAAGATGATGTGAGGGCTGGAGCACCTGTATGAGGACAGGCTGAGAGAGATGGGCTTCAGCCTGGAGAAGAGAAGGCTCTGGGGAGACCTTAGAGCAGCCTCCCAGTACTGAAAGGGGCTCCAGGAAAGCTGGGGAGGGGCTTTTTCCAAGGGCTTGGAGTGATAGGACGAAGGGGAATGGCTTTAAATTGGAAGGGGGAAGATTTAGATCAGACATTAGGAAGAAATTTCTCCCACTGAGGGTGGTGAGACCCTGACACAGGTTGCCCAGAAAAGTTGTGGCTGCCCCATCCCTGGAGGTGTTCAAGGCCAGGTTGGATGGGGTCTTGAGCAACCTGGTCTGGTGGGAGGTGTCCCTGCCCATGGCAGGGGGGTTGGAACTGGATGGGCTTTAAGGTCCCTTCCAATCCAAACCATTCTGTGATTCTGTGATTCTATGATAATTCCTCATCAAACCCATGACTTGGCACTGTTAGGTGGCACACATGAACTGGAATAGGAGATACACTGGGTTGTACGTGGAGCATCTTCCTTGTGCATTTTAGAAGGACTTACCTTAAGGTTTCCTTCTTTAGTAAAAATCCAAACCCATCCCTAATCACTATGAAAACCCAAAGCTGCATTATCCCAGCCACTCATATTTCCAGGGCACTTCCAGATTTACAGCCAGGCTTTGTGTCGTGTCTCTTCCAGCCCCTCTCTCTGAGCAGAGCAACGGACCACCACTGCTCCTAGCAAATCATACAATTTTCATCTGTTACCAAGGGTGGTATTTTTCCCTGACAAATTCACAGTCTGCAAGAGCAGAACTCATTTCAATATACTTGATGTGCAGCCTCTCTCTGATCAGTCTTCAACAGTTTCTTGTGGCTGAATGATGTCTCCATCTTCCCTCTGCCGCTGAAGGGCAGAGCTGGCTGCTAAACGCCACAGCCACCTCCAAAATGACGTTTCCATTCATGTCGTGTTACAGACAGCAAAAACCCAGCCCGATTCACTCAGTACACAGATCTGTACAAGACAAGAGGTCAACTAGAAGTTTGAATGAAGAAAACATGTTCATATTTAGGCAACCAGTAGGGATATATGTAAATCCCAGACCTGAGTTTAAGGGATGTCTACGTTTCATGGAGATCATGTGTATGAAATTGAACCTCATGGCTTAGAGAAATGTGAATTGTTCCTATGGCTCTGTGTAGAGCCGCTTCGCTCTCCTTGAACAGACAAGGCAGACCTGAGCTGTGCGAGGAGCTCTACAATGTGCTGGTGATCACCCAGATTGCTATGGATCTACACAGCACAAAAACATCAGATTAAAAAAATGCTCCATCAGTAACTACATGGGTACAGGGGAAAGAAGACACATACTGAGAGCCTTCTCTAGGAATAGTAAGAAATGACCAAAATAAGGGGAGCCAGGCTCGCAAAGCCTTCACCTCTGGTCATGAATGATATAGAAATGCTTGGTTGGAAAAGACCTTTGAGATCATTGAGTCCAGCCATCCCTGTCCACTACTAAACCAGATCCCTGAGCACCTCATCTACCCATCTTTGAAACCCCTCCAGGGATGGGGACTCCACCACCTCCCTGGGAGCCTCTGCCAGAGTCTGATAATCTTTTCAGTGAAGAAATTTTTCCTAATATCTAAACTGAATCTCCCCTGGTGCAACTTGAGGTCAATTCCTATTGTCCCATTGCCGGTCACCTGGCAGAAGACACCAACACTCAACTTGCTACAACTCCTTTCAGGGAGCTGTAGACAGGCTGAACAACCTCAGGTCCCTCAGCTGCTCTTCATAGGGCTTGCTCTCTGGACAATTCGCCAGCTCCATTCCCTTCTCTGGACGCGCTCCAGCCCCTCAATGTCCTTCTTGTCATGAGGGGCCCAGAACTGAACCCAGGATTTGAAGTGCGGCTTCACCAATGCAGAGGCGCCATCACTCCCGTGATCCTGCTGGCCACAGTTTTTCTGATTCAGGCCAGATGCCATTGGTCTTCTTGGTCACTTGGGCCATTTCTGGACAATGGGTACATCTCCAGTCCCCACCTTCTCTTGACCCTGAACAACCACCATATAAAAGAACATGGCGTGAAGGCAAGAGAACTGTGCATCAGCTCCACAAATAAACGCAGGGGAGATGAACCAAGACATGATTTATATTCTTCAAGATAATCACAACAGATGAGACATGAGAAAAGCTAATGTACTCTAAATTTAATTTTAGAAATGGAATGGCTACACTTTGGATAGAAACTGCCCTGGAATAGAGCTGTGCTTGTATAATAATACATATACGTGCCCTACGGCTTCCTGAGGAAGAATGGTCCTGCACCTACGTCATCTCACTGCTTTCCTACTCTGCATGGGCCCGTTTCTCAGTTTCAGCCAGATACACTCAGGAATGGTATGGAGGCAATGGGGTTTCTGAGTGTCCTGTATTTACATGGGTCTGTAGGTGGCATCTGCTGTAGGTGGCAACAGTTTCATGGTTTGCCTTGCCGCCCCCCCCAAAGGGATCCTGCTGAGCTTTGGAATGAGAATGAATTATAGAACCATTTTGGCTGGAAGGGACCTTAAGGATCATCCAGTTCCAATCTCCTTCCATGGGCAGGGACACCTTCCTCTCGATCAGGTTCCTCAAAGCCTCATCCAACCTGGCCTTGAACACCTCCAGGGATGGGGCAGCCACAGCTTCCCTGGGCAGCCTGTGCCAGGGCCTCCCCACCCTCACAGGAAAACACTTCTTCCTAGTAACTCATCTCAATCTACCCTCTTTTCAGCTTAAAATCATTACTGCTCATCCTATCCCTGCTCTCCCTGATAAAAAGCCCCTCTACAGCTTTTCTTCTTAAGCACTGAAAGGCTGCTATAGGGTCTTCCCGAAAGCATTCTCTTTTCCAGGCTGAACAACCCCAGCTCCCTCAGCCTGTCCTCATAGCAGAGGTGCTTCAGCCCTCAGATCACCTTTGTGGCTTCCTCTGGACTAGCTCCAACAGGTCCATGTCCTTCCTGTGCTCAGGACTCCAGAGTTGGACACAGGACTCCAGGTGAGGTCTCATCAGAGAGAGCAGAGGGGCAGAATCCCCTCCCTTGCCCTGCTGGTCCCACTGCTTTGGATGCAGCCCAGGATACAGCTGGGTTTCTGGGCTGCAAGTGCACATGTTGCTCACGTTGAGCTTCTCAACCCCCAGCACCCTCATGTTCTTTTCTTCAGGGTTAAAGAATAATGAAAAATCATTTCTTAAGAACCAAGCTCTTATGGTAAATGTCTGACCTTCAAAGATGTACTGGAACTTGTGCTGCTGGAGGCTGGCGCTCATGGCTTCCTCGATAGCACTGATGTCCTTGTTGAGCCGCACAACAAGAGGGTCGTAGTCCATACTCTCCACATTGGCGACGATGGCGTAGTTCCCTTGTTTAGCCAGCGGGATCAGGTAGTGGAAGCAATGAACTCTGTGAAAGCAAAGAGAGAGATGTTACAATGCCAGAACTCCAACATCAAAATATCAATGGGGATGCAAAGTGTTGCCCGCTTTTCCTTCCTACGTGTAAGCATGTAAAAAATAACATTTTTTAAGAAAAGGGTGGTTACATCTGCATTAAACACACCCTTCCCTTTACATGCCACTTCCCTCTCGTGAGTAGTGACTGCAAATGACTCTTCATTAACAGATCTGACCTACATTGTGCCAGTAAAATGGCCAAGTGCCTTCTCACCAGGTTCTCCAACTTCACACAGGCAGGCTGAGCAGCACTTCCACACTGATGCTCCAATAAGAACACCTCCTGTGCACCACGAAGACCTAATAACAGTTTTACGTGGCAGAAGGAGTGAGCCAAGGGACATGAAATGATAATTAGCAGGCTAAGGTTGTGCCTATTACCACATATTTTAACACTAATGCAACTTTTTTCTTGTCTGTTCATCTGCCTGGTAGGGCTGCAGGTAACGTGCGGAGCCTTCATCCCTCCATAGAAGGAGAAATTCTGTGCATTCAAATCACCCATTAGGCTTCTGCAAAAAACTGTGATTAAGTCATTTCTCTCGAACCTATGGAGGAAAATCCTCACCAGGGGAGGTTTAGATTGGGTATCAGGAAAAATTTCTCTACTGAAAGAGTGTTGAGGCACTGGAAGAGGCCACGCAGGGTGATGGTGGAGTCAACATCCCTGGAGAGGTTCAAAAGATGTGTAGATGTGGCACTTGGGGACATGGTCTCATAGGCACATTTGTTTTGGGCTGATGGTTGGACTGAACGATCTTGGAGGTCTTTTCCAATCTTAATGACTCTATGATTCTATGAAAGTGCTATGTTCAGCGGAGTTGATAGTTACATTCTATTTTTTGTAACTTGGGTTTCACACTTGACACTCAACGGGGATAAGAGGTTGCTTGGGTTCTTCTGAATTTCACTTGTCAGGGAAACATGACCAAGTCACAGACTGGGTGAAATATCCCTTGCATTTGAAGCATTAGCACACTGAGGCGGAAAGCTCACACCAGTGTGGCCCAAACATCAGGAAGTTGTGTTGGCATGGGAGAAGCTGTGATGACAATATCTGGCTTTCATGTCCCCTACCCTCCTGCAAAACATCCTTGAGGTGGCCATCATAAGCAAGTTCAATGTAGGGCAACTCCAAGAGTAAAACCATCTCTTTGAACTCTTTAGTGCTGGCACCTCTTAATTCTGTACAGGGATTTTGACAGGAAAATAGAATCGCAGAATCATTAAGGTTGGAAAAGACCACTAAGATCATCCAGTCCAACCCCACCGTGCCTACTGTGAAAGAGTTCAAGTAACCTAAAACCCCATGGTTATTTGGAACAAATAAATGGTTAATGATCTGAATGTACCAAGAGGTTTCCTTTAAGGAGCAGCTACAAATCCAAGCAGCAATATCTCAGTGACCACTGTCCTCAGGTCACGCCCACGTGGTGCTGGAGGAGGAGAAGCCAGTGCTGGGCAGATGCTGACCTGCACCTGGCAGAGCTGTGAATGAAGGGGGGCCTTAAGGGAGGAGAAAGACAAGGGGATAATTGCATGGTCTCAAATCCACTTTGCTGTTTGCTGGTGTTTTCTTAGACTCCACCTGCAACAGCAAGAGACTGGATAAATTCCCAGACTCTCCACAAACGTGCTCTGAGAACCTGCTTAAAGCACAGGGGACCTGTGAAAGAACACACATGGGGTTCTGCACCTTGGGAGGGGCACGGATCCAGGGAGATGGTGAAGGAGTCGCAAAACATCCTGCTGGTAGGAGCCATCAGAGGGATCAGGGTTTTTCCTGTTACTGCAGGTGGTTCCAAATGAAGAGTGATGAACATGGGGAAGCTTCCACCCTGCCGGGGACCTTCCTGGTTCTTAGCATCTCTTTTTCTTAGTCCTTTCATAGAACCATAGAACGGTTTGGGTTGGGACAGACTTTAAAGCCATGGGCAGTGACACTTCCCACTGGATCAGGTGCTCCAAGCCCCATCCAGCCTGGCCTTGAACACCTCCAGGGATGGGGCAGCCACAACCTCCCTGGGCAACCTGGGCCAGGGCCTCCCCACCCTCATTGTGAAGAATTTCTTCCTAATGTCTAATCTGTCTTCCCCCTTCCAGCCGTTGCATAGAGTAACACGCTTTGGTGTTTCCTGTTTGAAGCACTAAAGGCGGTGGGCAACGGTCTGCTTTAAAATGACAGTAAAATTCCTTCTTTAATTCCATTTTCACTTCTCTCTGCTTAACCCAAGCGTGACGGAAAGCCACTGAGGCCAGAAAGCCACTCAGGCTGCTGCTCATACCACGAGTCCGAGTTACCTCGGGCATCACCTCTTATTATATCACAGCTGGAAAGCTGCTCCATTTCCATACCTTAACAATCTTTTCCTCGAATTCTTCAAACCCCAGCTCATCTGTGATGCCTACAATCAAGTGGCCAGGAGATGATGGATAGCAGGTTGAAGGGCTGCTGACAATAACTAATGAGGATTTCTTTTAAACCTCCAGACTGACTCCACCAGAACTCTGCCAACGTACACAAGGACACAATATGGCTCGGGATATGTCACGGCAGAACAAACTGGTGGTCCATCAAATCTCATTGCTTCTCTCTGACATCCGTTTATATTTGATGCTTCAGAGAAAAGCAATGAAAATACACCTGGCCAATACGACACATAAGGGAAAGATGTCTTCCCAGCCTCAGAGTGGACAGCTGGCAGCCTGAAGAAAGGGATTTGCCGCCTTTGATCTTTGCATGTGAAGTCAGGGGCATCATAAAATTATCCATCCCTTTAAAAAAATCCAGCTGATTTCCCAGTTTCTGTAACTATTTGAAAAAGTAAGAAGAAAATCTGCTATTTGCAGTCCAAAGCACAGCGGCCAATAAATGTGCAGGTGCTTTACAGACTATTAAAGCATCATTGTGTAATTTTCTAAGGACAAAGCCCCCTGGAAAAAGGCATTTTTCCTACTCTTTGACACATAAGACACAGCCTCCCTAGGAAATTCAACTTTCAGTATCCTGTCTCTGTCCCACATTTGGGCATCTGTGTTGCTGCAATCTGGAAGTAGATCTGTCTCAGGTGCTATAATGTGTACTTTGGTCATAGAATGACCTGAGTTGGAAGGGAACCACAAGGACCATGGAGTCCAACTCCTGTGCCTGCACAGGACACCCCAACCCTCACCCCGGGGGGCTGAGGGCCTTGGCCAAAGGCTTCTGGAATCTTGTCAGGCTGTGAGTGCTTCCCTGGGGAGCTGTTCCAGTGCTCCACCACCCTCTGGGGGAAGAACCTCTTCCTAATGTTCAACCTAAGCCTCCCCTGGCATCTTCCTGCCATTCCCTGGGGTCCTGTCAGTGGTCACCAGAGAAGAGCTCAGCACCTGCTCCTCCTCCTCCCCTGGTGAGGAAGCAGCTCTGAGGTCCCCCCTCAGTCTCCTCCAGCTGAACAGACCAAGGGACTTCAGCCTCTCCTCATAGGATTTCTCCTCCAGACCCTTCCCCAGCTTTGTGGCCTCCTCTGGACACTCTCCAGGACTTTGATGGCCTTTTTATCCTGTGCTGCCCAAAACTGCCCCCAGTGCTCGAGGTGGGGCCTCCCCAGTGCAGAGCAGAGCGGGACAATCCCCTCCCTGGCCCGGCTGGCGATGCTGTGCTTGATGCCCCCAGGAGACGGTTGCCCTCTTGGCTGTCAGGGCACTGTTGGCTTATTTTCAACCTGCCATCACCCAGAAACCCCGGGTCCCTTTTCCTCAGGGCTGCTCTCCAGCCTCTCCCTCCCCAGTCTGTCTGTCCATCCAGGGTTGCCATATCCCAGGTGCAGAACCTGGCCCTTGCCCTTGTTAAACGTCATGTGGTTGGTGATTGCCCAGCTCTCCAATCTGTCCACATCCCTCTTGTAGGGCCTCTTTACCCTCAAGACAGTTAACAGCTCCTCCCAGTTTCAGGTCATCGTCAGACTTGGTTAGTGAACCCTCAATTCCTGCATCCAGGTCGTTTATGAAGATATTAAAGATCTTAACCTACAGGCTCACGAGCTCACCCGTAATATCCAAATTCAGGGCTTTTACCTGACTTCCAAATGCAGAACCAGCAGGCAGCGATCAGCCATCTCTTGAAAGGACCTGGCCAACTCACTCAGTGTTTGCAGGATATGTTCAGATGCTGGAAGATGCTCCATACTGGCATGGCTTTCCTGGCCCGGTGACACGGCTAGCAAGAGAAGAGAGTATCAATTTGTGACATACTTCATCAATATCATTCAGCGTTATCAACAACAGCATCTTGTCTGCTTCCACCCTAAATGCGTGTGTTCTCTCCCACCTTTGGCTGAGCAATAACATCTATAATTTGGGAGTGTATGAAGCAACAAACTGCTTCAGCAATTGATTAAACTCCGAATTGAATCTGAGGGGTTTAATCAACCACCAGAATACATTTGCTTGCGAAGATATTGCTCTGTGATGAGTATTTCTGTAGCTGCAGAATCCAGGAACATTTATCTTGCTCTGCTTGGAGTGAGAAAAATGCTGCTCGGTGACAAAGAATGACACGGACAAGAAAGGCGGTCCTTTTTTGGTCATCATAGCCTTACCCAGTAATCTCAAGCAAGTCTATGACTACACCCATCCCTCTATAGGCATAGAATCATAGAATGGTTTGGATTGGGAGAGACCTCAGAGATCATCCAGTTCCAATCAACCTGCTGTGGGCAAGGACACTTTCTATTAAATCAGGTTGCTCAGAGCCTCATCCAACCAGGTCCCAGAAATCATCTGGGAAGCTTTCTTTGTTCTTGTTAATAAAACACAGTTCTTAGACAGTAAAGCAATTAAAAAGCAGGCAATAGGTACTAATTGGTCATGGACCAACTGATTCCGTCCCACTGAGGTCTCTTTAAAAAACCACCTTGAGTTTATCCCAGCCACGAGAGCATCGACTCTTGGAGAGGTGTCAATGCAGTGATAACTCTGCTGCCTCATCCCTTATATTTTATCACACTGCCTGAACCTGGAACCTTCTACCCTGCAATACAAATTGCTGCCACTTGAGCTAAAGAAGTCACTTCCCTAACAACAGTTAACACGCTGTTATCATGCATTCCGCCCTAATTAGAGGAAGTGTATCCCAAATATCCGAGTTCAAGTCCTCTTTTGAGCAGCACTTTAGAAACGACTTCCTGTGCAGAGTGATCAGCAATGCTTGAAATCAAGCAGTTCTGCTTAGGAAACTTCCACTCGAATGAAATAAAGGGACAGAGAGGGATCTCCTGGATCATCAAGTCCAGTCCCCACAAACCCCTTGTCTTATAGCCTTGAGTATAAACTTGTGTGCGATATTGAAATTATTTAGATTTCTACCCTCGACAGCTCCTTCAAAATCTCACTTCTCTTAACAGTGAAGTTGGAATTTGAGGTCTGATTTCCAGCCTAAACTTATTCACCGATGCTTTACATTTGGTTCTTCATATGCCAACATTATTCTTTGCTTTATGGAGTTCTCCATCCCTGGCATCCCTCTTCCTAGAATCATTCAGTTTATAGAATAATAGAATCATTAAGGTTAGAAAAGACCCCTAAGGTCATCAAGTCCAACCCTCAGCCCAACCCCACCGTGCTGACAAAACCATGTCCTGAAGTGTCACAGCTACACATTTATTGAACCCCTCCAGGGAAAGAGACTCCATCACTGCCCTGGGCAGCCTCTGCCAATGCTTCATCAAATCTTTCAGTAAATAAATTTTTTCCTAATATCCAATCTAAACCTCCTGTAGCACAACTTGAGGGCATTTCCTCTCATCCTATCACTTGTTAGTGAAGACCATGAAGTTCAACCATAAACCTACTCTATAAAGTCCACCACTAAACCATATCCCTAAGTGCCACATCCACATTGCTTTCAAATGCCTCTAAAGATGGTGACTCCACTAATTCCCTGGGGAGCCTCTTCCAGTACTTAACAAAAGCAAATCTCTGCACTCCTTCTGGTTTCAATGCCTTTGTCTTGAAGAAGGGTAACCACGCTGTAAGCTGTATCTGCACTGTAACTGGTGCCACAACGGGACTTGATATTTCCCATCTCCCCTGGGAATTCTCTTTTGCTCTGCCACGTCTCCTTTTTTTCATGGTTGCTTCACGTTTTCAGCTCACAGTTGTTTTGTGATTGACCTGAACAATGGAGGTGTGCTACCTGATGGCTATAAGAAACATCTTGCTGAGCCAGACACCAACGCAACTCTGCACAGAAAGGACCTGTTGACAAATTTTCATTTTAATGAACACTAAGTAAACATCACTTGCTGCTGTCTGTACAGCCAAAGACCTGCTTTGAAAGGGAAACCTACGTCAAGCTTTGGATTCACTCCTAAAATTAACACCTTCAGATCTAGTCTGAAAATAAAAAACCCACAAAAAACAAGGGGATAAAAAGCCCCAATCGATCTCGTGCAAAACAAATTCAAACAGAAGTAAACATACACAACTGTGCAATTAAAGAAGTGTAACAAAGCAAGTGGAAAGCTCTGCTCTTCTGAGACCCCACCTGGAGTCCTGTGTCCAGTTCTGGAATCCCCAAAGTAAGAAGGATATGGAACTGTTGGAGCAGGTCCAGAGGAGGCCACGAAGATGATGCGAGGGCTGGAGCACCTCTGCTATGAGGACAGACTGAGAGAGTTGGGGTTTTAAGCCTAGGAAAGAGAAGGCTCTGGAGAGACCTTATGATGGCCTTCCAGTAACTGAAGGGGCTCCAGGAAAGCTGGGGAGGGACTTTTTACAAGAGCCTGGAGTGACAGGATGAGGGGGAACAGCTTTAAATTGGAAGGGGGAAGATTTAGGTTAGACAATAGGAAGAAATTCTTCACTATGAGGATGGTGAGGTCCTGGCACAGGTTGCCCAGAGAACTCATGGCTGCCTCATCCTTGGACGTGTTCCAGGCCAGGTTGGATGGGGCTTTGAGCAACCTGATCCAGTGGGAGGTGTCCCTGCCCATGGCAGGGGGGTTGGAACGGGATGATCTTTAAGGTCCCTTCCAACCCAAACCATTCTATGATTCTATGATTTCCCTCCATATCTTTTACACTCCAGACCAGTTAATTGTTTTGATCGCAGCCTGGTGTCTTCCTACAGGCAGATTGGACTGGGAGAGATTCAAGAACTAACACGTGGTAAGGCCAAAGCGAGTGTGATCCCCAAGAAAGAGATGATGAATCTCCGTGAATTTTTGCATAGAGACAATAGCAATTTATTTTCATGTCACTTAAAAGAGATCACAGAATGGCTTAGGTTAGAAGAGACCTGAGAGATTACCCAGTCCCACCCCCTGCCCTGGGCAGGGGACACCTTCCACTAAACCAGGCTGCTCAAGCCCCATCCAGCCTGGCCTTGAACACCTCCAGGGAGGGGGCAATGAAATGGGTGAGACAATCCACCTAGGCAGAATGGAAATAACAAGGACGCCCCCTCCCTAGCACATCCTGACACTTCTCCAAGCCTCTCTCTGCTCACTGAGGTCTCTCTCATGAAGAAAATGAAATTATCAGCAAGGGGGTGATGGGCTTATTTACAGAGCCTCTAATTTCCAGATAATGGTGTTAAAAGATGACTCTCAGAAGGCGCTTTGATAGAGCTGTTTGTCCAGCTGCCACCCACCGTTCAGCTATGAGACCTTCAAATGACTTTTGTTTCCCTAGAGGCTGGCAGGACTTCTGGATCACGCAGGATCAGGTCTGGGGATGTTTGTTTGGTCACAGGAGAAAGCAGGAAACCTGACCTTTTTTATGTGGGAAAAAATCACCTATTTTTAGCCTAAAATCCTACATTTTGAAAGTTCCTATCACCCTCACTCCTGGAGATGGAGGAATCATCATTCTTGATGCAAGAATCATCTCTCTTTAGCAGTGCCAGGGCTGCAGCCTCAGGTTCGATTGTGTCAGCTTGCTCCAGCGATGCCTCCCTGCAAGCAGTGGAGATGGATGGACCCATCATCCAAAACGCAAGAGTCAGCTAATTTCTGCGGCAGGGAGATCCATGCACATTTTTCTGCTCTCCAGAATTCATTTACAGCAATTTAAGTGAAGCTGTAATTATATTTGTCAGTGGAGATAAGAGGAGGAGGGAAACGGGAACAATCTGCTCCTTATTTAAAGCCAGAGCGCTGAGGTCCTTCAGGGCGTTCAGAGCCACCAGGACGGGGAGGAGGGTCTCGTGCTGGGCTTGGGGCCCGCATACCAATTTCTTCCATGCAAGATGAGGACACTGAAGTGTACTTTTGCTTTTAGAGATCAGAAGAAGCCTTTCAGAGCCCATTCATTTGCCTTTCACCCTCTCTGTACATCCAGAAAGGACCATTTCACTGCTGTGCCAGCCAACAAGAAAATCCCATGCAAGTCCCACTCAGGAAAGTTTTACTCCATCACTCTTGTCAACACGAACACACAGAAGGAGCTGTAGCAGCATAAAATAATCAAAGCCTAAAATATTAAGGGGTCTTGAAAAAAACGAGTAATTTGGAGCTGATTTTGGAGATGGGTAGCTCTTTGGGCAGACATGACCAAAGGGCAACCCCACATTGCATGGACACTCAACCCACCAGATCACATTCTGGACTCTCTGCTTGAGGAGGGAGATGTCTCCAAATGCAATGCTGGAAAAGCAGATCAGCAGATCAGCAGTCATCCACTTCTCCCCCTTCTCCTCCTTCATTTGTACCTTGACCCATTTACACCAACTTGAAGAGCTGGTGTAAATGGCCAACAAGACACCCAATGGCTGCGTAAGCAGTGGCCAACATCTTGTTCTATTGGCCCTTATTATCTTGCAGACAAAACAGAAGAACTTCAATTCTGGGAAAGGGCTCCTTATCAGGGAGAACAGAGATTAGATAAGGGGGAAGGGTTTTAAGCTGCAAGAGGGGAGACTGAGATAAGATCTTAGAAAGAAATGTTTTCCTGTGAGGGTGGGGAGGCCCTGGCACAGGTTGCCCAGGGAGGTGGTGGCTGCCCCATCCCTGGAGGTGTTCTAGGCCAGGTTGGATGGGGCTTTGAGCCCCTGATGCAGTGGGAGGTGTCCCTGCCCATGGCAGGGGGTGGGGCTGGATGGGCTTTAAGATCCCTTCTAAACCAAAACAATCTATGATTCTGTGATCTTCCCGTGCTGCTGTATAACAGTTACAGTTTTGTTTGGGATTTCTTCTGGCTTGCTGCAAGCACAGCTAAGATATCTCACTCCAAGGAGAAGGAATGTTTCATTCCAGTAAATCTGAGAAAAATAAACTTAACACACTAGTTGTCACCAATGATTTCAATCACTTTGCAATTCAGTGCGATGCTGGTGTCTCTTGACAGATTGTGCCTTGTAAATCGATGGATGTAAATTACCAGACCAATGGAATATTAAACAAAACCTGCCGCGTTGCCCATAAACAAACCTCTGTAACCAATCAAGGCCTACAATAGCGCATCCTGCGAGCTCCCAGCTCGAGCAGAATGACTGCTAACAGATTTGAATGATTTAATAGTGCAAGGAGAAAAATCAATCTAAGGTTACAGGTTCTACCGTAGCTCCGGTGCAACCTGAAACTGAGAAATAAAGCTCCAGGATGCTCAAGCTTTACATAGCACGACACACGTTTGCTGTACAGGGGAAAGGGAAGAGGCTCACAGAGAAATTTTGCAACTCTGTTGGGGAAAATAAGTCTTATTTGGAAAAGAAATGCAGTCTGAAACACTTGCTGTGCCCCACAGGTAACATTAGGGACCAGTTCACAGCTTTTTATATTTTAATTTCTTACTCCCTTCCTCTCCAGAAGAGGAAACTCCAAAATAATTGCAAATACACATAGAGAAAATGCAATTTGTCCTGGGTTAATGCGGGGAGAGCAATTTTAAGCTGAAACAGAGGAGATTTAGATAAGATGTTAGGAAGAAACTTTTTATTGTGAGGGCAGTGAGGCCCTGGCCCAGGTTGCCCAGGGAAGCTGTGGCTGCCCCATCTCTGGAGGTGTTCAAGACCAGGTTGGATGGGGCTTTGGGTACCCTGATCCAGTGGGAGGTGTCCCTGCCCATGGCAGGGGGTTGGAACTGGGTGGGCTTTGAAGTCCCTTCCAATCCAAACCATTCCATGATTCTGTGTGTTGGACTGTGCCTTTGGAGCCTCAGGGTTAACTCTTCTCTCTGCTGGGGATCTCATGCACTGAGGTTGTGTTTTCATCTACTCAAACTGACTCTGAACTCTCTGCATCTCTTGTTCATACGGCCTTTAGCATCATGACGTGATGATGTCATTGGGAGACAAAATTGCTACTCTAACACCGACAAGAGAGAATATTGTTATTTTAAGGAAAAAAAAACACTGAGTGAATTTGGGAGGAATTAGATATGTGATTATGTAAGGCTTTTTTAAAGGAGATGCAGTACAGCGTGCACATTAGATGGAACACAGCAGGACTAGAGAGGTCAGCATCCCCTTATACTCGGCATTGGTCAGGCCACACCTTGAGTGCTGTGTCCAGTTCTGGGCCCCTCAGTTTGAGAAAGATGTTGAGATGCTGGAGTGTGTCCAGAGGAGGGCAACGAGGATGGTGAAGGGGCTGGAGCACAAGCCCTGTGAGGAGCGACTGAGGGAGCTGGGGTTGTTTAGCCTGGAGAAGAGGAGGCTCAGGGGAGACCTTATTGCTCTCTACAACTGCCTAAAGGGAGGTTGTAGTCAGGCAGGGGTTGGTCTCTTCTCTCAGGTGACCGGCGACAGAACAAGAGGACACGGTCTCAAGCTTCGCCAGGGGAGGTTTAGTCTCGACATTAGGAAGAAGTTCTTTACTGAGAGGGTGATTGGCCATTGGAATGCGCTGCCCAGGGAGGTGGTGGAGTCACCATCCCTGGAGGGGTTTAAGGAGAGATTGGATGAGGCACTTAGTGCCATGGTGTAATTGACGAGTAGGAGTAGGTGTAGGTGTTGGGTCACAGGTTGGACTCGACACTCTCAAAGGTCTTTTTCAACCTTATGATACTGTGATACTGTGATAACACCAAGAATGTGTTTCGGCAAGATCTCTGAAGGAAGACCTGCGCCAGGACACCTCCGTCTTCTGAGGCCAAACAGCAGGAGGAACCCTTTTTATTTAATATATCATTGTTAAAACAGAGGAGAAACACAAAGCTGGTGAAGGGTTTAGAGGGGAAGCTGTACGATGGTTGGCTAAAGTCACTTGGTCTGTTCAGCCTGAAGGAGACTGAGGGGGGACCTCATCGTAGTCCACAGCTTCCTCACACAGGGAGAAGGAGCAAGTGCCGAGCTCTTCTCTCCTGCCACCAGTGACAGGACCCGAGGGAATGGCAGGAAGATGCCAAGCAAGGGTTAGGTTGGACATGAGGAGAAGGTTCCTCCCCCAGAGGGTGGTGGAGCACTGGAACAGCTCCCCAGGGAAGCAGTCCCAGCCTGACAAGATTCCAGAAGCCTTTGGCCAAGGCCCTCAGGGAGACGGGGTGAATGTTGGGGTATCCTGTGCAGGGCCAGGAGTTGGACTCGATGGACCTTGTGGATCTCTTTCAAGTTAGGTCATTCTATGATTCTATGACCTCTTTCTGTTAAGCCACAGTCTGTCAATCTAGGCCAGTGCTGGTTAAAGGAAAGGCGCTGCCATGGTGATGCTGGTGAGCAAGGGCTTTGTGGGGTGACAGGAATGTCACTGAGATGCCCACAGCCCCACTGAAAGGTGACACATGCGGCCTGGGGCATTGCCTCCATGTGGCTGTATAGAGATGGCTGCATTCACCCGCAGGAGCTGGGAGATTCATTAGAACTCGCTGGAGATTAAAAAGCCTAAATAACCAAAGAAAATCAGACAAAGGAGATCAACTCAAATGATTTTCTCTCTGTGGGAACAAATACCAGGACCCTGCTCTCAAGTAATTTTTCTTTTCGTGGTTACACATCTTTCCTACCACTTTGATCTCTTATCGCTCTCGAGATGCCGTCTCGATCTAATTTAGAGTGTAAGCTCTCCGAGGAGCAGGGGCCTTCTCTCTTTATTCTCTTGCAAAGCGCTTTGCACACCTGTGGTGCTTGAGAAATAATGAACAACACCTGTACGCAACCCATATGGCCACTTGGACCCGTTTCTGGCTGCAGGAGTATTACTTGAAGCTCTAAGGCATAGATCACTCACTGCCTACCTCTAAATTGGTCTGTTTGGGGATCTCAGAGCTGTAGCTTTGTAGAAAAGGACTGGAATGAGTTACAAAATCTGGAACTGGATTTTGATTATCCCAAACTGTAGGAGATTCATCTCAGAGCTATAGGAGTTCAGGAATGAAAGCTGGACTTTGGGTTTGGCATTCTCCCCTTTCCTTTGCAGAAGTGTGAACCTTTGGGCCTCTTAGACCATAGAATCATGGAATGGTTTGGGTTGAAAGGGACCTTAAAGACCTTCCAGTTCCAATCCCCCATGTGCAGGAACACCTCCCACTGGATCAGGGGGCTCCAAGCCCCATCCAACCTGGCCTTGAACACCTCCAGGGATGGGGCAGCCACCGCTTCTCTGGGCACCCTGGGCCAGGGCCTCCCCACCCTCACAGGAAAACATTGCTTCCTAGTATCTAATCTAAATCTTCTCCTCTTTCAGCTTAAAACCATTCCCCCTCTTCCTGTCCCTGCACTCCCTGATAAAAAGCCCCTCCCCAGCTTTCCTGGAGCCCCTTTAGTTTCATTATCTAAGGATAAGGCTGAATACTTAAAATTATGGCTTTAAGATATGGCTGAATACTTAAGCTTTTATGCAGATCATAGAATCACAGAATCATCCGGTTGGAAAAGCCCTCTTAGATAATCGAGTGCAACCACACCTGTCCACTTACTAAACCATGTCCCTAAGATATTGCTACATTGCTCATTTTTTCTGAATTGTTCTCCTTATAGATTTTAAAATATAGAGAAAAAAAAATCAATAAGAGCAATAACATCGCCCAAGACTTCCAAGATCATAGAACAGTCTGTGTCGGAACGGCCTTTAAAGGTCGTCTGGTCCAACCTCCAAGGTATCCAGCATCTAACACTTTGATTGTTGATGTCAGCTGTCTTGTTCTCATAGGCTGCAAAGTGAAAGGCAGTTCCTTAGCCCATGGAGTTGGTGGCTCTGCCCATCAGTGCCCTGACCTTCACTTCCGCATCGATGGGTAAGGTTAACTTTTGGCTCCAAGATGGGCTTGTCTCCACAAATGTTTGCTTCTACAGATACTTGTCTCTACAGACAAGCACAGGAGGAGAGGAGCAGAGGTTACGACTGTCAACGTCTACCTAAGCCAAGCACTGCATCTCCCATCCAATGACCACAACCGTCCTCCTTGACCCTGACCCCTGCAAAGCTTTGAGATATGGAGAACATTTACCCTGTACACACGAGCTGAGCGCACAGCTGACCGTATGGACTGAGAGAGAAACACAGGACAGAACAGGGATTCTTGTTAAAACAAAGCAAATACCAAGAAAGGACATACTTTAAGAGGTCGAGACTTCTCAAACAAGAAATGGGAGGATGGAATTATCTAAATACTCAGCACTGGTTTGGCTCACCTTTTACAGGGATCAATGGCAAAACCACTCACTGGTGCTGGACGGGCAAAGTAATGTCAACACTTAAAGGACAAGCAGAAATAAAGAGAAAAGAAGCTCAGGGAGAGTTTCTCATTAATGCTACTCATAGCAAATTTCTGTTAAAGAATCCTGTCCTCTACTAGAGGCACCCTGGACAGAATGGAAAGATATCTGGGTCAGGGCAATCCCAACCACAAATACAGCCTGGGCTAAGAATGGACTGAGGAGAAGGACTTGGGGTGCTGCTGGATGAGAAGCTCAACATGAGCCGGCAATGTGCGCTCACAGCCCAGAAGGCCAACCATGTCCTGGGCTGCACTCAAAGCAGAGTGGCCAGCAGGGCCAGGGAGGGGATTCTGCTCCTCTGCTCTGCTCTCCTGAGACTCCACCTGGAGTCCTGTGTCCAGTTCTGGAGCCCTCAGCATAGGAAGGACACTGTTGGAGTGAGTCCAGAGATGATCCGAGGGCTGGAGCACCTCCCATACAAGGACATATTGAGAGATTTGGGGTTGTTCAGCTTGGAGAAGTGTCCGGGGAGAACTTAGAGCAATCCTCCAGTGCTTAAGGAGGCCTGCAAGAAAGCTGGGGAGGGGCATCAGCGAGTGCAGGGACAGAACAAGGGGGAAGGGTTTTAAGCTGAAAGAGGAGATTTAGGTGAGACCTTAGGAAGAAATTATTCTGTGAGGACAGTGAGGCCCACGTTGCCCAGGGAAGTGGTGGCTGCCCCATCCCTGGAGGTGTTCAAGGCCAGCTTGGATGAGGCTACGAGCAAGCCTCCATGGCAAGGGGGTTGGAACTGGATGGGCTTTGAGGTTCCTTCCAACCCAAACCATTCTGTGATTTTATGGTACTTGAGGATGGCATGTTCCCTTGCAGATCTCCTCAAGGTTCTGAGGAGGATGGAGAATGAAGGAGAACTCGTTCCCAAAACCTATGAAAAGCAAGACAAAACTGAAGGTTGGCACTGAGAGCTTCCTTCCGTGCCTCTCTGCCCTTCGCTCCATGCTACAGTTCAATTGCAGGAGAGGGGACAACGCAGGAAAAAAGCATCGCGACCTCATTTGCGATGAGTGGTGATAAGCAGGCTGGGCTGCAGTCCCCATCAGTTCAGTAAACACTAATGATGAGGAGAGCACAGGCTGTCAACGGTGATAAAGAACAGGCTAAACACTCTATTAGTTTTTCATTTTGTGAATTAATGTTTTTTATGGCGTGTGTATACTCGCTAGTTAATGAATTGTCTCGTTAGAGCTGCCTGTGGAGCTCCTCGTCTGCCTCTGCTGGCAGGCATAAATTTCACAAGGAAATTAGCACTTCTAAAAAGGCAATAACTTCTCTAAAAGAGGTTTGTTTTCCATTACTTTTTGCAAATATGAAGCCTCGGGAAAGGGATTATTGAGTGGGGTGGGAAAAGGTGTCTCTGTGCTGGAGGGGCAGGGTAAAAAGTGTGGTGGGAGGTTCTAGCACCATCGTAAGATAACGTCTTGGAAGGCTTGGTTGGTCAACACTGTTCTTTAAGCCCTTTGCATTCAAGCTTGGAAAATGCTTGAAAAAACCCCAACTCTTGATTCATTTACAGAATCTTGAAGAGCAGAATTTTTTTTCACTGAAAGAAGTGAAACACCCAAGTAACCACACAGAACACTCAGAACCCAACCCCACCGTGCCTACTAAACCATGTCCCAGAGTGCCATGGCAACACATTTTTTGAACACCTCCAGGGATGGACTCTCAACCACTGCCCTGGGCAGCCTCTGCCAACACTTCACCACTCTTTTGGTAAATAAATTTTGCCTAATATCCCATCTGAATCTTCCCTGGAGCAACTTGAGGGCGTTTCCTCTCATCCTATCACTTGTGTAGTTGTATCTAAGAGCGGGACAGCTATCACAGTTGAAGACTTCAACATGGAAGGATATCTTTGAAAAGTCCATGATTTGCTGTTCCGGTGCTCCTCAACCACAAAAAAATCCTCTGTCTTAAATTTTTCTGTTTTCAGCAATTTATAATGTAACTTTCCCCTTTCCTGCCTCTCTAAGAAATACTGTTTCTAGGGCTGAATTCTATTATCTCAGAAGTGATTTAATTTAGAAAACTTAGTAAAAACCCATTTATCTGCATTTGAGTTATGGATTATTTTTTACCTGTTCATTGTATCCCACCCTTCTCTATGCTTGGCCAGGCAAGCCGGGCCACGTGTTTCACCTGGTTATCATTAAAGAGAGGTCAAAAGCACAGATCCAGTGAAGTCCAGAGAGACACTTCGAATCACTAAGGTTGGAAAAGACCTCCAAGATCATCCAGTCCAACTGTCAGCCCAACAACACTGTGCCTACTAAACCATGTCCTCAGGTGTTATGTCTACACATTTTTGAACACCTCCAGAGATGGAGATTCCACCACTTCCCTGGGCAGCCCGTTTCAATGCTTGACTTCCATCAATCTACACAGCATCAAAAATTCACCCCCAAACTAATATTTTTACCCATTTGTCACTAGTTACAATTAGCAGAGAAGACAATTTTAAAAATTGTAACCATTTGTGCAAAATGTGCAAAAACAATTGAAAGGAAAACAGAAAACCTCAAGGTCAATCGCTTTTCAGAAGGTACCACGTCCCTAGAGACAGTGGGGATGAATTTAGCTCAACTGTTAATAAAGAATGCTTCACAGCATTCAGAATAAACATAGAACCATAGAATGCTTTGGGTTCAAAGGAACCTTTAGAGGTCATCTCATCAAACCTCCCTGCAGAAGAGTAGGGACATCTTCCACTTGATCAGGTTGTCTAGAGTCCCATCCAACCTGATCTTGAATGTTTCCAGGGATGGGGCCTCCACTACCCTCCTGGGCAACCTGTGCCAGTGTTTCACCACCTTAATTGTACTGGGAGGCTGCTCTAAGGTATCCCTGGAGCCTTCTCTTCTCCAGGCTGAACAACCCCAGTTCTCCCAGCCTGTCCTCATAACAGAGGTGCTTCAGCCCTTGGATCATCTCCGTGGCCTCCTCTGGACTCACAACAACAGGTCCATGTCCTTCCTGTGCTGAGGGCTTCAGAACTGGACACAGGACTCCAGGTGGGGTGTCATAAGAGCAGAGCAGAGAGAGAGAATCCCCTCCCTGGCCCTGCTGGCCGCGCTGCTTTGGATGCAGCCCAGGACACGGTTGGCCATCTGGGCCGTGAGCGTGCGTTCCTGTTGAGCTTTTCATCCACCAGAACCCCAAAATAATGTACATATCACCAAATTAATAACATTTCTATGGTGTCTGACTCAGACCACACTGGCTCTGCTGTCAACTCACTGGCGAGCATCGAGCGGGAACGCTGGGCATTTGTGCAGATTACAGAAAAATTCACATCGATGTATGAATAGAGGCAGAGGGGAACAGCAGACCTTGGTGCACTATCTTAATGGAAGATTCTTCACACCGCTCTTTGGATGTGTCCTCCATGAATTGAAATGATTAATTTTTTGGCAGCTAAAAGAATAAAAAAGATGAGCTTTGGCCATGCACTTGGACTAATGGAAAAAAATAAAACCCCAAAACTATAAAGAACCTTCAACCTGTACGTAAGGCTTCATCGGAACTAGAAAAGAACAAAATAGCGATTGGTATTGGGACACTTGTAAAGCTGCATAACTGAGCCTTGAACTTAAAACTGAGGGATCAGAACATTCCATTAAGGGATTGGTCAAATGGGCCTGGAAAGGAAGTGATGCTCCAAACCATTGGAGATTCCACATAACTTCCCCTGGAAACACAAGCATAAATTTAACTTATTCTTTTCAGTTCTGGTCTGAGCTAAAGTAGAATCAGGTACCCAAGCGAATGGCAGGAAGATGCCAGGGGAGGGTTAGGTTGGACATTAGATAACGTTTCTTCCCCCAGAGGGTGGTGGAGCACTGGAACAGCTCCCCAGGGAAGCAGTCTCAGACTGACAATATTCCAGAAGCCTTTGGTCAACACCCTCAGCCCCATGGGGTGAATGTTGGGGTGTCCTGTGCAGGGCCAGGAGTTGGACTCAGTGATCCTTGTGGGTCCCTTCAAACTCAGAACATTCTGTGATTCTAACTTTTCAGCTAAGCTTCATCTGAGTAAGTTCATTTCCTGAGTTAACTGCATGCTTTCAGACAGTGTCTGTTTCTAGAAATGATAACACTTAAAATTAATGATTGTCACAAAAGTAATGAGGCACTGCTATGCAGACAGGACACTGTTCACAGTTATCCTTATGGAGACCAAGGTTATCCTCAAGTTGGTGGAATGCCATAAGGCCAAGAGGAGAAAAAGGATTGCACCTGCAAGGAGGGGCAGACAGGACAGTGACCCAAAACTGACCAACAGGGTATTCCATCCCATATATGTCATACTTGGTATAAAGCTGAGACATCATGAAGGTCAGGCCCTCTTGGCCAGCATCCAACATGAATCTCATCTATTTTTTTGCCCCTGATCCCAGATTTGTGTGTTCCTGAATACAGTTCCTGACTTCAGGTCCCTCCTGCTGCTGAGTCCAATCTGGGACCTTTCACTGTGTCTGCTCCGCAGCATCAGTGGTGACGTAGTCACTGAGGGAGGGGCAATTTCATATATTTGGATGATGATGATGATAATAGCTGCAATGAAATAATGAAAATAATAATTATTACTATTATTATCATTATTTCATTGCAGTCATTTTAGTTTTAGTTTCCAAACTACAGGTCTCCTTCTCTCATCTCCTTTTTCCCCTTTCCCTAGAGGAGGGGGACTGGAGTCACAACTACTTGTGTTTAGTTCCTGATCAAGCCAGGTCAGGGCTAAATCATGACACCTTCTTTCCTTCACTCCATGATACTGAGCAGCACTTTGCCAATAAATAAATAAACTGGCTTGGCATCATCACAAAATTTCTCTGATGTCCTGAGAGTGACTTCTAAAAGGACCTTAAAACTCCCTGTGTTTTGGACTCACTGGAAGAGCAAGGAATAGAAGTCCTGAAGTCATTATTGGTGTCATGATGCCCAAGAGCAAAACTGCTCTTCTTTGCAAGAGATGGGGATAAGATGAAGAAAATATAATAAAAATAAATATAGTTAAGTAGATACCTCAAGGATCCTTTTTTTGAGTGCTGACAATGCTAGAGACAAGTGTTTTGGGGGCTGTTTGTTTTTAATAGATTTGTTTGTGAAGGAAGACAAAGAGCAGCAGGGTGGTCCGTGCTGGAAGATAAATGAGAACGAACGAGTCTTGTCCAGGAGGATAGAGAGGAAGGTGTGAATCTGAATATCCATGGGAATTACAAAATGTTTTCAAATGCAGGCTGAAGAACAGTCTGGAGGAGGCTGAGACCTTACCTCCTTACCCACAACTACCTGAAAGGAGGTTGTAGAGATGTGTGTCTTGATCTCTTCTCCCAAGTAACAAGTGATAGGGTCAGAGGAAACAGCCTCAAGTTGCTCCGGGGGAAGTTTAGATTGGATATTAAGAAAAATTTCTTTACCTAAAGTGTGGCGAAGCACTCGCAGAGGCTGCCCAGGGCAGTGGTTGAGAGTCCATCCCTGGAGGTGTTCAAAAAACGTGTGGCCATGGCCCTTTGGGATGTGGTTTAGTAGCCATGGTGGGGTTGGGCTGATGGTTGGACTGGATGAGCTTAGACATCTTTTCAAACCTTAATGATTCTCTGAATGGGAAACACACAGAATCCACACACAGGAAAGGAGACAAGCCCAAAGATGTCATCACAAACATCAGCTTAATGTCATCACAAACATCAGCTACATTTTGCATCAGCCTCATAGTGTGACTTCTCCACAATTCTTGCTTATTTAAGAGTCATTTCCCCCAAGTCCCATACAAACATGGTTAGATCAGAACAACCCTATAGCCCAGGCACTGTGGCAAAGTGACTCACTGGTGATATCAACTATTGAAGATACTTTTGAGTCAGGTCACCCAGTTTTGAAAATGATTTTGCTCCTTCCATACTATAATAAATTGTAATCTCTAACAAGCCAAGAAGAAGCAGGAGGACTTATTGTTATTCATCTTTGACACCAATGAGCCATTTTCTTCCAAAGAGATAAACAGATCCTAATGCACCGAACCAACTGGAGTGGACAGCAGGCTCTTTGTGGAGTTATTTCCACAAAAGCCTTGATTTGCTGCTGTTACTCATGAGGGATCCTCACTGTAAAATGGTTTGAAAGCACTACTAATTAGGTCACTTATTTACATGACAAACCCCTGTGTTTAAGGCTGGTGGGTGGGAGGAAATTAAGATGGAACAAGAGTAATTAGTGTAATCATGACGGTAAGCTAAGTGCTGACCCCATGGTACCAGATCAATACTGGGACTTCAGCACGGTGTGAGCCTATTGTATGAGACAGAGAACCACAAATGCTGAACACCAAGGTCAAAAAAACAACACCTCATTTTCCAACCATTAAATGTTTGATGTAAAGCATTGAGGCTGGGGAAAGCAGTAACGACTAATCTGTATGAACAGCTTCATTGTAGACATTCAAGGGAAAAAAAAGGTACTGAAAGGCACTTGGAGATCATTTCCATGAGAAAACAAGAGCTCTTAGATGGCTGATAGAAGTGTGGTTTCATTCCCTGGGATCCACTAAAGCAGATCCATATTTGAGCTATGAAATTTTATCGTGAAAGATACAGAGCAAACTGGAGAGGAAACGGCCTCAAGTTGTGCCAGGGGAGGTTTAGACTGCATATTAGGAAATATTACTTCATGGAAAGGGTTGTCAAATATTGGAAGAAGTTTCCCAGGGAAGTAGTGGAATTGCCATCCCTGGAGGGATTAAAAGCCATGTAGATGTGGTGCTTAGGGACATGGTTTAAGAGGTGGAGTTGGCAATGTTGGGTTCATGGTTGGACTCTTTAAAGGTCCTTTTCCAACCAAATGATTCTGTGATTCTGAGCTTATCACAGGATTATCAACAACCTATGGTCAGCTCAGGGCATGGACAGGGTGAACTTGAGTCCACCTGAAAAACACCCTGTAGACACAAACTGAGTTTATATGATCCTGATCAAACAGTCTGCAAGGCAGAGGTGGAAAGGGATCACCCTAGGACATTGGATCACCATTCAGACACAGCTGTGAGATGGAACAAGAAATTATAGTTGGTTGTATGATGAATCATAGAATCATTTGGCTGGAAAAGACATTTGAGATCATTGAGTTTAACTGTACCTGTCCACTAAACCGGATCACTGAGCACCTCATCCACCCGTCTTCTAAACACCTTGAGGGATAGGGACTCCACCACCTCCCTGGGAGCCTCTGCCAGGGACTGAGAACCCTTTTGGTGAAGAAATTTTTCCTGATGTCCAATCTGAACCTGCCCTGGTGCAACTTCAGGCCTTTTCCTCTCATCCCATCTCCTGTCACTTGGGAGAAGAAACCAACACCCACCTGGCTACAACCTCCTTTTCAGGGAGGTGTAGACAACGATGAGGTCTCTCCTCAGCCTCCATTTCTTCAACCCCAGTTCCCTCAGTTGATCTTAATTAAGACTTGTCCTCATAAGACTTGAAGGTTTAGAGCACCTGAGAGGGGGATCTGACCATGTTTTCAGCACCAACTGTTCAGTTAGTGGAAGAGGAAATAGGGGAAAAAAAGAAGTGTTGGAAAATGATTAAGAAGCTAAAAGGAAAAGCTGTCATTTAGACTAAGTTAGAGCAAAAAACCAGATATTGGAGTATTGTGTCCAGTTTGGGAATCTATGATTCTGTGATTTATGCTGCAAAAAGAGCATGTTTTTTCCCTGGCAGCTGGGTCTGGGTAGGAACTACGGCAGGATGCGGTTTGGCATGCTAATGTGGTTTTACGGTGTTATGAAATGAGGTGTTATAAATGTGTTATAAAATTTAGGGGCACTGCAAAGTGTGCAAGGACAGAGTTTTGGCCCTTCTGAAATGTCTAATAGGGCATCCAGCCTCAACTTCTTTATCCAGGACGCTTTCAAAGCAGGATACTTCTCCCATTCAGGTGTGCTTTCACCCCAAAATCAAAGGAGAACATTTGGAAGATGCCTTCACAACATCTTCCACCAGCACTTCACTCTCCAGACTGGCAGCGATTCAGGTGAACTAAGATTTCATTCACAGAATCATAGAATTATCTGGTTGGAAAAGACCTCTGAGATCATCAAATCCAACCACACCTGTTCCCTTACTAAAACCTGTCTCTGAGAAACTCACCTACCCATCTTTTAAACCCCTCCAGGGATGGCGACTCAACCACTTCGCTGGGAGTCTCTGCCAGGGCCTGAGAACCCTTTGGGTGAAGAGATTTTTCCTGATGTCCAATCTGAACCTGCCCTGGTGCAACCTGAGGCCGTTTCCTCTCGTCCTATCATCTTTCACTTGGGAGAAGAGACCAACCCCCACCTGGCTCCAACCTCCTTTCAGGCAGTTGTAGACAGGGATGAGGTCTCCCCTCAGCCTCCTCTTCTCCAGGCTAAACACCCCCAGTTCCCTCAGTCTCTCCTCATAGGGCTTGTTCTCCAGCCCCTCCCCAGCCCCGTTGCCCTTCTCTGGACACGCAGGGAGAAAGCAGGGAGAGAAGAAAGTGCCTGTGCTGCAGTTTTTAACCAAATACAGCAGCTTTCTGCCACTGGTTGGTCTTATTAATGATAACAGTAAGCATTTGCATCACATTTTCCAGCCACAGATCTCTAAACGCTTTGAAAAGGTTCGTGAAGGCCATTACGGGACCAGGGCTATTCCGAACCATTTTGCACCCGGAGTGTCGCCTCCCCTTTTGCCCGGCTCTGTAGGCCTCCTCGTAGCAAAAATGGCTTTGATGGCTTACAGAAAGCATCCTCCACCACTCGAGAAAGTGATGCCTTTTAAAATTGATGGTGGAGCCCCTTTATACCACTCCAGCAGAGCAAAGGAGCTATAATTTACCATCACTTTAAGGCCCTCTTTCTGCTGACAGAGTGGTGTAAAGGGGTCTCGGTACAAATGAAAATCAGGCCCGATGCAGTGCTAAAATTGATGCCTTTCATTTTGTACTCAGGCCACGCAGCGGTGGTGAACTCAGACAGGTCTTTGTGTTTAACCCCGGTGTTTCTAATGAAGTGAATTCAGCTCTTAAATGGGGCGATATTTCTCTCAAGTTGGAGCTTATTTTTTTTCCTGTCACTGAACTTGTTACACATCTTGCTGTATCGATTGCTCACGGGGTACTTTTTTTGTAGAGATCTATTAATAGCAAACCTTATTTAAAAGCCAGATTAAAGATGATCAACACGTGCCTGACCTCACACAGCAGAAGGACGTAGTGAATACTGTTATTAATTATTGCAACAAAAGGGAAGTTCTTTCCAAAATAGAAAGAGCTGAAAATGTCTAACAAATGCAAAACATCTGCCATTAACTTAAAAAGATAAATCTTGAGTGCTTGTATGAATATCATCATAGAATCACAGAAACATAGAATGGTTTGGGTCGGAAGGGTCCTTCGAGATAATCCAGCTCCAACCACCCTGCCATGGGCAGGGACACCTCCCACTGGGCCAGGCGGCTCAAGACCCCATCCAACCTGGCCTTGAACACTTCCAGGGAAGGGATATCCACAACCTCCGTGGGCAACCTGTGCCAGGGCCTCACCACCATCATCATGAAGAATTTCTTCCTAATGTCTAAACTAAATCTCCCCTCTTCCAATTTAAAGCCGTCCCCCCTCGTCCTGTCACTCCAGACCCTTGGAAAAAATCCCTCCCCAGCTTTCCTTGAGCCCCTTCAGGTACTCGAAGGTTGCTCTAAGGTCCCCTCAGAGCCTTCTCTTCTCCAGGCTGAACAACCCCAACTCTCTCAGCCTGTCCTCATAGCAGAGGTGCTCCAGCCCTTGGATCATCTTTGTGGCCTCCTCTGGACCCATTCCAACAGTTCCATCCCCTTCTTCTGTTGGAGATTCCAGAACTGGACACAGGACTCCACATGGGGTCTCACAAGAGCAGAATAGAGGGGAAGAATCGCCTCCCTCCCCTGCTGTCCCACTGCTTTGGATGCTGCCCAGGACACTGTTGGTCTTCTGGGCTGCAAGTGCACACTGCTGGCTCATGTCCAGCTTCTCATCTACCAGCACCCCAAGTCCTTTTCCTCAGGGCTGCTCTCAATCACATCATATCCCATTCCATATTGATACCGGGGGTTGCCTCGATCCAGGTGCAGGGCCTTGCCCTTGGCCTTGTTGAACCTCATGAGGTTCACACAGCCCCACTTCTCCAGCTTGTCCAGGTCTCTCTGGATGACACCCTGCCCTTCTGGTGTGGCACCTGCCCTGTTCAGCTTGGTGTCATCCGCAAGCTTGCTGAGGGTACATTCAGTCCCGCTGTCAAGATCATTAATGAAAATATGAAACAGCACTGATGCCGGTACCCAGCGTATGAGTACCAACCCAAACCATTCTATGATTCTGTGATCTAGAAGAGAAAGTCAATCCTGTTTTATGTGAGCTCTGTGAGAAAGTGATTTCAAATTCAGTGTTTAGGCCAGTCAGTCATTTACTGCTGACCACAGTGATCCGACAACAGCTGGCTGAACTAAAAAAGGTAGCTCCAACTCAGGAAATCAATGGCTAATCTTTCATCTTCCTACCTACACACAGCATGGAACTATCTTAAAAATGTAAAGACTGTCCCAAATCCTTCATCACGCATAATAATTCCTTCTTTGTAGAATATTCAGAGGGTTGCAGAAGGCTGTAGATCCAACAAGGGAAATGGACGATCGTATGTTATATCTGCATATGACAAGGCAAAGAAGCAGGAGAGGAAGAGGAGAGGAAACTGTACTTTCATTTTCATATAAAACCTATTAAAATCTGCTTCACTTCCTCAGTTAACTCATCTTCTTCCAACAACTTTAATCCTTAAATGGTTATTGTTAAAAAGAAGTTTGTATTCCTTCAAAAGACAAGAGCAAAAGAAAATGAGTTTGTCATATCTGACTGGTTCAGAGAATACAAAATCCAATTCTGAAGGAGTGCAGATAAGGGAAGAGCTATGGAAGAGCCATCAGCTTAGCAAACACTAAATAATGAAGAATGCAGAGACTGCCCAGCATGATAAAATACTCTATTAGCAAGACTGTTTTTAAATGAGTGATAATTGTGGCACATCCACAGCAGAAGGTTATTGAATTTTTATCTCTAGAAAGGGGATTTTTTGGCAGCCTGACCCAAAAGCCACCGAGAGGTAGCCCTTGTTTTAGCATTTCTCCAAACATGTCCATAACTGCCCAACTCTACCTTGTTCTTTCTGAACATTTACAGCAACACCTACAAATTCCCCATCTGCAGGCATGGAAGCTTCGCTGGAAAAGCTACTGACTTTCTACAGAGCCACGGCCACCACATCATAGACTTGTTGGAGATTGTAATGTTTCTGGTGTTGCACCAAAAATTCTGGTCCAAATCACTCACTGAAAGCTTTGATGATACCCTAGTCGGGACCAAGATTTAATCTCAAATCACTGGGACAGAAAAGAGAAAAGATCAAAGATCAGGATTTGTGTCCTTATCATGCGTCGGTCCAACATGTGGTAAGCACGGAAGATAAAACCCCACCACTGCTACCAGTTAATGAGATTACTGCTCTTGTTCAAGACACTGCAATGGAGCATCAAGTCCAAGGAGAAAAATAAAGCAGAAGACAGAATCGCTCAGAGGAATGTAACAACTGCGACCTGCCCAAAGTCAGAATCAAAAAAGTGAGGTGGGTGACTCACAGCTCGTTGGCTTGTGTATGACAAACCATGGATCCCAGTTGCACTGAACCAGAATACTCGGGTATCGTGCTGGCTGAACATGAGCCGGCAGTGCGCCCAGGTAGCCGAGAAAGCCAACAGCAGTCCTGCTTGTATCAAAAATGGTGTGGTCACCAGGAGCAGGGAAGTCATCCTTCCCCTGTGCTCAGCACTGGTGAGGCCACACCTCGAATCCTGGGTTTAGTTTTGGATGCTTTGCTAGAAGAAGGACATTTAGGGGCTGGAGCACATTCAGAGAAGGGAACGGAGCTGGGGAAGGGTCTTGAGCACAGGAATAGGAGGACTGGCTGAGGGACCTGGGTCTGTTTAGCCGGGAGAAGAGAAGCCCAAGGGAAGATCTTAGCATTATCTACAACTCCCTGAAAGGAGGCTGTAGCAAGGTGGGTGTTGGTCTCTTCTCTCAAGTGACAGGTGATGGGATGAGAGGAATCAGCCTCAGGCTGCACCAGGGGAGGTTCAGATCAGACATCAGGAAAAATTTCTCTCCTGAAATACTGCTGAAGCACTGGATGAGATGCCCAGGGAGGTGGTGGAGTCGCCACCCCTGGAGGGGTTCAAAAACTGTGCTTCAGGACATGGTTGGGCTGATGGTTAGATTGGATGATCTTAGAGGTCTTTTCCAAACTTAATGGTTCTGGGAGTCTATGTGGGCACATCTTAATGTCAAGGTTACTGACACTGAAATGACACATCTGGCTCCACGTATGGCAATCTGAGTCTGAATTTGGTGAGCTTCTGCACGCAGTAGGAATCTCCTATATTTACCTTTTCTTTCAATCAGTTACTCCCCTTCCTCCACTCTCCTGTTGCTCATTAACATGCTGTGGTTTCCAGCAGTGAGATGCTGAGAAATTCGGATGATCCAACCACGACAGAAGAGACCAGAACAACTTATATGACAGCTGAGCATTATGGCATTAACATCGTATCCATCTTTGAAACACACGTAGTTTTAATTCTTCATAGAATCATAGAATTACCCGACCTGGAAAGGACCCAAAAGGACTGAGTCTAACTCCTATACCTACCTAGCACACACCCAACATTCACCCCGTGTGACTGAGGGCATTGGCCAAATGCTTCTGGAATGCTGGCAGACTCGGTGCTGTGACTGCTTCCCTGGGGAGCTGTTCCAGTGCTCCATCATCCACTGGGTGAAGAACCTCTTCCTAATATCCAACCTAACCCTCCCCTGGCATCTTCCTGCCGTTCCCTTGGGTCCTGTCATAGATTGCAAGAGAGACCAGCGCCTGTTTCACCTCCCTCCCTTGTGAGAAGGCAGCAAACAGCTGTGAGATCCCCTCTCAGTCTCCTCTTCTCCAGGTTGAACAGACCAGGTGACTTCAGCCATTCCTCATATGCCTTCTTCTCCAGACCCTTCACCACCCTTGTGGCTTCCTCTGCCACCAACCAGAACCCCCAGGTCCCTTTGGGCAGGGCTGTTCCCCACCCTCTCCCTCCCCAGTCTGTCTGTCCATCCAGGGTTGTCGTGTCCCAGGTGCAGAACCCGGCACTTGCTGTTGTTACATTTCATGCTGTTGGTGATTGCCCAGCTCTCCAGTTTTCCTCCTCACGGCTCAGTCTGGGCACATGTGCATTGCTCTTCTCCTTCTGTCTAGGTCGGATGGAAAGAGACATCTCATCTCATTTTTTCCCTCTATCGCTTATTCTTTATATTCTTCCTCCAAAGAATTGCATTTCCCTGTATATCATCGTAGCTCGCTGGATTTGTAAATACATCTGACTTACATCACCACCTCTGCCCGAAGGCATCACTTTCTACTTCTCCCGTATAGATCGCAGTCAGCTCTATTGATGTTCCATTTATGAGATAGACTTCACCGAGTTTCATTTATAACCAGGAGGTCAACAGCCTCTATCATTTTCCAGCACTGCTCACTCCTTCCTTTTGTTTCAGATACACCTGGCATTTGTGTACAGACATTTTAGTGCACTGGTATAAAGTTATTACAAAGGAAGATGAATTTTTATTGTCAGGAGGACGCTGCCAAGTGAAATATTACGCTTCGTACTTTTATGCTTATTCACTGCTGCGTGTAACATCCTCTCAGCAGCCTGAATGTCACGCTCGTGCCCTTTTATGTTTGGGAAATATTGATTTATTAAAAAATTTGAAGTGAAATTATAAATGATGTTTTCATTTTTAACAGTGTTGACTGTCAGAGCACAACTCCTCAGCCCCAAGATCTCTCCCAGTAACTAAAGTTCTATGAATAAATATTTGGCTGCTGAACATTTCCTATTGTGTTTTGTTTTCTTTTATTTCTTTTTATAATCTTCTAAAGCAGATCCTGTGAGAGCACAGCAGATTCTTTCACTCAGGTAATGGGAACTCAAAGTCTGGATAACAGGAATATTGAAGCCACCTGCAGTATTTTGGGTCTTTAACTGTTAGCTGGTTGTATAATCTTAATCATAGAACCTTCCAGTACTGAAAGGGGCTCCAGGAAAGCTGGGGAGGGGCTCTTTCTCAAAGTGTTCAGGGATAGGGTGAGCAGGAGTGGTTTTAAGCTGAAAGATGGGAGACTTAGATGAGATCTTAGGAAGAAATGTTTTCCTGTGAGGGTGGAGAGGCCCTGGCACAGGTTGCCCAGAGAAGCGGTGGCTGCCCCATCCCTGGAGGTGTTCAAGGCCGGGTTGGATGGGGCTTTGAGCCCCCTGATCCAGTGGGAGGTGTCCCTGCCCGTGGCAGGGGGGTTGGAACTGGATGATGTTGAAGGTCCCTTCCAACCCGAACCATTCTGTGATTCAATGATTTATCTAGGACAACAGAAATTTCTCTAACAAATGTCTGGTCACCTCCTCAGGGTCAGCCTGTAACACAGAACAGCAACTGACAATGCCTCGCTAGGCAGGTGAGACCCAAACCCCTGGTCCTAGGAAATGTTTTGCCCCGTGTCAGCTGAGCTATAGGTGACTCCTTGCAGAGTGGCATTGGTGAAAAACAGCAGAGCTAAGGTCTGCGTCTGCCAAGTTCTACTTCTGGGGCACAGCCATAACCCTTCTCTGAACGTGACCCCATGCAGACAGCACCAATGACAGCGATAAGAAGAGAGACGAGTCACGTCTCTAGCACTTTCCAGACAGAAAAAAATCACTTTTTCCCGGGGGACAGAGTCAAAGACGAAGCACAGAGAAGTAAAACGATCTCACAAAGGTAGCACGGGCAATTCTTGACAGCCAGCTGAAGCAGTGTCTCCAGGCTCTCTCATCTCTGCCCTCTCAGCACCTCAGTTCACCAAGGGTTGCTTCTGCCTTTGCCGGCTGAGCATCAGTGCCCCAGTGACACGCATGTTAAGACATTGCTCATTAAAAGCTCTTCAGTTTCTCTACTGAATTTATAATACATAGATATTTTTAAATATTCAGCGATCTAGCGATGGTTTAAAGAAAATGAAACCTGTCTCGGCACTGATACCTGCTCCTGTGCAATGTCATTAGCAGGGACAGATGAAAAGCTCAAGCGTTGAAAGACCCTTCAGAGATTATGCTAGAAGTGATGCTCCTGGCACCCTCACGTGGTGCCCACCACACTCTGAGCAGATGTCACAGCACAGCATTCACCAGGAAGAAAGAGATGAAGCTGCTTTGCTTGCTGCTTCCCTCTGACACAAATCCACTTTGAAATCAAGAACAAAAGATGCCCACTCCTGCTAAAATCACATATTTATGCTGGTTTCCACTTCTAAGACAAAAGATTCTCCTCTGAGAGCTACTTACTCTGGGTGGCTGAGAGGTTGGAGAAGGCTGCCTTGGTGCGACCTGCTAACCACTCCAGGCTCTCGTGCATGTTGGCCAAGGCCTTGAGGTCGCTGACATCCCGCAGGATCTCCTGTTGAGGGATGAGTTTATCTCCCAGGTTCCCAATGAGGACTTCTGACTCTTTGCCAAAAGCAGCCCTGAAACGCAAAACCAAAGCCACCCTCAGAAATACAGCACAGGACAGCAAAGGGGAGACATGGGTTACACCATGGAGAAGGTCAAACCAGCCAATGTAGAACCATTCCAGTGTGGGGTGTGGAGAACATTGTCGGATAGAGTTTTTGAAGTCTCGTTACAGTGCATGAAACCTCAAGTCTCAAGGAGGGTTTTTCTTTATCCTTCTCCTGCATTTACAATCTCTGAATTTCACCTCATTCCTCACAGTTTCAAATTTCATCCCAATCAACTCCCACACCTTTTCCCGCCCCCCCAGCATTTACATCTTGCTGAGACTTGCAGGTGCTTTCCATGTCCCCCTGGGATATGTATAAATAATGCACATGCAGCACTTTTAAACTTTCCTTGTAAATCAGTTCTTCCAATCCCTCATTCACGTTCTTTTTTCACACCGCTATCGAAAGAAATCTCCAGCAAAACGTGATGGCTTATCATGACAAAGTGACAAACAAATAACTTTGAATAGCAGTCCGAGCATTATTTCACTTGCACAGAGGTAGCACCTAGCGAAAAATCATAGAATGATTTGGGCTGAAACAGAAAACAGGGAGCTGAGGACCCAGTTGCCCCTGAATCATAGAATCATGGAATGGTTTGGGTTGGAAGGGACCTTAAAGCCCACCCAGTTCCAAACCCCCTGCCAAGGGCAGGGACACCTCCCACTGGATCGGGTGCTCAAAGCCCCATCCAGCCTGGCCTGAACACCTCCAGGGATGGGGCAGCCTCCACTGCTCTGGGCAACCTGGGCCAGGGCCTCCCCACCCTCACAGGGAAACATTTCTTTCTAGATCTCATCTCAATCTCCCCTCTTGCAGCTTAAAACCATTCCCCCTTGTCCTGTCCCTGCACTCCTTGATCAAGAGCCCCTCCCTACATTTCCTGTAGCCCCTTTCAATCCTGGAAGCTGCTCTAAGGTCTCCCTGGAGCCTTCTCTTCTCCAGGCTGAACAAGCCCAACTCTCCCAGCCTGTCTTCATATGGGAAGTGCTTCAGCCCTCGGATCATCTTTGTGGCCTCCTCTGAACTTTCTCTAACCATATCCATGTCCTCCCTGTGCTGAGGACTCCAGAACCGAATGCAGGGCTCCAGATGGGATCTCACAAGAGCAGAGCAAAGGGGCTGAATCCCCTCCCTTGACCTGCTGGTACCACTGCTTCAGATGCAGCCCAGGACACAGCTGGCTGCAAGAGCAAATCGCTGCCTCTCACCCACCAGCACCCCCACGGCCTTGTTTTCAGGGCTGCTCTCAACCCATTCTCTACCCAGTCTGTAATTGTGCTTGGGATTGCCCCAATAAAATAATGACCAAAGCAAATGTGCCTACCCCATAAAAGCTGAAAAAGCTCTTCTAGGGTGTGTAACTGCTCACTCTACTGTCATGTTCCACCTTTTCCATTCAGATTTAGCTTTCCCAATTCTTGTCTCCACAAAGACCTCATCTGGTTACGTTCCGGTCATCACCGTTGCAGGTAAAGGAGGAGACCCCGACACCACTTTTTTTGTACCAACGGGATGGAGAAAATCAGGACACGGTTCCTACATCCAATTAGAACCACAGAATCATAGAATATTACAATAGCTCCTTGCTGAAACCAAGTGCATTTCATTGAAAGACTCGAAGTGATGGTAGATTTACCATGGTCCTCAGTACACTCTTCCCATCATTAGTTGCTCTTATTGTTGTGAATTTGCATTCCACTTTCATCCAACTTTGCAGATCTCCACTTCCTGTCATTAGCTCTTTTATGAACTTACAATGAGGAATCATGCTGCTGAGCATAATAGCTGCAACGAGCTGCAGCAAAACAATCCCATCAGTGCCATTTTATATGCTATCTAAGCTGTTTTATTGCCAGTGTCTCCCCAGATTTGTGGGGCTTCACTGTCACTTGAGCAAAAAAATGAGAAAGAATAACCCTGAAAAGGTTTTAAATTGCTCAATTGCATTCATTAAAGGCAAAAAGTAAAAATAGCCTTCATTAAAAAAATCTCTTTGAGGGTTTTCTTCTGCTTGACAATAAAAAATATGTTGCCTTAGGCTGTATCCTGCATGGTGTGGGTTGGGAGGAATCCTTATCGTTGGGCTGTGTCGGAGGACTGAGACACGGGAACATCTCCAACTCCAGCAGGCTATGCCAGTGGTAGCTCAATTGTTCTTCATCTCCATAGAATGGGGTTAATTTTGATCCTCTCTGGCTATTGGAAATACATTAAATCCTTTCTGGAGTTCAGGAAAACCCTTAATAACCCTTCCTGATGGTGCATTTCTTAGTCACAAGAGGGCACAAAGGTTTGAGGAGACAGGACAGCTGAGAGACTCATCCAAAGTCCAAATGGGTGTTTGAAGGCGAATCCGAGGTTGAACTGAGTGGACAAGTTCATAGCCAGGCTAGATCACTTTTACTGTAGCAAAGCATAATCGTTCTTTCAAGTTCAACGCGTTATTGACTTGTACAGCAAACGTGAAACACCTCACTTAGCTCTACCCAGCTACAAACACTGAGACATCCACACTTGGCCAACAGCATCCTGGCTTGGATCAGCCATGGTGTGGCCAGCAAGGAGCAGAGAAGTGATCATTCCCCCGTACTCGGCACTGGGGAGGCCTCACCTTGAATCCTGGGTTCAGTGTTGGGCCCCTCATCCCAAGAAAAACATTGAGGGGCTGGAGCACACTCAAAGAAGAGCAACAGAGACAGGGAAGGGCCTGGAGCACAAGTCTTACGAGGAGCGGCTGAGGGCCTGAGGGCTGTTTAGAAGAGGAGAGGAGCTGAGGGGAGACCTCATCACTCTCTGCAGCTCCCTGAAAAGAGGCTGAGTGAGGTGGGTGTTGGTCTCTTCTCCCAAGTAACAAGGGATAGGACAAGAGGAATGGCCCCACGTTGCACCAGGGGAGGTTTAGACTGGACAGTAGAAAAAAGTTTTGACTAAAAGAGTGGTGAAGCATTGGAAGGGGCTGCCCAGGGCAGCGGTGCCGGCACCATCACCACAGGTGTCCAAAAAATTTGTAGCCATGGCACAAGTATGACACGTATGCAAGTATGTGTGTAGACGTGGCGCTTTAGGAAATGGTTTAGTAGGCGCAGTGGGGTTAGGCTGATGATTGGAGCTGATGATCTTAGAGACCTTCTCCAACCTTAATGATCGTGTGATTCTATGATCCGTTCCCATACAGCACTTTTCATAGGTGCACTTTTCCCACTCCAACCAAATCACTCCCGTTGACTTAGAATATCAAATCCCACAGGCAACTGCATCAATAACTCAGAAAAATAAGAAAATAAACAGATGGTGAATTTCTACCTTCATTAACGCGGCTTTTGAATACAAAATGCCATAGAAAAAGTACTTTTTGGGCACCACAATTTGGAGCTGTTAAATGGGAGTCTCTGCCACCCTGCTGCCCACAACCGCGATTACAAACTCGATTTTATCACAGGGACAACTCTTTTACCTTCCCACACGCAAAGAGGAACGGTTTTGGCACCGCTTTGGATGGATACTCTGTGCATGAATAATACAGTGCTGGGAAAAATCTATATAATACAAAGCATGGTGTATTTCCTATTTTTACTCCTGCTACGAATACAAATAAGGACTTGCATGGCAAGCTGTATTCTGAAATGTCGTTGGGATAAATGCGATTCTGACGCTCGCTCTAAAATAACAACAGAAGTTACATATATATCTCATATATTATATACCATAGAATCATGGAATGGTTGGAGTTGGAAGGGACATCAAAGCCTATTCAGTTCCCACCCCTCTTCCATGGGCAGAGACACCTCCCACTGGATCAGGTTGCTCAAAACCCCATCCAGCCTGACCTCCAACACCTCCACAGATGGGGCATCCATGACTTCTCTGGGCAACCTGTGCCAGGGCCTCACCACCTTTTTTTTGCTCCTGGTGTCTCATCTCAATCTCCCCTCTTTCAGTTTAAAACCCCCTTGTTCCATCCCTACAATCCCTGATCAAGAGCCCCTCCCCAGCTTTCCTGGAGCCCCTTTCAGTACTGGAAGGCTGCTCTAAGGTCTCCCCAGAGCCTTCTCTTCTCCAGGTTGAACAACCCCAGCTGTCTCAGCCTGTCCTCACACAGGAGGTGCTTCAGCCCTCTGGTTATCTTTGTAGCCTCCTCTGGACTCGCTCCAACAGATCCATGTCCTTCCTGTGCTGAATATACTATTTAAGTGTTTTCTTTAATACATATCCTTGACTGTAGAAACCCCAATTCACTCTTTTGCACAAACTGAGACCTCTAAGAGTGACAACTTTCATCAAGGTAACTCCCTTTTAGAAGATAACTTTGAAGAGTTCTGGTGGCTTCTTGAAATTTCCATCTGAACTTGCCACTAGCAAACGTCTCCAAGAAGCAAATTTGTGCCAGTGTTCTGGATGCCTCCCTGAGACAATATTCCCTACATGCATTTATTTGTCTTTATTAAATTTGCAAGGTTAAACTTTTAACGAGAAGGGTCTAAAACACCAAACCAATTGCATGTCCAACCTTAATTCTGCTCTTTCCAATATCTGAATTACCTGAATTATCCTCAGACCTTTGATTCCCATACAGCTTCTCAGCCAGTGCTTGTCACGTTTGTCTCTGTAAGTGTGGATCTAAGACAGAGCCAGGAAATAGAAAGAGATCTGCAACCACTTTCTGCATTTAAGGTACGATTTTTTGATAGTTCAGTGGGTACCCTTGGTTTGAATCTCCACAATTTTGAAAATTCAAATCCCATCCTACTTTACCCATGAGCACCCTGATCCAGTGGGCGCTGTCCCTGCCCACGGCACAGGAATTGGAACTGGATGATCTTTAAGGCCTCTTCCAACCCAAACCATTCTATGAAGTTTGCTTTGGGCTTTGCCAAAGCTTCGGTGAACAACGGAAGACCCTACAACTTTTGGCGATCACCCAAAGATGGCAATTTCGATCCAAGGAGGTGATATATTTCAGAAAGTTGCAAAAACCTCATAACTGAGTGGTTCATAACAGAATGTTTCACGGAACCGTAAGAAAAGGCAACGCTCTACTCTCCTGCAATTAATTCCTCTCTGCAAATGCCCTCGCTCAAGACAGAGATTAATACTGATATCAACCACACTGCGAATAAAGCAAATTCAAGTGCCTTTCTTCACTGTCCCGCTGTTTCTTTGTGGAACCTCACTCTTCCTTCTGCTGATATCTGATGCTGGCCCCACCCTGCTTCTTTGCCCTTTAGTTTCGATTCCCATGGGATCTGTGCACACTGCAATAGGGCTCACTCTTAAATCCCTGCTTTGTCAGAGCAGGCTGGCTGCATTAGCTCAATCCTCGGATTAACTAGGCATCTCATTTTGTTTCCCTTTGTTAAAACATCTTAATTTCTCTCTTTTTTTGACTTTCCAAACACAGTGACCGAAATGCATCAGCTTTGGAACCCCCTGTTCCTATGGATACTGTATAGGATGCATGTGGTTTAGTCTGGAGGAGGCTGAGGAAGACCTCATTGCTCCCTACAGCTCCCTAAAAGGAGGTTTGTAGCAAGATGAGCACTGGTCTCTTCTCCCAAGTAACAAGAGACAGGACAAGAGGAAATGGCCTTAAGCTGCACCAGCAGAGGTTTAGACTGGATATTAGGAAAAATGTCTTTACTGAAAGAGTGGTGAAGCACTGGAAGAGGCTGCCCAGGGAAGAGGTGGAGTTTCCATCCCTGGAGGGGTTCAAAAGACACGTAAACGTGGCACTTCAGGACACGGTTTAGTCAGCACAGTGGGGCTGGGCTGACGGTTGGACTGGATGAGCTTAGAGGTCTTATCCAGCCTTAATTATTCTATGATTCTATAGTGCATCCTTGGCACAGTACCGTCAGGGATGGGAGGGCCGGTGTCCTGGTTCCCCAAAGAAGATTTCTGCAGGCAGACCAGTTTCCCCCTCCTCTCCTCCAGCAACCAAGAGCTACGGTGATGTTTTTAAGGGATGAGCTGTTAATAACATTAAACAACCCACTGAGTTCAGCTGCCTGGAAAAAAAGAGAGACTGATGACAACGTATAAGGCTTCCCCCATCTGTGTTTCCGCACATACATGAGAGAATGGGAAACTCACACTCGAGGGAAGAAAGGTCAGGGAAGAGCATATGTGATAAATCAAGATGACCTGCGCTACATTTAGGGCACTGAGCAGGGCTGAAAAGCAGCCAAGTGTCTGCATCAATACAGCAGAATGAGGAAGAATGTCTCTGATGGGCCCTTGGCAGCAGCTTTGCATTTGCTTACTGCTCCTCTCTATCTTCTCTGCCAAGAAATTAGCGTTAATTATCCCTTCCACAAATAATATCAAGGAAAAAGCTCACTGGAAGAATGCCTGGAATTGTAGGAGGAGCAGTGGGACAACAAGTAATCCTCTTGGGAGCCTCCCAGGAACACATCAACGTAATGAGGACCTTGTATCCTTTCTCACATCCCTTGACCTCAGAGGGATGCTTTCTGCTTAGCACTGGATGCTTGCAGAAGAGAAGCAACAAAATGAATTTAAACTGCAACTGAGAGAAGCGGGCAGAGCTGTGGCTGTAGAGGAAACACCCGAAAAATATCTATTAAAGTGGGAACAGGATGAAGATGCAAATGCTCTTGGAAGAGCTGGCAAAACGAGGATTACTGCTTTGTCACGGTGTGGTACCAAAATCAAACTAAACTGACCATCCATGAAAATGTTAGAGAAGAAAAATCACTTGTCATATAAAAACAATATGCTACCTAGTATAAAGCACTTAAAATGTGTATCATATATAGTCTCAAAATATGATGTACATTATAATGAAAATACCAGAATTAAAGAATCATAGAATCCTTTGGTTGGAAAAGACCTTCAAGATCATCAAGTCCAACCATACCTGTCCACTATCAAACGAGATCCCTGAGCACCTCACCCACCCGCCTTTTAAACCCCTCCAGAGATGGGGACTCCACCACCTCCCTGGGAGCCTCTGCCAGGGCCTGAGAACCCTTTCGGTGAAGAAATTTTTCCTGATGTCCGATCTGAACCTGCCCTGGTGCCACTTGAGGCCATTTCCTCTCATCTCATCACCTGTCACTTGGGAGAAGAGACCAACACCCACCTCGTTACAACCTCCTTTCAGAGAGTTGTAGACAGTGACGAGGTCTCCCCTCAGCCTCCTTTTCTCTAGGAATGATAGTATTTGCACCAGTTTCATTGCGGTTTCTTTGGGATGAGTAGATTTTTCGATGTGTTTATGTCATGGAGAAATTTCCATAACCCATTTGTTTTCTATTCTTGCCCTTGTGCCACAGAGTCAGCCAGGAGACCACGCTTAAAACTTGTCTATAGAAACCGCCCAGGCAGACAGATTTCTCCTTGATTACTACAAAGAAATTCCCATTCTGTTCTTATTTCTAAAGAAAGAGAAGGTGGTTTGTTCTTTCACCTTGCACCAGAATTTGTTCAACAATCATAAAAAACCATCATGGCAAGCACCAAAACAAATCACTCATGTGGGTCTTTTTCTGCAAAGGGAAGCCCTCTGCACTGATTTGCTGCCACAAGAACAACAAAACCCAGCCCAGCCATCTTCCTGAAGAAAATGCCGTTTCACTTGTTCCAAAGATCCAACACCTGAAGGTATTTTTAAAAATTCAGCACATGAAGGCATTTCATGCAGCACATCCAAACACCATTGTAGTCCTGATGAAAAGCTGCTGCTGAGAGTCCACAGTGAATAGAAATCCACCTCGGAAACCTGCGCTATTCAGCTTTAAAGGACTGAAGATCTAACCTATCCGAAAAATGACCCAGATTTGAGATTTATCGGGATTTGCAAAGCCTCGACAACAATTTGTGCATCTCTATTAGGGCCCAGCACGATCAGTGCCAACGCTCCAAATCTCTGCTGAGAGGTTGCAACACCGTCAAAAAGCAGACAGCAGTAATTGACAATTTTAAGCTGTAACATCACTCGTCATCTTCTCGCTTAAAATTTATTTGAATATTCTGGTCTTGTTAAGTTTATATTATACAATTTATCACAGCAGACAAGGAAGCGTCTCGGACTATATTGTGTAGCTCATATGATGTGATTTAGCAATGCAGAATCTTGTTAAAGCAAAATCTTTGTGGAGAAGCTGAATCTCCGCGTTTCCACCTCGCCTTCCCTCTCCATCCCTGCTGCACAGTTTAGAGGCACACACAGTACCCCGAAAAAGTAACCCAGCAGATCTGGGCATTGCTGCGCTCCCTTCAAGAGATGCTGCAATTTGTAGGGTTAATGAATATAAAGCTTGGAGATTCTTCCTGGATTCAAGTCTAGAAGAAGTAATCCTCAAAAATTCGGTCTAAATCCTCCAACACAACGTTTGCCTTCACAAGACAAGCAAAGGCAGATGGGAACTTTTCAGATAAAGGGAGATTTAGATGAGATCTTAGGAAAAAATGCTTTCCTGTGAGGGAGGTGAGGCCCTGGCCCAGGTTGCCCAGAGAAGTGGTGGCTGCCCCATCCCTGGAGGTGTTCAAGGCCAGGTTGGATGGGGCTCTGAGTAATCTGATCCAGTTGGGAGGTGTCCCTGCCCATGGCAGGGGGGCTGGAACTGGATGGGTTTTAAGGGCTCTTCCAACCCAAAGCATTCCATGATAAGGAGGAGCCCTGTGAAGATCCAGGCACTCACTCAGGTTTACACCTTTCAAATGAGACTCTTGACAGCAATAGGATTCAGTTTCAGTTGGGCTCATGATGAAGCCCCACAGGACCCAAAAAAGAGAGCTACGTTTCATATAAAGGAACAGGCTGTCACCAAATGGAAACGATTCACACCCATGGTAAGTTCAGATTTATAGTTT
Organism: Neomorphus geoffroyi; assembly: GCA_033558235.1. Classification (NCBI taxonomy): domain Eukaryota; kingdom Metazoa; phylum Chordata; class Aves; order Cuculiformes; family Neomorphidae; genus Neomorphus; species Neomorphus geoffroyi. The sequence goes on from JAUMJM010000112.1 coordinate 1,123,607, forward strand.
CTGCAGAGGGAACAAAGGGCTTCAGACTTTCACCCTTTCAAAGCACCGTGAACATAATAAATACAACCTGAGAAATTACAGAGGGAGATCTTTTATTCTTGAGAGAGAAAGAAACAAGGAAAGAGAGACAGAGAATCTATGACTGAGAATGACAGGGAGAGCTAAGAGGTGAAGAAAGGGAAAAGCCTTCCATAAAACATCGAGGCTTCAGGAAAGGACCATGCAGCAGGAGAAGCACGAAGACAGCAAAAGAGAATAAAAAATAATGTAAAGCTCCAAACTCAGCACTACAAAACCCACCCATGAGACAGCAGATGGAACAATCTGAGATGTAGCTTTTGATGAAAACCTTGGCCAGTGCCTTCTGGTTGCCCAGAGAGGTGGAACAAGGAAAGACTACCAAGGGAGGACCTGAACTCCACCTGCAATCATGGCTCTCCCTCTGCACCAAGGGAAGAACCTGAAGGTTCAGTGCAAATTGTCTTGTCTAACTGTGACACATTTCCAAAGCCGATCCATGTCTGCATACAGACTCCAGTTTTACATTGGAAATACCATTAGAGGATCAACATCAACTAAATCAAGGGGAGAGCAGGTTGTAGCGAGCTGGTGTCAATCTCTTCTCCCAAGTGACAAGTGATAGGACAAGAGCAAATGGCCTCAAGTTGCACCAGGGGAGGTTTAGACTGGATATTAAGAAAAATGCCTTTACTGTAAGAGTGATGAAGCACAGGAAGAGGCTGCCCAGGGGAGTGGTGGAGTTTCCATCCCTAGAGGGGTTAAAAAACTGTGTAGCTGTGGTACGTCGGGACATGGTTTAGTGGGCACAGTGGGGTTTCGCTGATGGTTGGACTTGACGATCTTAGTGGTCTTTTCCAACCATAATGATTCTCTGATTCTAGGAGAGATCCCAATAAGCAGAAGGATAGCGTAACTGGTCAGACCGGTGGCACTTGTGATGATTTTGTGCAGGACATGCTGTCACATACGTGCCCTTCCCGGTTGCTAGAATATACCCTCCTCCTTCGGGGGCAGAGCAAGTGAGGATGAGCACCCTCAAGTGAACAGGAGATGCAGGGAGGGAAGCAGCAGGGAGCTATAGTCAGGGTTATCTCACGAAAAAACCAAAAGCAGTGAAAAGACAAGTCGTGTTACACGGGGACGCTGAGCAGTGGTGTTTTTATTGCTCCATTAACTTTAGATGGAGAATGTGATCCCAAGTTCAGTGTTTGGGAGCTTGCTGGAGTAAAAGGTGAGAGGGAAATCACCTCTCCCCTCCTAACACAGGTTTAGTATCTCAGATCCGCAACCAGAATAACCTGCGTTGTGTGTGTGATCTTAAGACCAACGTGGGGTTCCCAGGCAGTTGTGTTGCACCACAAATTGCCAACACACCCTTCCCAGTGCCCCAAAGACGTGCTTTCCCTTGGGTGCACGGTGCCCTTGCCCCTTGCCATCCCTTTGAGATGCAGAGCTGCACCGAAACCCTAAGAATTTCTGCTGTAACTCGAGCGCGGCCGGATCTGAATCTCTTTTTACATTGCTTTGCCTCGTCAAAGGCAAACCTGGAAATGATACATCTTTAGGTTTTATTATCAACATATCTGAATCAGTAATGAACTGAAGGCTAACCTTTATAAAGCGATAAGGGCAGCATATTTCACACTCGCCCCGGTGCCAAATAGCCTTCAGGGCTTTAAAAACTAATTACACGAAGAAAGGCACGACTCTTCTTTCCTTTCTCCCCTTGCCAAGTTCTGAGCTACTATAATATGCTCAATCAGGTCCCTTTGTCTGGCCAACCACACCAGAATATTAATGGGGAGATTCTGCTAGTGCCTTACCCTGCCTTTTGACATCAATTCGCAAAAGAGAGAGGGGTGGGTTAAGACAACAAAATCAATCACTGTCAACAGAGATATGCATGAGGGGGTTTTTTTGGCAGTTTGGTTTCTTCTTTTTTAATTAAAAAAATGAGTTACAGGAAATCCGGGAAGGGAGAGAGAAGAAAATTGTGCAGTGGTATCTCCTCCTGCCATAGTACAAAAGCTGGTGGTAAACTTTCAGTATATATTTAATTTAGAAATGTTTATAAAGTAGCTCATACACTGCTGTCAGCCTTGTTTGATGTCCAAAAAAGATGATGCTCCCACATTTCATTAAGCTCAAACCTTCCTTTCTGGGACAGGATGCTTAGTTCTGTCCCTGTCCACTGAGGTGTGGGGCCTCTGAACACAGCAGGGTATCTGTATATCAGGGTTTTCAGTAACTTGGATGGTTACAGTGAGAATGAAATCATAGACTCACAGAATCACAGAATGCTTTGGGTTGGAAGAGACCTTAAAGTTCATCCAGTTCCACCCTCCCTGCCATGGGCAGGGATACCTCCCACTAGGTCAGGTTGCTCCAAGTCTCCTTCAAGCTGGCCTTGAACACCTCCAGGGTTGGGGCAGCCACAGTTTCTCTGGGAAACTTGTGTCAGTGCCTCACAACCCTCACAGTAAAATATTTCTTCCTAATATCTAAGCTAAATATCCCCTCTTTCAGCTTAAAACAGGTTCTCCCCTCACAGTCATGACTCTAATAACCCAGGTATCCCCAGGACTTGTTTCCCTTTGGCTCCAGTGCACTGTTCGGGCAGTGATGGCTGAGGCAGAATTATCCCCAGTTCATCAGCAGCACCAAGAGGAAGAGAAAGAAGCAAGAGTAATGAAGAAATGTTCCTTTGCATTAGGAGAAAGTCTAAAAACGTCTGCTTAAGTGGAAAGAAGATGACAAAAAATGGGATATGCGATTAATTTTATTTTGAAGCTTTCAAGAGAGATCTGTTCAACCATGCATGGATTCTTGAGGAAGTTTATAAGCCAAGTCGCTTACCATCAAGGGCTAGAAGTGGCCCAGACCAATTATAATCATTTAAATCAACGCTACAGGAGCATTCGCGTGGCATTCTGAGGAGCTGAGGCTTAATCCATGATGCTTGTGCAAACAGATACCGAGAAAAGATCTTTATCCTAATGTCCAGGCTGAAAAAAAGATAGGGTACAGGAGCTTTTCCCAGTGAATTCAGTGTAGATGACCTTTTGTTCTAACACCTCTGAGACGATTTCACAAAGGACTTCAATTAATGGTTAGTAAAATGACAATATTGGAATAAAATGAATACTAGGATCAAAATATTAGTACTGCTGGCATCAGACTGAGCTTGGCCATCAGATTTAGCTTGGCCAGGAATTTACACCAGTGGTTTACACTCAGCCAGGAGTACTCAGCATTGCATCCATGGGAGTTCTGGTGTCACAAGATCACAGAATGGTTTGGGTTGGAAGGGACCTTAAAAATCATCCAGTTCCAACCCCCCTGCCATGGGCAGGGACACCTCGCACCAGACCAGGCTGCTCAAAGCCCCATCCAACCTGGCCTTGAACACCTCCAGGGATGGGGCAGCCACAACTTCCCTGGGCAACCTGGGACAGGGCCTCCCCACCCTCAGCGTGAATAATTTCTTCCTAATGTCTCATCTAAATTTCCCTCCTTCTAGTTTAGAGCCATTACTCCTTGTCCTGTCACTCCAGGCCCTTGGAAAACGTCCCTCCCCAGCTTTCCTGGAGCCCCTTCAGGTACTGGGAGGCTGCCATGAGGTCCCCGCCGAAGCCTTCTCTTCTCCAGGTCACACCAACGCTCTGAGCCTGTCCGCATAGCATGATCCCCACCACAACGTGACCAGACATATTTTATACTCTCCATCCTTCCTCTCTCCAGCCTGTATCATTTTTATGTTATTGTGCTTGCATTCAGTGAATAAGTGAAATGACAAATCTGGGCAAATTAGACTTTAATTTTAAACAGCTTCACTTACTCCTACAGTTTTATAGCCAAATGCCAATCAAGGAAGTGATGAATAGTGATGGGAATGTGCAGACAAGCTTTTTGACTCGCTGGAATGACGAGGAGGACCTGTTTTGTAATGGATGTGACAACGATTCAGAGTCATTTCCAGTGTGCAGGGAAAGGCAACATGCCTACTTCAAGGCTTTCACTTGCCTGAAAAGGCAGAAACAATCTAGTTTGGAAACAGTACGTTGCCCCTGAAAGAATCCCCTGTAGAGGTATCAATACCTGGAGAAGAGGAGGCTGAGAGGGCATCTCACAGCTGTTTGCTGCTTTCTCACAAGGGAGGGAGGTGAAACAGATGCTGAACTCTTCTCTCTTGTGACCAATGATGGGACTAAAGAGGATGGCAGGAAGATGCCAGGGAAGGGTTAGATTGGATATTAGGAAGAGGTTCTTCACCCAGAGGGTGGTGGAGCACTGGAACAGCTCCCCAGGGAAGCAGTCCCAGCCTGACAATATTCCAGAAGCATTTGGACAATGCCCTCAGACACACAGTGTGAATACTGGGAGTGTCCTGTGTGGGGACAGGAGTTGGACTTGATGATCCTCTCTTCCGTCCTTGCTGCATATGAGAAGAGCTCTGCTTTCTCCTGTCCCTTGAAGGACAAAAAGCTTCAGGATGGTTTATCTATTCAAACCACCATAGGACAGTTACCGATAAGAAAGGCCCAGACACATCCCCCAAACAGATAATTTCCCTAACCATGTCTCATTCCCAACACAACCAAATCCAGTCAATGCACAAGAAATTCTCAGTTCAGCAAAGCTGGTGCTTGGTTTTAAAGTCACGCAGTGGAACAGCACATGGACTCAATCTCATTTACTCCACTTGAGGAAAGACCACAGCTTCACCTTTTCTCATACTTGATGACACAACAGCTGCACAAACACCATAACTAATGTGTTTCCAGCAGATTTTACCCATGTTTCTTCTCTCTTTGAAACCCTTTCACAACTTCATGAAACACTTTACCTTATAAAGTCTTCCTCCTCCTCTCTCTTGGGTCTCAGTTGCTTAGGTTGAGCCATGTTGCTCCAGTTAGGCAGAGATTTCAAAAGCCTGCTAATATCATCATCTTTAGCCCAGGATGCGCTGATCACCAGCTTTTCATCCGACTGCACGATGCTCCTGGGGAAAGCAGCAACAATCGCGTTAGTGTGAAGCAAATTGTACTTTTCACCCAATTCCGCACATATTCATTAAAATCCCCATCACACACAAACATTCGTTAAGTGTTAAGGAACGGGTCCAAAGAGGAACCCATCAAAGTGCTTATGTGGAGGACACGACAGCAAAAGCGGCCAGGACAGGAATGGACTCAACGATCCTTTTGGGTTCCTTCGGGTTCCTTCCAACTCAAGTCACTCTATGATCCTATGACATAAAATTCTCTTAAAGTCACAACTCTTGATGTAGTTTGACAGAGTTCTTTAAGGAAAAAAGGGCCATATTCTCCCCACCCTTTAAATCGTTCAACTTGCAATCATTTACACAACCTGAGGAGGTCATTCTGTACTAGAAGAGGGAGAAGGTAGTTGCCCCATGGCTCATTGGTTCTCTGCAATCTCAATCGAGCTCGCCAGCCGCTGCTGATGGTGTTGTGACTGCAATGTGGAAACCTGCCCAGGAAGACCTGGGTGGAAGCCACCAGCTCACCACACACCAGCTGGCCCAGCTTGGGGACCAGGTCTGAAGCACTGAAAGGAAATAAAGGATCCAAGATCTTCTCTCCAGTCATCCAAAACATCTAATAATAAGAGATTTCAGCTAAATCATATGTATGTATGTGTGAAATCGAATAAAAAATTACAGCATATTCCAGTTATGAAGACTTTCCCTGTTTAATATTTTAGGCAGTGTAACTAATCTGAATTCCTCACTGGCAATTGCAGGAGGGAGACAAACAGGACGACGTATTTGGAGGAATCAATTAGCTGCCTATTTTTTGTGTTGGGATTGCTCATGAACAACCATCTGCATAGTTTTTGTCAGTGTTTGCTGTTCCACTGGCACAGGGGGGGTCAAAGAGAGGAAAGTCCTCTCCCACTCTTCGATTGTTCAGTAGGCAGCAAGGATCTGCCTACAGGAAAGCCGGGGAGGGGCACTTTTGGGGAGTGCAGGGATAGGATGAAGGGGATAGATTTGAAGCTGAAAGAGAGGAGACTGAGATTAGATATTAGGAAGAAATGTTTTGCTGTGAGGGTGGGGAGGCCCTGGCCCAGGTTGCCCAGGGAAGTGGTGGCTGCCCCATCCCTGGAGGTGTTCAAGGCCAGGTTGGATGGGGCTTTGAGCAAATTGATGCAGTGGGAGGTGTCCCTGTCCATGGCAGGAGGTTGGAACTGGATGGGTTTTAAGATCCCTTCCAACCCAAACCATTCCATGACTCTACGAAACAGATGCTCAGAGCTGTCTCTAGGATTCATCTTGGTGATTCTGGGAAGGGTCATGCAAGATCACTATAAATACCCTGCACATTTCTAAAGGGTTAAATGTCCTGAAAGGTGTGGTTTGGTCAATAAAGAGAAACAAAAGAGAAAAACACACTGTGTATTTGCATTTTGAAATGGAAAACAGTGAAAAAGGCATTGAGAGGAAGACAACACTGATCTAGCTTGAAACAGAGCAGATTACTCCTTTTCCCACCAGGATCACTCCCTTCACTTGCCACCAAGAAAATAACCTCTGCTCAGTAAGTACACGTGATTTGTGAAAATGAATTTGTCACATGCACTTAGATATAAATTTTCCTTCTCTTTAAATTTCATGTTCAATCTGCCACAGACAAAAGAATGAATTTTGTTTCCAGCCGCAGAAGACCTCGGCGTCAAAATTTCAATTTGGCCTTCTGCTGCTGTTAGGAACTTGGTGTTTTTCCATTGATGAAAAAAAAGGGTCTTTTTTTTTTTTTTTCACCCTGGTAAAAAGCAAGGGGAAAAAAGATAAAGCTCCACCAGAATCTCTGACATCCAAGATGGAAAAACTCAATTTGATGATATCTGGCCATTTCTCTGCCAAGGCAAGACAACTGTTCCATCGAATATATTAGCCAGTGCTTTGTCCTCTCCAGATTTAAATGACTAAAGCAATAGTCTCCTTCCCTTGGGAGTCTATTTCACAGTTGAACAAATCTAACTCTTGGACAAGAAAAAAAAAATCCTGATACTGCGCTCGTGTTTTATTTTACTAAATTTCATCCCATTACTCCCCGCTATTTCCCTTTTCAGCAGCCTCAGCACTCACCACTTCCACTATTTACCTCTTCAATTATTTACAGCCTTATCATAGCCCTTCAGATGTGTACGGATGCAAGTCATCTTTGGGAGTTTTCTGATGGAGTTATACAGAGGACAGAGCTCCCTCTCTGTTTTATGATCCTTATTATCTGCCGCCTGCAAAAATCCTATTGCTTTTTTGGAGTTGGTGCTGGGGGAGAAGAGAGGGGAGGCTGTTCAGCTGCTACAACTGAGCTTGGTGTCCTTGCTTTTCTAGGGTGAGTGTTTTCCAAGAGCCTAAGGCACGTGATTCCTCTATGTGTCACCTTTCTGCGATGTGGTACTTGTGGGTCCATGGGCCACTGGAGCCCTAGACAGAACTTTCAATTCATAGAATCATAGAATGGTCTGGGTTGGGAGGGACCTTAAAGCCCATCCAGTCCCCCCCCTGCCATGGGCAGGGACACCTCCCACTGGATCAGAGTGATCAAAGCCCCATCCGAGCTGGCTTTGAACACCTCCAGGGATGGGGCATCTACAGCTTCCCTGGGCAACCTGGGCCAGGGCCTCACCACTCTCATCGTGAAGAATTTCTTCCTAATGTCTAATCTAAATCTGCCCCTTTCCAGTGTAAATCCATTCTCCTATCATTCTGTCACCAAAGGCCCTTGGAAAAAGCCCCTCCCCAGCTTTCCTGGAGCCCCTTCAGATACTGGAAGGTTGCTATGAGGTCTCCTCGGAGCCTTCTCCAGGCTGAACAACCCCAAATCTCCCAGCCTGTCCTCACAGCAGAGGCTCCAGCCCTTGGATCATCTTCGTGGCCCCCTCTGGACCCGCTCCAACAATTCCATCTCCTTCTTCTGTTGGGGACTTCAGAACTGGACACAGGACTCCAGGTGGGGTCTCATTTAATCGATGCTGGGACACCGCCACCACTACATGGGTTCCTTAGAACGATGTCCCCATTCTTTCCCATGGTTGCAATGTCTCCTAATTTTTATTCACAGGCTGGTTTTACTCCAACCACCCCCCCTTCAAGGAAGATGTCAAACAGGTTGGTACATCCACCAATATCTGTTAGACGCCCAGCTTTCTCCTCACCTTTTCCTTTTAGCACCTCAGCCAGTTTTCAACCTCCATAACTTCTTATCAATGTCAATCTAATTCGGGGCCTCGAGTAAATTATCATAAGACGGGATGACATGTTTTAATACAGCTCCAAACGCTTCCTTTCAAACACTCCCCCCCTTCTCAACCGCCTCTGTAATTATTCCTGCTGCTGTAATAGGGTTACTTGCTGCCACCAGTGCCATCATCAACTCATTAATTCGCAGCTCAACGGGCCAAGGAAAATGCCATCTGTTTGTACCCAGCTCCTGGGAGCGGGTAGGGAATAGGTGTAACACTTACACAGGTGACAGCACATGAACAACGAGGGTTCACCCCTCCACAGCCCAATGGGTTTTATCCAGAAAACATCTGCTGGTGGGAATGGTCCCAGATTGCCGCCCCAGGCAGGGAGCAGAGTGATGGGGAACATCCCAGGGCACAGCTGGAGGGCCATGGCTTTTCATTAGGAAAACATCTGGGGGCCACAGGGACTAATTGGGCTCCGGTGTCTTGTGCCAAACGTGTTACTGAATAACATTTTTTCTCTTCCCAGGCTGAGATGATGTTTCCACGCTGAGCACTGCTCGCACTGCTAAGAGTTTAAAAGCAACATGCTCAGCATGTGCCAGGTACCTAATGGTCTGAGGGACGCAGACCCCTGCCCAGAAAGTGTCAAACCCACAACTTAAACCCCAAAAAGTTAATACAAGGAGGAGAAGATGCCAATAAGAAGCACTAAACTGAGTGATGAGAGTGATTCCCAAGGATTCGTGAAATCCTGTTTGACCACAGATGCTGCACCATGGATGAACTGATTTGCTCCTCATTTCCTTATCAATAAACAGGGGCTTAGTTTTATTTTGACTGTTGGAAAGCAGGATATGTGATTTTTTTTTTTTTTTTTCCCCTCTTCATCATTTGGAGACATTTAGGCCAAATTTTTCCCCATTTAATTTCCAGATTCAGCTGAGACAGTTAAACGAGGAGGCTGATCATCATAAGCTGCGTTCACAGCCCGTGGAGAGAGCTGGGCACCTCCAAAGAGTCTGAGCACAGATCATTGGATTATCATAGAATCATAGAATGGTTTGGGTTGGAAGGGATCATCCAGTTTCAACCTCCTGCCATGGGCCGGGACACCTCCCACCAGCCCAGGCTGCTCAAGCCCCCCCCCATCCAGCCTGACCTTGAACATCTCCAGGGATGGGACAGCAACCACTTCCCTGGGCAACCTGTGCCAGGGCCTCCCCACCCTCATCATCAACAATTTCTTCCTAATGTCCAATCTAAATCTGCCCCCTTCCAGTTTAAAGCCTTTTCCCCTCGTCCTGTCACTCCAGGCCCTTGGAAAAAGTCCCTCCCCAGCTTTCCTGGAGCCCCTTCAGATACTGGAAGGTTGCTATGAGACCTCCCCAAAGCCTTCTCTTCTCTGGGCTGAACAACCCCAATTCTCTCAGCCTGTCCTCACAGCAGAGGTGCTCCAGCCCTTGGATCATCTTCATGGCCTCCTCCGTTCCAACAGTTCCATGTCGTTCTTCTGTTGGGGATTCCAGAACTGGACATAGGACTCCAGGTGGGGTCTCCCCAGAGCAGAGCAGAGGGGCAGAATCCCCTCCCTGGCCCTGCTGGCCACCCTGCTTTGGATGCAGCCCAGGACACGGTTGGCCTTCTGGGCTGTGAGGACACATTGCCGGCTCACATCGAGCTTCTCACGCATCAGCTCTCGTAGTCCTTCTCTTCAGGACAGGATGAACCTTATGGTCCCTGCCAATCCAAACCATCCTACGATTCTATGAGATGACATCTCACCTAGATCAGATTAAATGCACTTCCAAATTTCATCATCAATTAAAACAACAAAATCCAGAGTTGCTACTTATATCGATGTCTAATCCATTCATACCCAGCCCTGATACATTTTTTTTTATATTCACTAGAAAATCAGAGCCAAATGGAAATCAAATATGAAAAATTTCAGCTGTGCATTTCTTAGTGCTGACGTCCTGACAGAGCTATCTGTTCCGCAAAGGACTCAGAATAAAACAGTCTTGCTTTGAGAAGCCCGTATTTGAATACATTTCATCCACGTTTGCTCATATTCCCCATCAAAAAACACATGCACATGGGGAATGAACGGATGCCATGTGCAACTCTTGCATAAACCATCTCTCTGGCTTCCCAAACTCTATTTTGACATCTCAAGAGCAGATGCACACTCCGTTGCTCCGATAGCTTTGCCTGATTGTATTAATACACCGCTTTAGGGACTTTCTTCTGATTTGCAGCTTATTCTGATTTAATGGTTTTAAATTGGAAGGGAGAAGATTTAGATTGAACATTAGGAAGAAATTCTTCACAATGAGGGTGGGGAGGCCCTGGCCCAGGTTGCCCAGGGAGGCTGTGGCTGCCCCATCCCTGGAGGTGTTCAAGGCCAGGTTGGATGGAGCCTTGAGCAGCCTGGTGTGGTGGGAGGTGTCCCTTTCCATACCAGAGGGCTGGAACTGGATGGGCTCTTCCAACCCAACCCATTCTATGATTCTGTGATTTTCTGATCCTATGATCCCTCTGGCTGCCCAATTTCTCACTATTTTAAAATCTCAAGAACAGATGCACGCTCCCTTGCTACAGTATCTTTGCCTGATCATAATAACACGCCGCTCTAAGGAGTTTACTCTGATTTAAAGCAGCTATAAATGACCCTTCCTCCTCTGATTTTATCAACAGGAGCATTATTCCACCTCAAATCCCCGAGGAAAACCCTGGTCCAAAGGGCAAGGCCACACGGAGCCGTACCGACGCGAGATCCCTGCAGAGGGCATAACATCCCCGTGGATTGAGCTGCTCGCCCCTGGAAAATAAGGGTAGCTGATATATTCCTATGCATCATTTGAAATGTATATAGATTTCTATTTCAGTCAGTCATTTGCTAGCAGCAAAACTCGAACGTTTCCTGTTTTTCCTCCTGCTGTAATCAGGATATTGCCAAATTAGGGCTGTCCTAATTACTCCTCAGCAGGTGCCAAATCCAGGAATGGTATCAGCAAAGGAAGGAAGGAAGGACCCTTAAGTTCAAGCCAAAGAAATCACATCTATTGTGTGGCCCCTGTCAATGGAGTTTCATATAAAATACGAGCATTTTGGACAGTGGCACACGAGCAACGACCAATTTACACGAGTGCTCAGACAAAGTTTAGCCTACATATGTGCTCCGTGCTATTGTTTGCTTTATTAATAACAATAGTGAGCCCGTACGCAGCCGCTTGCCAGATGAAGATTCTCCTGAATGAAATCAGGCAACAGGAAATAATTTCTTAATGCTCTTGGTCAGAAAACACCAGGGGCTTTTTTGGCTTCCCCTGCAACTGCCAGCCTTAATGAGCCATTAAAGGAGATTATGTATAGAGTTATTACAGCCCACCTCACCGCAGCATCTTTAGTGCCTTTCAGTGCGTTTATCCCTGCACACTACTGGTCCCCCTCTCTAGGGAGGGCTGTTTCACAGTTGGACAACTGGGATGTCCAGAGAATAAGTTACGTATCGATGGTTACCCAGGCAATCTACGATAAAGGAGGCTCGCAGCCCAGAAGGCCAGCGGTGTCCTGGGCTGCACCCAAAGCACCGCAGGCAGCAGGGCCAGGGAGGGGATTCTGCCCCTCTGCTCCGCTCTGGTGAGACCCCACCTGGAGTCCTGTGTCCAGTTCTAGAATCCCCAACAGAAGAAGAATGTGGAACTGTTGGAACAGGTCCAGAGGAGGCCATGAAGATGATTCAAGGGCTGGAGCACCTCTGCTGTGAGGACAGACTGAGAGAGTTGGGGTTGTTCAGCCTGAAGAAGAGAAGGCTCTAGGGAAACCTTAGAGCAGCCTCCCAGTAACTGAAGGGGCTCCAGGAAAGCTGGGAAGGGACTTTTTCCAAGGGCCTTTGGTGATGGGACGAGGGGGAATGGCTTTAAATTGAAAGGGGGAAGATTTAGATTAGACATTAGGAAGAAATTCTTCATGATGAGGGTGGGGAGGCCCTGGCACAGGTTGCCCAGAGAAGTGGTGGCTCCCCCATCCCTGGAGGTGTCCAAGGCCAGGTTGGATGGGGCCTTGAGCAACCTGATCCAGTGGGAGGTGTCCCTGCCCATGGCAGGGGAGCTGGAACCGCATGGACATTAAGGTTCCTTCTGTCCCAAACCATTAAGTGATTCTACGAAACAGCAAAAGCCCGAGAGCAGGATCTCCAGCACACTTTGCTTTCCAATCCTAACTGTACCTGTAGGCAAGGGTGCAGGTGTCCTTGTACTCCTGGAGCTTCACACACACCATGTTGAGGAACTGATCCGAATAGGCGCTCAAGTCATGCATCAGGTTCATCAGATCTTGAACAGTCTTCTCCACAATTACCGTGCTCTGTAAGAGAAAGAAAAGCACAAGTGCGAACAGCAGTTCAGTGCATGTCTTAATTTCTGTCTTCTCATGTTTTGCTAATTAGTGTCACAGATGCAACTGTACAGCTGATGCTTCCTGACACTGAGCAGATGCCGGAGCAGCCCATGTCACCGTGTGATGGAACACAGAACAAATGAGGAAAAAGCAGAACACCGGCTTGGATGAGGCTTTGAGCAGCCTGGTCCGATGGGAGGTGTCTCCGCCTGTGGCAGGGGAGTTGGAACTGGATGACCTTTAAGGTTCCTTCCAAACCAAACCATTCTATGAACCTATGAACCAATGAAGATGGGTAGCTTAGGGGTTTGAATAGCATGTCTGAAAGTTTTGATTTCTGAGCTGGATCAGGACCTTTGGAGTTCATCAGGTCTTTCCTTTGCTAGATGAAACCTCAAAAACTTAGGTGAGCTCTGCTTGGACAAACCCCAAGCATTTCAGCCTGACCAATAACTCCAGACTCACAGACTGCAGACTATTCTAAAGTCCAGGGACTTCACCCATTACTCGCATTCACACGAACTGCATGTGCAGGGGACGAGGTTTCTGCTGGGGGCTGAGATTTAAGTAGCACTTTGCAATCCTTTTGTTACCCCTAGCAGGGCCATAGGAACAACCGAGCAAACCTGAAAACCAAAAATGCTGCTCCACATCCTGTAGATGAGCAAATTTGGACAGCCTACAGAAGGAAGTACCACATATGCTCCTGTGAGACCTCACCTGGAGTCCTGCATTCAGTTCTGGAGTCCTGAGCACAGGCAGGACATGGGTCTGTTGGAGTGAGTCCAGAGGAGGCCACAAAAACAATCAGAGGGCTGGAGCACCTCCAATCCGAGGACAGACTTTGAGCAACCTTATTCAATGGGAGGTGTCCCTGCCCATGACAGTGGGGTTGGATCTGGACGAGCTTTAAGGTCCCTCCTAACTCAAATCATTCTATGATTCTGTGATTCCATACCTGATAATGTGTGAGATTTAAACAGCCCCATATGAATTTCATGATTCCAGATGATTTGGTGTGGTTTGTATCATAACATTGCCTGTTGGGTTTAATTTGGCTGCTACTAATAATCACAGCATGACCTGAGCTGGAAGGGACCACAAACACCATCGAGTCCAACTCCTGTCCCTCCACAGGACACACCAACATTCACCCCTTGGGGCTGAGGGCCTTGGCCAAAGGCTTCTGGAATCTTGTCAGGCTGTGACTGCTTCCCTGGGGAGCTGTTCCAGTGCTCCACCACCCTCTGGGTGAAGAACCTTCTCCTCAGGTCCAACCTAACCCTCCCCTGGCATCTTCCTGCCATTCCCTGGGGTCCTGGCATTGGTCACCAGAGAAGAGCTCAGCACCTGCTCCTCCTCCTCCCCTGGTGAGGAAGCAGCTCTAAGGTCCCCCTTCAGCCTCCTCTTCTCCAGCTGAACAGACCAAGGGACTTCAGCCGCTCCTCATATGACTTCCCCTCTAGAACCTTCACCAGCTTTGTGGTCTCCTCTGGACACCCTCAAACAGAAGGAACGTTATCAAAGTCCCAGATTGATACAATCTGAATTAATATCCAGCTCAGCAGAGTGAACAGTTATTGCAGAACTACGCACAAAGGCAAAGGAGGAGACCGAAGCACTTGGGAGTCTTGGTTCATTTGAGAAATGCTGGACTCAAATTATACAGAGGGACACCAGGGCCTTTGAGAGAGCTGCATCAAGGCTGAATTTAGGCGTTTCTCAGTGTTAATCAGGATGTGAAGAGGAGTTAGTGACTCAGTCGTCTGCAGAGCAAAATCTCATCAACCCCCAACTCGTCGTCTCTGCCACATCCCCACAAGCCCAGCTTCCGTCTCTCTATTGATTCCCAGATTAAATTGCGGCAGCATCACCCTGATACATAATCCAGAGCAACCCCTGAGTGACAGGAATCGATTCTGCCCTACTACCTGTCCCTGATTTGGTAAAAGAGCATCTGCAGACCTCATCCTCATTCACGGCACACGACTCCTTAGCATGTGAGGGTTTCAATGAAGGCTTTGTCACTGCCTGTGCTGTTCCTGATGCGTCCTTGGCTCACAACTGTACTTGAACAAAAAATAGCACTTCTCTTTGGTTGCTCTTGTATCTTATTAAGCTTGCTCTTAAGTAAATCACAGGAATTAACCATCTTTCATATTGTAATTAGCAACAATTTGGGATTATTTTGTCCAAATTGCAGTCTGGGATAGCTGCTACTCAGATGCTCTTGTTGATGCTGCTTCTCCTGGTAGTACAAGTACCTGAGTTTTCATAAATATTCAATCCCACCCTGGGCTTCATGTGCACGGAGGAGAACAAGCAACCCTAAAGGACTCGCAACCCACAGTCATCGCAAGCAAACGATGCAAACAACAGTGTGGAGAGGCTGCAGCAGTCACAGATGCTGCTTTTCATACCGATGGGCTCCAATGTGTGAGCACAGCTCATTAGCTGCAGGATTCGGATGTTGCCCAAGCTCTTTGCTGTCCCTGCTCGGCTTCCAACCTGCCAGGCTGACCCCAGCAAGGGCAAAAGCAGCATTTTAACAATCCATCCAATTCCCACTGAGATCTGGCACCTTTCCCTTAAGAGTAAACTCAAACCCATGTACACTGGGCTGATAAATGTGGTGGAAATTAGATCCATCACGTGCACCGGGCTAGAGGCCGGGCACAGTCACACCCTCGTGGCACTTGGGCTGGGTAAGGAGCTGCTGTCCTTCAGCCTTCAAGCACTGATGACGACAATCAGGGCAAGGTGGTTCGGTGCCTTGGACGGCTTCAAAGAGCTCCCTTGGCCAATGTTTATCTTTAAGTAGAGGAAAAGGCAGCTCCAGCTCGCTGACCTGAGCCCCAAGAACATCTCTGACCACACAAATCGAAAATAGAGAAGCTGTTGTGCAGCTTCAATCCAAATCCAAATCTGCTTCTGGGGGCTAATCCTGATCCTTATGAGTGACACATCAAATCTAACATTTATATACAGGGAAGAAAAAAAATAAAAATCCTTTCTAACTCATGTAGCAACGTGCAAAACAAAAGCAGTTTTTCTCCTCTTTGCACGGATTATCATACTTTTCATTTTCTCCTGGTGAGAGAGGGGTGGGATTTTCAGCAGACCCACAAAATGAACCAATCTCTCTTCAGTTACCAGCGGACGTATCTGTCCTTCCAAGCATTCTTGTGTGACAGCAAACTACATGGGTTGCATGTGCAACCACACGAAGAGGAATCCAACCTGGTCTCGCTCTGCCCTGTTTCTGTTTATTTAACTCAGCATTTGAGCACACAACTCAAAAATCCAAAGGCTGTTAAAAGAGAAGGTATTGCTGGTTTCTACGTAGTTTCTCCCACTTACTTTCCCCCTTCTGCAACAACATTAAAATCACAGCTGAGCTCCTGCCAATATCTTGATTTTAGAATAAGATCTTTTGATTTAAAGGAAATATAAAGCTGCTCGCATGATTTAAAAAACAAAGAGAAACTGTGATTACCATATGAAAGAAGACAGTTCCAGATATGTAATGGCTATTTTTCTGTAACATTTTAACCTTTTTCCAAAGCAATCCTGACACATCTGCCTCTGTCTCTAGGGATGCTATGTATTAGGATGCATTAGACCACATTAATACAAGCTGGATTCGTTAGCTGAGCCAGCTCAGGATCTTCTGAAACTCCACGCAAGAAAATGAAAGGCAGCGCACGTATTATCAGAGAGTTACGATGCAGTTGCCTCTAACCCATCTGGATTTATTAACAGCAAATGGGTATGATCAAAGCATAATTTAATGGCAAGACACTTCAACGAAGCCTTTTAAAAAAACCCACACTAACAAGGAAACTCACTGGCAGAACAAAATTCATCTCCTCGCACCTGAAAACGCTGCGTGGTGCTGAATCCTAACACCAGGCCAAGGGGATGACTCTTCACTCCTCCAACATATCGGGGGGAGAGTTTAAAAGAGTCTTAAGGCTACTAAAACCAACAAGAAGTTCTTCCTTACCACCTCCTGTCCATTAGCTGCTGTTGAGGTAATAGGATAAAACAGAGCAGAATCACTCGTTATTAACAACCGTGGGGTTTACCTTTAATGTATTTTGCAAACACTTATCACTACACCTTGATATGGTCTTTATTCTCAGTTGTGCTGAATGTTCAGATAACGTAAAGCAGCTCCAGGGCTGGTTTAGTTTACATCTGACCACAGGGTTTCCACTGGCCCAGAGCGATGGAGATAAGGAGTTCTAGAGGTATTATTTCAATATCCCTTTGGGATTCCTATGCAGGAGGTTTGGAACTGGATGATTTTAAGGTCCCTTCCAACCCAAACCATTCTATGATTCTGTTCTGGTTTGAGGTAAACTAGAACCAGTTTTCGAACTTCAGCTCAGTCTCCTCTAGGTAACTTCATTTTCTGAAAGTTAACTACATGTTTTCCAGACAGGGTTTATCTCTAGAAGTGACAACATGTGGCACTCGGATGCAAAAAAACGAATGCTTGTAATTATTCCTATAGTGACCAAGGCCATCCTCGAGCTGGTGGAACCATAAGTCAACGATGAAGAGGGGTCGTACCTGCAGCGAGAGGCGGACAGGTGACCCCAAACTGACCAACAAAGAATTCCATCTCATATACGTCATACTCAGTATAAAACTGAGAGATCAAGATGGGTTCTCTCTCTTCCTCAATGGCCGATGTCCAGTGAGGACCTTGTCTCTCTTTTTGCTCTCATCCTGGGTTCATGCATTCCTGAATCCAGTTCCTGAGCCCAGATTCCTCCTACCATCTCATCATTGTCTACAACTCCCTGAAAGGAGGTTGTAGAGACGTGGGTGCTCCCACATGAAAGGCAATAGGACGAGAGGAAAAGGCTTTAAGTTGCATCCAGGGAGGTTCAGCTTGGACATCAGGAAAAATTTCTTCACCAAAAGGGTTCTCAGGCCCTGGCAGAGGCTGCCCCGGGAGGTGATGGAGTCTCCATCCCTGGAAGTGAGATATGGTGCTCAGGGATCTGGTTTAGTAGTGGACAGGTATGATGGGACTCAAAGCTCTTTTCCAACCAAACAATTCCGTGATTCTATTTATGGTGATGTAGTCATTGAGATCTGGGATGGGGATGCGATTTTGTATATTTCTGTATATTTTGTCTTATTGATAGTATTTTAATTATTATTAGTAGTATTATTATTTCTTCATTAAAGTTGTTTCAGTTTTTAGTTTCCAACCCGCAAGTCTTTTCCTCTCATTTCCCTTTCCCTTGGGAATGGGGGGAAAGGAAATGAGAGCCCTACTGCTTGGTGTCAGCTGCTGAAATTGGCTGGGCCAGGGCTAAACAGTGACAAATGATCGTCCCGTGCAACCTCACTGACATTTTCAAAATGACTGAATTCCTCTACAGCAAGAGGGCACTTGATGCAAAACAATGCCAGGTGGAGGTACGTTTCCAAGGGTCCCTTAAAGCTGCTTCGCTAATGATTCCTCGACATGCAGAGGGAGTTCAAAACAACAGGTCAATCCTACACAAACCTTCAGGTTTGCGATCTGTCGATTTTTTTTCTCTAACTTCTTGGTGAGGAGCACTACATTAGAGGAATGATCTCCACCTGGAATATTTTTTCCTGCAGGAATCACAGCTTCTCCCATGTCCATGCAGTGATAGGATGAGGGGAAACAGCTTTAAATTGGAAGGGGGAAGATTTAGATGAGACATTAGGAAGAAATTCTTCATGATGAGGGTGGTGAGGCCCTGGCACAGGGTGCTCAGAGAAGCTGTGGATACTCTCTCTTTGGGTTGGATGGGGCTTTGAGCAGCCTGGTGTAGTGGGAGGTGTCCCTGCCCATGGCGGGGGGGCTGGAACTGGAAGGGCTTTGAGGTCCCTTCCAACCAAACCCATTCTATGATTCTGTGATTCATTTTCTTGAGGGGAAGAAGGCAAAGACAAGAATGTACCTGTGCAGGGATGTCTTCACTATGTGATGGGCTCTTGAAAACACAGCAGATGGAGGAGGAGACCTTGGCACTGGAAAGGTTGTTGATGACTAGCATATTATTACCCATCACTTAAAAATCTCCTCGAGATGCCTTGGCAGAGGAAGGCACCAGATGAGTGGTTGCCTTAAAGGACAAAGTAAACAAATCCTAATCTAATTTTTAATCTGGAGTTTTGCTGACATCTCACAATTTTAAAGTCCTAGACTGAGCACAGCTGTAATTAAAGGAGAGATTCAAGGTTTTCAGACCTCTCGAAGCTCAGTGCTGGCCCATAGCTCTGGGTTTGGGACTGTTTCCAAAGGACATTGGTGGTTACGTCTCACGCTGACACCCTGACGTGCAACACTGAGGTGCTGGAGAGTGTCCAGAGGAGGGTAACAAGGTTTGTGAAGGGTCTGAATCCTGAGTCTTATAAAGAACAGCTGAGGGAACTGGGATTGTTTAGTCTGGAGAAGAGGAGGCTGTGGGGAGACCTTATTGCTCTCTACAGTTACCTGAAAGGAGGTTGCAGCGAAATGGGTGTTGGTCTCTTCTCCCAAGTAACAAGTGATTGGATGAGAGGAAATGGCATCAAATGGCACCAGTAGAGGTTTAGACTGCATATTAGGAAAAATTTCTTTACAGAAAGAGTGGTGAAGCATTGGAAGAGGCTGCCCAGGGAAGTGGTGGAATCACCATCCCTAGAGGGGTTCAAAAAGCAGGTGGATGTGGCACTTCAGGGCATGGTTTAGTAGGCACAGTGGTATGGTGCTGATGGTTGGACTTGATTGTAGAGGTCTTTTCTGATCTTAACAATTCTGATTCTGTGATACTGTGATTTATTCATGCATTTTCTTCTGTTTCTTTTTTTTAAACTACAGCTTCTCAGCTGCCCCCCAAAATAATGAATTCACAGCATCTGCCTTTCCAAAACATTGTTGGTCCTCCTTTCCTGGCACTGAGAGGGTGCATTCAGCAGACGGCTCCAGTGACCCAAGTTGGAGCACTGCTCTTCACGAAGAGCAGCAAATATATAAATCATCATGTCGAAGAAGGAAGCCTTCACCTGCTCCAGCAGGAACACACCATCCATACAGATTTGTTCCGCTCGATGCAGTCTCCCCTGTCTCAGGTGCTGTGTGCCGTGTCATCATCCATCACGGCGACAAACATCCCCATGAACTGCTCTGGTTTCACCTGAGGAGGTCGTGTGCAGGATTGAGGGTTGCACTTAGAAACTGAGTAGTTGTGGTTTAGGAGACCATAGAGTGTCTCCTTACCTGGTGTTGCTTTCTTGTAGTATTGGTGGGAGTCAGGCCAGTTCCTCACTCTGTGATGACCTGTAGAAATGAGCTTGTAGAGGTTTCTGGACGCAATGGGATGGAGGCAATGAAGCTGATGGGCACACAATGAAAGCTGGCTCTGGATCCATCTCAGC
This sequence comes from Neomorphus geoffroyi, assembly GCA_033558235.1. Lineage (NCBI taxonomy): Eukaryota > Metazoa > Chordata > Aves > Cuculiformes > Neomorphidae > Neomorphus > Neomorphus geoffroyi. Next base: position 1,143,665 of record JAUMJM010000112.1, read on the forward strand.
GCCAGTAAAACATGGGGTGATGTTCTGGCATCTCACCCTTGAGTTCAAGCAACTCACAAAGCTGTAACCCAGGGTCCTGGAGGGATGCGCTGGCTCAGCAGCCCCAGCACAGTCCCTGATGCCATCCCTACCCCATGGTGTGCACCGGGGAAGGCTGAACACTGGATAAGTCCACCTCTGTAACCAATATCCCAAGGAAACAGCATCTGGCAAAGATCCATTTCAGCTTCTTTTCTCATATCAAAGCTTCACTCTTCCTCATTCCCCTCTGGACCCACTCTCCACATCGCAGGCTTGGCCATTCCCATCCAACCTCTCCAAACCTCTTCGCAGGCAGCTGCCAAACTGCTGCTTATGCTGTGTCCGGCACAAGTGTTCAAATAACAGAGGAGGTTTAGGCAAAGGTTTAGGGGTCCCACCAGCCCCAGGGCACCTGGGATGTTGTCTGACTTCAATTCTGTCTTTCTGGTCAGTGGCTCCATCTCATCTTTCGAGTTGGAAGTTGCTTGGCCTGAAACGAAGCCTGATGCTACCCAGAGTTTCTCTTGGGACAACAATGCCCGTGGGAGTGCAAAGGGGATGGAAACTTTTGAAGCGTCACTCAGCATCACTGCTGTCAGGTATCACATGCACATAATGGTACTGCATGCGATAACATACAACGGGGTTGTGGAGAGAGAACTGAGCCTGATGGACTCTTAGGTATTGGCTGAGCATGCAGAATTCTGCCTAAAAATGTGAAATTCTCCAAACACCATATAGGATCCGGTGTCCAGGTTCCACGATCTGGTGTTGATTTTACTATAACATTATCAGGTACTTAAAGGGCAGCTAAAATGAGGACAGGAAGACTTTCTTCACATGGAGACGACAAGGGGCAATGGGCACAAGTTGCACTAGAAGAGGTTTCATCTCAATGTAAGAAAGACAATTTCTGAAATGAGAATAATCATTCACTGGAACAACCTCTCCAGGGACACAGAATCACAGAATGCCCTGAGTTGGAAGGGATCCCCAAGGATCATCAAGTTCAACTCCTATCCCCACACAGAACAACCCCAACATTCACATGGTGGAGTCCCCATAGCCGGAGGGTTTCAAGATGCAACTGGAAAGGGTGTGGATAGTCTCATCTCAGCCCACTTTCCCACAAGAAGTTGCACCAGATGACCTTAATGGCCTTCCAGTACCTGAAGGGAGCCCACTAGAAAGCTGGGGAGGGACTTTTTCCAAGGGCAAATAGTGATAGGACCAGGGGGAACGGCTTTAAACTGGAAGTGGGAAGATTAGATTAGACATTAGGAAGAAATTCTTCACAATGAGGGTGTGGAGGCTCTGGCCCAGGTTGCCCAGGGAAGTTGTGGCTGCCCCATCCCTGGAGGTGTTCAAGGCCAGGTTGGATGGAGCTTTGAGCAGCCTGGTGTGGTGGGAGGTGTCCCTGCCCACGGCAGGGGGGTTGGAACTGGATGAGCTTTGAGGTCCCTTTCAACCCAAACCATTCTGTGATTCTATGATTCTTTTCAGGTCCCTTCCAACCTGGGCTGTTCTTTTCTATGATTCATTAATATTATCATTAATTTTATTAGGACATTTACAGAGACATTTCAGCAGCTGTGGGAACTTTGCCAACATCACACCCAAGGCAACCAGCTCTAAACTGGAAACCCATCCTACCCGAGCTCCCTCCTCATCCCATGCCTCCACCTGCTATCTCGCCTCCCCCTGTGCTCTGACCCGCGATGCTCCGCAGCATTAGGCTGCCAGTTGCAATTTGGTTCTTCTGCTGTCAATTATCAACGGTTTGTTACTTGGCAGGCAGGTGAAACAGAGCTCTGCAGTGATCTCCCAGCATGTGCTTTGCTTTACTGGTGCTTTACTTTACCAGTTGGGTTGCTTAAAATACCTGGACAGACTCTTGTGAGCTGATATCAAGCGCTGTTAGCGCCTTCAAGGGCAATGGGAGATGGAGATAAAAATCACAAATGCACTTACTCCCTTTGCCCAAATTCCATCAGTTTAACAAATACCTTGCGAGGCTGCTGAAATAACGACTCTCACATCTCATTAGATGATAACACATGTTGGTAGAGATGGAAATCATTCAACACTTAAAACCAGGAGTTGGTGACCCAGTTACTCCTGAATCATTCAATGTCTTGGGTTCGAAAGGACCTTAAAGCCCATCCAGTCCCACTCCCTGTCATGGGCAGGGACACCTCCCACTGGATCAGGGGGCTCAATGCCCCATCCAACCTGGCCTTGAACACCTCCAGGGATGGGGCAGCCACAGTTACTCTGGGCAACGTGGGCCAGGGCCTCCCCACCCTCACAGGAAAACATTTCTTCCTAAGATCTCATCTAAATCTCCCCTCTTTCAGCTTAAAACCCTCCACCCTCATCCTACCACTACACGACCTGACCAAGAGCCCCTCGCCAGCTTTCCTGGAGCCCCTTTCAGTACTGGGAGGCTGCTCTAAGGTCTCCCTGGAGACTTCTCTTCTCCAGGCTGAGCAACCCCAACTGGGCTGGATTGCTGGGTGCTGCCCAAGCTCCATCATTGCTGTTGGGAGCCAACCTATCCCTCTACTTCAATGTATCAGTGCTGTGGTTACCCCCACAAAAACAGAAATAAAAACCAACCCCGAAACAAGCAAAAAAGGATTTTTTTTTAGCTAACAGAGGATAGATGATAGACAAAATTGTCTCTTGTACTGATTAGTGGCTATTCCACACTGAGTGATAAGGGGGCTTTTTCAATTTGTTTTCTTCGCTGGTACAGCCAGGGTTTACAAAAGGCTGGAGTTTTTAGTATGTATCAATTCAAATATGTGTTCAAATGCAAAACTCCCCTCTTTTTATGGTCTCCAAATCTGATAGCCTGCTTTTCTCATCCAGAAGAATCTCAGCAAAATTCATTATTCCAGTATCAGTTTTGCAGAATCCTGCCTGTTACTATGGTTATACTACATCCTACTACAACTTTGCTTCCCAAAGGCTCCTATCGCCAAGGGATTTCTATTTTTTTTAAACTGCAGGTGAAATTCTTCTTTATATGGGGTTTATTTATGGGCTTTTTATCAGGGAGTGCAGGGACAGGACGAGAGGGAATGGTTTTAAGCTGAAAGAGGGGAGACTGAGATTAAATATTAGAAGAAATCTTCTACCGTGAGGGTGGTGAGGCCCTGGCACAGGCTGCCCAGGGAAGTCGTGGCTGCCCCATCCCTGGAGGTGTTCAAGGCCAGGTTGGATGGGGCTCTGAGCAACCTGATCCAGTGGGAGGTGTCCCTGCCCATGGCAGGGGAAGTTGAACCAGATGGGCTTAAGGTCCCTTCCAATCCAAACCATTCTATGATTCCATTCCGAGATGTCCTGAGTGCTTCCATCGCCACCGATGTGGACCGGAGCCCGAGAGTTGTTATATTTTTATCTCAACTTTAAATACGATGCTGCAGGAGCTAAATAAGGGCAAGAAGGGTCTTGGACAGCTCTTGTTTACCTAGCACTGTGTGATCTCAAAAACGCTTCAGTGAACCGGAATATTGACGGAGACCGAAGTGGATGTTTCAAATGGAGAACATGTACCATAAAAGCTGCTTATTAATGTATTGGCTTTGACCACGCAGAAGAACTGTTTCTTCCTCTAAACACTACATTCATTAGTCCGGATTTCAAAAACTCCATGATTTGATCACATGAGCCTCTATTGTACACAAAGTGAACATTAGCTGCGGCCAACCCTGCTGAAATCCAGTAAGCGCCATCAATCACAACTATTGGAAGCACAGAAAGAGGAGGGGTGCCATCAGTATTTTCAAACTACATCTCCAATGATGTAAAAAAGATGTGTTACTCATCATCGCTGCTATTTGAACAAAAGACTGCACTGTCTAAGAGCACACGTGCCTTTTCTGCAATATATGTGGTAAAATCCCAAAGATAGGGAAGACTGGAGAGGAGGTAAAAGGACCGTGGATATGGCTGGATGGGATTTTTCATCATATTCTTTGTCCAAATTTAAGATCATAGAATCATAGAATGGTTTTGGTTGGAAGGGACCTCAAAGATCACCCAGTTCCAGCCCCCTGCTATGGACAAAGACACCTTCCACTGGATCAGGTTGTTCAAAGACTCATTCAACCTGGCCTTGAACACCTCCAGGGATGGGACATCCATGACTTGTCTGGCCAACCTGTGCCAGGGCCTCACCACCCTCACAGGAAAATATTTCTTCCTAAGATCTAATCTAAATTTCCCCTCTTTCAGCTGAAAACCATAACCCCTTGTCCTATCCCTGCACTCCCGGATAAAGAGTCCCTTCCCAGCTTTCCTGTAGGCCCCCATAGGTACTGGAAGGCTGCTCTAAGTTTTCCCAAGAGCGTTCTCTTCTCCAGACTGAACAACCCCAACTCCCTGGATGATCTTTAAGGTCCTTTACACTCTATGGATTCTACAAAATTCTCCAGGAAAACAGCAATTCTCAGCACATCAACTCATAGCCAATGTCCAGAAGCTTGCCAGCACGCCAAAAAAGAGACCGCATTCAGTGGGACCAACCTACTGGAGATGGATCAGCAGAAGCCACCGAACTTCCCCTGTCAAGGTGGTTGTAACCTTTGAAAATGCTGCCATACATCACAGCCACAGGACTAGAAGTACCTGCTTGAGAAGATGTCTTTTCATAGAATCACAGAATCATGAGGTTGGAGGATCACCAAGTCCAACCATACCCGTCTCTCTACTAAACCACGTCCTTGAGAAACTCATCTACCCGTCTTTTAAACTCATCCAGGCATGGCGACTCCACCACCTCCCTGGGCAGCTGTGCCAATCCCTGACCATTCTCTCAGTAAAGAAATTCTTCCTAATTTTTTCCTAATCCTTTGATAGTCTTCAAACAAACAAACACGCAACGCTGATACCAAGCAAGCTGCAAACTCAGCATTTTTACAAGCTTAAACAGCAGGACATATAAAAGTTAACACTTGGATAAGGATTTCCCTCCACTTATTCCCATTGCACAACCATGTGTGCAGCACAGGAGACGAGCAGGGAAGGCAAAATTAGGTTGCACAGAGGGACAAGTTTGTGACAGCCCAATCTTCCAGCCTTTTGATTACCCTCCCATCAGAGGCGCTGGCACTCGAGACATTTAAATCTTCACTGGATGATACAGTAGTAACTACATAATAAGGAACACCCCTGCCTTGGCAGGGAGAGGGACTGGATGACTTAATACGTCTTTTGTATCTCTCACTTCTCTGATCCTGCTGAGTTCTGTAGCTATTATTAAAGGCATTTTTTAAGGTATTTTAATTTACTTCTCTAAATGGATTTCCATTCATTCACTCCCACCAAGTGAATGTTGTCAGGGACATTAGCAGCATGACAAAATAGCTGAAGCTTCATGCTGGCTTTAATGTGTTACATACACAAGGAAAGTCATTAGCTCTTACCCTTTAATATACCCTCTTTACTGCTGCATAACTGTTTATCACTCAAAAGTGCCAGGCACAGGCCACACACTTTCTTGATTAATCAATATACATCTGCACAAGGCTGCAACGAAAAGGAATAATATCCAGTTATTTCAAGCACGGTTTGTACTGCAGGAGCTGAAAAGCTTGTCCCTGACATTTTCAGCCCCCCTCCCCCAAATATTTCCAGAAGTGGCTCTTCTTAGGATTTCACACAACTCTCCCAATTACAGGTAAACTCATGGCAAGGTGACGATTTATTTCTCCTGTACTGAGTGGCAGGTTTCTTTCTCCTTTGTAATATCTGCTCTAGAACATCATTAGCAGCTGCAACATGATACAAATTGAACATGAACCGTGAAATTAATGATGCTTAAAAGCAGGCCATCAATTTTGGAAGCAGAGTGAACCTCATTTTTTTTAATAAATGTTTTCATATGGCTAACCCAGTTTGCAGAATAAGACCCATCTGTATTATTTTTATGAATACTCAATGTGCTCTGAGGTCTATTTTCATCAGGCTCAGAGCCCCAGCATTTAAAGCACACTGAGCTATTAAAAATTTCTTCCTAGAGAGAGGGTACACGGATGCCCCATGTGGAGGAGAGATGCTCCTGGAAAGACACAGGGACCACAACAAGGGCAGTTGGTTGATGCAGAAACAAAAGTAAGCAGAAAAAAATAGATGGAGAACGGTTTAGCAGGACTGAGCCCACAAAAGAAGACAATGTTGTGCCCCTGGATTTATGTTGTGTGTCTGGACACCAGCGGAAAGACTGTAAATATGATCGAAAGTCAACAAGAATTAAGGAAAATGCAAAGGATCACTACAAACAAAATGACCAAGGAAACACAGAATGACACATAAAGGCTAAACCTAGGGTGAGCTCTGGGTGAGGGGACTGAGTGCACCCTCAGTCACTTTGCAGGCGACACCAAGTTGGGTGGGAGTGTTGATACCGCCGAGGGCAGGAAGGCTTTGCAGAGGGACCTGGACAGGCTGGATCCATGGGCTGGAGGGCAGGAAAGCTTTGCAGAGTGATCCGGACAGGCTGGATCCATGGGCTGGAGGGCAGGAAGGCTCTGCAGAGGGACCTGGCCAGGCTGGTTCAATGAGCTGATGCCAAGGGGATGGAATTCAAAAACGCCAAGTGTCAGGTCGTGCACTCGAGTCACAACAGCCCCAAACAATGCTCTGGGCTTGGGGAAGAGTGGCTGCATTGCTGCTCAGCAGCAAAAGACCCTAAGAAGGTGCTCAACAGCAGCTGAACAGGAGCCAGCAGTGGCCCAGGTGGCCAAGAAGGCCAACACCATTCTGTTGGCACATCAGCCATGGTGTGGCCAACAGGAGTAGGGAAGGGATTGCGACCTTGTACTCAGCACTGGGGAGGCCACACCTCAAATCCTGGGTTCAGTTTTGGGCTCCTCAGAACAAGAAAGACATTGAGGGGCTGGAGCGCGTCCAGAGAAGGGACTGGAGCTGGGGGAGGGTCTGGAGAACAAGTGTTATGAGGAGCAGCTGAGGGAACTGGGGCGGTCTATTCTGAAGAAGAGGAGGCTGAGGGGAGACCTCATTGCTCTCTACAACTCCCTGAAAGGAGGTTATAAGGAGGTGGGTGTTGGTGTTGTCTCCCAACTAACAAGTGATAGAATGAGAGGAAATGGCCTCAAGTTGTGCCAGGGAAGGTTTAAATAGGATATTAGGAAATATTACTTCAGTGAAAGGATGATCAAGCATTGGAACAGGCTGCCCAGGGAAACGGTGGAGTCACCATCCCTGTAGGGATTTAAAAGCCACGTATGTGTGGTGCTTAAGGACATGGTTTAGTGGTGACTAGGCAGCGTTAGGTTTCCGATTGGACTCGATGATCTCAAAGCTCTTTGCAACCTGTACGATTCTGTGAGCTTCTGGCATCAGGAAGAGGTCATTTCACAAGAGCATTTCATGGATTTTGGAAGAAGTGTCTAAAAATTTCAATTGTAGGACAACACAGAGTGACAAGACCATTGTCACTAGTGGGTTTCTAGAAGGTAACACCCAATACAAGAGGGGATACTGAAAGACAGGTCACTCAAATCTTCCCTCAGAGCACCCCAATTCACATCTCTGTCTCACTCTTCATTAACCCAACAATAATAAATGTGACTAAGAAGTCTGTCATTTCCAAAGCAATCCTTGGGAAGCATGGGGAGAGAGCAGAGGACCTCCAAGAGGGTCCAGCTAATTATGTGCAATGGATTAAAACCCTACCGAGACATCCAAAAAGTATATTAAAATTGGCAGTTAAATTTATTGTATTGTTTTCTGTTGTTGCCTTTATAAGCCAGTACAGAGGAAAATGCAGTTAAACCACAGGAATGGGACGTGTTTCACTTTCCCAAAGGCGGTTGTACAAACAGCAGACCAACTCAGCCTTGTTTAAGCAGCCTTTGTTTGTTAAAAAGAGCCTTTTTTTCCCCTAAACAACAGTTTGGGGTTCATCTGTAAGCGATTCTTTTCTAAATGTAGGAATTAAGAGAGTAAAGAAAACTCAAATATACCAAGATGTCCTTAAAGGTCACCTACTGGTAACCAACTTGAGATGGGTTTCTGCAACTCAGTGCCTGTACTTTTGCTAAAACCCTCACTAGACTGGTTTTGTTGAGAGCTTGTTGTCACACGTAACAAAGCCTTGTGCATGCAGGGCTGGACATGGCCATTGACAGCTAAGATTGATGGGTACCATCCACAACCACCAGCTCCCAGAGAGCCGACCTCAAGCTGTGGTGATTGGATTCTGTAGGGATAAGGTTGATCGTAGAACCATTAAGGTTGGAGAAGACCTCTAAGATCATCCAATCCAACAGTCAGCCCAACACCACCATCATGTGCCGAGGTGCCACATCTACATGTTTTTTGAACCCCTCAGGGGATGGAGACTCCACCACTGCCCTGGGCAGCCTCTTTCAAAGCTTCACCACCCTTGCAGTAAAGAATTTTCTCCTAATATCCAATCTAAACCTCCCCTGGTGCAACTTGAGGCCATTTCCTCTCGTCCTATCACTTGCTATCCTCGGAGGAGCAGCAGAAGCAGCTGTTCTGAGAAGATCTCCATTCTACTAAGGTTATGTCTGGATGTGGTTGGAAGGTACTTTCTTGCTGACTTGCACTGTGATTTCTCCATACCAGCAATGTATTTGGTTGAAATCCTGTGGAAGCCAAGGAAATTGGGCTTGGGGCGTCTATCATCTCTCTTGTCCATGAGAGTGTAGTGGTCAGAGCACTGATCTGTGCAATAGGACATCCCAAGTTTGAGTGCTTCTGCTGATTGAATGGTCTGAGCAAAAAGAGTCACTCCTTCCTCTTGGTTTCCTGACAACTAAGACAGGCAGAGATCGGTGTTGTTGTCTATAAATAAGCATTTCAGCACTGGTCTGTTCTAGTGGGAATGCGGAAAAGATCTAGATTTTGCTTATCCTACTGGGAGTGACCTAAACTAGAAACATTAGCAGTTACTGTGAAACCAAACGGTCATCCTCAGGCCACCTCTGGCCTCTTGTGTGCCTTGGGGTGTAAATTCCCCTTCTAATTTTTTGTTCCTTTAAAATGAAGATGGACCGAGGTTGCACCAGAGGAGATTTAGACTGGATAGCAGGAAAATTTTCTTTCCTGAAAGAGTCATGACGCATTGGAAGAGGCTGCCCAGGAAAAGTGGTGGAATCTTCATCTGTGGAGGGATTCAAAAAATGTGTAGACATGGCACTTAAGCAAAGGATTTAGTCAGCACGGTGGGGTTGGGGTGACGGTTGGACTGGATGATCTTAGAGGTCTTTTCCAAACTCAATGATTGTATGATTCAAAATGGGTACGGAAAAGGCTCATTCACTAGGAAATAAACATTGAGATAAAAATTAACACACATTTGTGCCCCCACACAGATAGAATCCAAATATCCTTAGTCTTGCAAAACTGTATTTTACAAAACTCTTGGCATTACCCAGAGCTTCCTAAGTTGAAAACTAGAAAAGGATCACTTGTGTCTTCTCCTGCAAAAGGAAAGAGAAGAATGAAAAGTTCTACGGTTTCCTTTATTCCCTTTGTTTACTTTTCTGCATTTACTCTCATGGCATGAGCTGGGTTCGAGTCGATCAATTTAAAGGGTGTCTTGGCAGAGCACTGGAGTCCAGCATGAGTTCAACAGGGAAAACGTAGTCTTATGTGCTCTGATAAAGCACAGAGGGGAGAAAACTCATATGTTGCACGTGATGGCATCGCTTGTGATTTATTCAATAAATTAAGCCTTATGTTCTACACATCAAAGACTAAGGAGATCACAGTTCTGTCCCTGGATGTCCCCAAAGGATTACTTTGAAATTCCTCATGCATGGAGCTCACTTCAAGTATCCGACAGCTTGTATTAACATTGCATTAATCAAAACAGAGTGACCAGTTAAACTCCCTGGAGATTCAGGTCTGAAAAATTCTTCTGCTCAGGGGTGGGAGAACAGACATCAGCCTTTGATGCTTGCAAAGAGAAGCAGCGATTAACAATAAGACTCACGGGCTGGGTGTAAATTTAAATGCTATTGAAACACTACTTCTCCTTCTTGAACAAAGCTTCTTCCCTCTTCTTGGCTCAGACCCCACCTGATGAAAGGTCCAACTGGGGGACTATTTCTGAAACAGGATGCTTCCAAGTGTGAGCCATGGTTTGAGGTTCATAGAATCATAGGATGCCCCCTCCGATGGGCGGGGACACTTCCCACCAGACTGGGCTGCTCAAAGCCCCATCCAACCTGGCCTTGAACACCTCCAGGGATGGGGCAGCCACAACTTCCCTGGGCAACCCGTGCCAGTGCCTCACCACCCTCATTGTGAAGAATTTCTTCCTAATGTCTAATCTCAATCTTCCCCCTTCCAATTTAAAGCCATTCAACCTTGCTGTATCACCAAAGGCCCTTGGAAAAAGCCCCTCCACAACTTTCCTGGAGCCCCTTTCAGTACTGGGAGGCTGCTCTAAGGTCTCCCTGGAGCCTTCTCTTCTCCACGCTGAACAACCCCAACTCTCTCAGCCTGTTCTCATAGCAGAGGTGCTCCAGCTCTTGGATCATCTCTGTAGCCTCCTCTGGACCTGTTCCAACAGTTTCACATTCTTCTTCTGTTGGAAATTCCAGAACTGGAATTCCCAGGACTGCTGGTGGGGTCTCGTGAGGATGGAAATTGAGAAAGCCGTTCTCATGTAGCACACTTTCTGTGAAGTTGTGCTGAGTTTGGGACACGCTGTTTGCCTTCAGGGCACTTTCCCTTTCAGATGGACCATCTCCAGTAAGAAAGGTTGGCCATGCCAGCTTAAAACACTGTGGAAAATGGACATTAGCCGAGAATCTCATAGACAGGGCACAGTTACCACCCAAGCAACCTTCACCATCCTATTCATATGGAGGGGAGTGGGAAAAGAAAACCTCTTACAGAGACTCATAACACCTTTCAACATAAAAAAAGGTCTGGATAGGGGCCAAGCTCTGTGCAAAATATTTGTGTCAGGAGCCTGAGGAACTGTTTTCCCAAATGTCATGTGCTGAGGAACATGCCTATAGATAAACCCTGAATTATCATAGAATGACAGAATGGTTTGGGTTGGAAGGGGCCTTACAGATCACCCAGTTCCAACCCCCCTGCCATGGGCAGGGACACCCCCCACTGGATCAGGTTGCCCACAACCTCATTCAACCTGGCCTTGAACACCTCCAGGGATTACACACCAGGGAAATCCTTAAACCCTTACTTCATCCAACTTTGTCCTCTCCCTCTTTCACAACCACAACACCCAACTACAAGACCCCAGCCACACAGCTCTGGTATTTTACCGCTGTCTGCATACAAACATCTCCATTAATCCAAAAAAACCAAACCAAACTTGAAGCAAAAAACGTATTCTGTTGAATTTCACAGTTTCCCACGCTATGTGATGAATGTTTCCACTCTTTTGAGCTCCCTACAAGGAGTAAAAAGAACTAAATGAACTACTCAGCAGTTTAGCAACCATCTGCTCATAACTCAGGAATCCCGTTGCAGCAAAGACGCACAGTGCCCTGCACGACTGCAAAATCCTGCTTCCAAAGTACAAGAACAGGGCAGTGTGAAAAACAAGTTGCGTTTTCCCCAAAAACACATTCTAGGAGGGGGGAAAAAAAAGGATCGAATTGGGAAATGAAAGACCCACTGGGTCAGCTCATTAGGAGAGATGTCTAATAACAGTGGAGATGCCATTGTTCAATTCCCAGTCCGAGCGGGCAGAGCAGTAATGAGCAGTCCTGGATGATACTATAGATCTTCCCTTCCCATCTCTAACTTGTGTCTCATTTCCTGACAGTCCCATCTCCCCTTCTGAGCATATGACTCCCTCCAGCACATCTTTAAGAGACCTCCCAGGCAGTTATGGATGGCAGAGAATGAGCATTTTGTTTTATTGCTTGCTCATACATTATTTTCCCCATGCTAATGACAGTCAAGTTATTGTCCTGTGAATAAATCCATTTAGACCTCGCAATGTTGGCTGCAAGTGAGAAGGAGAGGGAGCAGGGGAAGCCAAACTTGGCACCGGCAGAGCGCAGATACAGTCATCCACGAAACATTCATCTATTAACCAAACAGCAGCATTTCCAAACGCAGCAGGGTCACAGCGGAGCCCTGCTGGGAAACAGAAATTAACTCCGAATGGAGATTATTTGTCTCTTGAATGTTGTCATATTTGCAAGATCTCGCTGGCAATGCCGTGCTGCTAAGAGGAGCAATATTGCCGACAAGTGAACCAGAGGAAATGCAAGCTTTATCGGGAAGCCAGGTGGCACTCAAGATCGCTCATGTGGTCTTTCTGCCTCTGGGAGAAGCACTTCAAATGCAAAGAGAGTGGAGGACAAATTTGTCTCTGATGTCAAGGCACTATTGCAGTTAATGAAAGCAGATTTGATTCGGTTCCATGTAGAAGCAGCAAATTAAAGCAGCTCAGTTACTACCAGGCTACTACTCAGTTACTGCTCTTTTGGGTTTTTTTGAATGATGGAGAAACACAGAACCATAGGATCACTGAGGTTGGAAAAGATCTCCAAGATCATCCAGTCCAACCGTCAGCCCAACCCCACCGTGCATACTGAACCACGTCCCAAAGTGCCACATCTCCATGCTTATTCAATGCCATGGATGGTGACTCTGTCACTTTCCCGGGCAGACTCTTCCAGTGCTTCACCACTCCTTCAGTAAAGAAATTTTTCCTAATGTGCTATCTAAACCTTCCTTGATGAAGGGGAAATGTTTTCCTTCTTATTGGAAAAACTGTGGCTGGGCCTGATGAGGAACACACATCAGACATGCCGAGGCAGTGAAAATGTTGAAGAAATGGGACAGTCGTCCTAGGACCTGGGGGTGTTGGTTGACGGCAGCTGAACACGAGAAAGCAGCGTACCCAGGCAGCCAAGAAGACCAACAGCATCCCGGCTTGGATCAGCCATGGTGTGGCCAGCAGGAGCAGGGAAGTGATTGTGCCCCTGGACTCAGCACTGGTGAGGCCACACCTCGAATCCTGGGTTCAGTTTTGGGCCCTTCACAACAAGAAGGGCATTCAGGGTCAGAGCGCGTCCAGAGAAGAGAAACAGAGCTGGGAAAGAGGCTGCAGAACAGGTTTTATAAGGAGTGGCTGAGGGACCTGAGGTTGTTTAGCCTGGAGAAGAGGAGGCTGAGGAGAGATCTCGTTGCTCTCTACAGCTATCTGAGAGGAGGTTGTAGTGAGGTGGGTGTTGGTCTCTTCTCCCAAGTAACAACAGATAGGACAACAGGAAATGGCCACAAGCTGTGCCAGGGGAGGTTTAGATTGGATATTGGGAAAAATTTCTTTACTGAAAGCGTGGTGAAGCATTGGAAGAGGCTGCCCAGGGAAGTGGTGGAGCGTCCATTCCTGAAGGGGTTCAAGAAGACATGGCGCTTTGGGACATGGTTTAGAAGCCATGATGGGGTTGGGCTGATGGTCGGAAAGGATGATCTTAGTGGTCTTTTCCAACCTTAGTGATTCTGTGACTCTATAAAAGTAATACCACTGAAAACGTCCCATCTGCAATGGAAGAAAATTATCTTAAACTTCTGCACCAAATCTCACGGTGTTTGATTTACTCGTTACTGAGCTGCACAAAGGCTGAGCAGCTCTGAGCAGCTGCATTTGCAGATGACTCCAAGTCACCTACACCTCTGCAGCCCCAGGGAAGGGATGGCAAAGTTCAGGTGGACCAACTTCAGCATCCTGCATGAGCAGGCACTGATGCACAGCCTTGAGTACCATAATTGTTTGGAATTAGAGGAACAGCAAAGGAATAGACTTCTATATACACTCCAACAGGAGCTACGGGGAATGAAAGCCTGGCTGCTTTGAAGACAGACTTAATATGTTTATGAAAAGCAGATTATATGATGCTGTGCATCTAATGGCAGGGACCAGAACTTCATGACTCAAGAGGTCCCTCAGCACTGTGCTTCTAAATCCAGCCTAGAGGGACCATATCAGACCTATTTTCACACCTCACTGGACTCTAAATTAATTACTGGCAAACTGAAACAAGCAAATAGTTTTTATTCGAGGCGTAATGAGAGCTTAGAATTCACTTAGACGGGAGCGCCTGATTAGATTTGGCGACGGGAGGTATCAGGGAGGCATGGGTTTCGGCGGCGCTCACAACGGGGCTGAGCGTTCACACATCTATCAAGGCAATCCAGAGCTGTCAGGCTTAATGTGATTTGGAAAGGATATGGCATGCAGCATTTAGGGATCGAGCTGAACTATCAGAGACCATGATGAAGCCTAATGAGTAGGAAACATTTCCCACAGTCTATTTTATGTATTTATGTTTTACAGCAGCCTCCAACAGGACCTCTTGCTGACCCTTCCTTCTGTATCCTGGGCTGCATCCAAAGCAGCGTGGCCAGCAGGGTGAGGGAGGGGATTCTCCTCCTCTGATCTGCTCTTCTGAGACCCCACCTGGAGTCCTCTGTCCAGTTCTGGAATCCCCAACATAAGAATGACATGGGACTGTTGGAATGGGTCCAGAGGAGGCCATGAAGATGCTTTAAGGGCTGGAGCCCCTCTGCTATGAGGACAGACTCAGAGAGTTGGGGTTGTTCAGCCTGGAGAAGAGAAGGCTCCAAGAAGACCTTAGAGCAGCCTCCCAGTATCTGAAAGGGCTCCAGGAAAGCTGGGGAGCGGCTTTTTCCAAGGGCCTGGAGTGATAGGACTAAAGGGAAGGGCTTTAAATTGGAAGGGGAAAGATTTGGATTAGGTGTTAGGAAGAAACTCTTCACGATGAGGGTGGGGAGCCCAGGCCCAGGGAAGTTGTGCCTGCCCCATCCCTGGAGGTGTTCAAGGCCAGGTTGGATGGGGCTTTGAGCAGCCTGGTCTGGTGGGAGGTGTCCCTGCCCATGGCAGGGGGTGGCACTGGATGGGCTTTAAGGTCACTTTCAACCTAAACCATTCTTTGATTCTATGTTTGCCATACAAATACAACAGCTTTCAAAATCATGGGGCCAGATTAAAAAATCTTAGAAGTTCAGGGGTTGAAGAGTTGTGAGCAGGAGGATGCAAATCTGACAACCTTTAACATGGGACATACGACAGTTCTTATTTTCATAGAATCACAGAATGGTTTCAGTTGGAAGAGACCTTTACAAGCCATCCAGTCCAACCTCCCTGCAGGAGCAGGGACACCTCCCACTGGATCAGGGGTCTCAAAGCCCCATCCAGCCTGGTCCTGAACACCTCCAGGGATGGGGCAGCCACTGTCTCTCTGTGAAACCTGGGCCAGGGCCTCCTCACCCTCACAGGAAAATATTTCTTCCTAAGATCTCATCTCAGTCTCCCCCCATTCAGCTTAAACCCACTCCCATTTCCCTATCCCTGCACTCTCTGACAAAGAGCCCTTCCACAGCTTTTCTGTTGCTCCTTCAGCACTGGGAGGCTGCTCTAAGGTCTCCCCAGAGCCTTCTCTTCTCCAGGCTGAACAACCCCAACTCTCCCAGCCTGTCCTCATTGCAGAGGTGCTCCAGCCCTTGGATCATCTTTGTGGCCTCCTCTGGACCTGCTCCAACAGCTTCATGTCCTTCTTGTGCTGAGGGCCCCAAAGCTGGACCCTGGACTTCAGATAGTTTCCATGCAGTTTCCAAGTTTTCCTGCTCCCACCGATGCCACGTAGGACGGCAGACCTCAAAATCAACAGGAGCTCAAAAAGACAAAGTGGTAGATGAAAATTAGACGACTAAGCCACCTCCTCCACTCCACCTGACAGCACGATTTAGGGATATGTCACCCACCTGTGGATGTTCTCCCAAACCTTCACAGCACTCCACATCAAATCTTAAGGTAAACTGAAATCAGGGCACCTCTGCTTGAAAATATAGTGAAAACCAGAGGATTTCAGCAACCGATTCTCAAACGGATCAGATATACTCACCTTCCCCACGACAACTATTGAAGGGAGAGGGCAGATGGCTGTGGATACTAAATCATTCAACCGTGTAATTTTAATTTCGTGCCACATGTTTATCAGAGCTTTCAGAAGATACTGGCCCAGTCTGCACTGTCATAACCACAGAATCATAGAATCATTAAGGTTGGAAAAGACCTCTAAGATCATCAAGTCCAACTGTCAGCTCAACCCCAATGTGCCTACTGGACCATATCCCAAAGTGCCATGACTTTGGGAAGCACTGCATCTTCCCTACCCCTGCCTGCCCAGGGTACCAGCACCCACACTCAGCACACTCTGCCAATGGGTTTTTAAAATTCTAATTTAATAACCCCTAAAACAGATGTCACTTACAGCATTATGAGATTTATTTTTGCTTAAAATATCTTTTTTTTCAGGGGGGAAACCTTCAACATGATGGTTGTGAGCCATCTCTGGAATTTCCTGATCCCAGGGGACACCCAAATGGCAACATCATTGCTATATGAGCTGCCCTGTGGACAGGGATCCGGGGCTTCTGGTCAACAGCAAATTGACCGTGAGCCAGCAGTGCCCTGGCAGCCAAGACGGCAAACGCGTCCTGGGGTGCATCAAACACAGGCGATCGTCCCGCTCTGCTCCCCACCAGTGTGGCCCCACCTTGAGTACTGGGGGCAGTTTTGGGCGCTACAGGATAAAAAGGATCTAAAAGCTACTGGAGAGTGTCCAGAGGGGGCCACAAAGTTGGTGAAGGGTTTAGACAGGAAGCCAGAGTGGCTGAAGTCACTTGGTCTGTTCAGCCTGGAGAAGAGAAGGCTGAGAGGAGGCCTCATCACAGGTTACAGCTTCCTCACAAGCGGAGGAGGAGCAGGCACTGAGCTCTCTGGTGACCAATGATAGGATGGAAGGGAATGGCAGGAAGATGCCAGGGGAGGGTTATGTTGGACATTAGGTAAAGGTTCTTCCCCCAGAGGGTGGTGGAGCACTGGAACAGCTCCCCAGGGAAGCAGTCCCAGCCTGACAAGATTCCAGCAGCCTTTGGCGAAGGCCCTCAGCCCCAGGGGGTGAATGTTGGGGTGTCCTGTGCAGGGCCAGGAGTTGGACTCAATGATCCTTGTGGGTCCCTTCCAACTCAGAACATTTTGTGAAACTATGATCACGAAAAAGGTTGCAATCAGGCACTTGTATAAATATACAGTTCCTTCTCATCCTGCCCCTAACCCGAAACCACAAACTTCAAACCTCACCTATCTTTTCACAAGGAACCACATAGCCCTGTGGCCACCATCAAGACTCAAGACCCTTCCGGTTTCCCAGTGGTGATATGTAAAGCTGCTTGTGAATGGTGGAAATGGGACAAATCCTGATGTTTGCCTTCACAGACTTCCTTAGTTAAGGAAAATTCAGCGCAATTGCAGAGTAAACTGATTAAAGAAACTGATGGTTTCACCCTGTGTTGTGACCCCACATATTTTGCCCAGAACCAATTTATAAAAGTCATCCAAGAAAAATGGTTCTAATCCCTTTGCAGCAAAATACACAAAAGGTCCCAAAAAGGGTTAGTGGAAAACATGCCTTTATTGACCAATTTCTACCAGTCTTACCTAAATAGTCCCACCATCCTTTTAATAATTTGTTGCACCAAGGATATCTATGCTAGAAGAGAGCAGAAAAGAGATTCGAGCATTCTCCTGCAATAAGTTGGAAGAATAACATATATTTAAGTATTTTTTTCCCCACAACAACTCTCTAAAATTGATTGAAAAAGAAATGATAGTATTCAAGTTCTCTTGGCCCTTTCTATTTTCATTTTGCTTTCCTAAGAGCGTGGTACCCAAAAATAAAGCAGGAAGGATGCTGGAGACTTTGTGCAATCACAAACCAATGGGAAGGATAAGAGACAACAGACAGGGACTTTATCTGTATTGGTAGGAAGATGCCAGGGGAGGGGTAGGATGGACATTAGAAAGAAGTTCTTCACCCAGCGGGTGCTGGAGCACTGGAACAGCTCCCCAGGGAAGCAGTCACAGCACAGAGTCTGCCAGCATTCAGGAAGTGCTTGGCCAACACCCTCAGACACACAGGCTGAATGTTGGGAGTGTCCTGTGTTGGGTCCCTCCCAGTTTGGGTAATTCCATGATTCTGATTCTATCTGATTGAAGAGAAGGGATCACAAAAGTGGAAACTACTTTAAATTGCAACTTGACTGCTATTTTGACCATGATAATGATGTTTAAGAATGGACCGTTCCTGCTTTATTGTGCAATTAAATGAAAAAGTAACCTGGGAGCATGAACCAATGCTTGTAATAAACAACCTTTATGTTTAATGGGTTGGACTTGATGATCTCAAAGGTCTTTTCCAACCAAATGATTCTATGATTAATTACTGCAAAGATAAGGGCTCAGCAAGCAATTGTGGACTGACTGTTGTCTGACATATGTTCAGTGAGGTGGGCAATGAGAATCATGGAGTTATAAAGGTTGGAAAAGACCTCTAAGATCATCCAATCCAACCATCAGCCCAACACCATTGTGCCTACTAAATTACATCCATTCTACACATTTTTTGAACACTTCTAGGGATGGTGAACCCACATCCTCCCTGCGCAGCCTCTTATCATAAAATCATAGAATAGAATCATAGAATCATAAGGTTGGAAGAGACCTCTGAGATCATCGAGTCCAAACATGCCTGTCTCCCTACTAAACCCTGTCCCTAAGGAACTCATCTACCCGTCTTTTAAACACCTCCAGGGATGGTGACTCCACCCCCTCCCTGGGCAGCTGTGCCAATCCCTGACCACCCTTTCAGTGAAGAAATTCTTCCTAATGTTCAGTTTAAACCTCCCCTGGTGCAACTTGAGGCCATTTCCTCTCGTCCTATCGTCCTATCGCTGTCACTTGTGAGCAGAGCCCAGCCCCCACCCTGTCACAGCCTCCTTTCAGGCAGTTGTAGACAGGGATGAGGTCTCCCCTCAGCCTCCTCTTCTCCAGGCTAAACAACCCCAGCTCCCTCAGTCTCCCCTTGTAGGGCTTGTTCTCCAACCCCTCCCCAGCCTCGTTGCCCTTCTCTGGACGCGCTCCAGCCCCTCAATGTCCTTCTTGGAGTGAGGGGCCCAAAACTGAACCCAGCACTTGAGGTGTGACCTCACCAGCGCTGAGCACAGGGGCACAATCCCCTCCCTGCTCCTGCTGCCCACGCTGGGTCTGACACAGGCCAAGATGCCATTGGCCCTCTTGGCCACCTGGGCCACTGCTGGCTCATGTTCAGCTGCTGTCAACCAACACCCCCAGGTCCTTTTCTGCCAGGCAGCTCTCCAGCCACTCCTCCCCAAGCCTGTAACGCTGCGTGGGATACAGTACTTCCAGTACTTCACCATCCTCTAAAGGAATTTTTCCTAATGCCAAATCTAAACGTCCCCTGATGCAACTTGAGGTCATTTCCTCTTGTCTTATCACTTGTTACTTGCGGGGAGTTACATGAGGCAGAGAAGAGGCCTTGGACAGCTAACGGCACTTTCTCATTGGATGTTCTCATTGGAAATACACCTGCAGAAGGCTGTCCGCTCCCAAATACTGTCTTCTACATCTGCCTCTAGAAATTTTCTTCTATCCCCTTCGCCTGTGGATGACAACCTTCAAAGGTGATGATTTAAGGCTAGATCCTATCCATAAAATTCTGCCATAATGTTTTTTCTTGTGTTAGACCTTGTCTACACTGCTCCATGAAGAAGAATATCCACAAACCTACAATCAGCTCCTTTTCCCCAGCTGTGCATGCAATCCAAAGCCAGAACCTTGATTAGATGCATAAAAAAGCCTAGACAAGCTGATTTTGACCTGAGCTTGCAGGACAATTCCAGCTGTCAAGTTGCTCTGTAAATACCTGTTCCTTGCTGCTGCTGACATGAACTTTCCAACTGGCTGTTTCCAAGTTCTCTTCCATTTCAGCCCCAAAAGAGAAAGGATTATCTCACAACCTGGCCCTAGAGCTGAGTTTTAGTAGGGATGGCAACTAAACAGTTTTCTCGGCCAGACATGATTTGCTCCCTCCTGACCACTCCACCACCGCCAGCTTTTGTGTTGTGTCCTCTGGTACCAACACTGATCTTCAACATGTGATGTATCTAGCTCCTATATCATTTTTTCAGGACTTCTATGATTTCTTATGTGTGGATAATCCTCCACTGGTCAAAAAGGTCACCCTCATCTTCACTCAAATCTCTCCTGAACCCTTATTCTACCAGCACACCTGCGAGATGCAACTAAAGAAGGCAAGTAAGGAATAATCTATAAATCACAGAAACATAAAACGATTTCAGTTGGAAAGGACCTAAAAGATCATCCAGTTCCAACCTCCTCCCATGGGCTGGGACACCGCCCACTCGATCATGCTGCTCAAAGATTCTTCCAACCTCGTCTTGAACACCTCCAGGGATGGGGCAGCCACGACTTCTCTGGGCAACCTGCGTAAGGACCTTGAACTATGGCACAGCTACAAATTACAACCAGTCACTGGGGATTTAGGGAAGGATCAGAGGAAGGAAGAGGCAATGACTGTGTAAGTGCTAAAGGCCAAGTTGGACGGGGACTTGAGCAGCCTGGTCTAGTGGCACGTGTCCCTGCCCATGGCAGGAGGGGAGGAACCACATGATTGTTTGGGTCCCTTCCAACCCAAACCATTCTACGATTCCATGAAATCCTGCAAAAGTCAGCAGTCAAGCACATATCTTGTACTGGTGGTTGAGGTGGATGTACATGGTACTGGCCAGTGGAGACAGACTGGACTTAAAGAGCAGTTCCCTGAGGCCACCCTACACCTTCAAGAGCTCTTTTGATTCTTAAAAGTAAAGAACAAGAGCAAGTGCGAGGGAATAAACCCAGATAAAAAACCTGAAGCCTGTCAAGAATCATGCTTTTCACCACTGCAATAAACTCACGGGGAGATGCTCCCCTGTCATTATTTCATTACATCAATTTCAACACTTGCTTGTCTGTTAGAAGAAAAACATTTAAAATCATTTTCCTCATCAGAGGCAAAACAACCTCTCTCATTACCTAAATATGGATCAGTGCCAAATGATACAGGGTAGAAATGCACTTTAAAACAAAAATGCCAAGCTGATACCCACATGAAAAGACCAAAAGAGGAGTCTGGCGGAACATGCCAGGAGAAAGCTAAATTGAACAGAAGTGAGGGTGGCTCAAACCAGCCCACCACCAAGTACTTGGAGAAGATCTCAAAGGGGTTCACTTCTACTCAAGTCATAAAAATATGTCAGGCTAAGACCAATGTTCAGCAAAACAAAAGTGAAGGTGCTGTTAATTGCCTTCTTCTCTTCAAGGCTGGATTGTTTAATGCTCAAGAGTTCTTATTCCCGTTATATGAAAAATGGAGTTTATATGTGGAGCTCCCAGTCTTTCCAAACACCCAAATGTACCTGCCTGGCCTTATCAGCTCGTGGGTTAAAGTCTTTGCTTTAGATCACTGTCAAAACAACATTTGGATTAGAAAAGTCCTTCTCTCCTTCCCAAACCTTCAACCATCTCTTTGGATCTCCAGTGTTATTGCCCTGGTGAATTCTTAACCTAAAAATTAGCAGCAGGACTTGTTCCCCTGCACTTGAATTCTGACTTGACGAGAAAGCAGCTTTTCTGGCCACTATTCAGCCCAGCTGTGAAATGCGACACCGAATGCAATTAAGAGATGTTCAGCCCATATTACCATTCCGACACCGGGATACAGAGACCTCAGTACACATTTATACACACACAGGCAATGCATTTCAATTAAACAACATTTTGCTGGCTTGACAAACCAAGCAAATGTTGCCAAATTATTTTTAAGAACCTAAAAGACTAAGCAAGCCCTCACACCCTCCAGCTATTTGTTGGTTAATACTCAACAGCGGGTAGATCCTGCTTGCCTGAGTCCATTTGTCACGGATTGAACAGCAAGCTCTTGTTTTCAGAGCATCAGCTCCTCTCTTTTTTTAAAACTGGGACTGTTTAGCCTGGAGAAGAGGAGGCTGAAGAGAAACCTTCTTACCTTCCACAACCACCTGAAAGGAGATTGTAGTGAGGTGGGTGCTGGTCTCTTCTCACAAGTAATAAGTGATAGGATGAGAGGAAATGGCCCCAAGTGGCACCAGAGGAGGTTTAGACTGGATATTAGGAAAATCTTCTTAGCTGAAAGAGTGATGAAGCCCTGGCAGAGGCTGCCCAGGGCAGTGGTGGTGTCTCCATCCCTGGAGGGGTTCAAAAAAGCTTATAGATGTGACACTTTGGGACATGGTTTAGTGGGCACAGTGGGGTTGAGCTGACGGTTGGACTTCATGATCTTAAGAGTCCTTTTCCAATCATAATGATTCTGTGCAAGTGCCATGGAAAGCAGCACAGCAGGAATTAAATACGAAATGCCATGAAATGTTAATACCAGAAAGGTCTGTTCAACCTGTCACCCACCTGCCCTTCATACAGGTTCCGACACCACCCTTAAATGAGGAAAATATAGTGAAGTAGAGAGAAATCTCAGTGCCTTCCACCAGAAGTGTCTCGGAGCTCCCTTGGAGGCTTGAACATTCGGTTTGCTTAGTTTTCAAGCTTGTTTTCCTTTTAATTGTATGTGGCTCAAGAGGTTTCTGAGGCTGATGCTTTTCATGCAATCAGGGGTCAGATGCAGCTGAATGACCATATCTTTTTCTGTCCTTTAACGTTCAAAAGGACAGACTAAAGGCATTATTTTCAGCTAATGGGATAGATCTCATCTCACTGGCATTGGAAGAAAGCTGGTGTAACTCCATTGACTTCAAGGTCAGCCGAGATCGGAATCTCAGATAACATCTCCACAAATTCGATGCTTTTCAGTTCTCTCATCTTCACCTTTTCCAGCAGCAATAATCAGCACCTAATTAATTAAAATAGAACACAGCCTGGGGGCAGGACACTGCTGTAGAGTTGTATCATCGTTTTGCTGTATTTTCACAGTTTACTTTACAGAGACACAATGTCCCTGAATATTTTAATTAAAGAGCTCATCCCAATGGTTTAAATCCCCCAGCGAGTCCTGGATCAGGACCATAATGACCACAGCTGGGGCTGCAGAACCTGGTACCATCCAATCCTTTCACACATGGACTCACAGAATCATACAAAGGTTTCGGTTGGAAGGGACCTTAAAGTCTATCCAGTTCCAACTCCCCTGCCCTGGGCAGGGACACCTGTCACTGGGCCAGGCAAGGAAAGCGGAAAGCATTTCCCCTCTGCATGGTGAAGTTCAATGGAGTAAAATTCACAGCACAGAAGCAGATAATTTGCCAAAAAAATTACCATTCTGACAGCTTTGTGTGTGCGCCAGTGCAACTATTATCTTATTTATTTTTCAAGGGAAAGGGTCTGTTTACAGGCCTGTAGTAAGAGGGGAAACTTTTAATTTACTCTGTTCTGCCAATCCTTTCAGACGTAATTCAGAAGGCTGTAACTGCTAGGAAAGTTTATACACTCTCGCAAGAAGATTCCTCTCTACCAGCGGAGAGGAGGAGAGGAAACTGGGACTGTTTAGCCTGGAGAAGAGGAGGCTGAGGAGAGACCTCATTGATCTCAACAACTCCAGGAAAGGAGGTCATAGCAAGGTGGGCGTGAGTCTCTTCTCCCAAGTAACAAGCAAGAGGATGAGAGGAAATGACTTCAAGTTGTGCCAGAATAGATTTATGTTGGATATCAGGAAAAATTTCTTTACTTAAAGAGTGGTGAAGCCCTGGCAGAGGCTGCCCAGGGCAGTGGGGGAGTCTCCATCCCTGGAAGCGTTCAAAAAAATGCATAGATGTGGCACTTTGGGACACGGTTTAATAGGCACGGTGGGGTTGTGTTGATGGTTGGACTGGATGATCTTAGAGGTCTTTTCCAATTTTAATAATTCTATGATCCTATGAAACCCACCCTGGAAGGAGGCATATTCTGATTGCAGCATCTTGGCATCTTTTTTTATTTCTCCTGTTGACAAGTCCCTTCCTTCCAAATCACAGCTACTTCTCTGCAATCCTCCCACTGGATGCTGCTTGTCAGGGAGGGGGCAGCCCCTGACAGAAAGAAAATAGAGCTGCTTTACCTCTTCTTTTAACAATAGATTAATCTCTCTTTTGTTCTTTATGAGAATTAGGTGTCATATTTCAAAATGCACTTTTAAAACAGGTATAATTAAACCTCTGCAAAAGGATGGAGGCAGAGAAATTCGCAGCTAAAGTAGTAATAAAGGCATTTTAGCACGTGTGAGCTGGAAGGTACTTCATCCCTCCCCCTCACCACAGAGCTACAATTACATTCTGGAGTGAAAAAAAAAAAAAGTAATTATAAAAATGAACTTTCCTTCAAAAAAATGAGCACGTTGTAGAACGATTACTCCTTTGAACATCCGAGCACTTCAAAAGGAGGATGAATTAGTGCTGACAACTCAATAAAGTAGCCATCAATTATTTAAGATGCGATGGCTCTTCTCACACAGCACTTCTGATTAGGAAAACATTTCAAAAACCAGAAATTAGAGTTATTCTTCCTAAATTAAATAGGCCCAGGCTTCAAATGCAAGGGATGAAAAAGAACGTGACTTTCAACGAGCCTGGGAAGAACACAGCAAAGTCTCTTCTGTTGTAGCCGTCTCTCAAGTGCGTTGCACGAGATTGTGTTACCGACTGCATTCGGGATCATCCCAGAATCATTAAGGTTGGAAAAGACCTCTAAAATGACATCAAGTCCAACCATGAGCCAACACCACTGTGGCTCCTAAACCATGTCCTGAAGCACCACATCTACTTGGTTTTTTTGAACCCCTCCAGGGATGGAGACTCCACCACTGCCCTGGGCAGCCTCTGCCAGTGCTTCATCACTCTTACAGGAAAGAAGTTTTTCCTAATATCCAGTCTAAACCTTCTCTGTGCGTTCATGGATTTGTGGATTCATGGAGCAAACCAAGCAGAAGGATGGTATAAAAAAGTAAGCACTGTTGCGATGTCGAGACACAACCTTCAGCTAAGGGATGCAGAGAGAGTCAAACAAAGCCCACGACTCCAAACTCTACACTGCTACGTTTCAAAAAAGCAAGTTATTAAGCTTTCCTAGTGAAAAGCGAGTTATGAAAGGAACTCCTGGAGGGCTCCTGGTGATGGAGCGATACGGATCTCCTTTAAAGTGCAGTTCATCAGACTTTGCCTCTGTAGGGACTCTCAAATGGACGTCGAGAGCCTTCTGGACACTGCAGCAATGCTCATCCATCACAGGAACAATCCTAGCCAAGTCGAAGCACCGCTTTAAAATTCAAGAAACACCAAGGAAAAGAGGCAGCTGGAGGGAAAGCTGAGCAAATTGTGGCTGCTGTGGTAGCTGAGACTTCACACTTACTTTTTAGAAGCACCCTCAGGTTAACAAGAAGGCCAACTCTGCCTCCGCATCCCAGGGATGTGCTCTCCTGTCATGGATGCTGTACACTTAATGAGGTTGCAAATGAGAAATGTGCAGCTTAAGCTTTAAACAAACAGGAGGGTGGCCAAGCTAAATAGCTTCCCCTCTGGACAGAAAGATAAGAGGGGCTGTTTCTGACACCAGCCCTGTAGGCTCAGCCATGTGAGGCAAAATGAGGATTTATGAGCACAATACTAACTGCTGGAGGAGGCTGTCTGGGCTGTTTTGGTAATTAAAATAATCAATCAAGGCCTGTGACCAAGGCTGGGGCAGATATGTGTGGTTTACTCCCAACTTCTGAGAAAAAAAGAAGACTGCAAGAAGAAGAGAAAAAAAAAAAAAAGAATTATAGAATCACAGAATCATTTGGATTAGAAAGGACCATGAAGGTCATCTCGACCAACTCCTCTGCAGTGAGCAGGGACATCAACTCCATCAGGCTGCTCAGAGCCCCATTCAACCTGACCTTGAATGCTTCCAGGGATGGGGCATCCACCACCCCTCTGGGCAACCTGTGCCAGTGTTTCACCACCCTCAGCATAAAAAACTTCTTCCTAATACCTTGTCTAAACCTCTCCTCTTCTAGTTACGAACCATCACGCCTTGTTCTATTGCTACAGGCCCTGCTAAAAAAGTTTTTCCCCATCTTTCTCATAAGAGCCCTTAAGAGAGGCCACAATAGCAGGGCAGCGATTGCGCCCCTCTGCTCAGCGCTGGTGAGGCCACACCTCGAGTGCTGGGGTCAGTTTTGGGCCCCTCACTCCAAGAAGGACATTGAGGGGCTGGAGCGCGTCCAGAGAAGGGGAACGAGGCTGGGGAGGGGCTGGAGAACAAGTGCTGTGAGGAGAGACTGAGGGCCCTGGGGTTGTTTAGCCTGGAGAAGAGGAGGCTGAGGGGAGACCTCATCCCTGTCTACAACTGCCTGAAAGGAGGCTGTGACGGGGTGGGGGCTGGGCTCTGCTCACAAGTGACAGCGATGGGACGAGAGGAAACGCCTGCAAGCTGCACCAGGGGAGGTTTAGACTGGGCATGAGGAAAAATTTGTCTCCTGAAAGAGTGGTCAGGGATTGGCACAGCTGCCCAGGGAGGGGGTGGAGTCGTCATCCCTGGAGGTGTTTAAAAGACGGGTGGATGAGTTCCTCAGGGACAGGGTTTAGTGGGGAGACAGGCACGGCTGGACTTGATGATCTCAGAAGTGTCTTCCAACCTTATGATCCTCACAGGAAAATTTTAGTGGTTTTACCAGTCTGGTGATTTCTCCATGAACTGTCACAGTCCAGAGTGAGGGGAAACGCTAAACGCCACAGCAAGAGAGATCCCTTAAAAGGTTAATCAAGCACGATATTGATGCTCCCCTGTATAACCACCAGCAGTTGGAGCTGATGGGCTCAGCATCCTGGAGGCACTCCCAGCTCTGCGTTCCCACAGACTCCTTACAAGAATTGCTGCACGCTCCCCTTGACTTCCAGCCACGCCAGAAATCCTTGTGTGCATGAGGATTGCAGGATTTTAAAATAAAACCCTATCAAAAAGAACAGGAAAGAAGGAAGCTGACTATACATGTAGTTTCTCCCATCACCCTAAAATCCCATATTAATTCAGGAGCAAAAGAAAAAGGGATAAAAGCCCTACCAGCTCAATAGATTCTGCATCTATGGAGACAGGATTAATTCAAAAGCCGTACAGGGAATTGCAATGACACAGACAGGACCTGCTAGTGAGATGTCAATCTTCAAGGCCAAGCAGACAGTGACAGCTATTTTTTATTTCTCCCTTTTTTCCCTGCCAGGCCATCTCCAGGGTGCAAGAATTGGAGTACATTTCTTTCTCCACTTTGGCCCGAGTCCCGCTTACAAGACTAATGATCAGAAAAAATAGAGAGAGACAGAAGATGCACAGAGGCAAAGCCGACCTCTCCTCGCACCCATTCCAGCTCCCAGGGTGACCTCGGGGGCTTAAAGCTCCTTCTGCTCCCTTTAGAGCAGCTGCTCCCCGCGGATTCGCGTTGGCCGTGCAGCTATCTGCCTCTCCCTTGACTTCCTGCTGGTCTTCCCATGCAGGCCAAAGGCTGAGGATGCCTTTGATGGCTGGTAAAGTCAAACTGGTCTCAAGAAAAGGCAGCTCTTAGAAGATGGGATTGACAGAGTGCTAATGCAGCTCAGTCCCTGTCAGCAGATGTGTCAGAAACCATTACTTCTCTCTGGCTCATCCACCAAAAAATCTTGCGGCAGAAAGATCAAAAGAGACAGCAGCCACTCCGCACCCTCCAACCCAGCCTGGAAACACAAGGTTTGACCCCGTTCCAACCAGATTTCTCAGCACCAGCAGCTCAGGAGGTTGTGGTTTTCCAACCTGAAGTTACTGGTTCCCAAGGATGTTTCAGAGCAAAGGTTGTGGCTTTTGCTCAGACTTAAGGTTGGAAACAGTGATTGCCATCTCAGGTCATCTTCTAAAATAACCCAGCAGACACAACCCTGAGCAAGCAAAGCTAATGACATGAATTTACCCTTAAGTATTTGCTCTTGGACCCTAGGAATGATGTTGGCTGATGCACTAGAAAGGCACAGCTACAGAGATAAAGCTGTGTTAGAAAAGCAGTCTTTGAATAGCAAGTTTAACCAATTAAATTAAATTCTTGAAAAAAACACTTAAGATTTACTAATCAAAAGCACAATGTGATTGCTAAGGGACACAAGAGCAATCTCTTTCTATTAACTAAGTCTGTTTTGCCCAGAACATCTTTTGATCAGAGTCATTGACACAACCCCTCCATACACACTGTGATCTCTACTGGCAGGACCACTGTGGCCAGGCTGACCCCAGTAGTCCAAAACGGGGAGGTATAATTAATAATACCAGACTAATTTAAACTAGAGATCAGCCATAACAAGATAGAATCAAAGGCAGAAGTGTGAAGGCCATAATGTGGCCACTGGATTAGTTATTCTGCTTCACATCTAATGCACCTTTACACAGATGCAAGAGCTGCACTGGGTGTAGGCTTCACGTCTCTCAAATAAAAATAATACATGACTTAAATGAAGGCTCCTGGTCCATTCTACATATGAAATCATAGACTGAATTGTAGAATGCTTTGGGTTGGAAGGGAATCTTAAAGATCACCCAGTTCCAACCCCTCTGACACAGGCAGGGACACCTCCCACTGGATCAGGGTGCTCAAAGCCCCATCCAACCTGGCCTTGAACATCTCCAGGGATGGGGCAGCCACCACTGCTCTGGGCAACCTGGGCCAGTTCTGAAAGAGCTGGAAATAACAGTACCCACCATTTACAAAGTTCTAATCCCATCAGAATTGGTATGGGCCAAAATTGCTGTCCTATGGCAGATAATTGTTGAGGTGAACAAAAGAAGTTAGTGGTCTCAGGTCGGACCATAATCTAAGACGTTTTGCACCCGGCTCTCATGGCTTTCAGTGAACACTTAGGATTTCACATTTCTCTGCGGTGCTGAGAGCATGTTCCAGGGACAGCAGCTGTAGAATCATAGAATCATTAAGGTTGGAAAAGACCTCTAAAATCATTCTGTGCAACCTTCAGCCCAGCATCACCATGCCTACTAAACCATGTCCCAAAGTGCCACATCTACAGGCTTTTTGAACACCTCCAGGGATGGGGACTCCACCACGTCCCTGGGAATCCTCTTCCAATGCTTCACCACTCTTCCAATAAATAAATTTT
Source organism: Neomorphus geoffroyi (assembly GCA_033558235.1). NCBI lineage: Eukaryota > Metazoa > Chordata > Aves > Cuculiformes > Neomorphidae > Neomorphus > Neomorphus geoffroyi. The sequence goes on from JAUMJM010000112.1 coordinate 1,172,753, forward strand.
TCCTTATATCCAATCTAAACCTCCCCTGGCACAACCTGTGGCCATTTCCTCTCATAATGTGCTTGTCACTTGAAAGAAGATTTTATCACCTCTCTAACAGTTTGTTTAAATAGGAGCGAGGTTCCCACATGCTGGACGGAAACCACAGGGCCAAGATCAGTTTGTCCAGTTTGATGTTGAGTCTCAAGTCACAAGGGATGGAGAATATTAACCTGGATTCTGCACTGAATAAACAGTGATTATACAGATTCTGGCTGATTCCAACACAAGTTTGCACCTACCTACGGAAGAGCGACCCAATGACTGCAGGGATTTATAGGCTACAGAGACCTCAAATGTGTGACTGTCGCCCTCAGGTCAAACGTGAGTCACATTGTGGGATGGTTTGTGAAACCTGACTTTGCTTTTCTAGATCTGGAGAGGAAGAAAAGAATTCTGGCTGCAAGGCAAGCTGCTTCAGTGAGTCCATATGCAACTTATAGCTGTGTCCTACCGAGTCGTTACTGAATGTGCATGTTAAACTTGATTTTAAAAATAAATCGAAGTGCTGCCATAACAGTTTGCCTAAAGCTAGCAATTGCTTTTATATAACTTGCAGCTTCACGATCAGCCTCAGCGGAGAACTTACACATCTGCAGATGACTTAGACGGGAACCTTGTAAAAGCTTCCACATAAGCAGTAACCATGCTAAATATTCCCCTGAGAGGAAAAATTATCTAAAGAAATATTGAAAGCAATAGGGAGAGTCAGGCTCCCATGGAGAGATAATTTTGTTTCTCGTTTCCAACTGAAAAAGAGGATTCAGATGGAAATTCAGCTGTGGAGTCGGTGGGTTTTAACCTCTTGACATTTCGTCTGTGCAATGGGAACGCCGTACAAGAGATGAAAATGTCTACAAAGCACTTCATACTGGTTTAGACACGATGTCAGTGCAAAAAAAATTGAAATATGAAGACCAGAACCACAGGTGCTGCCTCAAAAGTCACGACCTTGAATGGAGAAAACCCAATTGATCAGCCATGCCTGCTCCTTAATGGATTTTGATCATTGACAGCCAGCCTGGAAAAACAACTAATTTGTTTACACTAATAAATAATAACATCTAGTCACTATCAAAGCATGCACCCATCACTACTGGTGAGCCTTTTAAATGCCACTCACTGTGACCATCCTTCTTCTTAATAACCAGTAATTTGACAGAAAGAAAACATGCCAAAGCTACCAGTGATGTCTCCTTGGAAAGTCACAAGTGAGTAACTTAGTGCGTGGGATAAGGTGTAATTAGCTCAGCAAGTCATTATCCTGCAAACAGCTGCACACTCTGTCTTTTAAAGGAGTTTTAATTTGGATTTTCAGCCACTGGAGCTTTGTCAGAAAACCATCATGGCCATCATCCACACAGCAGATGAGGCGCTCAGGGATCTGGTTTAATAGTGGACAGGTACGGTTGGACTGGATGATCCCAAAGGTCTTTTCCAACCAAACAATGCTATGATTCTATAAGAACCAACGGCCACACTGATGCTTTAAAGAAAACCCTGCTCTGCTGTTGTCGAGTAGAAAGATCAAAGCAACTTCCACTCTTTTGTTGGACAGACACAGAGCAAAACCTGGCAGGGGGGTGGAACTGGACGATCTTTAAGGTCCCTTCCAACCCAAACCATTCTATGATTTTTAAGGCCAGCATTAGTAGTGACCACTTACCTAGAAAGATTTATCACCTCGACACGAACTGTACAAGAACAGGCTAAAGGAAGCTGTCGAGTTGCTTGTAATTCAGTATTGACTTAAACAATTACAGCCTGGACTTGATGGGAGAATAATTTTGAGACAAATTAGTTTTGCGGGTATTCAGTCACTCTTTAAAAGGAAAAGGACTTACAATATTTCACAACGAAGGGCAGAAGAATGGAAAACAACACCACGCTCCCAGTAAATTGCAACATTTACAAAGGGTAGCTACAAATTTTTTTTAAAGCATAATCTTTACAGAAATGGATGATTCATCTCGGAGGACGCGATGGTACAGGACGCTAGAAAACCTCTTATCTATAAGCTAATTCAGTTCAAACATGTGCTGATAGTTATCAAAAAAGCAGCTGTTATCAGCCTGTGCAAGTGGGAACTGATAAATCCTTGAGTCGTGTTCAAATCACAGTGCCCGCTCCTGCCGCAGCAGCTTCAGAGAGATCTTCAGGATAGAAAAGAGTGGGATGGTTGAACCACGAACGACACAAGGCTGGGAGAGAGATGCAAGGTTCATTCATGCTTCACGCTATATTTTCATCCTACCCAGGAGGTGACGAGGGCAAAAATTTCAGGCTCCAGCACTGTCAATGCAGAAATGGCCTATTTTTTTATTTTAATGTAAAATCAATAAAATTATTTTAGGGAGCTATTTAGATGATTTGGTTCAAAGAGGCAGCAATTTTTCTTCTCTTTCACAAAATTACCCGTCTATAATGTCGGGAACAGGCAGACCTTCTGACCATGTACATTTTGACCAAGAATAATTTCAGTTCCAAATGATTTCCATCCATCATGAGAAACAAATTACAGGAACTGGATGAGAAAATTCCAAGCCATTCTGACTTTTCAACCCCAAATGAACTTTAAGAAAATATACTGATATTATGGAACGCATTTTTTTTATGGCTATAAAAGAAGCCATAATCCACAAAAATACATTATCCCATTAAGAATCCAAAACAAATTTGTAAGGTTAACAGTCTCCATGGTCCTGCTCTAAAGCTTGCGTGTTAATATTGCCATAAAGTCTTTTCAGCTCTCAATGAGGTCAGACAACGGTGCAGGGTGAATTTGGGTTCTCACTCAGTTTAATTCTCATAGAAAACAAAAGAAAGGCAAAAAATACAAAATACAAACCAGAATATACCTAGTTACTACCAGATCTCTCAAAATGATCCTCAAATAACATCTTCGATGGAGTCCTCAGACTGTGAATAAGTAGAATTTTGCTTGCCATTATAACTCAGAGTTTCAGATACTCTCCCTCCTGTCGAAGCCAAAACTCTCCTAATTTTTTTTTTCCATCCTGTTCTGAAAATCAAGTCTTGAAAGACTTCTCTGAGTGTCACAGATTGGGCGTATTTCTTTTTTTCTAGGCACTCGCATGGTGAGAAATTGCCAGCATTGCAGAAAACTAGAAAATGAGGGTGTGCCCCTTCTCTCCGGTTCTCCTGCCATCCCCGCCCAGCCAATGCATTCCAGTCCTTAATCCACAAACCCCCTTCTATTCCTGTTAAATTTGTTCTCATAGAACCATAGAATGGTTTGGGTTGGAAGGGACCTTAATGCCCATCCAGTTCCAATCCCCCTGCCATGGGCAGGGACACCTCCCACTGGATCAGGGGGCTCAAAGCCCCATCCAACCTGGCCTTCAACACCTCCAGGAACAAAGCATCAACAACTTCTCTGGGCAACCTGGGCCAGGGCCTCCCCACCCTCACAGCAAAACATTTCTCCCTAAGATCTCATCTCAATCTCCTCTCTTTCAGCTTCAAATCTTTTCCCTTCATCCTATCCTCGCACTCCCTGATAAAGAGCTCCTCCCCAGCTTTCCTGGAGCCCCCTTTAAGTACTGGAAGGACCTTCAGTGCTTTACTGTTCCTGCTCCATTTTCACTACTACCTCTTACACCTGATTTGCACTTATCTTGCAGTGCCAAGGGGGAAAAAGAAGACAAATGCCATCAAATCCGCCTCATGCTCAGGAGAGGGCTCGAGATCTCCAGGTATAACCTGCTCTTGTGGCAATGCTATTCTTCCGACCCTACAGCACACATGGTCCACGAACACGGAGACCGAAACCATACTTACAGAATCACAGAACCACAGAATCACAGAATCATTTGTTTGGAAAAGACCTTTGAGATCATCAAGTTCAACTGTACCTGTCCACTACTGAACCACATCCTTAAGCACCTCATCTACTTGCCTTTTAAACACCTCTAGGGATGGAGGTATTTAAATACCTCCCTGGGCAGCCTCTTCCAGTGCTTGAGGACCCTTTTGGTGAAGAAAGTTTTCCTGATGTCTAATCTGAACCTCCCCTGGCACAATCTCCTCCGGCATTCATTTGAAATGGGTTGGATTCCTTCACTTTCAGGTTTTGATAACTCAGTTTCAAAGAAGGCTGGTAACCCTGGGAAGGAAATAGTTCAGGGATGCTGTGTTGCTCTAAAACATCGTTTTAACTCACGGAGATTTTCTAAACCATGTAGAGAAACTTGTCCCACTCTTCTAGGGAAGCTGTTCCCCTCTAAAGGCTTCTGATAACTCTGCTAGAATCAAATTTTGCTTCCCTGGTAAGAATCATTCCATACCCACTGCACCCAGACAGGCACAGAGTTAGTAACCATTAATACATGCAAAAATCCCCCAAATAATAACAGTAATAATAGTTCTTACTATTATTATAAATCAGTATAATAGATACATATTTTATAGATATAAACTGAGATGGAAAGTGGCCGTATAATCCTTGGGAGATGCGTGCTACTTCCTAAGAACACTGCCAGTATTATTCATCCCTGAGGAGACTATTTTAGAGATAAGAGGGAATAATTTAAAAGGATTAAAAGAGCTCGACCCAAATCACAGCCAGAGTCAGAGCTGACAGCCAGTTCCTTCCTTTCAGCCCCATGCAAAACCTAGAATTCAGAAGTTTTTGGGGGTTTCCATACCATTCAGTTACCCCCACAGCTGGGATGAGAACTGTGCTTGTTGTTGGTACCACCACTCCACATCAGAGTTTGAAAAAGACCTCTTGTATAAACACTCTAACTTCAAAGCCAAACCTCTCCGATCTTTCTTATCTGACTAAGGAAGCAACACAGCTGCCTTTCCGCAACGGCAGTGCATCAGTCACAACCCGGCTGCACTTGGGAGGCAGCAGACCACATCTGTGCTCCTCCTGCTCATTTGCCATGAGTGCTTAGTCCGATGACACAGCTCTACGATTTGCAAGTGTCCTCAGATCTTCCAGGGGATCACAAGTTAATGAACTTCTATGGTAGAGGATTAAGAAAGTCAAGAACAATCCAAAGCAGCGCAACCAGCAGGGCGAGGGAGGGGATTCTGCCTCTCTGCTCCGCTCTGGTGAGACCCCATCTGGAGTCCTGTGTCCAGTTCTGGAATTCCCAACAGAAGAAGAATGTGAAACTGTTGGAACAGGTCCAGAGGAGGCTACAGAGATGATCAAAGAGCTGGAGCACCTCTGCTATGAGGACAGACTGAGAGAGTTGGGGTTGTTCAGCCTGGAGAAGAGAAGGCTCCACGGAGACCTTAGAGCAGCCTCCCAGTGCCTGAAGGGGCTCCAGGAAAGCTGGGGAGGGGCTCTTTACAAGGGCCTGGAGTGACAGGATGAGGGAGAATGATTTTAAATTAGAAGAGGAAGATTTAGATTTGACATTAGGAAGAAATTCTTCACAATGAGGGTGCTGAGGCCCTGGCCCAGGTTGCCCAGGGAAGCTGTGGCTGCCCCATCCCTGGAGGTGTTCAAGGCCAGGTTGGATGGGGCTTGAAGCAGCCTGGTCTGGTGGGAGATGTCCCTGCCCATGGCAGGGGGTTGGAACTGGATGATCCTTAAGGTCCTTTCCAACACAAACTATTCTATGGTTCTGTGAATGTCATGACAGCTTTAAGAACAGCACATGCCCAGCAAGATGGGGAGATCGCTGTTATCTTGACACATTCAGCAAGAGAGACACATCCTCTTGCACAAGTAAAGCATAAGAGTAATGAATGTCTGCGTAACCACCTACCTGCAGACAGTGACTGGAAACGGAAAGACTGTACTGCCAGTGACACTGGAACAGATTGCAGTTACAGACTAAATGTTGAGACACATTTTGTGGGTTACAGAATCATAGAATGGTTTAGGTCGGAAGGGATAATCGAGTTCTAACACCCCCATTCCCCTGTTCCCCCAGGCAGGGACACCTCCCACTGGATCAGGTTGCCCAAAGCCCCATCCAACCTGGCCTTGAACACCTCCAGGGATGGGGCAGCAACAGCTTCCCTGGGCAACCTGGGCCACCCTTATCGTAAAAAATTTCTTCCTAATGTCTAATCTAAATCTTCCCTCTTTCAGCTTAAAATCATTCCCCCTCATTCTCGCCCTGCACTCCTTGATCAAGAGCCCCTCCCCAGCTTTCAGGTAGCCCCTTTAAGTACTGTAAGATGGCTCTAAGGTCTCCCTGGAACCACCTTCTTCTCCAGGCTGAATAAGCCCAAGTCTCTCATCCTGTCACCAAATGGGAGGTGTTCCAGTTCCCCGATCATCTTCATGGCCTCCTTTGTACCCAGTCAACCAGGTCCTCATTGGATATGTAGTCAGGTCATGGCTGTACATGCACAGCATGAGACACTTGCTCAGCTCCTACCTGCAGAAGAGGCCGCTGCACACCCAGGATCTTCATGGTATCTGCGTTAGCCAATATCTTCAGTGGATCAGACGCCTTCGTGACGCCTTCTATCTCTTTATTGATCTCAGCCAGGACCTGATTGAGGAAGATGTTCTTGATATACATGGTGAGGAACTCACGGAGTGGACACTGCTTGGTTGGGCCAAGCTCCATGGCGTGCTCTATCTCTTGGATAAATCTGGAAAACAGAAAGGGAAGAATGCAATGTAGTTAAACCATGTAGTTATTCTACACGTGCACCGCCTTTCCCATTCCTAAATCTCAGAACCAAGCACCAGCAGTGGCGGAATGACTACAGACTGAGCTGACAAGAAACCTGAAAGAGACCTGAAGAGTAGAAAAGTTCTGTAAGATGGTCTTCAAAAAAATATCCCCATAAAATGACAACTGCTGGTTGGATGGGGCTTTGCGCAACCTGATTCAATGGGAGCTGTCCATGCCCATGGCAGGGGGTGGAACTGGGTGAGCTTTAAGGTTCCATCCAACCCACACCATTCTATGGTTCTATGAGACACACTGGAAAGACATCTTTTTAAAAATAAAACCCTATGAAAAGAATCAAGATGCCAGAAATCCCTTGTAACTTCCTTCTAGTGTTGGCCACTCCATTCTCAAGTTGTGCCATGAGAGGTTAAGATTGGACATCAGGAAAAATTTCTTCACCTAAAGGGGTCTTAGGTACTGGCAGAGGCTGCCCAGGGAGGTGGCTGGGTCCCCATCCCCGAAGGTATTTAAAGGAGGTGCTCAGGCATGTGGTTTAGTGATGGACAGGTACGGTTGGATGTGATGATCTCAAAGGTCATTTCCAACCCAAGGAATCTATGATTCTGTGAGATGCTTTACAACTATACATTTTCCGCAACACTTCAACAAAGCCTGCTTAGTTGTCCATATTTTTCTACCTCCACGTGCAGCACTCTGGAGGAGGCAGCTTGCTTTCTGAGGACTAACTAAGGAGCTCTCGTCAATTTTAGTTGCACAATTTCTTTCAGGTCTGAACAATTTGCTCCCTAAAGCTTTTGCAGTGTTGACTCCATCAGTCCAGAGTGACACATTTGGGCCAATGCAGCTATTGCTTCCACAAGGGGATCCATTCTCAGTTAAGTTCGAAGAATTCCTCTCCAAAAAGAGATGCTGCATGGAGAGAAGTGCAAAGGATGGCGGTTTTACTCCCCAGCTTTCACAAATTGATGGTGTGAATCGGCTTTAACAAACAGCAGAGTCATCCCGGAAGAGAGCAGAGAGACCAACAGTGAGCTTATCTCTGAAATAATAGACCTAATGCCACCAACTTTGAGTGACAACAACTGACGTCCTTAAGGGAATGTTGTCAAGGTTGAAGGGACCATATTAAACTAATTTACTGCATCTTTTCATGTCTGCCAATACATTTACCACTCTTCCTTTATAAACCTATTTGCACAGTGCTCTTGATGCATAGAGCTCATGAAAAATGTGTATTAACACTTAAAATACCTTCATCCAAACACCATTCTACCTCTACCGCAATCCGTGGTTTCAATATAGGCTGGGGAACGATGTGAGAGAGAGCAGCCCTGAGGAGAAGGACATGGGGTGCTGATGATGAGAAGCTCAACATGAGTCAGCAACGTGCACTCACAGCCCAGAAGGCCAACGGTGTCCTGGGTTGAATCAAAGCAGTGTGGCCAGCAGGGCCAGGGAGGGGATTCTACCCCTCTACTCTGTGAGACCACATCTGGAGTCCTGTGTCTGGTTCTGGAATCCCCAGCGTAAGAAGGAACTGTTGGAATGGGTCCAGAGGAGGCCATGAAGATGATCTGAGGGCTGGAGCACCTCTGCTATGAGGACAGGCTGAGAGAGTTGGGGTTGTTCAGTCCGGAGAAGGCTCTGGGTAGACCTTAGAGCAGCCTCCCAGTACTGAAAGGGGCTCCAGGAAAGCTGGGGAGGGACATTTAAGTGGCTTGTAGTGACAAGATGAGGAGGAACAGCTTTAAATTGGAAGGGGTAAGATTTAGATTAGACGTTAAAAAGAAATTCTTCACGATGAGAGTGGCAAGTCCCTGTAAGAGGATTCCCAGGGAAGTCGTGGATGCCACCTCCCTGGAGGTTTTCAAGGTCAGGTTGGATGGGGCCTTGAACAGCCTGGTCTGATGGGAGGTGTCCCTGCCCATGGCAGGGGGAGTGGAACTGGATGATCTTTAAGGTCCCTTCCAACCCAAACCATTCTGTGATTCTATGATTCTTTTTCAGAAGGGAAAGGAGAGGCAGAGAAGCTTGAATTTGACACGAGCTACTTTCAATGAAGTAAAAGGAACGAATTTTAAGCACTTTGAAAATCCAGCAGACACTTAAAGATAGCTAAACCAACACAAACAGAAGAAAACTTTTAGAGGGAGTATAAGCACGTACAAATGAGCAGTAAATATCAGATCTCAGATGTGCTGACCTATGGCAACTCATTATTCCACAATAGCTCCATGGTGTTTCTAAGTGTTTCCTATAGCAGAGACTAAATTGCTTACGCGAGGCTGTACGAAAGGTCAGTGCCAGCGAAAGGGGTAATCAAGAATTTTGGATTCCCGGTACTTGGCATTAATCACCATTTCAAATCTCTCCTAAAGACCTGTGCCTGAATCTCCAGCAAAATTTACCTTGATTAGAGAACTGAGTCCTGGTGGCTGACATGTTCTAACAGGCTTTAATTTCTTGGCATCAACAAGACCAAAGCGCTTCACTTAATACTGGTAAGGATCAAAAAACCTTATCCCTATTTTACTTGACAGAAACCATAAAGTAATCAGAGATTATGAGAAAGCTGCTAGATAGCAATGACTCTGCAAGAGGGGATTTTTCTGAGTGCTCAGCAACACTTGTGATAAAGAACAAATGGCCAAGAGCTTAGGAAAGCAGATTTAAACTCAATATCAAGAAAAAGTTATTAAGAATGAAACTGTGTAAGGCACGGAGAACTAGAGGATATGGATGAGATACCTTAAGTTTGAATGTTCAAGGATAGCTTGATTGAATGATAATGGTAATGAAAACCAGACCATTTTTGAAGTCTTCATTAATCAGAAGATCTCTACCAAAGGAAATGGAAGTAGAGAAAAGGTAAAGAAAAATACAGTATGGATGTCAGAGCATCTATTAGAGCAGGGAACAGCCCTAAGAGTTCATGGGACACTCCAAGGTTGAAAGTACATTACCATTTAGTACAGCCAAAAAAAAGGATGTTTGGGATCCCATTTCATAGAATCGTTTGGTTGGAAAAGACGTTTGAGATCATCGAGTCCAACCATACCTGTCCACTACTAAACCTGAGCACCTCGTCTACTTGTGTTTTAAATACGTCCAGCAATGATGACTCAACCACTTCCCTGAGCAGCCTCTTCCACTGCCTTGTAACTCTTTCAGTGAAGAATTTTTTCCTGATTCTGCTCTGAACCTCCCCTGGCGCAACTTGAGGTCATTTCCATTTCACTTGCTATGACCTGCCATGGTTCGAGGATGACCTCACCATGTCTTTACTGGGCAGGATAAATGCCACATCTGCTCTGAAAATCGAGCGCCTGCGGCAGCCCCAGTGCAGCTCCAACCTTCATCCCACCAAGAAGAAAACCCCACTGAGCACAGGACCAGGGTGTGCAAACAAACACCAAAAGTTCCAGACACCGATGTATGGCAGATTTGCACTAAGAATCCCTCTAGCAAATTAACTGCAACAGAGATGCTCCCTATGGATTATTCAGAATGCCATTAAGAAAAGATTATTCTAACAGAAAACATTAATTTTATGCATTTCTTAAGAGAATAAAGGATGCAAAGTCAAACAGTGACAAGTTTGGAACGGCAAGCATTGGCGTTGCTTGTGTCATCTTAATTTGGCCTCATCTGTCGCAGTACGATTTTTGATGACACGATGGCACACCACTGCTCTCAGCAGCAGATCCTTGTCTTGTCATAGGAACAGGATGGTCGGTGTTCAGACAGCAAATGTCACATAGTAGGGGCTCAGCACCTCTCTGCTGCTTGACTGGATGAACATGCACCAGCAGTCAATCGTAATCTGTGTGAATCACTGTGACACCAAGTGAGACACTTCCTCTACAAAGTCTTAAGGGTCTGTAGGCACCTTTCCAAGATTCCTGCCTTCTCATTACTTCATATGACTCCTCTTTGTGGGAATGTGGCAACAAATTGTCCTACTTTCTTTGGTTCCTCATCCCACTTGTTCACGCTATGGTTCTCCTACCTTCTTGGTGCTTGTATCAGGACATGTCCTCCTCAAGGCATCTGGAGCCCAGCAGGTACAGGAGATGAAAAAAATATGCAAGAGGAGGAAAAACTTGGCTTTGTAACCAGCAATCTTGCAAGGTCTTTGCCTTTAGAATCCCAGAATCATAGAATGCTTTGGGTTGGAAGAGACATTTACAGATCACCTACTCCAACCCCCCCAAGCAGGACAGAGATATCTTTAAGTTGATCAGGTTGCTCAGAGCCCCACCCAGCCTGAGCTTGAATGTTTCCAGGGATGGGGCCTCCACCACCTCCCTGGGCAACTTGTGCCAGTGTTTCACCACCCTCGCTGTAAAAAATGTCTTCCTTATATCCAGTCTACATCTACCTTCTGTTAATCTAACACCATTACTCCTTGCATAAAAGCCCCTCCCCAGCGTTCCTGTAGCCGCCTCAGGTACTGGAAGGCTGCTATAAGGTCTCCTCAGAACTTTCTCCAGGCTAAACAAGCCGAACTCTCTCAACCTGTCCTTATAGGTGACAATCTCCAACCCCTGGATCATCTTCATGGCCTCCTCTGGACCCGCTCCAACAGCTCCATGTCCTTCCTGGGCCCCAGAGCTGGACACAGGGCTCCAGATGAGGTCTCACAAAAGCCAAGTAGCTTGGTCCTGGTTAGCTGCAGGCAGAATCGTGCGCATCACAAACTTCAGCTGCTACAAACTGGAAGCCTCTTAGGAGTGTGAGCACTGCACTTCTACAAAGGTGAACAACTAAGCCAAATTTCAGTGTATTTTGATAGGAATGGCAAAAGGCACATCCTTTGCACAACAGTGCCCTGGCAGCCATGAGGGCAACTGTGTCCTGGAGGGCAGCAAGCACAGCATTGCCAGCCGGGCCAGGGAGGGGACTGTCCCGCTCTGCTCTGCACTGGGGAGGCCCCACCTTGAGCACTGGGTGCAGTTCTGGGGGCCACAGGATAAAAAGGACACCAAAATAACGGAGAGTGTCCAGAGGAGACCACAAAGCAGTTAAGGGTCTGGAGGGGAAGTCATACGGGGAGAGGCTGAAGTCACTTGGTCTGTTCAGCCTGGAGGAGACTCGGGGAGAACTTCATAGCTGTCTGCTGCCTTCTCACGAGGGAGGGATGTGAAACAGGTGCTGAGCTCTTCTCTCTGGTGCCCAATGCCAGGACCCCAGGGAATGGCAGGAAGATGCCAGGGGAGGGTTAGGTTGGACATGAGGAGAAGGTTCTTCCCCCAGAGGGTGGTGGAGCACTGGAACAGCTCCCCAGGGAAGCAGTCCCAGCCTGACAAGATTCCAGAAGCCTTTGGCCAAGGCCCTCAGCCCCCCCGGGGTGAATGTTGGGGTTTCCTGTGCAGGGACAGGAGCTGGACTTGATAATCCTTGTGCACTGCTTCCAACTCAGGTAGTTCTATGATTCTATAATTTTGTGAGTCCTTCTTACTGAGGAATGTGAAAATGTAAATTCCCAGCCAAACAAAAGGTCACCAGAATTTGTCAACATGTACAATATATTTCTTATTTGCAGAAAGAACAAGTATTTTAGACACATTTTTCTAAAAACATACCTAGTCACAGTTGGCAATGAAAGACTAGCCAAAGTATAAGAAACGGCAAATGAAGTTTTTGAAATAGGAAGTAATTGAGTGGCATTAAAGCCCTAGCAGATATTCTGTGTTTTCTGCTTGGCAGATGCACAGACACACATTCACACTCACACACTGTGCTATTTATTTATTTAAATTTCAATGACTGCTGGTTAACGTATTCAAACATATTTCAGTCTTTATAAAGATAAAAATGTTTAACAGCATCTAAACCCAATATTCTACAATTACTTTCCAAAAATGTTTCCATTTACCTCATGGAATTATGGAATGGTTTGCATTGGAAGGGACCTCAAAGCCCACCCAGTTCCACCCCCCAGACCATGGGCAGGGACACCTCCCACCAGACCAGGGTGCTCAAAGCCCCAACCAACCTGGCCTCGAACACCTCCAGGGATGGGGCAGCCACAGCTTCTCTGGGCAACCTGGGCCAGGGCCTCCCCACCCTCACAGAACAAACTTCTGATAGTTTATCTCAATTTCCCTTCTTTCAGCTTAAAACTCTTTCTCCTCATCCTGTTCCTGCACAACCTGATCAACGGCCCCTCCTCAGCTTTCCTGTAGCCCCTTTAAGTACTGGAAAGACTCTCCATGCAATGATTAAGATGTCAAAAAAGCAATTTGACCCATGGCTATCCCAGAGATCAACGGTTACGTCTATCTGTGAACTGGCGTACGTGATAAGAAATCACATCTTGGTCAATGATGCAATGATACAAAACGTGTAAAAATCGAAGTGGATAAAACTTTTGAATAAAGCGAAGCATCAGAGAAAGTAGGGCTGAACATTTGCTGCAAGTCTGGTTCTTCCAAAGGATTCCAGACATACTTGCATGTTGGTAAACCCAAATGGCCAAAAACACCCCTACCAAAACACATCGCGATGGTGAAAGACTCTTGACGCTGAGCCCTTTCATAACCCTACTATTTTCCTTTTTCTCTCCAAAGAGGGAAATCTGAGATGTGGCTCACTGTAGAAAGGGGCCATAAAGAATGCTTTGAAGGAACAGCTTTGATTCACATTCCGTTCGCTCTGTTTATTCTAGTCAAAGAAGAGCCATCCAGTTATACCTCAGTAGACTTTCCTCGACAGCATCAACAACCGCATTTAAAAATCATCTCTCACCAGCACAGAAAAACTGAAGGAAAACCCAAAAAGGCTAAAAGGTCTTGGAGCACATATTCTAAATGGGAGAGAACGAGCCATGTGGCACATTCAGGATAGAAAACTCCCCTAATGCTAAACAATTACACTTACTTAGTATCACCGCTACGTCAGCCCCGCAGAAGGCAAAAATGCTTTCTCTGAATGAAAATGCAGAGCGAGGTGTGTCACCAGTCACCAGATAATGGTCACAATAGAATTGTTAAGGTTGGAAAAGACCTCTAAGATCATGAAGTCCAACTGTCAGCCCAAACTCACGGTGCCTACTAAGCCATGACCCAAAGTGCCATATCCACATGTTTTTTGAACACCTCCAGGCATAGACACTCCACCACTGCCCTGGGCAGCCTCTGCCAGTGCTTCACCACTCTTTCAGTGCAGGGATTTTTCCTAATACCAAATCTTAAACCTCCCATGATGCAACTTGAGGTTGTTTCCTGTTGTCCTATCACTTGCTACTTGGGAGAAGAAATCAACACCCACCTCGCTACAAATTCCTTTCTGGGAGCTGCAGACAGTGATGAGGTCTCCCCTCAGCCTCCTCTTCTCCAGCCTAAACAGCCCCAGGTCCCTCAGCCACTCCCAGAACCCTTCCCCAGCTTTGTTCCCTTCTCTGGAGGCGCTCCAGCCCTTTAATGTCCTTCTTGTAATGTCCTTTGATGTCCTTCCGACCCAAACCTTTGTATGATTCTATGAATTGCCTGAAATCCTACGCAGACTTGTAGGGATGTCACTGCCCTGAAGGATACTTTTACAAGATATCCGGCCAGGATGGAGTTCTTGAAGAGAGCAGAGACAGGAAAGAAAATTGAAATCTGCATCTTATCCTGAATTCAGAACCTGCATTTTCAAAATGACGCACAATTTCTAACTTTTTTTATCCCTCTATCAAAGCATCTGAGGTGATTTGCGGCTGCAATTAAGCATTCCCCTTAGACAGAAAAGCACTTTCAGTAAAATGAAGTATCTTTCTGTAAATGACAGTCATTTGGATTAAAAAAAAAAAAAAAAGGAAAAAAAGGCAAACCATTTCAGAAAATTTAATTCATTCTAACTCACAACTTAATTGGCTATGAGGACTGTCTTATCTAGCCTCAAAGTGCGTATAAAAACCATAAAACCTAAAAAAGCTCTACAGATTGATTTAGAAACCTGCAACTCTCACCTTCCCTAGGCTTTCTTCTGTCTTCTTGTTATCAGATGTCTTCTAAAATATCATTAAAATGAACTAGAAGACATGTCAGTGAAAGTGCATAACATCAATTACTCCTTTTTTTAATGATGACGATAATATTATCTGAAATTCCCTCCTCAAAAAATGAGGTGACAGCAAAAAAATAAAATATTCTGAAACCTTATTAAGAAAATTTTTATAGACACTCATTTACATTTCAGCTTGTTTTGTTTCTGCATGATGCTAAACTGTTCTTTTCCCTCTATCTTAGTCATAAAATGTCCAACTACGTGGAATGAACCTTTTGGTGAGCTTACACAAAGGAAGGAAATACTGATGAGACATCTGAAACCTTTGAACTGGCTACTGAGAGAATGGCAAATCTCAAACTGGCTGCTCACACTTCATGCAATTGCAGATATAATATCAAAGATTAAAGGTTCTTGAAGGTTTGAAGACATATTCCAAGTGAGACACCTGGAAGGTCCCAGGTCATTCATTGCCCACCTAGAAGGCCTGTCCATCCCCACAGTGGCCGTTCTGGGAGAGGCTGAAGAGAATGGACACTCAAAGATAATGTTCTCATCCCAAGCTCTTTGATATTGTTGTCATTCAAAGCTCTTTGATAATGTTCTCATCCAAAGCTCTTTGATAACCAACGAAGTACAGCTCTGATCCTAATTTATCACCTTTGCGATAACCTTGCCAGGCAAAGAGCCGATTTCAATAACTACGTGCAATGAAACCGCTTCCACCACTTCTGAGCAATTAATTCATAGAAACATAAAATCATCGAATGCTTTGGGTTGGAAAGGACCTTAAAAATCATCTAGTTTGAACCCACTTGCTGAGGGCAGAGACACCTTGCACTGGATCAAGGGGCTCAAAGCCCCATCCAACCTGGTCTGGAACACCTCCAGGGATGGGGCAGCCACAGCTTCTCTGGGCAACCTCTGCCAGGGTCTCACCATCCTCACAGGAAAACATTTCTTCCTAAGATCTCATCTACATCTCCTCTCTTTTAGCTTAAAACCCTTCCCCCTTATGCTATCTCTGTACTCCCTGATTAAGAGCCCCTCCCCAGCTTTCCTGGAGCCTCTCCAGGTACTGGGAGGCTGCTCTAAGGTATCCCTGGAGCCTTCTCTTCTCCAGGCTGAACAACCCCAACTCTCTCAGCCTGTCCTCATAGCGGAGGTGCTCCAGCCCTCTGATCATCTTCATGGCCTCCTCTGGACTCGCTCCAACAGATCCATGTCCTTCCTGTGCTGAGGACTCCAGAACTGGACACACGACTCCAGGTGGGGTCTCACCAGAGCACAGTAGAGGAGGAGATTCCCCTCTCTTGCCCTTCTGGAACCACTGCTTTGGATGCAGCCCAGGACATGGGTGGTTTTCTAGGCTGTGAGCATGCATTGTTGGCTCCTGTTGAGCTTCACATCCACCAGCACTCCAAGTCCTTCTCCTCGGGGCTGCTCTCAATCCATTCTCCCTCCAGCCTGTGTTGTGCTTGGCATTGCCCCAGCCCAGATATAGGACCTTGCACTTGGCCTTGTTGAACTTGATCTCAGTATGCACAGCTCACATAATGATCTAGTTGGAATAAAACCTTTTTCTCACCCATTCCGCAGTCTAGTCCACCCTGTGACTCCTCTGCTGATGCTCACATACCAAAGGTATTGACCACTACAAATGTACACAACACAATAAATGATATTAAATCAAAAAATTCACTCCAGCTCGTGGACCAGACTTCACTTGTTATTGATGACCAATCCAACAGGAACTAAAGTAACAGAAAGTATTATTTTGCCTAAAAACCTGACTACAGGGAATTGTTTTCGTTACCTTATCAGTCACCTCAAGATCGATATTTCATGGAGGAGCACGCTGCTGACAAATACTGTGGCTACATGCAAGATAACAGAGCTGCTTCTGTAGGAAGTTAAGTCCAAAGGGAGATGTATGCAGAGGACAACAGGAGGAAGAAATGTTTAAGCACTTCTCTAGGTGACCCAAAATGTGATTAAAATTCTCATTATCATAATAAAGTGTAAACAGCTCTGGGGCACTCAATGGAGTTATAGCTACGTTAAGTGTGTTTAATATCTTAGCAAAAATAGACAAGAAATCAGCAAATATCAGACAAAAAGCATTAATTTTCTGCCATTATGAAATACAGAAAACACCCAGGAAGGCAATGACAATGGAAAATGACTGCTGTTGACAGAAAGCACCAAGGTTGTGGCACTTTTCACTAAAATACTCAGGTTTCAGCTTAACTGAATTTACTGGCAGTACCAGAGTGGTGACTGTGGCATCAAGCTGAGTTTGATGGGCTGTTCTGGGCAAATGGCCAGATTATACTGTCAGTCCCCATCAGTTCAGTCCCTCCCCTGTACAAAATAAATCCCCAATGAAAAAAAGCTCGGCTACTTGATACGGCTCTTCTGGTTGGTGTTAAGGCTTCTGAGTATGTTTCCATAGAATCACAGAATCATTTGGTTGGAAAAGACCTTCGAGATCATTGAGTCCAACCATACCTGTCTACTAGTAAACCACATCCCTGAGCACCTCATCTACCTGTCTTCTAAACACCTCCAGGAACGGGGACTCAACCACCTCCCTGCCACCCTCTGCCAGTGCTTGACAACATTTTCAGTGAAGAAAGTTTTCCTAATACCGAATGTAAACATGACACAACTTGAGGCCATGTCCCCTCATCCTATCACTTGTAATTTGGGAGAAGAGATCAACACCCACCTCGCTACAACTTCTTTTCAGGGAGTTGTAGACAGTGATGAGGTCTCCCCTCAGCCTCCTTTTTTCTAGTCTAAATGACCCCAGGTCCCTCAGCTGCTCCTCGTAAGACTTGTTTTCCAGCCCCTTCACCATCTCTGCACACGCTGCCGCCCCTCAATGTCCTTCTTGTAGTGAGAGGCCCAAAACTAAACACAGGGCTTGAGGTGCAGCCTTACCAGCTTCAAGCACAGGGGCACAATCACGTCCCTAGTTCAGTTGTCCACGCTGTCTCTGATAGAAGGCAGGATGCCGTTGGCCGTCTTGGCCACCTGAGCACTCTGCTGGCTCATGCTCAGCCGGCTGTTGACCAGCACTCCCAGGAAGTGGCTCCATTTCTATCTGCTGTCAAAACTCAATTAAAAGCCAGGTGTGATATTTCCATAAATGGTAGATCTGAGCTAGGAGCAACCCAGAGATCTGTGACCCTCCTGGAGAAATTGAGTTTTGAAAGGGACAAACCAGCGTAACTCCGAGTCGTTACTGTGAAATGAGGGCTATGAAATGACTATCAACGTCACAGTCCTGGGCAAAACATGGGAAAACATACTGAACAGATCACCACAACAGGGGTTTGTTACTTAGGAAACAGAAACTGAGTAGATTTTGAGCCTAGTTGTAAATTTGTGAACACTTTAGTCTGCACCATTAAAAATCAGTCCATTGGCCCATGAATTTACCGCAGCAAAAACCCGACTTTATTCCTCCTCTATCTCTAGACATCATTCTTACAAAGACATTATTTCCCTTTCTGCAGATGAAATAGAGCAATTACCAGCGCCACGAATCTGCATACAGCATTTACACGTCTGGAAGACCCACGAGCAGCTCCCTCCGAGAGCAGATGCAGCGCAGCTGCTTCTCTTTGAAGGCAGGCAGAAGAGTAACTCAAGCGTGAGTCACATCAGCTCGTTCTGTTAATGAGGACAAACCCGAAATACAAATCATGAGCGCTACAGGGAAAGCAACACAAACCAGAGCTGTGGCGGCAGTTGCTGGAGGAGGTTTTGGGGATTTTCTTCTCTCCCAAGGAGCTTTGCACATGATGCAACTGGTCTGCTTCAGACCAAGGTGGCAACTCTACGCGATGTGGAGAGGTGATCTCCTCAGTTTTCAGATGAGCCATAGTAAGTGGCTGGATGTGTCCTTATCCCTGTTGTGACCTTGAAGAAGACCTTTTTGTGGATGACACCAAGCTGAGTGGACGTGCTGAGCACAGGGGCACAATCCCCTCCCTGCTCCTGCTGCCCACGCTGGGTCTGATACAGGCCAAGATGCCATTGGCCCTCTTGGCCACCTGGGCCACTGCTGGCTCATGTTCAGCCGCTGCAACCAACACCCCCAGGTCCTTCTCTGCCAGGCAGCTCTCCAGCCACTCCTCCCCAAGCCTGTAACGCTGCACGGGGTTGTTGTGTCCCAAATGGAGGACTCTGCCCTTGGCCTTGTTGAACCTCATCCCGTTGGTCTCAGCCCATGGATCCAGCCTGTCCAGACCCCTCTGCAGAGCCTCCCTTCCTTCAAGCAGATCCACACTTGCACCCAGCTTGGTGTCATCTGCAAACTTGCTAAGGGTGCACTCAATGCCGTCATCGAGATCGTTGATAAAGACGTTAAACAGGACTGGACCCAGCACTGAACCCTGGGGAACACTGCTCGTGACCGGTTTCCAACTGGATTTAATTCCATTTACAACATTCCATTTACTTTCACTGTCAGTCCTCTCCTCTCTCACCCTGCCCAGATGCTAAAGGTCCTTGACTCGCTTTCCTTACCATTTTTCCACTCTGTGATGAGGCTCAAGAAATGATCAGCAGCATTACTCGAGTTTGCTTCGCATTGCATCATTTTTTAATGCTGACGCAGAACCATTGCTTTATTAGTCACAATAAACA
The DNA here is from genome assembly GCA_033558235.1 of Neomorphus geoffroyi. Taxonomy (NCBI): domain Eukaryota; kingdom Metazoa; phylum Chordata; class Aves; order Cuculiformes; family Neomorphidae; genus Neomorphus; species Neomorphus geoffroyi. The sequence goes on from JAUMJM010000112.1 coordinate 1,192,078, forward strand.
GCAAGCAAGAATCCTAACTATGGGTGAAAACATGACTCTGCCACGACTCTCAGCACCAACCGCAAACACCCCCCAAAGAGCACACTTTAACCATCAGAAGCATTAACAAGCGTGAGAAGGCAAGTCTGCAAGCAAACACCGAGTTAATGTCTTCTTGCCTGTCCTCTACAACCAACATTCAGCTGTTTGCCCGCCTTATCTCCTTCTGAACTCCCAGCCCGTAAAAATAGTGGAGGGATCCGGGACTTTGGAGTGATTTATTTACCCAAAAAGGTGTACTTCTCATCAGATAAATCTGTAAACTCACACCTGAGAGCACCTCGGTGTAAAGCAGAGAATGGTATCTTCAGTACCTACAGCACAGTGTGGGATGTCAAACATCTTGTGGCTCCTTGCAAGACCCATCCCTTGGTGTTGGCCTTTCATCCCCCTAGGGCAGATAAAATCACTACGCTCCACATCTTTGCAGAGGCCTTTTAGGTCAAACTTGAAAAACTTCAGCTTTCTTCAGATCCTGAAGACCCTCTGCAGTGTACTTGTTAAAAGATGGGTCTTCACCCTGCAGCACCAAGACAAAAACCTCTTCAGATGTCACCAGCGAGCAGCGAGTTATGTTTGCTCCCCACCATGGGGCCACATTTTGGTGGAGCTGTGTGTGTGTAGCTACACACACCAGCGTGAACAGACTCCTATCACCCCAACCTACACGGCTGCTTTTGAAGGCTGACTTCTACTTTTATTCTGCTCACCCCCTACAGACTCCTAACTACACTTTGAGGACTCCGAGTTCATTTTGAGAACAAATATAAAGTAGCTTTATTCCCTATATGCCGTGAACCTTCTTTTAATCCTTTTGAGCAGGTACAGGTTCTTTACAATGTGAGGCTGGAAGCAGGAAAACTGTGGTCAGGTGGTTCTGTCTCTTCCTGATTTATTGAGAAATTTTTGGAGTTGTTTGGGTAAAAAAGGCCACAGTTTCCCCATCGATGCAACAAGCAATGACTGTTTAAAAATCAAAATATCCTCAAAACTGTAGAAGTGGATGGTATCGTTACAGACGATCCGAGGGCTGGAGAACCTCCCATACGAGGACAGGCTGAGAGAGTTGGGGTTGTTCAGCCTGGAGAAGAAAAGGCTTCAGGGAGACCTTATAGTGGCTTTCCAGTACCCGAAGGGGCTCCAGGAAAGCTGGGGAGGGACTTTTTCCAAGGGCTGGAGTGACAGGACGAGGAGAAATGGCTTTAAATTGGAAGGGGGAAGATTTGGATTAGACATTAGGAAGAAATCCTTCACAATGAGGGTGGTGAGGCCCTGGCCCGGGTTGCCCAGGGAAGCTGTGAATGCCCCATCCCTGGAGGTGTTCAAGGCCAGGTTGGATGGGACGCTGAGCAACCAGATCCACAGCAGAGGGATTGGAACGGGATAACCTTTACGGTTCCTTCCAATCCAATCCATTGTATGGTTCTGTGATCACTGAGATGCAAACAAATCCCAGTTGTCCAAATGCAGGTAGGAGAAGAATGTAAAACGCTGCACCTGCAGTGAATGGGGACAGTGGGACTGTGATGTGCAGCTCAGCCGCCACGGCAACGCGCTTCACCTTCAGCTCGAAACACCACTTTGTTGAGGTACTGCTCTGCCATTTCTCACTGCTAAATAAATACTTTTATGTGTTTTAAGTTTACACCAAACTGAGCAAACGCTGTTCTATAACACGACACCTTCGTAAGATGAACTACCAAATCTTCCCGCTCCAGTCTCTGAAACCATAAACTTTTAGCCCAAAACTAGATTGACATTAAGCAAAGCCTGACAGTTGCCTCAAAGTTACAAGATTGCTTCATGATGAAGATGATAATCCAAAATGACCACTGAACGAAATTACTCACTGTCGATCCACATGTCATTTAAATCCAATCGTAGAGAAGCCAGAAGATAAACGTACTAACCATGGTCAATCGATTTCTCTCTCTATGGAAGTTACGCAATGTATTTATTTCACTTGAACCCAGGGCACGTCTGTGTTTGGAGGCACTTTCTTCCCTGCTCTGACCATGACATGAAGGATCCCATAGCTTAATCCACTTCAGCCTTACTGTACTACATCTCAGGTTGTGTCAGGGGAGGTTTAGATTGGATATTGGGGAAGATTTCTTTACTGAAACAGTGGTGAAGCACTGGAAGAGGCTGCACAGGGCAGTGGTGGAGTCACCATCACTGGAGGGGTTCAAAAAATGTGTAGATGGGGCACCTCCAGGGATGGGCAGCCACAGCTTCTCTGGGCAACCTGGGCCAGTGTCTCACCACTCTCAGAGTAAACCATTTCTTCCTAAGATCTCATCTAAATCTCCTCTCTTCCACCTTAAAACCACTCATCCTCATCCTATCCCTGCACTCTCTGACAAAGAGCACCTCCCCAGCTTTCCTGGAGCCCCTTCAGGTCCTGGGAGGCTGCCCTAAGGTCTCCCCAGAGCCTTCTTTTCTCCAGGCTGAACAACCCCAACTCTCTCGGTGGGAAGTTTGCTACGCTACATTCCATTTGCCGACCACGATCACTATGTTATGATACCTCCCATCCTGCAAATTTATTCTCTCCTGAGCACAACAGCTTTGTAAAAATTAACTTATTCTTCATATTATTTTTAAATCTGATCTGGTGGCACATTCTTCATGCTCCAGCTCCACAGCTCTCAATCTGCCCCCTGTAAAATGCAACATATGCTGACTATAAATCTTGAAAATGGCTCTATTAATAGAGAAGCTGCGGTGACAGCTTTATAAATGGGCACCATCTTTATGCAAACTGTTTTTTATTAGATTGCATTATAATGATTTGTAAAAGGGATGCAAGGATGGCTTTGGAGAAGACAGCAGCGAAGAACAAGTTGGACCAGCCAGTGGTTTCAAACCGAATTTGGTGTGGCAGATCATGTGCCCTTACAACAACAGATACGACCGGATTAACTTTGCTACATCTCTCCGCTCCTCTGCTTTTCCCAATCAGATAGAAAACAGTCTAATAACTGGCTCTGCGTCAGCCAATCCAATTACTTCCTATTTGCTGTGTCTTGACACTCCATTAAATAAGGAGACAGATGGTGCGCTCCTTCATTATCATCCAACTGACTGAGTCGTCTCTGGGGTGTCGATGGGGTTAAGGCCAATCAGTGAAATCAAGGGTTGCTCCAAAACCACACGGCGGCAAAAGAAAAGCACAAAGTAAGAGATTGTAACCCCAAGGCCCACCTGGGGACGTCCTGCAGTATCAGGGCTTGATGGAGCTACTGCCTCCAGGAGCACATAGGGCCAAGTTTAGAGGTCCCGACATAGATACCTAAATCAGAATCACAGAATCATAGAATGGTTTGGGTTGGAAGGGACCTCAAAGATTGCGTATTTCCAACCCCCAGTCCATGGCCAGGGACACCACCTCCTACTGGATCAGGTTGCTCAAAGCCCCATCCAACACAGCCTTGAACACCTCCAGGTATGAGGAATCCACAACCTCCCTGGGCAACCTATGCCCCCCGGGGCCTCACCACCCCCATCGTGAGGAATTTCTTCCTAATGTCTAATCTAAATCTTTCCCCTTCCAATTTAAAGTCATTCTAACTCATCCTGTCACTCCAGGTCCTTGGAATAAGTCCCTCCTCAGCTTTCCTGGAGCCCCTTCAAGTACTGGAAGGCCACTATAAGTTCTCCCTAGAGCTGTCTCTTCTCCAGGCTGAACAACCCCAACTCTCTCAGCCTGTCCTCGTATGGGAGTTGCTCCAGCCCTCTGATAAACTTTGTAGCCTCCTCTGGACCTGTTCCGACAGTTCCATATCCTTCTTATGTTAGGGATGCCAGAACTGGGAAAAATATTCCAGGTGAGGTCTCAACTTCAGGTGGGGTCTTAACTTGGGAATCACAATGCTGTGGCATCTCCAGTGAAGGGCTGATAAGTGGTTCTGCAGCAGCTGGCTTTCAGAGAACCACTGAATCATTAAGGTTAGAAAAGACCTGTAGGAACATTCAGACCAACCACCAGCCCCAAACCATTGTGCCTATTAAACCATGTCCTGAAGTGCCACATCTACATATTTTCTGAACACTTCCAGGGATGGAGACTCCATCACTTCCCTGCACAGCCTGTTTTCTTTTATTAACATAGAGAAATAGGCAGAAGAACCAGTTAAACCACCAGTTTTAGGATGGTTATATCTCACAGCCCTGTGTCCTTGCAAGCATTTGGGAAACACAGTTGCTTGGAAATTTTTTTACTGTGAGGATGGGGAGGCCCTGGCAGAGGTTGCCCAGGGAAGTCATGGCTACCCCGTCCCTGGAAGTGTTCAAGGCCAGGTTGGATGGGGGTTTGAACAACCTGATCCAGTAGGAGGTGTCCCTGCCCATGGCAGAGTGGGTGGAACTGGATGTGCTTTAAGGTTCCCTTGAACCAAAACCATTCTATGAGGTTCATCCCTTAACCCTCCTTGCCACATTTTAATCCTGTACCTAAAGCTGTCAAAGATACTGCCCCAAGACACATCAGATGGAGTAGAAGAACACAGATCCTAGATCATTTTCACTTACGTTATTGCTTGACTTTAGAGCCTGGATGGGACAATATTTAGCTCATCAAAGAAGCCACTGTGTTCCAGTAAGAGAAGAATTCACTGCTGGTCAAAGTCTACTCACACACCATAGAATATTTTTTTTTAAGTAAAAGAAGTGAATTTTCTAAGTAAGGAACCTGAGGCAAAGAGCAGCCATTGCTGAACACCCCAGGACAGCAGATATGCGTGCAACAGGCCTGGAAACAAGACCATAAAAGCCGTCCTAAGGTCACAGTGTCTTTGTAGGAAAGTTATGGCTAGATCCAAGAAACACGCAGACTGCGCAAAGCTCAGATCTGTTAATAATGGAATTGGCCAGACTCAGGCTGCAATGACATAGGTTTCTCTTCTGCCTTCCTCATCACTGACGACAGCAACTTAGTTTGGAAGAATCTTGAGACTCCCTGCCATCCTGGTATGAAAAGCGATGCCCAGAGGGTACCAGGACCTATGAACACACAGTTGTAGTGAACAGAGGGGTGATCGCTCTAGAAGGAGGGAAGCCTTAACGTGCCGAGCCACTTAAAGCATGCAACTTTAGAGCTCTTTGATGAGGATAACTATTTTACGGTCTTAGTTTGAGGAAAAAATCATGGTCATTAGGTAATTACTCTGTTCCTCACTGTTTAGGGAGTAACCATATTCTGCACTAAGCCCACCTCTGCTTATTCTTCCCTTCTTCTGAGGAAAAACGCAGTCAACCTAGGACAACATCAAAATTAGTAGCAATGAGAAAATAAATCCGAAGCCTCCTTTGAAGATTCAGATATCAGCCTCTTGTAATGAATACTTGTTGCTCTGCAAAGGGAATTGAGAAGCGTGGAACAATGTTGATTTGAGAGCCCCAGGGAGAGAATTAATATACTGACCTCCAAAAAAAAGATGTGCTAGCGTCTCTGACTCCTCCATCTAACCTGGAGGGACCACAGAGGAGAATTCAGTTACTACAGCAAATTCAATTCCTGACATTTGTCCGTTGATGCAATGGAAGTGTTCAAGGCCAGGTTGGATGGGGCTTTGACCAACCTGATCCAGTGGGAGGTGTCCCTGTCTATGCAAGGGGGCTTGAAACTGGATGATCTTAAAGGTCCCTTCTGACTCAAATCATTCTACAATTCTATGAAATGCAAATCTATGACATTTTTTCTCCATATGCACAAGTAACCTACAGGAAACAGAGAAGAATTCCTACTGATCTTCCTGTAGAGCACAGCGTTGACCTCAGGTGTTACTGAGCTGGGTTGGGTTTTGACCACACTCAGTCACATGCAAATTAGGAGACAAGAGCATGTGCTATTCATGTTACTCTAAGACACCCAGAAAAGCAAGAACAAACATATTCAGAGTGCAGTCTGAGCACAATTACTTCACCTTCTCATTCACCTTGGGCATGTAACACCATCAGGGGAGACTTTATGGCTGCCTACAACCACTTGAAAGGAGGTTGTAGTGAGGTGGGTGTTGGTCTCTTCTCCCAAGGGACAGGTGATGAGATGAGAGGAAACGGCCTCAAGTTGCACCAAGGCAGGTTCAGATTAAACATCATGAAAAATTTCTTCACTGAAAGGGTTCTCAGGCCCTGGCAGAGGCTCCCAGGGAGGTGGTTCAGTCCCCATCCCTGGAGGGGTTTAATAGATGGGTAGATGAGGTGCTCAGGGATCTGGTTTAGTAGTGGACAGGTGCAGTGGGACTTGATGATCCCGAAGGTCTTTTCCAACCAGATGATTCTATGATTCTAGAAAGAAAAGCTTAGCAACTTTCATGCCATGGATCTGGCACCCAAAGTAGCTGTGACCCTGCTGCTGAGTTCCAGCTATTCACACAGGAATACAACAATCCTGGATATAAAGAGCCACCAGTGTAAACATATTGTACTTTTCGAGATGGAGATTACAAATGACGCCAGGCGACGTTAAGCTACACGCAGCTTCAATCTAATCACATTCATTAGTAAGCTGGCAGAAAAACTTATCTCAACTGGGGCACACTAATATTGCTATTTAGGAAGGCAAGAAAAGTGATCAAAGAACCAGCTGTGCTCCAGGCTTTAGCCATTAATAAGTGTAGACCTTCTCTACAGAGCTAGAGCTGCAGAAGAAGAAACATCTGAAAGTTTAGCTTGAAGATAATTATGGCAGGGAAATCAAACCACAACCACAGCAGCCACCACTTTTTCTCCGAAGGGTTAAGATGAGGCTCAGTGGGCAGGTTTTACAAGGAGAAAATCTTGCAGAATGGGTTTGCGGAGTGAAGAGACAGCTTTCAGAATAAATACAGATGATAAGCAGGTATCTCAATCGCCTCTGACCCCCTACTTCAACCAGCAGCCAGGATCTGCCCAAAGCCAATAACTGATCCTCAAGAGGAAAATGAATTTGCATCATAACGAAGCTGAGCAACCATGCTGTGCTGCTGGAGGTGGAAAGGTTGGACAAATTGGATGCTGTACTTCCATGAAGGGTCTCATTCCTTTTCTCAAAACACTGAGGGTATTTGCCTCAATGTCCTCAAAAAATTTCCAACATCAGCAGCTAAATTCTTCCAAATTAAACTAGTTCTCTGTATAGTTTCCCCTCTACTTTGCTTTCATTAGACTCCATCTGGAGCCCTGTGTTCAGTTCTGGAGTCCTCAGTACAGGAAGGACATGGATCTGTTAGAGCGAGTCCAGAGGAGGCCACGAGGATGATCAGAGGGCTGGAGCACCTCTGCTATGAGGACAGGAAGAGAGAGCTGGGGTTGTTAAGCCTGGAGAAGAGAAGCTCGGGAGTGACTTTCCATTACTGAAAGGGGCTACAGGAAAGCTGGGGAGGGGCTCTTTATCGGGGACTGAAGGGATAGGACAAAGGGGAACACTTTTAAGCTGAAAGAAGTGATACATAGATGAGATATTAGGAAGAATTTTTTTCCTGTGAGGGAGGTGAGGCCCTGGTCCAGGTTGCTCAGAGAAGTCATGGTTGCCCAATCCCTGGAGGTGTTCAAGGCCAGGCTGGATGGGGCTTTGAGCAGCCTGATCCAGTGGGAGGTGTCCCTGCCCATGGCAGGGGGATTGGAACTGGATGGGCTTTGAGGCCCCTTCTATCCAAAACCATTCGATCTACTATGATTATTTCTGATCAATCTCTTCAACACCTGTGCTTCAACATGCGCACAAACCTTTCTGGGTTGGCACTGCCCAATTCAAAGAACCCAAGCTCTGAATGACATTCACCCTTCTGAATTCCCTAGTTTTCTCAGACCATAATTTTAAATGAACGTGTCTTTGCCACAAGTGTTCATGGGGCCCAGACAGCCAGAACACAAGAGTCCCTACCCACGCTTAATGAGCTCATTTGGCTGAAAACAGGTTCAACCCTATCTGTTTGTATCTTTGCAGCTCCTGGGGTTCCTTAGCTTTTGGATTAAAATTTTTTTTTTCTTCATTTTTGAAATTAGAGTTATAAGGGATAATTTCCCCAATGAATACACACAGAGCATCTGATCTATTTTTGGGCATCAAATAGATGTGGTATGTACCAAAGCTTAACGCAAATCTTCTTAACACTGCGAAGCAGATTAAGATAATTTCTGATTTGCAATCTCCTTTCCCACAACTCCAGGTCACCATTGCTCATCTGCAGATAAACTGCAGTCATCCTGCCTAAAGTCACTCTCCCTGCAGGTGGACAGCATGGCACATCCTATCGTCACAACGTGCACATGGAGGGGAAGGGCAAGCTCATGCCACCTTGGACCATGGTGGTCTCTGGTGAATCAAGAAGAACAACACTTTAGTAAGAATCATATAATCATTAAAGTTGGAAAAGATCCGAGATCATCAAGTTCTACTGTCAACCCAACACCATCGTGCCTACTAAACCATGTCCTGAAATGCCACGTCTACATGTTTTTGAACACCTCCATGGATGGAGACTCCACCACTTCCCAGCCTCTTCCAGTGCTCCAACACTCTTTCAGGAAGGAAGACTCAGAAGCAGCTTGGGAGGTAAATCAAGAGACTGAGCATATGGTTAAATACTTCAGAACAGTAGTACAGCTGTGTCCCTGGCTATTGAACATATTTTTGATGTCCCTGTCATCTGTTTACTTCAGTGGTTGTGTCTCTAGGACCCCAGGTACATGGGCACCAAAGAAAACGGGGAAAACGTGCCAAGTCAGGTTAATGTAAAGCTTTGAGTGCTTCAAACTTGAAGGGCAGTTACAGCCAGAAACCCTCCTGCATGATAATGCAGCCCCCTCCTGCTCAGCAGATCCGATCTTTGTCTTCACGTCCATAAATGTGCTTGATCTTTCAAAACAGACTTTTATCTCTCTTCGCTCAATAAGTCCAACATAGATAAAAAGGGGGTAGGTACATTCTACTTCGAGTAGCTTAGAAATTACAGCTGCAGAATTAATATAAATTACAAGTGTAGAATTAATATAAACCACAACCAAAAAATTAAAATTTGTAATGGTTAAAATGTTAGAGAGAGAGAGAAAGAATAAAAACGTTAATATCAGGTGCCTCAGGTACTTCTGAAGCACCAGAACTTAAACCCCCCAACTTTTTACATGGAAAAATCAATACTTTGATAGAGAATCCTTCTAATGGGATGAGTGAAGTTGATATTCCATATTGTAGAGACTTTTTTTCCATATAATGTTTTCATTTATCTGTTTAGGAGACTGAAACCAATCTACTTTGAAAGTACATGTCCTTAGTCGTGCTTCTAACGTCAACAAAAATGACTCAAGAGAAGAAAGAGGAAGAGAGAAAATATTTAATTGCTTACCACCATTTCACAGTCCTTATTTCTGCTTCTCAGGCTTCATAAAGAAAATAAATCTATTAATTTTAACTTTTATTTCCCTGCAGTTTCACCTTTTAGCACCGGCGCATAAGCAATTATTCTCTTTGGACCATTGCCCAAAACATAGATAACCCCCCAATAAATACTGCTTAAAATTAAGCATGCAGAGATCCCAAACACTCATACATGCACAGACACACAGACACACACAGCTACATCTCCCTGAGCTGGTTTTAAAATCACATTTTGGGTCTTAAGAACTCGAACTTACCAGCCTACAACTCTTCCTACAGTGAACCATGCTCAAAGCAGGTTTCAAACAGCTTTCCTGGAGCAGTTCCACACTTGAGCTCCTCTAACACTCCGAAACACTCTCCTCCCTTTAATGGGATGTTTTAGCCTTCTGACTTTTACAGCAGATGCATTTTAAGACTCCGTGATGTCATTTAATTACAGACTTAGGGAAGAAGAAGGCTGAAAGCTTTATTGTCACCAGCCTGCGCTGTCAGCTCTCCAGATGGAGTCCCAAACTATGCCATATTGCTCAGACAGAAACTCCAACGAGGGGAAAGGGGGGACTGGAAAGAGGAATCCAAGAGCTCACTTCTCCTTGTTTTTTGTTTTTTTTTCTTTTAACATTAGCATGCAGCATTCAGCCCCTGATGAAATAATAGCTTAAGATTAGGTTCTTCGTAGTTCCTCCCTCTCCCTATATATATTTACACACCCATGCACTTATCAGTGTGATCATAATTGCACAGATAGCAAAGCAGAAGTCCACATGCAGCAGCAGACAGGCCTACGTACAGCTTGAAATCAGCACAAGATTCTGCCAATTCTATCTATTCACCCATTTAATATGGATTTTTGTATCGCAAATCCACATGATTTGAGATAGGCTCTACCTAAGTAGCTACAGATCAACTTATCTTTAAAAGCTGAGTGTATGATTCTGGAGACACGCAGGTTTTAGAAGAAGGATTAAACAGAAGTAAAAGTTTAAATACAGCAATGAAAAACGAGCAGGGTCCAGAGGTGGCCACAAAAATGATCCGAGGGCCGGAGCACCTCTCCTGTAAGGACAGGCTGAGAGAGTTGGGGGTGTTCAGCCTGGAGAAGGCTGCAGGGAGATCTTAGAGCAGCCTCCCAGTGCTGAAAGGGGCTCCAGGAAAGCTGGGGAGGGGCTTTTTACTAAGGCCTGTTGTGACAAGACAAGGAGTAACAGTTTTAAACTAAGAGTGGGGAGATTTAGGCTGGATATAAGGAAGACATTTTTTACAGTGAGGTTGGTGAAACACTGGCACAGGTGCCCAGGGACGTAGTAGAGGCCCCATCCCTGGAAACCTTCAAGGTCAGGTTGGATGGGGCTCTGAGCAACCTGATCGAGTTGAAGATGTCGCTGCTCCTGCAAGGGGGTTGGACTGGATTGACATGGAAAGGTCCCTTCAACCCCAAACATTTTATGATCCTATGAAATGAAAGAATAACTATAGTGTTAACTTGCTAGTGCTGACTAAGGAGAACAAATAAATAAGAGAGGAAGGAGAAAGGGCTTGGTGAAGAGATGCAGGTATTCAGTGCCTTTGTTTTTTCCCAGTAGATCCGTCACCTGTGAGAGGTATCCCCGAATTTGTCTGTAGGCAGCACTGCACAAGAATATGAATGGGAGAAAGAAACAACCTATGGATCATTGAAAGCTTCCATCCAGCAGCGAGCACAAACCACAGCCCACCAGCACAGCGCGTACGAAACCAATGGCGGTATTAAAGGGACACAATGGTGGACCCAGGAGGAGGGGACTGAGGAGAGCATGACAGGACAAGGGGTAATGGTTTTAAGCTGAAAGAGGGGAGATTTAAATGTTATATTAGGAAGAAATTCTTCACAATGAGGGTGGGGAGGCCCTGGTGCAGGTTGCCCAGAGAAGCGGTGGCTGCCCCATTCCTGGAGGTGTTCAAGGCCAGGTTGGATGGGGCTTTGAGCCCCCTGATCCAGTGGGAGGTGTCCCTGCCCATGGCAGGGAGGTTGGAACAGGATGGTCTTTGAGGTTCCTTCCAACCCACTCTATGATTCCAAATGAAATCTTGGCACGCTTTCACATGAGGCTGGACGACAGAAAACTCCTGGTGTGCACACAACAGCCCTCACTTTCACACCAGTTATTGACAGTAAAATAGAGGGCTAAAATTTCTTGCATTATTTCACACTTTTTCTTCAAATAAAGCTCCAAGTGGATATTGATGAGAGTACACAAGGATGAGACGACGTTGAACGTTCCCCAGAAAATCAATTTTCAGCTGCTGTTTTTATTATTTAGATTTATGAAAAAAACCCCACGCATATAGGATTGTAAGTCTGAGCTATTGAGAAACAGGAGACAAAACATAAAAAGTCAGCAGCATTGAGTAAACTATTAAAAAATATCAATTTATAGACAGAGACATTAAATATTTTGTATTTAAGCTTTGTGCTTGTACAGTAAAAATGGCAACTGGGTATAAATTTCATGGTCTTGAAAAAGCTGAAGCTTGTAGCCTACAAAATCAAAACTGTAATGCAACTTTGCAATGGAAATTTGAACTCCAAAGGTAATTTTCCCTTGACAGTGCTCACTGATGCATGAATTATACTCTCAGGGATGCGCAAATAGGATTTGTTTGATTGCTTTATCATCCCTCCATTATATCAAATCTTCTAAAGCAGTGGGAGACATCACAGGGCTGTTTGTAGATTCCTTGTTTGAAGACACAGTGGGGGCAAAATTGGATCATTCCTATTGAGGAGCAGGGACTGACCATGAAATCATAATTAATGCCATAACAATCTACTTATAAGTCTCTGAAGCAGCCAGGATGGGGATAAATTAGAAACCAAATATTGTTAGCGTTCTGTTTAAATTAAATTAAAAGAAGTCTGACATGACAGGAACAATATTACAGGCTAATAAGGGATTAGATGAAGCAATTACAGCAAAAAGGGGGGCTGTGATGATGTAAAAAGACACAAGCTTTGTCGACATCACTGCTTTGATAGCATAACTCATGATTTCCTGAAGTACCATGATGCCTGCCAACAGTTGGGGTTTTCAAGACAGTGTCTCAAGTTTAGGAAGCCAACCAGGTAAACTAACCTGCTCTACACCCCCAAATTCCTAGAAGAGAATTTCCAGTTCAGCCAGCAATGTGCGCTCGCAGCCCAAAAGGCCAACTGTGTCCAGCAAGGCGAGGGAGGGGATTCTGCCCCTCTGCTCCAGTCTGATGAGACCCCCACCTGGAGTCCTGTGTCCAGTTCTGGAGTCCTCAGCACTGAAAGGACATGGAGCTGTCGGAGAAAATCAAGAGGAGGCCACAAAGATGATCTGGGTGCTGGAGCCCCTCTGCTCTGAGGACAGGCTGAGAGAGTTGGGGTTGTTCAGCCTGGAGAAGAGAAGGCTCTGGGCAGCCACCACTTCACCAGCCAACCTGTGCCAGGGCCTCACCACCCTCATCGTAAAGAATTTCTTCCTAATGTCTAATCTAAATCTTTCCCCTTCCAATTTAAAGCTGTTTCCCCTTGTCCTATCACTACAGGCCCTCGTACCAAAAGCCTTGGAGAAATTCTGAAGCCACCCTGTGATCTATTGAAGCCCTCACCCTCACTTTAAAACCTAAGAACCTAGAGAGGAAGAGGGGGGAAAACCAGAACTTGGTTGTAAGTTACAGCTACTCGGAAGCCAATTTTCATGATGCATCATTGTGAGCACCAGAAATTGCTGGGAATCAGGATTTTCTGAATTTTATAATGGCTTGCATGAGTGACAACAGAATTACCTCCTTCAAAGAGCTTGACCTATATCTTCTAAAATAATGACTACCCAGTGGTGGAGGAGGAGTGGAGGTCCCCTGGAGGAGACCTGCAGGATTAGACACCTCTTGAATGTTACGAGGCTCCCTGACAAATAATCTCTGAGAAAGGTTGGAGAGGGGAGGAGCTGGGAAATGTTCCTCCGTGCTAACAGGAAATCAGAAAACAATAGAATGGTTTGGGTTGGTAAGGACTTTAAAGATCAACCAGTTCCAACTCCACTGCCCTGGGCAGGGACACCTCCCACCAGACCAGGCTGCTCAAAGCTTCATCCAACCTTGAACACTTCCAAGGAGGTGGCATCCACAAATCACATCCCTTTCACTTTGCTGCTGTACCCACATGCGTACACAACACGTAGAACTGCAGGAAGGGTTATGGTCCCGCTTCATGCCACGCTGGGAAAGGCTACATTAACTGTCAAACTCCCATCTCATCCATTCATAGTTAATTCTGGCAACAGATTTCAATTAGGGCAAGGAGGGGGGAGGAAATTCTTCTGTCCTTCACGTTACTCGATGTGTATTAGGAATGACAGCCTATGATTGCTGCAGACAGCATCTAATTAACTGTCATTATAAAACACATGTCAAAGCCCGGGGCCTGTGCAGGATCCGCTGTCTAATTTAGCACCAGAATATTAAAAATCCCCTTGAAAACAAGCTGGTGAATGAATTTTGTTGTCGTATTAAACATTCCCTACCCCACTCCCCCCATTCCAAAACCCTCCTTCCTCTTTGGTACTCAGAATTTGGAATAAATGATGGATTAAAACTGCTTCTTCTCTTCCCCCTTCCTGTAGTCAGCCTTAAAGAGAAGGATTAGAAGACGAATATGACACGAAAGTGGAAGCTGTCTGCAGAACTATTAGATGACTAATGAAACAATTATATCTAAACAACCACAACAATTACTTGCCGAGCTTATTTTTTCTGTAGCACACAGCACAGTCAGACCTTAGTTCTCTTTTTTATATTAATTAGAGCAAGCATAAATTAATCCAATTCTCTTTCTACAAGCAATACATGAATGGGGAAGCATAGTGGAGAAGCTGGATGCATTAAATTCCTGGTGACATCTACGCCTTTGCTGCACGAAGTCACCCAACCAATTCCCTCTTCCAATTTAAAGCCGTTCCCCCTTGTCCTATCACTCCAGGCCTTTGGAAAAAGCCCCTCCCCAGCTTTCCTGGAGCCCCTTCAGGTACTGGAAGGCCGCTATGAGGTCTCCCTGGAGCCTTCTCTTCTCCAGGATGAACAACCCCAACTCTCTCAACCTATCCTCGTGCTCCAGCCCTTAAAGCATCTTCATGGCCTCCTCTGGACCCATTCCAGCACTTCCCTATCCTTCTTGTGTTGGGGATTCCAGAACTGGACACAGGACTCCAGGTGGGGTCTCACGAGAGCAGCTCAGAGGGGCAGAATCCCTTCCCTGGCCCTGCTGGCCACGTGGCTTTGGATGCAGCTCAGGACACTGTTGGCTTTCTGGGCTGTGAGTGCACACTATTGGCTCATGTCATCAGCATCTCCAAGTCTTTCTCTGCAGGGCTGCTCTCAATCACGTCGTCCCTCAGCCTGTATTCAAACCATGGATTGCCCCGACCCAGATGGAGGAGCTTGCACTTGGCCTTTATGAACCTCATGAGGTTCACACAGACCCACTTCATCAGCTTGTACAGGACCCTCTGACGCCATCCCACCCTTCTGGCATTACATCTGCACCACTCAGAAACGCAGGTGTTTCTGGAGTGTATGGGATATTAAACCCAGAATCCAGGACAAATGACCTATTCTGGAATTGTATTTTATCTACTCAGAGAAACCACTCATTTTCCCTGACAGCTGTATCATGTAGACCTTCCTTTTCCAGACAGAGATTACAACCACCAGAAGAAAACAAAGAGCTGATTATTCGTAGTGACAATACCTAAAAGGGAGGGAATCAACCATCACTTTGAGGGCAGTCCAGTTACGGAATAAGATGCTCCAGAATGCATAACCCTTGATTATGTCTCAATTTAGCCTTCTTTCTCTTTCCCTCAGGTAAAAAATGACCAACGGGAACAGTGGGATTAGAGGAGGTAATGATTACGCAACAAAAAATGCTTTAAAAATAACTGCTAGTATTAAAGTCTTATTGTCAAATGGGTCTATGTGATCACTGCGTCCAATAAATAGATTTTAAGTGGCCATAACAGGCATTACCTAGGATAAAACAGGAAAACGCACACAACAAAGCAGTTATTTTATCATTTCACCATTCTCTCGAGGAAAAACTGTGTTTTTCCCTTATGGAAATGCATGGAAAGCATCCAAATGTGCTTTCTTTACAGAAATATTCAATGCTTTCCCTGATCCACAGGATGGTGTGATGTGCCTTAGCAGAGCAGCACATTTCAGGTGTTCGCAGCCCGATTTCAGAAATGGAATGAAATTCAGACACAGCCTCCAGGCAGACACGAAGCTCCAATCTATGAAAAGTATGAACTCGAGGGATATCAGAGAGTCCATTAATCATTAAAGCCTGAAGTTCCTTTGCTCCACATCTCTGTTTGGTGTTTGTAAATACAGTACCTTGCTATAGTTAAAGCTCGTTATAAAAAGAGGCTACAGTACCCCAAGGGGCACTGCTGAGCTTGATTTCCTAGACCCAAGCAACTTGCAATCCCTCAAGCTTAGCACTTCTTCCAAACAGTATTGACAAGCACTATCCCTTCACATCTGGTCTTGTAAAAGAGCCTTGTAAACTCCCTTTTCTCAAAGCAGAAGCCCAGAGACGCTTCACAGCTTCCAGGGCTGTGATTTAAACGTGCCTCCATTTCCTTCAGCTTTGCCGAAGATGTCACAAAAAAGATAGTCTCGTCGTCGTGCGACCAACGCAAGACGTCAGCAACCTGGGGTCAATAGCTCATCTATGAACACACCAGTAGGCAAGATTTAATTTAGAATCACAGAAACATTATGGTTGGAAAAGACCTCTAAGATCAAGTCCAACCATCAGCCCAACTCCACCATGCCTCCTAAACCATGTCCCCAAGTGCCACCTCTGCATGGTTTTTGAGCACTTCCAGAGAAGGACTCCACCACTTCCCTGGGCAGCTTGTTCCAATGCTTCACCACTCTTTCAGGAAAGAATTTTTTCCTAATATCCAGTCTAATCCTCCCCTGATGCAACTTGAGGCCATTTCTTCTTGTCCTATCACTTGTTACTTCAGACAAGAGACCAACACCCACCTCACCACAACCTCCTTTCTGGGAGCTGCAGAGAGGGATGAGGTCTCCCCTCAGCCTCCTCTTCTCCAGGCTAAACAATCACAGGTCTCTCAGCTGCTTCCATAACCCCTGGGCTCCAGACCATTCATGAGCTCCGTTTCCCTTCTCCAGATGCACTCTAGACACTCAACGTCTTTCCTGGAGGGCCTCAAAACTGAACCCAGGATTTGAGGTGCAGCCTCACCAGTGCCAAGTCCGGGGGGATGATCCCCTGCCTGCTCCTGCTGGCCACACCATGACTGATCCAAGCCAGGATGCTGTTGCCCTTCTTGGCCACCTGAGCACACTGCTGCTCCTGTTCAACTGCTGTTGACCAGCAACCCCATACGCAGGGTCGTGTGCTTGAAGCCTTCGTGTTAATTAGCTTCTCTTTAAAAGCTGAGTTCATTCCACGATAAACTGCTCGTTATGCCGTGTCAATGAAACGAAGGAAAATAATATTTAGACAAAGCACAGAAAGAAAAAAGACATTTACAAAATTGCTGTTCCTGCAAGAAGGTTTTAGGCTTTGAAAATATAACCTGGAGATTTAGCCCAAAGACAGGTAAAGAATTTACAGCCTCCTCGGGAATTTTTAATTTCTGAAACATAGCAGATAATATGGGATTTTATCTGCCTTTTTAGTTTCTGTTCTCTGAAAGGAAACAAATCTCTATGCTTCCACTTCACAGAGCCTGACTCGTGTTGCTTCACTCATATTTCACTTCACATTTGACTCAGATATTTATTTCTGTTCACTGATATATTTCACTTTATTCCTCTGTCGTGTCTGCTGCTACTAAATTAGCAAAAACCTCCGAGCCTAAAACATTTCCACTGCTTTGCTACATCCGAGCCATCAGAGCTGAAGTCTCCTCAGTGCAAACCGAAGACTCCATGCAAAAGCCATGGACTCACCAAAGCTGACTGGATTTTTGCAATGGACTTTTGCCCAGAGAAGTTGTGGATACTTTGTCATTGGAGGTGTTCAGGGCCAGGTTGGATGGGGCTTTGAGCAACCTGATGAAGTGGGAGGTGTCCCTGCCCATGACAGGGGGGTTGGAACAGGATGATCTCTAAGGTCCTTTCCAACCCAAACTGTTCCATGATTCTATGACTTCACTGGAAGAAGGCCTTAAAACTGTAAAAACTGGTTCTTCAGCCCAGTTTCACCCACCCATAGTGCCACCAATGGCTGTGTTTTTTATCCTGACTTGGGAAAGAAACAAACCTACAGCCATTCTGAGAGCTTTGTGAAGCGCCACGGATAGGTGTGGGATGTCGGTCTTCTCAATTCAGTCAACTGCTGTACAGGTTGGTAATGGCTATGAGAAGTTTTGACCTCATTCCTACCTGCTCTCGGACTTATCATTGGTCGCTGCCTTGGTGAGGGTAACATTAGCAGGTCTCCACCAAAGAAGTATTTTATCAGCTTCACTGATTTTTTCCTTCATGTTGAAATAGTAAAATATTCTCATCGCCTTTTCCAGTGGAGCGCAGAATCACAAAGAGGTGGGTGATCTGATGGATGTTTTTCACACAACCTATGTGAGAAAATGTATTGCCGTAAAGCAGAATCCTCTAATGAATTAACTCGGTCTTGGGGAACCAGGTTCACCTCTCTGAGAGGCTCCTTGCGTGGGAAGGCAATGGTGCTGCTTTATGACTGGCAACGATTCCTGAAACACTGGTGCCCAGGACCATTAACGGGCATTTCCAGCAGTTCTCATTAATGTTACTATTGATTCTTCCACTTTTATATTTTTTTCTCTTGTGATTCTTCCATTTCCATGGGTTTTTTCCCTTTGATTTTTCGATTACAATATCTAACGATGGACTTGTGCCCTTCACACTGTATGGAGGAGTAAATCACTCATTTCTTTAAAAAGCTTATTTCCCAGTAGACTAATGGCGGTGACTATTAAAAGAAAAGATGCACTTCAATGAGTTTAGGAAAAATGTATCACTATTCAGCAAAGCATTTAAGCACATGGCACGGAAACACTGCAATTCTTACAGGTTTTACTACTCTGTTCCCAAGCTATTTCAGTCACGGGCCAGCGTTCAAATGAAAGATTAAAAATTATAAAATTGGGTGGACATAAACATGTGCTAAGATTTGTACCGGTGTTTTAAAAGAAGTCTTCCTGTTGGTTTTGTGGCATAGTTGAAAATGCCTAACAGCAATTAGTGAATGGATGAAAATGATGGGAAATGGCTGCCCCATCCCTGGAGGCGTTCAAGGCCAGGTTGGATGAGGCTCCAAGTAACCTGATCCAATATAAAGTGTCCCTGCCCATGGCAGGGGGTTGGAACTGGCTGATCTTTAAGGTCCCTTCCAACCCAAACCATTCTATGATTCTAATATTGAAGAACAGGTACGGCTCCTGCATAACCTGCAGGAAGATGTCAGGAGCGTTTGTGCTATCTGTCCAGTTTCATTTCAGTGATTGTGAAGACATTAAAGAGCCTTTTATGCTCACCTCATTCATTAATATTCTGCTCCTTCACGGATAAAGTTCTCATTCAATGGCACATTCTACCTTGAAAAATGCAAAGGAACATTCCTAACCCTTCTTGGGATAAGAACAAGTCCTCTCTATCTTGCTGCATAATCCTGACCACGTTTACAGTTTGCTTCACAAGAATTACTTCTTCCATCTGCTCCCATCGCGTTGGTCTATTGAGTTGTTTCTTTCTTACTGCCTTCCTGAGGTCCTCAACTTAAACTCGTTAACGCAATGTGGTTCAGTGATCCCCCCACACTGAACGCATTTTGCGGTATTGATCCGCAGCTCAAATGAGAAACAACCTACAAAAGTCAACGTTCTAAAGACAGAGCAACAAATTTGCCAGATAAATGGAGAGACGATACATATGGGTGTGGGTGTATGTACAAGCACAAACTCTACCCATGTTGTGTAGCATCCAGCCACCCGGTCGCAGAAGCAATTAGGTACGTGGTCATTAGCTTCCTTATTGAACACGATTAAAGATATTTACGTCATCGCTTTCCGTTCAATTTCAGGGACTAAATATAAACTCACGACGAAAATTAGAGCTAATGGGCATAGTATTAGAAAACAAATAGGTCTCTGGCTGTATAATATGTTTAGAATGCTCTACATTTTAGAAAGTAATTAAGCATTTGGTAAAAGGTCAGAAGTTCCACTGGGTTACATTTTTCTAGCATGAGAAAGTACTTTCGTTCCAATGTCTCACGACAACAAGACAAATTTACTTTTTCTTTGTCAGATGGCAAAAGGACTTGGTGGGTGATAAATAGCAGATCCATCTAATTTAGTAATCCACTAAGAAAAAATATACATCTTTGTGCTGGGGTACAAGGCAAACCAGTTTTTCCTCTCTTTGCCTAATCACCAATTAAAAATATAATGTATTATGTTATGTTTTAGTTAGCCGAAACTGAATTTCATTCACATTAAAGAGTGCAACCTATCATTTGACAAAAATGGAGCAACTGCTCTTTGAGAAAGAACGCAAAATCTGTAATTCAACTAGAAAGTGTGCGGCTTTTCTGAAAAGAATTACACTGTTGATTGTGTTAAGCAAATAATAATTAACGCAAGTACATACAGCTCTAATTAGCAAGGAATTTAATTAAACAAATACGCCAGCATAACAAGATGTATAACAAAGTAATTGTACTACGTTTTGCCGATGTAGTCTTTACTACTTCAAAGTTTTTACATGGTGATTATAAAGCAATTTTGCACAACCGGGTACACAAGAGCAGCCCAGTCAGGCTCTAGGCAGCCCTGCTGAAATGCTCAGACCCCACAAAGCCAAACCAGATCAGAAATGATTGCACCTTCTGCAGTGTCCATCACTGTGGACATTTTCTATGACCTGGAAGGGATGTTTGAGCGAGTCCACAGGAGGCCACAGTGATGATCTGAGGGCCGGAGCACCTCCCGTATGAGGACAGGCTGAGAGAGTTGGGGGTGTTCAGCCTGGAGAAGAGAAGGCTCTGGGGAGACCTTAGAGCAGCCTTCCAGTACCTGAAGGGGCTCCAGGAAAGCTGGGGAGGGACTCTGGATCAGGGAGTGCAAAGAGGACGAGGGCGAACAGTTTTAAGCTGAAAGAGGGGAGATTGAGATGAAATTCTATTAAGAAATGTTTTCCTGTGAGGGTGCGGAGGCCCTGGCACAGGTTGCCCAGAGAAGTTGTGGCTGTCCCTTCCCTGGAGGTGTTCAAGGCCAGGTTGGATGGGGCTTTGAGCAACCTGATCCAGTGGGAGGTGTCCCTGCCCATGGCAGGGGGTGGGACTGGATGGGCTTTGAGTTCTCTTCCAACCCAAAATATTCTGTGATTCTATGATTTTTCTCCTGAATAATTTCTCCAATCTCTATCATAGGAAAGGGAATTTTTGTCTCCTCTATTTCCAGCCACAGCACAGACATTTTTAATCAGTAAAAAAAGAAAATTGAAGAATACGAGAAAAGTATATGTTTTACAGAGCTCTTTATGATCTAGGAAGTAAGGAAGAGTCATGGACATCTTTCAAACAAATATGCAATATTCAAGACTGCACCAGTTAATATCTTTTACGAGTCTGTTTCAGCGGCCATAGCAGAAGTGGTATTATACAACCTAATTAAATCAGTTCATCTGTGTAACTTTGCAGTGGTTGGACTTTTTCCAGAAGGACTCCTTGGAGCATCTTTTGTTCATTTGTTATCTCTTCCTAAATTTCTGAGGTAAACAACAACAGCGACAACAAAAATGCTAATTTCTTTCCTGACACTCGACAGTCGGTGAAGGTTGAAGCCCCAAAGGATTTTTTTTCTTAATGTTAAACTCTCTGCTTATCAATCAATCCCATTCTCAGTCTAAAGCCCAATGCCACTATTCTACACTTTATTATTACTTAATTTATTATTTGTATTACCACCGTGCCTGGAGGCTTTGAAGTGAACTGATTTAGTGGGTTTTTTCTTTCCTCTTTTTGTTTCTTGATAATAAACTGAAAGATCATGCTTCCTATTGGCATAAAACTCATTGAACAAGGACCATAGCAGCTTGGTTTGTAATTTTGTCTCGCAGGCATCAAACTTTCTCAAGGTGCTGGTGGTGTTCTACCACAACAGGATGTTTTCTATTACCATGTGTCACAACGCAAGCGCTTGCTTGTCAAAGTTATTGACATCAGCGGTGAGAAAGCTGCTGCTACTTACTTTTTAACTTGTTTTTTCATGTTTTGATTGCCACACGTATCATGTCAGCATCTACGTTTGTGATTAAAAGAATCAGAGAATCTGTAGGCAATTTAATGAAATGTAAAGGGCTAATGTACATGACGAGAAGCACGCTGAGTTACAACACTCCAGAGAACCAAAGCAAGAGATAAACACACTTATCTGAAAGCCAACTCCGGAAATCGCTATTTTAGTTGTGTTGCGAGTTACACAATCTCAATGAAGGTGGGTCTTAAAACACTTCATCATCAGGAAACAAGATTGGTCCAAAAGAATTTGATCTTAAAGGTGCTCAAATCCAGAAAAGTTACTGCCAGGCAAATGGAAGTAACAATTCATAGACTCAAAGAACGTCCTGAGTTGGAAGGGACCCACAAGGATCATAGAGTCCAACTCCTGTCCCTGCACAGGACACCCCCAACATTCACCCTGTGTGTCTGAGGGCACACAAATGCTTCTGGAATCTTGTCAGGCTGGGACTGCTTCCCTGGGGAGCTGTTCCAGTGCTCCAACACCCTCTGGGGGAAGAACCTTCTCCTCATGTCCAACCTCACCCTCCCCTGGCATCTTCCTGCCATTCCCCTGGATCCTACCATTGGTCACCAGAAAGAAGAGATCAGTGCCTGCTCCTCCTTCTCTTGTGAGGACTCAACTACTGCTTGGTCATTATATCGGGCAATGCGTATTTACAGCCATGCAATCTTATTTCCGCACGGCAATGAGGCAGCTGCCACGCACTCATCAGTGGGTACAAGCAGAAGAGCTGATATGCTCCAAATTCATACTCCTATGCCAACCAGCTCACACTAATCAAAGCAGAAGAGAGAAACAGAATTATTTACTGGACTAAAGTGGTAAAAAACCTTACATTAGATAAAAAAGCCCAGACAACTAAATAAAAAGTCCCAGTACAGGTCTCCCAAGTCTCATCTCACAACAAGATCATCCATTCCATGGTACACTCTTGTACCTTTACAACTAGACCCAGTCACTGAACATGGGTATCTCATAACCCACGTACTCATAGAACCATAGAATGGTTTGGGTTGAAAAGAATCTTAAAGCCCATCCATTTCCAACCCCCTACCATGGGCAGGGACACCTCCCATCAGAACAGGTTGCTCAAACCCTCATCCACCCTGGCCTTGAACACCTCCAGGGATGGGGCAGCCACAGCTTCCCTGGGCAACCTGGGCCAGGGCCTCAGCACCTTCACAGTAACAAATTTCTTCCTCAAATCGCAGTCTTCTTTCAATCCTCAATTTGTTTCCCTGCAAAGGTTTTCATAATTTGATAGTGTTGCACATTTCAAAAGCAATAAAAAAGGGTGAGCTATCACAGGGAGTTTCTGATGAAGGCAAGATTAAAGACACTTTGTTTGGGGGGAGAAATTAAGTCTTGCAAATAAGTCTCCTAAAGAAATGAGATATTAAAGGTTTGATTTTATATGATGTATGCAGACCTGCTCAGTAGCACAAATAGGTTTGACAACCCAGACGCAGCTGCAGCGATTTAATCAACGCTGCCTTATAGGGACACTTCTCCAATTAAACTAAAACAGCAGAAATATAATATAAAACTCCTTTATCCTTTTCCAGCTCCACCAGACATGACATTAGAAAGTCCAAGTAGGCTATTTAGCATTAAGATTAGACCAAGATTCAACCTCTAGATGATCTGATGGAAATATAACCTTTGGAAGATATTTTCTTTCACCCATCTTAAATCCCATCCTGTAGAGCTTTAAAGGGAAAGACTAACTTGAGTTCATTGCACATAACAAGATTCATTCACGAGGACATACTGACTCAATAGTCAAAATACAGAAGTTTGGCTTGGGCACAGGTTCAGATGGACTCTCATTTCAATTTCGCAAATGGTGTTGAAAAATTGCAACACAGCCCCAGCCCTGGAGATGAATTTGCACATTTTGGGACACTACAGACAGAAATGGGAACCCATGTGCATAAAGGGGTGTCCCTGTCCAGTTCTTGGCCTGGAGGTCTCAAGCTTCTGGCCAGAGACTGTAGTTTGCAGATATCCATCCCCTGCATTCCAGCCTTCATCTTCCTAACAGAAGCCACTAAACCTTTTTTTCTCCCTGCTGATGTAGAAGAGGTTTCTGTCCCTGTATGCCCAAGTAGCTAAAAGAGCCAATGGCATCTTGGCCTGTGTCAGACCCAGCGTGGCCAGCAGGAGCAGGGAGGGGATTGTGCCCCTGTGCTCAGCGCTGGGGAGGCCACATCTCGAGTGCTGGGTTCAGTTTTGGGCCCCTCACTCCAAGAAGGACATTGAGGGGCTGGAGCGCGTCCAGAGAAGGGCACCGAGGCTGGGGAGGGGCTGGAGAACAAGTCCTATGAGGAGAGACTGAGGGACCTGGGGGTGTTTAGCCTGGAGGAGGCTGAGGGGAGACCTCATCACCATTTAAAACTCCCTGAAAAGAGGCTGCAGCAAGGTAGGTGTAGGTCTCTTCTCCCAGGTGACAGGAGATAGGATGAGAGAAAATGGCCTCAAGTTGTGCCAGGGGAGGGTCAGATTAGAAATTAGGAAAAAATTCCTCACTGAAAGGATTCTCAGGCATGTAGAGGTTGCCCAGGGAGATGGTGGAGTCGCCATCCCTGGAGGGGTTTAAAAGATGGGCAGATGAGTGACATGTGAGGGACATGGTTTAGTAAGGGGACAGGTACGGTTGGACTCGATGATCTCAAAGATCTTTTCCAACCAGATGATTCTATGATTCTAAAAGCTTCTCCTTTGCACCTTTTTAGAAGCTGGGTAATCATCCTCCATCATAGCTATCACAGGATAATACTGAGTCCAGTATTATCAGTATTAACACTTCTCATTAATGCTTCTTTAATGTCTAAATGAAAATGTTCCCTAGATCACATTTGCCTTTTTCAGAGCTGTATCACCCTCGCAGCTCAGTGTCACCCGCTCTAACCTCCCCCAAGCCTCTCTCTTCCATGGTTTCCACCTGGAAAGTCCTCAGCCACATCTTTCATCACACCCTTTTCTTCTCAGTTTTCAGCCCTTCAAAGCCACAGCAAGAAATTTTGAGCCGCTTAAGCAGAGCAATAAAATGTTATTACATTCAGTAACTTACAGCAGAATCAAATCTTTTCTCGGAAACAATCTCATTCTGAAGCTAGAATCCTGGGAAAGCACAATATATTGGAAGAAAAACCAACCTCAGTCACATTAAACCATGATGTTAACACTTGCTTATCCTCTTGCTCACACTGGGAGAAATCTCTGCCAGGCAATTTAACACTGATACGTTTAAGAAAATGCACAGAGGATTCCTGGGAATGCATTTAGCCCTTTGTTTTACCAATTGTAAGTAAACAAATGATCACAGAAGGGAATAAATGGCTTTTTCTCTGGATAAAGCGTGCTTTCTGGAGTGATGTGATAGACGTGATCAGAGGAAATCCAGCTACACCAGTGTGAAAGGCTTTGCATAATAGATTAGTAAAAACCTTAATGCATTATAAACACAGAGCAACGCCGTTTGCTGTTCAGCTTAAGCAACAGTTTTTAATGGAAGCATGGAGAGAAACATCAAGAAAATGTAATAGCAGTGTGATGGTTAAAATAAATAGCTGAAGATTCATAGGATTTCACAGAATCATAGAATGGGTTGGGTTGGAAGGGGCCTTAAAGCCCACTCAGTTCCAACAACTGGCCATGGGCAGGGACACCTCCCACCAGACTAGGTTGCTCAAAGCCCCAGCCAACCTGGCCTTGAACACCTCCAGGGAGGGGGCAGCCACAGCTTCCCTGGGCAGCCTGGGCCAGGGCCCCCCCACCCTCAGCGTGAAGAATTTCCTCCTAATGTCTAATCTAAATCTTCCCCTTCCAGTTTCAAGCAGTTCCCCTTCGTCCTGTCACTCCAGGCCCTTGGAAAAAGTCCCTCATCAGCTTTCCTGGAGCCCCTTCAGGTACTGGAAGGCCACTATGAGGTGCCACCAAAGCCTTCTCTTCTCCAGGCTGAACAAGCCCAACTCTCTCAGCCTGTGCTCACAGAAAAGATGCTCCAGCCCTTTGATCATCATGAATGCTTTGGGTTGGAAAGGACCTCAAAGCCCATTCAGTTGCAACCCCCCTGCCATGGGCAGGGACACCTCCCACTGGATCAGGTTGCTCAAAGCCCCATCCAACCTGGCCTTGAACACCTTCAGGGATGAAGAATCCAAACATTTGTCAATTTAATCCTTAAATTATATATATATAGTAGGCATGATGGTGTTCAACAGCTGGGAGTTGTTCTCAGAGATCTTTTCCAATCTTAATGATGGTATGATTTTATATTTAAACTATAACGTTTGGGAGAAGGGACCATCTTTTTTCCTTCTTTATAAAGCATCTACATGCACTGAAGCTTGACTCAATTATTAAGGCTTCCAGATTGCAAAATAAATTAAAAGCAGAAAATTGAGGGATGCAATTATGTCAAAATTTTACAAATCACATTGAGCAACTCTTAACATCTTGAATTCCACCTTTGAAACGTTCAGTCTGTTAATGGTCTATGCCCTGGCTGCTCCACCAGGAGGGTGAAAGGGGCTACTTCTTGCATAAAGTCATTACTATTCAGCGATGCACCTTCTTTTCCACAAAGCCGCAGTGAAAGAAGCCTGACAGCAAGCAGGGAAGCCTGGGTCACCACCATATGGCAGCACAGCAAGAACAGACCACCAGAATGTGGAAAAATGGAGATTTTAAAAAGCTGCCTTGAATCTTGAGAGATGACAAAAAGCTTCTGTACATTTGGAAAAAGGAAAAAAAAAAAAACCCAACCCTAACTTGCATTTCTTCACCGAGAGCCAAGCTCTGACAGCTCTCTGGGGGCTTTTGCAGGTCCTGGTGCTTTTACAGCTGTGTCTACCAGTACTCCTCACTAACACTTTCAAATTAATTCTAACACTTCCCCCACAAAATCCAGAACTTTTGGAAATAGGGGGTAAAAGGAAGTGTGACAGATTCAGCTGTTACCCCGCTCCTTTCTCCCTTTTTTAATGCCAGTGCAAGATTTCTGGTGGACAGAGCGTGCTGCTCAGGGCCAAACCACAGCTGTGTGCAACCCATTCCAGTCCACCTGGATGCTGGAATAATAGAGAGGAGACACTGGCTCCATTTCCATGGCTTTGAAACGAAGGAGAGAAAGGATGAAAAGGGCTCTGCATCCCTTTTGAATTAGTTTAGGTATCGGTCTGCTCCTCTCCAGCACAACCGACGCTCTTATTGCCCAGCTTGCTTGGAAAACAAGATTCACGGGACACAAGATCCTTTTTTGAACCCTGGAACAACAAATCAAATCCGGCAGGATAACGAAACATATATTTTTTCCACTGTGCAACTAAAAAGGTGCGTGTTTAAGGTAGAAACACTTCACCAGTCTCATCTGGGAAGGACCACCAAGTGTCTTTTCACACCGAAGAGGAAAAGCGACCGTGTGGTCCGGAGGATGGAGGGCACGCCCAGTAGACAGGAGAAGCCCAGGTTTTACATTAAGTTAAAACATTATTTAATGCCTACTTAGAGTGGGTTCAGAGGAGCCCATGAAGATGATCTGAGGGCTGGAGCACCTCCTGTTTGAGGGCAGGCTGAGAGAGCTGGGGTTGTTCAGCTTGGAGAAGAGTAAAGAATTTTTTTCCTAAGATCTCATCTACATCTTCCCTTCTTCAACTTAAAACCACCCCTCCTTGTCCCATCCCTTCTCTCCCTGGAAAAGAGCTTTCCTGTAGGCAAAGAAATACATGGCTGTGGCAAAGCCAGGAAGAAGTGAGCGATGCATCCCTCAGAACTTGTGCTCCTCCAGATGCTGCATCTCCCAAGAGCTCCTTGAGAAACACAAGCCTTTGGGTCACTGCCAGGGGAGCTCATCTGACAGGGCACAAAACCAAGGACAAACAGGTAGGAGAGAACGGCACAGCTGCTGGTTGGCACCATCTGAAAATCAAGGCTATTCTTTCCTTGCTCCCCTGTGAAGCCTCCTTCACGTGCTGAAACAAAAAAGCACTAATTTGACGTCCTGCTTGGCTTTGTTGAATTCTGACACGTCCTCAGTCAAGCAAGATCCCCTCCTTCAATCAGACACCATTTTTCTTGAGACGTTAGAAAAGGAGGAAGGTAAAGTAATTATTGAAAACACGTAAGTAGCAGCTTTAGCCTAATTACCACGAGTCCTTTTTAATTTTTTTTATTGATCGCCTCCTGCGAATACACAAGTATTGACTGAGCTCGCGGAGTCTTGTGCTGCTGCGATAAGAACAGCAGCCGGGGAAAAACAAAACGCAATTAGGTGACCCAATATCCTGCCGAACATTAGGGATTAAAGAGAGAGAGAAAGAGAGAGAGAGAAAGAAAGAGAGGAAGGAAGGAAGGAAGGAAGGAAGGAAGGAAGGAAGGAAGGAAGGAAGGAAGGAAGGGAGGAAGGGAGGAAGGGAGGAAGGGAGGAAGGGAGGAAGGGAGGAAGGAAGGAAGGAAGGAAGGAAGGAAGGAAGGAAGGAAGGAAGGAAGGAAGGAAGGAAGGAAGGAAGGAAGGAAGGAAGGAAGGAAGGAAGGAAAAATAGGGAGGAGAGGAGAGGAGAGGGGAAGGGAAGGGAAGGGAAGGGAAGGGAAGGGAAGGGAAGGGAAGGGAAGGGAAGGGAAGGGAAGAGGAAAGGGAAGAGGAAAGGGAAGAGGAAAGGGAAGAGGAAAGGAAAGGAAAGGAAAGGAAAGGAAAGGAAAGGAAAGGAAAGGAAAGGAAAGGAAAGGAAAGGAAAGGAAAGGAAAGGAAAGGAAAGGAAAGGAAAGGAA